>JAGDQO010000642.1:0-1200000 GCA_018342035.1 Solanum appendiculatum
TTTATGAAGTTTATGATATGTTAGTGCATTTTGTTGAGTTGTGAAAGGGTTTCTCATGTAATGCTCAACCTATGAGTGTGAAAGGTTTTCTCACACAAAATGATTCATAACTTGTTGAAAGGTTTGCTCAACTAAGCTTGAATCCATGATTAATGAACTATTCTATGAAGGGACAAGAGGCGATTACCCATGTTCCCTAATGTAGATAAGAGACGATTACATATGTCTACTAATAATGAAATCATGACTAATAGAAGAACAAGTGGCGATTACCCATGTTCTTAAGGAGCTATTCTATGAAGGGACAAGAGGCGATTACCTATGTTCCCTAATGTAGACAAGAGGCGATTACCCATGTCTACCTAAGATAAAATGAACTATGATGATTCCGTGGGAAATATGCTTAGTACCGAGTGGACAAGTGGCGATTACCCATGTCCTATAACCTATGTGCCACCATAGGGTGATGGTCTATGATAGACACAATCTAAGCAGTTCATGGTCTTACCTTGGCAAGTTGGACACCCCTTTTCGGTGTGAGGCAGACACCAGATTCCATGTTGATAGCTCACATGGTCTTATATGTCGGTTAAGGCTATTTCCCCACAAGTTAATGAACAAGTGTTCTCAGGATGATGGTTTAAAGTAGAGTAAAGGAAAGATGAATAGCTTGTCTTGGCCATGTTTTATGCTTCATGTTTCTTATGTTCTATCATGTTTTAGCTTGGCCATTACATGTCCTGATTATATGTCATTCTAGCATGGTTTATATGCCCTTTTATACATTGCTATCATACTTGGTACTTGATTGTACTAAGGCATACTTTTGCCTACATTGATTCTATTGATGTAGAACTTGGCGGTTCTTCTCATTCCACTCGTGGCCAGTCAGTTCCAGTGATAGTGAAGACTTGGTGAGGCCTCTTATGTCCGAGGACCTAACCTTGTTACTTTTTCATGCTTTCCGTTATGCTTTTAAATATTGTACTGGGCTGCGTCCCAAACCTTCATTTCTATTCTCTTATGTTAGATGGCTTGAAACATAAGTTGTAGACTTCCGTTGTTTTGTTATATAATGCTTTTTTAGTTCTTTTCTCTATTATCTTGTATTTCATGTATGCTAAGGGCTTGTGTGAGGCCTCTCGGGGTCTTGTACGCCATGTTACATCTAGGGGCTACCCTGGGTCGTGACAGAATATTTTGGAGATATGGCTTCTGAATGATTTCTTTTCGAAACCTTTGTGGAATTCTCCGTAGGATGTTGGGGGAGTAGTACGTACACTCTCACCATTTTTTGAGTCATTTTTGTGCATTTAGGGTCTAATTTATAGGAATTAGGTGAGTTTATTAATTTTTCGTGTGTTAGCCCATGACTATTTGGGTGATAAGGCTTTTGGATGATTTATTTGCGAAACCTTAACGGAACTCTCTGTAGGAAGTTGGGGGAGCAGTACGTACACTCTCATAATTTTTTGAGTCATTTTTGGACATTTACGAGATAATTTATAGGAATTAGGTTATTTTCTAAGTATTTTTATATGTGTTGGCTTATGAATATATTGATGATATGACTTTTGGATGAATTTTTTGTGAAACATTTATAGAAATCTGTGCAGAGAGTTGGGGGCGCGCAGAGAGATGGGGGAGCAGTACGTACACAATCTCATAATTTTTAAAGTGATTTTTGGGCATTTATGGGACAATTTACATGAATAAGGTGATTTTCTCAACTTTTTGTGTGTGTTAGCCTATGAATATTTTTTGGTGATATAGCTTTCAGACGAATTTTTTGAGAAACCTTTATGGAACCATCCGTAAAGAGTTGGTGGACCAGTACGTACAGTCTCACCATTTTAAAAGTGATTTTTGGGCATTTAGGGGCTAATACACATGAATTAGGCGATTTCTTAAGTTTTACGTGTGTGTTTGCTCATGAATATTTTGGTGATATGTCTTTCGGTGAATTTTTTGTTAAACCTCTATGGAACCCTTCGTAGGGTATTGGGGGAGCAGTACGTACAATCTCATCATTTTTTGAGTAATTCTTGGGCACTTAGGGGTCAGATTTTATGAATTAGGCAATTTTCTTTAATTTTCGTGTGTGTTAGCCCATGAATATTTTGGTGAATGGCTTCCGATCAATTTTTTTTCGAAGCCTTTTTGGGACCTTCCATAAGTATCTAGGGGAGCAGCAATTGAAGCCTCTGAAATTTTCACAGCATTTTTGGGCATTTACGAAGCATTTAATAGGAATTCTCATTTTTCGTGCGTGTTAGCCCATGAATATTTTTGTGATATGGCTTTAGGTCAAATTTTTTTCGAAACCTTTTGGGGACCCTCCGTAAGTACCCGGAGGAGCAGCATGTGATGCCTCGAGAATTTTCACTGCGTGATAGGGCATTTACGAGGCATTTAGTAGCAATTATGCAATTTTTCTCATTTTTCGTGTGTGTTAGCCCATGAATATTTTGGTGATATTGTTTCCGGTCAAATTTTTTCCTAAACCTTTTGGGGACCCTCCTTAGTACCCGAGGGAGCAGAAAGTGAAGTCTCGAGAATATTTACGGTGTTTTTGGCCTTTTACGAGGCATTTAATAGGAATTAAGCTATTTTTCTCATTTTTCGTGTATGTTATCCCATGAATATTTTAGTGATATGGTTTCCGATCAATGTTTTTCTAAAACCCTTTGGGTACCCTTCGTAAGTACTTGGGAGAGCATCAGGTGAAGCCTTGAGAATTATCACGGTCTTTTGGGCATTTACGAGACATTTATTAGGAATTATGCGATTTTTCTATATTTTCGTGTGTGTTAGCCAATGAATATTATGGTGATAAAGCTTACGGTGAATTTTTTTCCGAAAATATTTGTGGACCCTCCGTAAGTACCCTGAGGAGCAGCAGGTGAAGCCACGAGAATTTTCACAGCGTTTTTGGGAATTTACGAGGCGTTTAATAGGAATTAGGCGATTTTTCTCATTTTTCGTGTGTGTTAGCCCATTAATAGTTTGGTGACATGTCTTTCCGTCAATTTTTTTCCGAAACCTTTTGGGGACCCTCCGTAAGTACCCAGGGGAGAAGCAGGTGAAGTCTCGGGAATTTTTACGACATTTTTGGGCATTTACGAGGTATTTAATAGGAATTAGGCGATTTTTCTCATTTTTTGTGTGTGTTAGCTCATGAATATTTTGGTGATATGGCTTTCGCAATTTTTTCTAAAACCTTTTGGGGACCCTCTTTAAGTACTCGGGGGAGCAGCAGGTGAAGTTTTGGAAATTTTCACGATGTTTTTGGCCATTTACGAGGCAATTAATTGGAATTAGGTGATTTTTCTCATATTTCGTGTGTGAGCCCATGAATATTTTGGTGATATGGCTTCCGGTCAATTTATTTCGAAACCTTTTGGGAACCCTCTGTAAGTACCCGGTGGAGCAGCAGGCGTAGCCTCGAAAATTTTGACGACGTTGTTGGGCATTCACGCGGCATTTAGTAGGAATTAGGTAATTTTTCTCATTTTTTGTGTGTGTTAGCCCATTAATATTTTAGTAATATGGCTTCATGTTAATATTTTTTTGAAACGTTTTGGGGAACCTCTGTAAGTACCCGACGGAGCAGCAGGTGAAGCCTTGAAAATTTTCACGACGTTTTTGGGCATTTATGAGGCATTTAATAGGAATTATGCGATTTTTTCTTATTTTTCGTGAGTGTTAGCCTATGAATATTTTGTTGATATGGGTTTCGGTAAAAAAAATTTCGAAACCTTTTGGAGACCTTCCGGAAGTAACCAGCGGAGCAGCAGGGGAAGTCTCAAGAATTTTCACAACGTTTTGGGCACGTACAAGGCATTTAATTAGAATTAGGCGATTTTTTTCATTTTTCGTGTGTTATCCCATAATATTTTGGTGATATGACTTTCGATCTATTTTTTTCCTAAACCTTTTGAGGACCCTTCGTAAGTACCCGGGGGAGCAGTAGGTGAAGCCTCGAGAATTTTCATGGCTATTTTGGATATTTATGAGGCATTTAATAGGAATTTCTATTTTTTGTATTTGTTAGCCCATTAATATTTTGGCGATACGGCTTCCGGTCAATTTTTTCCGAAACCTTTTGGGGACCCTCCGTAAGTACCCGAGGGAGCAGCAGGTGAAGCCTCAGAAATTTTAACGGCGTTTTTGGGCATTTATGAGGCATATAATAGGAATTAGGCGATTTTCTCATTTTTAATGTGTGTTAGCACATGAATATTTTGGTGATATGGCTTTCGGTCAATTTTTTTTCAAAACCTTTTGGGGAATCTCCGTAAGTATCCGGAGGAGCTGCAGGTGAAGCCTCGGGAGTGTTCACAATATTTTTGGGCATTTACGTGGCATTTTATATGAATTAGGTATTTTTTCTAATTTTTCGTGCGTTAGCCCATGAATATTTTGATGATATGGCTTCCGGACAATTTTTTTTCGAAACCTTTTGGGGACCCTCCGTAAGTACCCTGGGGAGCAGCACGTGAAGCCTGGATAATTCTCACGGCATTTTTGGGCATTTACGATGCTTTTAATAAGAATTAGACAGTTTTTCTCATTTATGAATATTTTGGTTATTTGGCTTCTGGTCAATTTTTTTCCGAAACCTTTTTGGGACCCTCTGTAAGTACCCAAGGGAGCAGCAGGTGAAGACTCTAGAAATTTCACGGCTTTTTGGGCATTTACGAGGCATTTAATTGAAATTGAGCGATTTTTTTCACTTTTCGAGTCTGCTTGCCCATGAATGTTTTGGTGATTTGACTTTCGATCAATTTTTTTACGAAATCTTTTCGGGACCCTCCGTAAGTACCTGGGGGAGAGGCAGGTCAACCCGCGGGAATTTTCACGAAGTTTTTGGGTATTTGCGAGGCCTTTAATAGGAATTTTGGCGATTTTTTATATTTTTTGTGTATGTTAGCCCATGAATATTTTGGTGTTATGGCTTCCGATCATTTTTTTTTCCGAAACTTTTTAGGGACCTTCTGTAAGTACCAGGGGGAGCAGTAGGTCAAGCCGCGGTAATTTTCACGACGTTTTTGGGTATTTGCGAAGCCTTTAATAAAAATTTGGTGATTCTTTTTCATTTTTTGTGTATGTTAGCTCATGAATATTTTGGTGTTATGGCTTCCGATCAATTTTTTTCTGTAACTTTTTAGGGATCTTCTGTAAGTATCCGGGGGAATAGTAGGTCAAACCTCAGAAATTTTCACGGCGTTTTTGAGTATTTACGTGGCATTTAATAGGAATTGGGCGATTTTTTCTCAATTTTCGTGTGTCTTCGCCTATGAATATTTTTGGGATATGGCTTCCGTTCAATTTTTTTTCGAGACCCTCTATAAGTACCCAATGGAGCAGCAGGTGAAGTATCGTGAATTTTCATGATATTTTTGGGCATTAACGCAACATTTAATAGGAATTTGGCGATTTTTCTCATTTTTCGTGTGTGTTAGCCTATTTATATTTTGGTGATATGACTTTCGGTTAATTTTTTTTCTTAAGCTTATCGAGACCTTCCGTAAGTACATGGGGGGAGCAGTTGGTCAAGCCTCGAGAATATTCACAGCGTTTTTGGGCATTTATGAGGCATTTAATAGGAATTAGGCGATTTTTCTCATTTTTCGTTTCTGTTAGCCGATGAATATTTTAGTGATATGGCTTCCAATCAATTTTTTTTCTGAAACCTTTTGGAGACCATTGTAAGTGCTCGGAGGAGCAGTAGGTGAAGCCTCATTTATGGGTATTTACGAGGCAATTATTAGGAATTAGTTCATTTTTCTCATTTTTCATGTGTGTTAGCCTATGAATAATTTGGGGATATAGTTTCCGGTCAATTTTTTCCTGAAACCTTTTGGGGACACTCTGTAAGTAATCGAGGGAGTAGCAGGTCAAGCCTTTGAAAATTTCATAGCGTTTTTGGGCTTTTACTTGGCATTTAATAGAAATTAGGCGATTTTTTTCTCATTAATTGTGTGTGTTAGCCCATGAATATTTTGTTGATATGGTTTCCGTTTAATCTTTTTTCGAAACCATTTGGGGACCCTCCGTAAGTACCCGGGGAAGCAGCATGTGAAGTCTCGAGAATTTTCACGGTGTTTTTGAGAATTTACGAGGCAGTTAATAGGGATTTGGTGAATTTTCTCATTTTTCGTATGTATAGTCAATGAATGTTTTGGTGATATTGATTCGGGTCTATTTTTTTCCGAAACCTTTTGGGGACCCTCCGTAAGTACCCGGAGGAACTGCAGGTGAAGCCACGGGAATGTTCATGACATTTTTTGGCATTTACGAGGCATTTAATAGGAATTAGGCGATTTTTCTCATTTTTCGTGTGTGTTAGCCCATGAATATTTTGGTGATATGACTTTCGGAAAAAAAAAATTTGAAACCTTTTTGGGACCCTCCGTAAGTACCTGGGGGAGAATCATGTGAAGCCTCAGGAATTTCACGACTTTTTTTGTCATTTACAAGGCATTTAATAGGAATTATGCGATTTGTTTTTCATTTTTTATGTGTGTTAGCCCATGAATATTTTGGTGATATGGCTTCCGATCAATTTTTTTCTGAAACCTTTTAGAGACCCTCCGTAAGTACCTAGGGGAGCAGCAGGTGAAGCATTTACGAGGTATTTAATAAGAAGTAGATGATTTTTCTCATTTTCGTGTGTGTTACCCATGAATATTTTGGTGATATGGTTTTTTGTCAATTTTTTTTCGAAACCTTTTGGGGACCCTCCGAAAAAACCTGGGGGAGCAGCACGTGAAGGCTCGGTAATTTTCATAGCGTTTTTGGGCATTTACGAGGCTTTTAATAGGAATTAGGCAATTCTTTTTCGTTTTTCGTGCGTATTAGCCTATGAATATTTTGGTGATATGACTTCCGGTCAAATGTTTTTCTGAAATCTTTTGGAAACCCTCCGTAAGTACCCGAGCAACCAACAGGTGGAACCTCGGAAATTTTCACGGCGTTTTTGGACATTTACGAGGTCTTTAATAGGAAATAAGTGATTTTTCTCATTTTTCGTGTGTGTTAGCCCATGAATATTTTTGTGATATGGCTTTCGGTCATTTTTTTTCTGAAACCTTTTGGGAACCCTCCGTAAGTACCCGGGGGAGCAGCAGGTGAAGCCTCCGGAATATTCACGGCGTTTTTGGGAATTTACGAGGCATTTAGTAGGAATTAGGTGATTTTTCTTATTTTTCATGTGTGTTAGCCCATGAATATTTTGGTGATATAGCTTCCGATCAAATTTTTTTCTGAAACCTTTTGGGTAAATTCCGTAAGTACCCTGGGAGCAGCAGGTGAAGCCTGAGGAATTTTCATGGCTTTTTGGGCATTTACGAGGCATTTAATAGGAATTAGGTTATTTTTCTCATTTTTCGTGTGTGTTAGCCCATGAAAATTTTTGGGATATGGATTCCGGTCAATTTTTTTTAAAACCTTTATGGGACACTCTGTAAGTATCCGGGGGTGCAGCAAGAGAAGCCTCGGGAATTTTCACGAATTTTTTGGACATTTACGCGGCATTTAATAGCAAATAGGAGATTTTTCTCATTTTTCGTGTGTGTTAGCCCATATATATTTTGGTGATATGGCTTCCGGTAAAAAATTTGGAAACCTTTTGGGAACCCTCCGTAGGTACTAAGGGGAGCAGCAATTGAAGCCTATGGAATTTTAATGGCGTTTTTTTGGTATTTACGAGACATTTAATGGTATTAGGCGATTTTTCTAATTTTTCGTATGTGTTATCCCATTAATATTTTGATGGTATGGCTTCCGATCAATTTTTTTTTGAAACCTTTTGGGGACCTTGCACAAGTATCCGGGGCAACAATAGTAATATTTACAGCTTTTTTGGTCATTTACGAGGCTTTTAATAGGAAATAAGTGATTTTTTTTCATTTTTTCGTGTGTGTTAGCCCACAAATATTTTGATAATATGACTTCCGATCAAAAAAAATTTCGTAAACCTTTTGGATCCATAAGTACCCGGGGGAGCAGCAGGTCAAGTCTCGGGTATATTCACGGCGTTTTTGGGGATTTACGAGGCATTTAATAGAAATTAGACGATTTTTCTCATTTTTCGTGTGTGTTAGCCCATTAATATTTTTGAGGATATGGCTTCCGGACAATTTTTTTTCCGAAACCTTTTGGGGACACTTAGTAAGTACTCAGGGGAGCAGCAGGTGAAGCCTCAGAAATATTCACTGCTTTTTGGGCATTTAAGCGGCATTCAATAGGGATTAGGCGATTTTTCTTATTTTTCGTGTGTTAGCTTATTAATATTTTGGTGATATGGCTTTCAGTAATTTTTTTTTCGAAACCTTTTGGGGACCCTTCGTAAATACCCCAGGAAGCAGCAGGTGATGCCTCGGGAATTTCACACCATTTTTTGACATTTACGAGGCCTTTAATAGTAATTAAGTGATTTTTCTCATTTTTCGTTTGTGTTAGTCCATGAATATTTTGGTGATAATGCTTCCGGTCAATTTTTTTCTGAAACCTTTTGGGGACCCTCTGTTAGTACACGGGGGAGCAACAGGTGAAATCGCGGAAATTTTCACGACGTTTTTGGGCATTATGAGTCCTTCAATAGAAATTAGGCAATTTTTCTCAGTTTTCGTGTGTGTTAGCCCTTATATATTTTGGTAATATGACTTCTTGTCCCTTTTTTTACGAAACCATTTGGGGACCCTCCGTAAGTACACCGGGGGAGCTGCAGGTGAAGCCTCAAGAATTTTCACGACTTTTTGGGCATTTACGAGGCATTTATTAGGAATTAAGTGATTTTCTCATTTTTCGTGTGTGTTAGCCAATGAATATTTTGGGGATATGGCTTTTGGTCAATTTTTTCTGAAATATTTTGGGGACACTCTGTAAGTACTCGTGGGAGCAGCGGGTGAAGACTCGAGAATTTTCACGTTCATTTGGGGCATTTACGCGGCATTTAATAGGAATTAGGCGATTTTTTCTCTTTTTTCGTGTTAGTTAGCACTTTAATATTTTGGTGATATGTCTTACGGTAAATTTTTCTTTGAAACCATTTGGGGACCCTCCGTAAGTATCCGGGGGAGAAGCAGGTGAAGCCTCGGGAATTTTCACGGCGTGTTTGGGGCATTTCCGAGGCATTTAGTAGGAATTAAGCGATTTTTTTCATTTTTCGTGTATGTTAGCCCATGAATATTCTGGGGATATGGCTTCCGGTCAATTTTTTTTCGAAATCTTTTGGGGACAATCTGTAAGTACTTGGTGGAGCAGCAAGTGAAGGCTCGACAATTTTCACGTCGTTTTTGGGCATTTACACGACATTTAATATGTAATTGGCAATTTTTCTCATTTTTCGTGTGTGTTAGCCCATTAATATTTTCGTGATATGACTTCCAATAAAAAAAAAATTTGACGGAACTCCTCGTAGAAAGTTGGGGGAGCAGTACGTACACTCTCACCATTTTTTGAGTCATTTTTGGACATTTACGGGACAATTTATAGGAATTAGGCTATCCTCTCAGTTTTTCGTGTGAATTAGCCCATGAATATTTTGGTGATATGTCTTCTGAATGATTTCTTTGCGAAACCTTTACGGAATCCTCCGAAAACTTTTCAAAATATGTGTGACGAATTTGTGAGTCCATTCATGATAAATTTTCTTTTATTTTAGTTTGTATAAGTACTTGAATTTTTGGAATTTTGATTGATCGAAATTTTTTGACCTAAATTTTTCAAGACCATCCATAATGACCTAATGAATGATATCCATAGGCTCTATTGGATCTACGCCATTCTTTTTAAGCTTTTAAGGGTCATGAAATAAGAATTCAAATTTTCTTGAGTTTTCATGTGTTAAGTTCATAAATTTTTGGAAATTTGACTTACCACATCTTTTTGACCCAAAATTTTGTTAGATCATTCATAATGACCTAGTGAATGATACTCATAGCTTCTACAGGATTCACACCACTTTTTTTTAGCATTTAAAGGTCACGAAACAAGAATTCAAAATATTTTTAATTTTTCATGTCTAATAATCCATGAATTTTCGAGAATATAAATGGCCGAATTTCTTCTACTCCAATTTTTTTGACACCATCCCTAATGACCATCCAAATTGTGTATATGCATATTAGTACATGTTAATTTTCTTAAATTTGATCAATGTTTTATGTCTCCCTATGGAACATTACATTCTTAAAGCTAAACAAAAAACAGAAGACAAAAATCATTCATTCCATTAGAGAGAGGATCCAAATCTACAAATTCCAACTTGTAACTCAAGCAAAGAGAGAGATAACTTGTACAACCCACATCCTAATACACTACAATTCTATTTTTTCTTTGGAACAAATAATAATTTCACTAGCCCTTCCAACATTCTTTTCCGCAAAAAGAATTATGCCTGCACACTCTGGAACAGAGACGACTGCAGACATTAACCATGTCAGCCGTTCAATTTAGCGCATAACTGCCCCATAAATTATATGATACAAGAGGCTTGATCTCATTTCAGACTTGCTATTGAAGACTTGTGTCCTTGAATCTTGGCTTCTATTACCAATCATTCCCCACTTCTTAACGGACAGACTCACAGAGTAAACAACTCTCAACTCAGGTTACCATGATTACCATTTTGATTTGACTGCACCCCATTTTCTTCACTAGAGGAAGAGTTAAGTGCCAAGGCTGGTATTGTAGTGAATCCATTCTCTTTAATTGATCCGTCTGTAGGAGCAGAAGTGATGGTTCTTTCCAATGAATTCACAGGTGACTCTTCTGGAACCACCGACTCAATTTGTGTCTGCTGCTGCTGTAACAATTCCATACGCCTCAGAGATGGCACATCGCCATCACAGTACCTGCGCCACATACTCCTATATACTGACTCGATGTTTCGGGTGAACTTTGCCCCGTCACAAAGTGGTGAGTTTGACATCAGTTCTCGCAGACTCATTCTCAAGTTTGATAGAGATGTAACATCTGAAGCCAACTGTATAGCTGACTCAACGTACTCATCTTCATTCCTCGCCACAAGGTTTTCTAACCCTAAAATGAAAAATTACCCACCAATTGTACAATGTGTTAAGAGCAAACTTATGATTACCCCCTGGAACTTATTTCTCAGGGTCAATCTTCTCTTCTGAGATTTTTCATCCCGTTTTTGGAAACTATACTTCTATCAATTGGAAAATGCAAGCACAAGTAATATACAGGAAGTTAATAAGAGTAAGATCAATAAAGAACATACTTACCGACTGTCTTAAGAAGACTCACACCAACATTGTGAGCGTGTACGGAACCTCCCATAGTGACACAAGGAACTCCCATGTATAGTGATTCACATGTGGTGGTTGTTCCAGCATAAGGAAAAGTATCCAAGCTACAAAAGGAGGTCTATTTAGTTTCTTGAGGAACAGAGATCTTTCAAATACGAAATGTTTCTGCAGCTTCCATGACAAGCTATGTTGCGACTTACTGTTGACAGTCTTGCAGAAAATTTGTACATTTGTAGTTAATAATGCAAACAAATAGTTGACTTCAGTGAAGAAAACACTAGTGTACAAAGGGATCATGACCTTTAATTTAGAATTTCATTGCAATTATCACTTGAAATAGCATCACATTGAAAAATATAGAAAGTTGCACAATTTACAGAAGCAAATTGATAAATCACGAACTATGAGTAAGATGAGAAGAGCATATGTATTGTATTCGTTGGGTATCTTCTAGGAGAAAGAAGAGATGGAGATAGTAATAGCATTGTATTCGTTGGGTATCTTCAAAGTGAAGCTTTATACCCCATATAAATTTGGAACTGGAACTAAAAAGACAGCCTTGTGAACAATTTACAAATGAAATCAAAAGTTTACACAGATTGTTGAATATAAGAAGGCCACATGAGCAAAAGCATTACCTGATGTCCATGAGGGAATATGCTTGCATATGATCATGATTTAGAAGGATTAAGGGCAAAAGATCAACTCTCTGTGGCTCCAATCCCAACTGCTCTAGAATAGAAAGAAATCTCTGCCTCACACTATCGCAACAGAAAGGCTTGCACTTAACAATTAGCCGAGAATGTGGAACTGCAGATAGAATTCTTGCCCAAACTTGCAGAACTTTAGGTGTTATCTGCATTGAAAGCAAGTCAGCAAGAATAAAAGGAGGAAGAACCACAGATGCTATCAATGAATGAATGAATACAGTTGAACTTTAAAAAGCACGAAACAATCCCACCACACGCTTCTCAATGACACTTGTTTCCGGATTAATACCTTGGCAAGATTGTTGAAGCTACCAAATGTAACGAAGCCATTGGATAAAGCCGGTGCTGGACACACTGGCCCAGCTTCAGGAGAGGGTGTATAACAAAGAAAGCTATTCGGCAATCGGACTAACTCTTCCACATGTCTGCCAATAAAATTTATAGGATTAGCCACAAGATAGTCATGAGATCCAACTTGGTAAGGTCAACATGAAAAACCTTTCTCCCACTTACTTCTGTTTGGCATTAGGAGGGTCAGCCATAGCATCAGTGATTCTATAATCAATAGTGGGCAAACCAGTTGTGTTAGGGTATCCAATCCAAGTCACCTAGCAGGAGAAACATATAGAATCATGAGACAGCGCAATAAGCCAATAACAGCTCAAAAGTTCCATCATAGCAAGTAGATTAATTTAAGACTTCGTTTATAGCAGGGAAAGCTTTGATAATTAAAAGCATAAACATGCTTTTCAGACGTTCAATAAGAGTGGTTGAATTAGCATAAAACCAAAATGACAGTAAAATGACTAACTACCCCATTTCGGAAAAGATTCACCTTTGGATTCAGATGTCTTTATGAACTAATTAGCTTACCAATTTCAAATGAATTTTGAGTTGAGAGGCAATTGTGGACAGCCGTTTTATAACAATTCCAACCATCCATCTAATTCTCCTAGTAACACTGCTATCCATGTATCTTAGAACAAAATTGCCATATGACCAAAGAAGATGAAGTACGTATGCCTTCATACTCGATAAGATACACAATTTGGATCATATGAAATTACTAGGCAAGCATGGACGAAAGTCACTCCAACATAATACAGAATGATATCGAGTGCACACTCACTCATGACTTGGTATTTCATGATGCACACCAATCTCCAAACCTTCTTTAGAAATATGAACTTGATGATAGCGAAACCATGCTACACATCTATCTCTATTGGTCAAGCTCTTGGAAGCATAAAAGTCAAGAAACGATGAGAGGAGATATTCCCTTGGGATTATTAATAAGCCTAATAAAGGAAAACAGAAGAACCACCGAATTCCAGTTTCTCATTTTATGCGCGTCCACCGTTAAAAAGTATATCGAAAAAAATGAAAGACCAGATCTTTCCCTTAAAAGCCAGACATATTTCATGTGATGCAGCTGGGCTTCAGTCAGAGCAGCAATATTGAAATCGGAAACAATTAAGAAAGATTACCTGTACAGGCGCAGGTCGGCAAGCCATGGTTCCCAGTTTATTATTTGCAGTGTGGCCTGTAAGTTCAACCATGATATCAACTTTATCTTCTCTGATCATGCTGGATACCTTTTTCTCATCAATGCCGTAGATATCCCTCCAGAGACCACCCTTTTTCATGACTTTGTCCCTAAACCTGTTTGTTTTTGCATCTGCCTGCAGTTCCAAACAAAGAACCATATAAGAGCATGCCTTAGTGATTTTGCCCGAAGAATGTCTTAATGATATAATCCGAACAGCAAACTAAGAGCTGTCTTAAAAAAAGACAAATGAGCGATTGGGGATTGAAAAGAATACCTTTACAACAGACGAATAAACCACCACCTTGTAGTTTGCGTAGTTATGATGGGCAAGTGGTGCTTCAATGAAGTACGAAACAGAGTGAGTAAAATAATCAGGCGAGACATATCCAATCACAAGTGGCCTTTCTGGAACTTTTGAGTTGTCCCATGAAGTGTACTGTGGATATAATTTCATAAAACGTCGACCCCAGTCTCTGCATTATGCAACTTACAGTCAGGATAGGCACCAATAGATCAAGAAACAGAATCATGCAAAACCAAAAAAACAGCAAGTAGCCAACTACAGGTACATGTATATTACTAATCGTAATGACAAAGGCCACCTGAAGCTTTTTTCTATTATCTTTAATAAGGTCATATATGGGATTTTGGGGAAGTCCTATTGATGCAAGAAGCAAGTGACGAAAAGAAAAATACAGGAATAATACACTGTCATGTTTAGGTACAACACATATCAAGTAGTAGAAAAACTCAAAGAAAACATTCTTATCCGTAATCTTCTAAATTTTGTGAAAGTTGGTACATGATGGCCCACTTCTGCCAGAAAACTCTCACTTCCTGACTAATCCAGAAACATGCAAGGCTAAACACTTGCTGGAAAAAAATTGTTATCTCATTTCGCTTGAAAGTTATAGCAGGTCACGGGTTAAATGCTAACATCAACAGAGCTAATGAAAAACTGAGGACGGGTGAGCTTTATTGTAAAACTTGGAAAATTCAACCTCAAAATGTTGAGATCATTGAGCCTTCTCCGGTTACTGTTTTTTCCTCTATTTCAATCACCTTTTTGCCAGGTAGACAGGAAGATATCTACTAGGTCATCAATAAGGTTATTTTGCGTCACCATTGAAACAAAAGTTGTCAAACCCCCAGGGCTTAGTTCAAGCGGCAAAGGTTGAGAGGGACTTGAGACTTAGTTCACAGGTTTGAGCCTTTTGTCATTCGAACTAAGCTTGGTATTTAAGTAGATAAGGGTAGAAGGGAGGCCCCAATAACCCGAGTTTCAAAGGTTGTGATTGGTGCTAAGGGTTTGCTCAGACAAATTTCTTGGTCATGAAAAAAGAAAAAGGGCCCCCGGCTCACTTTTATCTTTTATTGTTTTTGGTGATGAAGAGTTTTATTAACCAAAATGATGTTATGTACAAAGCTCGAGGGAAACTGGCTTATGGAGATAGTCTCATGAGTCCAGCAGAAAAAATAACCAACGAATACTATGCTATGCCAATAACTCCAGGGTAGAAATTAAGAGCATGAATTATAATAGCTAGCTTGGACTTTAGGCTCTCTCTCTCTTGACTGTTTCTTGGACAACCATTCTGGTAAATGACTCAGGGTCCCTTTCTCTGGCATTGGAAAACTCTTGCATTCCTCTCCTGTCATATAAAATACACACAACCAGCAACAACAATCCTGAACATGTCTGCCATAGCCTTCCTTCTATTCACATGAGTGACCATCCATTGCAATTCATCCTCCCAACTCAGTGCAGCCCTCTGATAATTCTGCCAGATTAGTAGCCTTTTAGTGCTTAATGGTACACCAAGATACCTAAAAGGCAAGCATCCCTCAGTATATTGTAATATGTTAAGAATATTCTGCTTAGTGGCATTGTCAAGTCCTCCAAAATACACACAACTTTTGTTGACATTGGCTTTGAGGCCAGAGGCTGCAGAAAAGTTCTGGAAGCAAACCAGTTTCATCACAGAGATTTAATCCCCTTTACAGACCAGTAATAAGTCATCAGCAAATCCTAGTGGGATAGTATTAAGCTTTTCACATTTAGGGTGAATTAAAATCAGGATCTCTCCTCAGAGTCTTAAGAAGCATGGTAAGGTAATGCTGTCCCTCTTAGCAGGAAACGTGAGAGGGGATCACCCTGTCTTAATCCCCTCTTAGCAGGAAAGGTTGTGAGCTCCATTAATAACAATTGCATAGAGACAATAGTGACACAAGTCATAAACCCATTTGACACAATCATCAGGAAAGTTGAGACACTTGTTCAAGAAAAACCCACTCAATAGAGTCATAGCCTTTTACATATCCACCGTTAGCATGCATCTTGGAGGAATACCTGATTTTCCATACCCTTTGACCAATTCATGACTCAAGATAATGTTGTCCTCTATCAGTCATCCAGGTACAAAAGCAAATTGAGTGTTATCCACCAACTTATCCATCATTGTTTGCAGCCTCTTGGTCAAAATTTTAGAAATAATTTTGTGCAACTCACAGGAGCAGGATATAGGTTTCTATTCTCTGCTTGAGGTAGGATGTTGCACTTTGGTAATCAGAGTAACACTAGTACAGTTCACTGCAGCAGGCATACTCAGGGTATCAAAGAACTTCAATACAGGATCAGTAACATTGCTGTCTATAACTGGCCATGATTTTTCAAGGAAATAAGCATTAAATCCATCGTGGCCTGGGGACATCATTCCATCAATGTCATTTAAAGCTTTAAGAACCTCCTCAGATGTAACAGGGGCAATTAGATGCAGCTTGTATAGTTGGTAAGGAACTAGTATTAGAACCAAGAAGTTGTTTATAAAAGTTGAATTCCTCTTTTTCAATATTATTTTCACTGTGTATTTGAGTCCCACACTCGGTAGTCAAATTGGAAAAATTCTATTTTGTGCAATCCTGCTTTTCATGTTGGCACAAGAGAACCCTGAATTTGGGTCCCGCAACTTCAGCCACTGAACTCAGTATTTTTTCCTAATAACACACTCCTCAATTGAGGACCGCTTTTCAAATTGTGCCCTGAGCTCCTTATCAGTCTCCACGAGCTCCTGGTGTAGGCCATCTGCAAGTTGTCTATGCATCTTCACCGGTCTTTCTATGACAGTTTTGAGTTTCTCTGAGACGCAAACCTTTCTCTGCGAGCTTGTTCCCAGTGAATAGAGTGTTCCATCCACCATTAGTGCCAGCCTCAGTTTGCCCTCCTCCATTGGGGTCTGGGTTACAATCCCAGATGTCACTGTTCCATTTGTCGACTCAACCCCCAACATTTGGGGACTAGGTTTAGTGGAATATCTCCATAGATCACAGTCCCTACCTCATCAATCACCATTAACTCAATAGCCTTCTCCGACCCAGTCACGGTTCCATCCACAACTTGCGAATCTGGTTCTGTAGTTACTGGCTTAACACTCTCTGCACAGCTGCATCATAACTCCCTGGCTTCCTGGTGGGGGGTAGCCTTACTCCCACTCTTACTTGGAAGTGCCAGCAATGGGTCATTAGGGTCACCGTGGAAACTTGCTTGATCAGTGTTTCCAATCCAATGGTCGGTGCAGATTGCTAGCCATTCTTCATAAGCTTAGGGTTCGATATGTCTAGCTGCTTCTTTCTCAATCGTCCCTTTGCCATTCCGGCGAATGGTGCACACTAGTGGCCACTAAAGTGTACCAGGAAGGAGAGAAAAATTACAAGCTATTCCTACCTATAGTAGAAATTTAGAATCATATCATATTGACATTTGACCTAGTGGGTGAAATGGAAAGTCCATATAACATAGGACTAGAGTTCTATTGTTAGCACTGGCTTCCCCACAGTATAGATAGGAAGACAATGATGCTCGAAGGACTTGCAAGAAACTGAAAAGATGAAATTTATGTGGTTTAACTCTCTCCTATCTAATGGAACTTCTGATTGATCTCATGAAAATGGATTAAAAAGAGGTTTCTATGGGCACAAGCCCTGTAGTTACTTAGTGCCACAAAGGGGAAGTTGATACCTGTGATTCTGTGAAGCAGACTACAATAAAGGTTCCCATGTCCATGTTAGGCACCATATTGTACATATCACACAGCAAACGTGATTGACACATATATTTTTTTTTGATGAGTATGATTGACCACATATCTACTATTCTTTTTAATACACAATCATAGGAAACCCATGTCAGTCATGTCCTTAAAAAGTTAAAATATAGTTGTTATTTGTATTATGATTTTGGCATTTTCTTTCATAAAAATCTCACATGGCTATTGTTATTAGTACTATGCCTATTGGCTATCTTCTGTGCAAAGAAAACTTCCTCAAATTCTTCCTTACTCTTTCAGCATGCACATCATTCTTTCTTTATCCTTTTTCCCTACTTGGTAATTTCCCTTTTTCTCCCATGCTAAGGTAGCACTTGCAGCATCATATATTACACAATAGATCCCAAAAGAAAGAAGTAAATTAAACCTGTGAGCCTCATATAACTTGTCATCAGCTCCTTCATTAATGTAGTTCATGGCAAGTAAGCGGTTCTGCAGAACACAAAAATAAAGATACATGTGACGAGGTATAGCAAATCCAAAAACTTCTAAACGGACACAAAAATTGCCATCTCATTTTGGTCAAGTAAGAAATTCCCCTCTCATATGCATAGTCAAGAGATTATCAACACATCGACTCACTTTCAAATATATTGCATTCCAACTTCTCATTTTTGTCTTAAAGGACTTGAAATATAACAGTTTTTCCTATCTGACAATTATTTTTTATTTTTTATTTTGAGAAAAAAGAAATAGGATAAGTAGCCAAAGCTAAACATCCATCAAAAGTAGCATCTAACGATCGAATTCATCTATTGTTACAAATATTTTGAAGATAAGTATTGATATCAAAAGAAGGGTCTTGCAGAAAAAAGTCAAGAGTCACGATACTTCCAAAATCATAAGAGAATAGGCAATACCTGGCCTGCATTTCGGGAATCAGGATCTATCTTTAGGCATTGCTCATATGCTTCAATGGCCAGGGATATATTGCCTGCATCCCTGTAAAGAACTCCTGTACAATTCCAACCAAATAGTTGATTATCCCAATAACCTAAGGAGTAATACTTCTTCAAGGATTTAAAATATACATCTGCAAGGCTAATCACTTTCCACAACTAAATGGATTACTGCGACAAATGTGACAAAGCATAAACAACCTAAAAGATGGCTCTAACACTTTGGAAGAACTTATCAATAAAATTGGATGGTTTACTGAGAAATTTGTGGATGAAAACATCAGAAAAGTGGAAACAGATAATTCCATAAAATACAGGGACAACAACCTTGAATCAATCATTTTCTCGAGCCGTACGAGTAGAAAGCTTCCTATACGTTTCAAGCAATTACATTATAAATCTTGGAAATAACATTCTAGAGAAAGTAGCACCATAACAACCAAAAGCACAACTGAGATAGTTAATTTTCTTCTTTTTCTCTCTTTTTTTTGAGGGGCTAGGTGGAGCAACATTATACGGAAACTGGGATGAGAAAGGGATAGACACGAGATGCATAGAGAAACAAGAACAGACCGTATGTTCCCACACATAAATGAGAGGAGGAAATAAGGACCTAAATTATTATATGCCTCTGCATATGTTGGGTTTGCAATTATAGCTTTCTCAATCATGCTAGCAGCAGCATCCATTTTACCCTGCAAGCAATCAAAAAAGATGCTACTAATGACAGGACATAATAATGCAACATAGACCTTAGTAGATATCAATCAAAGTTCACCTGAACAGTGTAAACTACTCCGAGATTGTTTAATGACTGAGAGAAGTTTGGTTTGATTGACAAGGCCATCTGTGAAACATGCAATTGCAAAATGAATAAAATATAAAATCCTCGGCCAACCCAAATATAAAAAACATGCGCAAGATAATTGCCTGATAACATTCCACTGCTTTATCAAGGTTGTCCCTATCCTTGTATATCACTCCCAAATTGTTGCATGCTTCAGCACAATGAGGATTGAAGTGGAAAGCAAGTTCATAAAACACAATAGCCTGCATGTGAAAATAAATCATCAACACCTTCACAATGGAAGCAACAAGAATAAGTTTCTCATCCAGGAGAAGAAATGACTAACAAGAGTAGAATGGGGGGAAAAAGAGAGTAGATAATGGAAAGACACTGAAAACTAAACACTTGAAGCACTATACATGTATATACTCCCTCTGTCCCATTTTAGTGGCCTTGTTTGACTGCGCATAGAGTTTAAGAGACCTTTGAAACTAGTGGTCTAAAACAAGCCTTGGACATTTGCGGCTATAAATCATCTAATTAAGGGGAAAATGGACATTATAAAGTTATATGATTTCTATATATAAGAAGTGGACATTCTTTTTGGGATAGACTAAAAAGAGAAGTGTGCCACATAAATTGGGACAGAGGAAATAGTAGAGAGTGAACCTCAGCCATTGTGGGCTGCAGAAATAAGCTCAATCCCTGAAAAATGTGGCTCTTCAATGTTGATCTAGATACCCCACAAAACTAGCCAACAACCTCACAGCTGACAACTCAACAATCCTATTACTGCATTATGCTACAGCCCTTAATTCAACTGCAAGAGCACATATTATTCTATGTAGTCATTTTAGAGATAAGTGGAGGGCCTTGCGCACAAAATTACCATGTCAAATTTCAGCATTTCACCATAGGCAACACCCAGATTATACATTGCATCAGCATAGTGCCAGTTATAGCAAAGAGCTTTCTTGTAATATGCCACACCTTGGTTGATGTCTCCTTCCAATTTAACCTGAATAGAAAAACCGAGAATACATAAGCATGAAGAGATTTTGGAAGTTCTAGAAGAAGTGACCTGAGAAACCAGAAAAGCTCATACTTGCTTTATTATAATGAAGAAGGAAAAATTCTAATTTGTTAAAACTTAAAACTACTAATAAAAGATAAGAACAAGTATATATCTTCATATTTGTTCCCTGATAACGTGATAATTGTAAAATTAGGTCTTGGGCCTAACTCACACCCCCAAAAGCTAGCTCAAAGGGAGGAGGATTGTCCAAGCCTGACAAGGAGACCACCCATCTCTTTAATCACTGATGTGGGACTTTTTCATTCTTTAACAATAATGTTTATATGTACTCAAGGTAACCTCCCTTTTTTCCCGAATGGGTTGGGGCGGGGAGTTGTTAATTGGAAACTTCTTATGCTGCGAAAATAATATTTCAGCCTTCATAGCAAGCAGTATCTTCTAATGTTCAACAAGAAGCAAAAGATAGATGTGTGAAATATAAGGCAGAAAGTGAATGTGAAATGCTTCTAAGCAAGGCTGTGGCTACCATGCTATGACTATGAAATTGCAATATGGACCGTCAAATTAACAGTACAGGAAGCCGGTATAGCAATAGTAATAGCTGCTAAATTAGTAAAATGTCTGTACATTGAAGGATTTGAATGCCATTTAATGAAGTTAGGACTATTCACACACTAATTTACCTTTGTGCCTAAATCAGTCAGAGCAATTGCCATGTTATTCTTTGCGATCTCAAAATTTGGGGACACAGTTAGACACCTGAATAACCATAATGAGAAATAACAATAATCAGATGGGAACTGCCAAATCATATATAGCCAGCCACCTCACACAAAAGACAAACTTCAATCAAATAAACTGAATTTAACATTGCAGCAACCTCTCATAACAAGCAATTGCAGACTCCAAATCCCCACGATTTTTGTATATAACACCCATATTGCAATAAGCTTCAGCATACATGGGCCGCTCCAGTGCAGCCTTTTCATAGCAATTAAGGGCCATATCGTATTGCATCATTTCTGAATACACAACGCCAAGGTTATAGTAAGCAGGCTGCAAATACAACACAACATGTCAAAGTTTGGGCTTCCGTTATACAGCCATGGTAACCAAAGTTAGAAAGGTTACTGGAACGCAGAAATAATCACCGCATAGTGTGAATCAATTTTGATAGCTTCATAGTATTTTTGAATTCCCTCCTGAGTGTTGCCAGCAAGCTTCAGGCTGGTTCCAATATCAGTCAATACAATTGCAAGGGATTCTGCTGCTGGTTTATATGAGGGGTCAGCTTTAAGAGCTTTCTCATAGGACTGCATTGATTTAAATTCAAGATAAAGATTTAACTGAAAATTATAAATGAAGCAAAACAGAGCTCTGATTAGTGATAAGCTTCTGATTCAAATTCAACATAAAAATTAAGTGAACTATAATTGAAAAGATTAATAGCTTCGAACAGTGGTTACTTAATCACGAAAAAACATAAGGAAAAAAAACACCAGAATAATTTAAAGCAGCTCAGCTCATGTAATGCGCACATTACTTTTGCAGTAAACTAATGAAGCTAGATCACTTGCTTAATCAGAATTCCATCAAGATTTAATCCTGATCACTTCCTAAATCCTTTAGTTTGCAATAACCTTGTCAAAATGATGGCCCCAGGGCTCAGTTCACTTGGCAAAGGTTGAGGGATTTGAGAGGCTCCAAACAAATTTCTCGGTATAAAAAAAATATACACTTGTTAAAACGATCATATAAGAGGTCAATTTACCATCTCTAGAGCAAATTTTGCCTAGCTCTTCCATCAAGGCAGACTTCGAAATCCAGCCACATTAGCACCAAAAGAATGAAAATGTAATACTCCTTGGTGCCTTTCTATCTTCTTTTTGAAACTGCCTTGGTGCATTTCTGTCTTCAAGGCCTTTAAGCCTCCACTCGACTAAAAACAGAAGTCCATTTCTGTATTCAACTATTTCTACTTAGCTTTTAGCTTGATATTTATCAGCCTAGCTCGTCGGAGATCTGAAATCTTTGCACTAATATAAATAATATTTCAACTCAGTTGCTGCTAGAAAGGTAAACATTCCTCTACTCTCATTGATACCATATTTTTCTCCAAATTTAGATCTCCTCCCACGTGCTTCTAATCATTTCTGCCTTCAAAAAACTGACAGAGCATTGGCTCCTCAGCAAGCATATTATTAAAAGTTCTAAAAATCATTACTAGTTACTTCCAAGTTTCTTATAGGTCTTTTGTGTCAATGAGAAGGATACAATGCTATACAAAATTAAAGAAACTACAAAAGAATTAGACTTTGGGACTGCTTTGGACTGTTTTTCTTGAGCCAAGGGTCTATTGGAATTAGTCTCTTTACCTCTAAGGTAGGGGTAAGGTCTGCATACACTCTACCTTCCCCAGACCCCACTTTGTGGGACTACACTAGGCATGTTGTTGTTGTTGACTAGTTGTACAAAAGAATTAGACTATGTTATAGATAAATTTATCTTTGTGTAGACGTACTATTAGATATGTGAAAAAATTAGACGTACACAACTTCTGCCAATCTTTTCTTCCTAAAATTGCCACCAAGGAAAGCTTAATCTGAAAATATAAACCAAAATTCAAAATAAACTTTTCACTTTCTACTGTTAACCATTTTTTTCTTGAAATATTTCATAATGAGCAAACCAGTACATCTCCATGTACTGAAACCATATTTACAAAAGTAATCCAAAATTCGACTGTCCTATGTCCTATGTTCACACCAAAAGAAAATGAGGGATTGGAGACTACACCTCAACTAATAGAAACTCGACTCTACACCTTCAAAAGCTCTCCTATATCTCTCCAAACAAGCCCCATTAAAGCAAGCGGAACCACATTCCAAGCCCTTCGTCCTCTCCTCCTTCTCCTGCTCTTCCAACTGAACATAAACTCCTTCACAATATTTGGCATTGCCCAAGGGTACCAAACCACCTAAACATATCCCACAATAATCTCATGGTTAGCCCGCAATGTATAAGAGGATGATCCACGTCCTCGCACGCCTCCTTACACATGTAACACCAACTGATGCAGATAACCTTCCGCTTCCTAAGATTTTCTACTGTCAAAATCACCCCTCTAGTAGCTAGCCACGTGAAAAAAAGCACACTTTTTTTGGCATACTTGGAACCCATATTGCATTACATGGGACCTCTTTCCTGGTGGTAGGTCCACCAATTTCAGAACTTCAAATTTAAAAATACGTGACTTAATCTCTTTTGATAATGTAGTAAATTTCATCAATATTGGTGCCGAGTAGGTAACACAATTACAAAAGCGCAGCATTAGTTGCATATAAGAATGTAACTCGATAAGTATATAATAAGAGGTAAACAACTAAATTCAACTTAATGTAAATTGGTGTTCCATGGGATGTGCATAAATTTCAATTCGGCGGTGTGCTTAAATTATAAGCATTAAAAAGAGGACAACATGGATGTAAATTAGGGCGTATAGGGTTTTCACATGAAGAAAGAAAAGGAATACAAAGAAGGGCAATTCTCAGATTACATATAAAGTCATCTATAAAAAACTGATAAGAGCCTCATGCACTACATCATTCATATAAGACTCTTCAAAACTTCTACAGAACTACTTTAAACTCAATAGAGAATTTCGCAACTCCAAATTGAATTACTCACTGGAAACTATAAATAAGTAATATGAGATGAGATTATCAGTTTTGCAATAAGTGTAGATATCTGGAGCACAAAAGGCTTTAATGCTCCCTATGGAGTTGGTCCCTGGAAACTCATCACCAAGCTGGGAGCTGAATTCTTCCAAAACATCTACTTTAGACCTGGCAATGGAGTACCTACTAGATTTTTGAAGGACAAATGGCTCAATGGAACTATACTTATGGAGAAGTTTCCTCCTATGTATCAGATTGCTGTGGATAAAAACTCCACCATAGCACAAAACAGAAATGGAAACAACTGAGCTATTCTACTTAGAAGAGCAGTCAACGATTGGGAAATGCACAGCTTGATGTTATTGCTAGCTGAAGTGGAAGAGTACAATATTTTTATTTTATTTTTATTTATTTTTTATGACAAGGGAAACCCGCAGCCACTACCCTTTGGGTGTGCACAGGGTAAAACCCCCGCTCCTATGCAATAGCTCGCAAATCACACAGGAGATGGAAGAGTACAATATTGACGAGAACAAAACAGATATTATGTGTTGGGGAAGCAAGGGCACATTCACAGTGAAAGAATGACTACTAGTAAGGCAACAAGACAATCCACTCCAACCTACTAGTATGGACGCACTCCTACCTACTAACCTTCTACCCTTATTCGTGTCCTCCGCACCTTCCTATCTAAGGTCATGTCATAGGTCAGCCGCAACTACATCATGTCATGTCTAATCACCTCTCCCCAATAACATATCCAATGTGATCATTATTATTGAATACCACTAAATGTGATCAGGTGACTATTGTTAAATACCAGTAAAAATAACTTCATGCACATACCTCAGCAGCCTCGACCAGGCGACCCTCATCTTTGTACAAAATTCCGCAATGGGTGAGGGCACATGCATTTTGTGGGTCCACTTTGATAGCTTCAGAAAAACTTTCAAAAGCAAGCCGCCCCATATTTTGCATCTGCAGGCAAATACCTTTGCCAATCAGAGACTCAATACTCTCGCTATCCTTCTGCAACACACTCTCATAGATAGCAAGTGCATCAACAAACTTGTTCCTATAGCGAAGAATATTTGCATAAGTGATGGCATCCTTGTCTTCAAAAATCTTCTTCACATGACTTATTCTACCAGGAGAACCTTTGGAACCAGAAGAAGATTGCCCTCCCTTCAGAAAACCATTGTTACCAAGTGAGTTACTTTCTTTTCCATTCTCAACATCTTTTTCCGTCCACGCCATTTACCTAGACCTGCAGAATCACTTGAACCTGTCAAATAAAAAATGGCTTCTTTGAATAAACAACCAAGGAAAAAAGTAACAAGAAAAGGTCGTGTTAAGCTGTAACAATCACCAAATAAAGTTTAACACCTAGTTCACATTGACTCCTTCACGACACCTCGCCATAAAAAAAAACTACTACAATTTGAGCACAATTAGGTGTTCATGGTGACTATTGAATTAAGCATCAATAAAGTACACTCTCGTGATATTCTAAACGAACATATATCAATTACAAACAGATGAATAAAGCTTGAACTCTCAACTACTCCCTCCTTTTCAATTTGTTCATCTGATTTTGACTTGGCATGAAGTTTAGGAAAGTAAAGAAGATTTTTGAATCTTGTTGTCTTAAACCAAAGATACATAGAATGTACCAAAATGGACTTCAATGTTGTGATCTTAAACATGTCACATGGAAAGTTAGAAAGTTGCATAAAGAGTTGCCAAAAAGGGTAATCAAGATTCTTTTTTAACATACTAAAAATGAAAGCAAGACAAACAAATCGAAACTAAGCAAGTAAAAAGAACATTAATTCAACATTCAAATGAATAACAAAGACTCCACCATAGTAAATGTTGCTACTTCTAGTATGACGATCCTAACTAGTTTACCCTAACTTTAACAATAAATGAAATAGTACATTACTATCCAACAAACACAATTTACCCAACAAAAAAAAAAACTCAACTTTCACCAAAACCCCATATCAGTTAAACCCCTAAAAACTAAAAAGACAGTTTTTTTTCCACAAAAATCATCTCTGATACTGAAACTAAACATGACCCATAACACAAAAACATAAACTGATCATGATTAACCCAAATAAAACTCAAGAAAAATTAGGGCAAACTTTTTAAAACCCTCACCTATTCAATCAATTTCACTGCTGTTATGCTTTCACCATAACTCCCACACAGCAATACACAGCTTCTTTGATTTCTGTTTGATGGGTGGGTGGGGGTGGGGTAGGGGGGCAAGTAGGAGGGTCTCTTTCCGACACTGAGGTTTGATGTCTGCCAAAGCACCGGAGCCCCTGGTGTTCCTCCGTTAACTACAATGGCAAACATATACAGAATGAGTTTTTATTAATTACCCTTATCTATTCATTTATTTACGATATTGCCACTGTTTTTGCTCCGCGTGAGTATTTTTGTCATATACTCCCCTTGTAATTTGTTTAAACTTGTTTAACCCCCATGTAGTTTGGTTTAACTTGTTTTTGACACTATACTTTGTGATATTTGAGCTAATTGTCTTTTTCTAATTTTTGAGTTTTGAACCTTTTTTTTTTAATAAACTTGTTGTTTGGTTAAGTTGTAATGTTGGGGACACCTTAAGATAAAAGTCATTTGGTGGATGAGATGTTAAGAAGAAAAAGATTAATCGGAGCAGTTGGAAGGAATATTTGTCTTGTGCAATTTAATAGAATTTGCTAATTAATTATTTGTAGAAGTTTATTAAAAGAGTGTGAGGAATTAATAATTATATTTTGTTTAAAAAAAATTAGTCAAATGACATTTATGAAGGTTGGTATTTGTTGAGTTTACTTCTTCTTTTTTTTCATTTTATTCTCTTCTTACTTTTTTTATCCACTTATATCCTAATTTTTTTCTCGTTAATTTGAGTTGTATTTTAAATTTGGTTAATATTGACTTTTATTATGTTGTTTGTTCAATCCAATTTGGCATAATTCTAAGTTGGTGGCTTTTAGTGCTCGTTTAATAATTTTCATACACTTTGATACTTTAGTCGAGGATCTATCAAAAACAGTCTTTCTACCTTCACGAGGTAGGGATAAGGTCTGTGTATATTCTCTATCCTTCTCAGACCTCACTCGTGAGATTTCACTTTTCTTATTAGTTGTTGCGTTATCTTCACTATCATTTTTCCATACACTTTGATTTGTTGCATCTTGAGCCAAGGATCTTTCAAAAATAGTATTTCTACCTTCACGAGGTAGGTAGAGGTAAGGTGCATGTGTGTACATTCCCTATCCTCTACAAATTCTACTTGTGAGATTTCACTGGGTATGTTGTTGTTGAGCACAACTAGGTATTCATGATGACTATTGAATTAAACATCAATAAAATACTCTTGTGATAATCTAAAGGGACATATCTCAGTTACGAACAAATTAATTTCAGTGTCTGATTCAACTTTTGACATTGCAGTTTCTGAAATTTAATAAGACTTTTGTGACTTTTCTAAATTATTTTTTTTATCTTCTTCGCACTTTCCGTTGAAATAATATGTGAAGCTTGTTAAAAAATGATAAAGGCTAAAAGTGCTCGTTATTTATAACTTTTAAAAATAAAATTAATCAAAACATATTTAAAGGTAGTATTATTTTAAATCTATTCATATATAAGCTACCATTTTTATCATTTTCTCGAGCAAAATACATCTACTATTTTTCTACAAGGTGAGAGTTGGCATAAGAAAAACTACATTTGCGACCTTTTAAGTACTTCTTTACAAACATTCAAGCACGAAACAACACAATATGGGGGAATTTCCTACATTAATACTATTTACAGGGTCTTTATAGAAAATACATCCAAATTTACAAAAGCCCAAATTTTGAGTGCTTAATTCAATTGTTTCAGTTTCAAGAATCAGACTTTGGATCAGCAGATCAAAAACAATTTTTTCTTCCTATTTTGTCCCTTCAAAATTAACCATAAATGACGATGACCATTGAAGGTACAATCTTTTTGCTACTCTAGTTTCAGTTTTGAATTAGCAATAAACCCCTTTTAATTTTTTTGTCAAATTTTTCTTTTTTCTAGTTGTTGTATCAAAAGTTTGAGGTTTAAGGTAGTTGATTATGAGATTATGGTTGGTGGGGTTCTTTGTTGGATGAATATAAAGGACCCAATTCTAGTTTCTTGAATTATTTCATG
This sequence comes from Solanum appendiculatum, assembly GCA_018342035.1. Classification (NCBI taxonomy): domain Eukaryota; kingdom Viridiplantae; phylum Streptophyta; class Magnoliopsida; order Solanales; family Solanaceae; genus Solanum; species Solanum appendiculatum. Next base: position 28,244 of record JAGDQO010000642.1, read on the forward strand.
ATTTTACTATTGCTGAAATAATTCTGATTAAACATTTATTAACTCATGTTTGGCTATAGATTTTGAAGTTGAAACTTAAAAATTTGACTGTTTAAAGATGTGATTTTTGGAATTTGAAGTTGTATTTGGACGTGCATTTTACTTGGAAAAAGATTGAATTTTTGTTAGTGGAAGTACCAAAAACTGGTTTGAGCTTGTTTTTGAAAACTTGAAAATATTTGAAGATCAGATTTTGAAAGTCTGATCAAAATTTGTGGCCAAACGCTAACTTACGCTTATGGTTCAAAAAAGTTCGCATCTTTCGATTTCTCTTTTTGCTTTTTGCTGGCAATGGAATTGTTGATTCATCCATGACCTAGTTCTAGTTTTTTGAGTTCTGTAATAGTTTTACTACAGCTGAAATACTTCTGATTAACATGTAGGTTTATGGTTCAAAAAAGCTTTACATTTGTCATATTTAATCTTTGCTTTTTGCTGGCAATAGAGGTCTTATTAAATATTTAATTCTGGGGTACAGTGGTCGCTTATGATATGTCTAATCATTTTCCTTTTCACCCAAGCTTGATTCTTGAGTTAAAATTAATAATAAAAATCGAAGCTTGATTCTTGAATTCAATTAAAAAATCAGTTTGCACTAGAATTTGAGCTAGTTGCATTGTATTATCAAGAAGAATTGAACTGCGGAAAGTTCACATAGATCCAAACACCATTTAAGCAGAGGTAGAATGGACTGGCATTCTCATTTTGGCCAGCCTATTGCGGATAGTAAGCTGACCTATGGTGCAATTCAACTTGCTAGTGTTGCTTAAGTAGATAAGTTATTGGCTGTGTGTCAAAACACATTGAAGCATTGGAGAACTCGCAAAATGTGTCAGGTTTTATCAGAGCAACACATCTTAGAGATATTATCCAAACTATGTATTCAATTCGCTTCTGAAATTAAACTAAGAATTTCTGATAAGAGTATTGTAGTTTAATTTTTCATCCTCTGGTGTGTGGTGACTGCTTCTGCCATCTGTAAGTACGACCAGCTGTGGCTGTGGATCGTGGACTATGACTACTTCTTACTCTGACTTCTAATGAAACCGTGATACTCAATTTGTAATTAATCGCAATCCAACTTTTGTTGATCAACAATTTACTGTTCCATGAAGCTACTAGGTAAGACTGGGTCTATCTGGCTAAACCAGGGTGAATAGAAAGGGGCATTGCTTCATTTACTTGATGTATCTCTTTTAGTTTTCGATTTACAAATGATTGTATCATCAAAACAATTAATTTGATCATATTTCTAATTCCATGTAGCTTGTTAACTTTTAAACTGTCAAATCTCATTATGTTCATACAATTACTAACTTGATTTTTTCTGGTCCTCTTCGTCATCTTTATGATTCAATTGCTGGTTTCCACCTCTCGGATACAGTGTAAGTGATTCAACTAATATTTGCCTTTGGTCTGTATTTCTGGTAGACTGTGTTCTGATATAATGTCTTATCCAGGCTTGCGGGGCTTGCCTTCATGTTCTCTTCCAGCATCTTGTTACAGATCCTGGTAGGTCTTATAAATGTTTTCCTGCGTGATGAGTGTGTACCCCTGTATTTCCAATGGTTGTGCAAGTACCAATGAATGTAGTGTATTGCTTGTGTAGTAACAAGTTCAATTAAGGTTCTCTACTTTGTCATTACCCCTGTCCCCTTGTATACCGACAATTTCCCCCCCACCATGCATTACCATATTATAGGTGTGTTGTGTGTAAACATGAGGATCATTATGTTTGCTTTTTGTGCATCTAATCTGTTTTTTAAAAAAAAGAAACAGTGTCGCTTTTTTCTTATCCAAAGAGTTAGTTGTAATACTTTTTCTTCAATATTTTCTTGTAGGCTTGTGCTTTATACAACAACTGGTGGCCAATGTTATCAGGTTTGTGAAAGAAATGCAATCTACATAGTTGTTCTTATTCTGTCCTTTTAAGCAGAGTAAGCTCTATTTGTTGGCTAACTAAGAAGATTACTTGATTTTGACAGCTCTTATGTATGTCGTAGTTCCCATGCCATGCTTATTCTTTGGTGGTGGATCCACACAGTTCCTAATAAGTCGAGATGGCGGAGGGTAAGATACTTTTACGATGTGCAGAAGTTTATTGAATCTCCTTTTCTCATGAATTTTCTCACATACTGCTGTAAGAAGTTCTTTCTTTAATTATGAGAACTGAGGATAAACTGTCTTTTATGATGTCGAATAAAGCGGTGAGGAGGGGGAGTTAAATGGAAGGGGGGTACTATATTTCATTAGCCCGCCCCCATTGCAATCCTTTCAAATCAGTCATGGTTCTATTATTTTCCATCCATCTCTTAAATACATGTTCTAGATCTCACTTTAAACTCTTGAGTGATTTATGTGACATCGTATTTGATTCTCTTAAATGCTTCATTCATAGAATAATTTGCCTCTTTCTTGAAGGATATTTGTGATATCATACTTATTAGCTTAGTTGCGCGGACTCTTCACTTTTGATGCCGCACCGCTGTCGGATTCTCCAAAAATACACTACTTTAAGCGAATCCGACACGCACCCGTTGACATTTTTGAAGAGTCCTAGCAACATAGCTTATTTGATGAATATTGTTGTACTAGATGTGCTATATTGAGTTACTTGGGGTGCATAACCATTAATTACTGCAGAAGGCTTCTTATATAATATATAGGATTTGGTGATTGCTAATTTGTCCAGTCACGTCATTGTTTGGAGATAGTCTATCTGCCAAAACTCTGTCATATTAGTGTTACTGCATTAATAAAATTAGTTTTGATATGGTGAACATTGCATATTGGGGAAACTGGTTAGTGGTACGGAATACAGATAATGAGCACGTGTGAAGTATGTGGTCCGATAAAAGATGACCTTGCTGCACTCACTAACATGAATGTGAAAATCGGAGTTCATCCGTTGCTTGTTTTATGATTAAAAACTACATAATACAAACTCTTTATATAGTGTGATACTGTGATTCAGTTTGGACTTTGAATAAAAGTCATATATAACTTATATACCAGAAGTCGAGGTTAGACTTTATAAGAATTCAGGAATGTAACTATGTTTTTAAAAAGTTGTCTTTAAGAAGAATGAAAGGATTGGTTGTGTTTCTTTTATTCATGATGCTCTAATAGTCTGTTTGGCAAAGCTTCTAGTAAGCCAAAAGTACTACTATTTTGTTTTTTAGTTAAGCCATCACCAAGGATCATGGGTCCTTGATGTGGGGATTAGGTTTGACCCCTTCCATGTCTATTCATGTGCAAAAAGTTACATAATTAGAGGGGCACATGGACCAACGCCTCTAATACGGAAATTACATCAAGCTCCAAAACCTACAGTCCTATTCAATGCCCTTTCATTCAAAGATGAGGGCAACTTTAAGTAACCAAAAAATTACACTTTCATTTCTCCTCCTCAGAGAAGGGAATTTTCATTTGTCTAGTTGAATTAAGCCTTTAACCTCTCTAGGAAGATGTCGTGGAGAGGTATAAAAGGTTTCAATTCCACTCGATGAAGCCATTTTAGCAAAACAAAAAAAAAACTGCCACCTGCCCTAGATGAAGCCAAAAGTACTTGTTTAAGAAATTTGGCATTTGACCAAGATTTTAGGAAACAGGTAAGCGTTTTTGAGTAGTAGCAGGAGTCGTTGCTGAAAAACGTAGTGTTTGGAATTTTGGCCAAACACAAATTGTTGCTCTGATATTTTAACAAAAGTGCTTTTCAAACTGAATTGCTTCTCTCTGAAGTACTTTTTCAAAAATACACTTCTGACAAAGAACACTTCTACAAAATGGCGATTTTGAAAGTTTGGTCAAACAAGATATATGCCACGAGTATCTATGATTTGATGTTCTACTTTATGAAAACCTCCTCCTTTCTTGTTTCTTCGCATCTTTAGTTGTGTACTTCTCGCCAAATTGTTCTCACTTTAGGCCTTTTCGTTTTTCATCTTTGCAGCTGGATGGATGCTGCCAAATTCTTAACAGGGGCATCAGCTGTGGGAAGCATAGCTATCCCCATTATTCTCAGACATGCAGATCTTATCCAGACAGGAGCAATGTTCATCGAATTCGTGTCATTCTTCATATTTGTATGCACAGTCATGTGTTATCATCGTGCCAGTCTTGATGACGAGTGGTGATATAAAAATCGAGGCATCGTGCTTTACGTTCCTCGACTGTAATTACGTTGCCTGGTTCTAACAAACAAGAAAATGCAAACAAAATGTAGCTGAAAAGGAACCAATGCTAGAAATGAAACTAATGTGTATAACTTTGTCAAATGTCACATTTAATCTCTTGATGTGAGTTATTTTCTCAAAGTTTGAACCTTTTGCTGATGGTACAAAGATCATACTTTTTAGTTACTATTTGCATAGATAGTTGCTAACAGATCATAAATACTCAATTCTGTGGATGTTTCTTCTTGAACTTGTACCTTTTTTTTCCACCCGGTATCTGGAGCCTCATTGGAGGCTCGATTAAATTCGGATTTTGCATTGCAGGACCATTCGGGGATAGCGCTCCTAACAAGACTTTCTCCATACTTAGGGCTCGATCTCGAGACTTCTGATTAAGGGTGAAGTAGTTTCGCCACTGCACCACAACCTATTGTTGGTCTTGAACTTGTACTTATTTGAATCATAATTGGTGCATTTTCAAAAGCCCATTTTAGTTGAATTAAATTTTTTATTGGTTATTGACGTGCAAAAACATATGTATGGTTTAAGTATACTTTAAGCCTCATTTTAGAATTATGGAGTATTGAATAAGAGTTAAAATTTACAAAAAGAAATGAGATAATGTAGGGTGTATTTGGTATGGGAGAAAACGTTTTCTAGAAAATATTTTTAAACTTCTTAATGTTTGGCTAGTTAATATAATTTGAAAAGATAACTTTCTTAAAAATGAAGAAAATGATTTCTAAAAGTAGGGAAAACAAGTTCTATAAATAACATTCCAAGTTTCTAGTGTTTACTAACACTTATCAAAAATAAATAAAGAACTAAAAGTAAAAACACCGCAATCCAAAAAAAAATTAAGCTCAGCTATACATATTCTCAATAAAACTATAACTGAAAACTATAAAGACTCTATTAACTACAATAGAAGTATAGAACATATCCAGTATATTATCATAAACGAGATCTAAAAAAAGGAAAATATACGTAGATCTTATTTTTATTTTTGTGAGTTAAAGAGGTTTCTAATAAAGCCTCAACTCAAACGATCAAAGCAGGAGCTTTATTAACTACAGAAAAAGGAAAATTTGAAGGAGAATCCATTACAAACCCAATAGCACAAAACCATTAGAGATCACTACAAAAATAAAATAAAATAAACTAGCGTCCGATAAATTTTATAGCTAGCAAATAATTATCGACAGATTATAAAAAAAAGTTTCTAAGGTTTTGAGTATTTCTTTTCTTGTCCTTTGGTTGATTGCACAAAATTTTCTAGTCAATTATCGTGCAAAATTTTCTAGTCAATATATGAATTTTGTCTGTTCATAAAAGTCCCCCCAAAAAAAATGCACAAAGATTATTATCCCTAGAAAAAAAAAGTCTTGCATTGAAAAAAATATAAACATGTGTTCTTTATTATTAAATCACCTAGTCATCTTTTTTCGAAAGTCAACTTTTAAAATATTTAGTGATTTCTTTTCATTCATTTCAATTTTCAATATTGCTATTAGCGAGAAATTTCACGAAAGTTTTTTTAAAAAAAAGAAGCTTAAAGCTGCTGCTAGCGAGATTCAAACTCACAAACGCTTAAAGGCTTGGCTCTTTCAAGGCACCTTAAACTACTAGGCTACGACACCTTGTTGTGTCAAGGGTGTCTAGAATACGTTATTTGACCACTTTGAATATTATTTTATTTGTATATACGGTATAATTTTCCGACGAAGGATGTCCAATTAGACAACGTAGCTATGCCCTTGTATATGCATTGACTTGTTTTTCCTTTTTGGTATGTTGACTCTGTTATATTTTACAATATATTTTAGTAAAAGTCTAAACTTCATCACTATCTCATATATGTGCATGGTGAGAGATAGCTAGCCGGTTGAAATTAATTGAAAGACACAAACTTTATCTCAACATTACAATTATATATGATATTTCTTTTTATCATATATAGTGATGCTAGAAGTTATTAAAAAGTCTAAACATGACAAATTCATGACTAAATAATTGTGTAAATTATATTTGGAATATTATTCAGTCAAGAAAACTTTGATTGGGGTCCTATGAATTATGAAAAGACAAAAAAATCAAAAACCTTAGATATATTGTTGGACCCATGCCCTTCCAATTTATTCCAAGATATTGAAACTTTCAACAATTATAAATAGTAGTCATTTTTATATATCTTGTGATGATGTGTGAAAAATATTGTAGAGTGAATTATGAGAAAGTGAGATTAGTGTTTAGAAAAAAAAAATTGTTGAAGGAAAATATTCTTTTTTATTGAGCTTTCAACACGATAACTTATTCAATGTTTGTTTGAGTAGTCATACAACATTGTCGAGTTGTTGTATATTGAAGAGATAAGTCAAGAAAATTATTGCCGGATCACTGAAGATTTTGTTGCAGTTGATTGAATCTCCTTAAATAGAATACTGAGATATTCACGCCTATTTTATTTTTAAAAATATAACACACGACAACGACGATGGGAAGAGGGAAATATAAACATGAAAAACATATACTTTATTTCCGCAACCATTCCTCTCTTATAAAAATAATTTAATTGACTTATGTTCATAAAAATGAAATAATTTAATTAAGACACTCAAAACGTACGAAAGAGAATATATATATATAACATTATAGTACATACTCCAATTATTATTTCCAATAAATTAAAATCCAAGAGAATTTCATCATAGGTTCACTCAAAGTATTTCTAACAACATTAATAGATTTAATGAAACCTAGCTCTCTTATAATTATTACAAAAGAGTACAATAAAATTTAATTTCTAAACTTTTGAGTTATTTAACCCTATTAGATAATCCATCAAGTCATTATACATATAAAATCATAATTAACCCTATCTGGATAGTATTAATTTTTTTAAATAAAATTCCAGTCCTCAAAATCCCATAATGGGGTTTCAGACAAATCATAGAAATTTCCCATTGGCTGCATTAATTCTCTTGATGATGAATTTATTCCAATATTATTCTTATTATTATTATCATCATTATTATTATTATTATTATTATTATTATTATTATTATTATTAATTAGTGGTTGATGAGGGGGTAATAATAATAATCCAGAACCAGCTGGCCTTCTATCAAATGCCCTAACACATTTTGATTTCTTGTAAACTCTGCACAAGCTAAATTCATGTTGCAACTGCATAAAATACAAAAAAGTTTTGAGTTATATATATGCATCGATAACGTAAATTAAATGTAATATAAATTTTATTATAGATTTAATTTAGGATATTCCATTTTATTCCGCATATCAAATGAATCAACTCATAAAGAGTTCATATTATATATTGTGTCAATGCAAAAAGTATTACGTCATTTAATAGGTAATTTCAAATAAATTTCTTGATAAAGGTCTATCACATGTTAGTATTCACTAATATTGATTTTTTAAAAGATTTATTTTTTAATATCTATCATGTGTATAACTTAAATTCAGAACTTAAAGAGTTTAGGTTATATAATTTGCCCTGACAACAAATATATAAGTGACAAGTCAGATCACTTATAAGATAATTATACATAAATTTCTAGAATAAGAATTAATAAGTAACTTGATAAAAAACAATAAATTAATTATTATAATAAAATTATACTGATAGTATTATGTATATAAAGATCTTTACACTGTCAATATATATACGTTAATTTAAACATAAAAGGTGAAAAAAATTGTCACTTCGTACGTTATATATCTGAAATTTTGTTATTAATGGAGCACGATTGTGTCTCTCTCAAGAAAAAGACAATGTTATCTAAGCATGACATTTTTTTCATAAATTTTGTAAAAACCTTTAAACAACAAAAGAAGGTATTCGTTTGACTCGTGATTAAGTTATTTTGAAATTCTAATTTTTAGATTAATTTATTTTATTTAAAAGAAAGAATCAAATTATTAATATCAAGTTGGATATATAGAATAAGGTAAGACACGCAAAATAAAATTTATATGATTAAATGTATAAAATAAATTTATATTTTTAAATAAATAAAATATAAATTTAATCTTAAATTTAATTATAAAATATCTCATCCTATCTCACCAAACGATCCCTTTGAACCACAAAACATAACTTTCCAAGGAAATCAATACTTCAAGCAAAAGAAGATAATCATGAAGAAGCATATGCCAAACACTAGATGATACCTACTTAAAAACAAACAAATAATCCAATGCTAATTCTTTTCTTTTTTTCTCAATACAAGTTGACAATATATTCAAACTATGAATAATTTTCCTAGGGTCCCATGTATTGTACTTGTTAGTAAAAAAAAATTAATTTTTTTAAATAACTTAAATATTTAAACGAGATTATCACACATTTTAATTTGATATCAGAATAAATAAAGATCCTCATATTACATCTTACCGTCACTATTTATCAAAAAATAATAATTAATTTACGTGTTTGGCCATGAAAAAAATCACAATCAGCCTCCATGTACACAAAAAAAGGTGTGTTGAGAATAAAATACTTTTTTTAGTATGATTAACTAAAAAACATTATGAAAAATTTAAAATTAGTTATAAACTTCATTGCTAATTCATTGCAAAATAGCTTTAGCTAAAAAAAAATTAGTAATCCATTGATAAATATAATAAATGACGGATTTTATTATTTGGCTATGAAATTTGTCTAATATCACTAATTTTTTTTATTTTAGTAATGAAATATCATACAAAAAATAATTTAATTTAGATTCTCTATTTTATTCTTAACGATGTGATTTATAGCTATATAAATATGTATACTTTAGATTATAATTTTTAAAGCTGCCTTTCCTAACAAATATCATCACATGATCAGTATGAAGAAATGATTAATGAAGTACAACATTTTTTATTATGCCTTCTTGTCAGAACCACCTTCAAATTATCACATAACATGTTACAAGTTTTTCAACCTTGAGAAACAAACAAAATTTCCTTTAAAAAAACCATTGGTATAACACATGTAGAATTGTCAATTACAAAAAAGAATAATATAGATGTTATATAGCAGCGGCTAGAAGTAGACAACTCTTCTTTGACATGTCTATTTTTAGTTGAAAGTAATTTTAAAAATTTGGTAATTTTTATGTTTTAATTTATTTGTATTACTTTTTTGTTTAGCTTGTTATATATTTAAAAATTACATAAAAATATTATAGATTACAATGACTAAAAATATATAAGGAACACATAAAAAAAATTATGAGTACTATTGAAGTTCTACCGATGCCGCATAAAATTGGGACAAATTGAAAGGAGTAACATATATTATTTTAAAATATAGTACTTTTTACGTAATATTATATTTAAATATATAATTATTTAGATAGGTTCACGATTTAAAATTTATAATTCTTTCAATAGTATCTAGTTAATTAATACTACAATAATATATAGGGACCTCTAGATCTGCCCCTATCATTTCATCTAAAAACTTTTTATTAATAATTATGTCTCAACAACACAATTAGTTTTGCTTATTATGAACAATTATTATATTTATTATACATCTTTTTGGTGACATGATAATATAAAAATTCTTTCACATGACTGATGTATTACGTTTTTTTCTTTCACCTGATTTTTGGTACCTGCATTGATGTTTTGACTAATTTAGATTCACGTCGTGTAAAGTCCAATCCTTTAAAGGGGAAGAACTTATTCCTAAAATATATATTTTTTTTTTACCTAGAGCTCAAATACGAAAAGGATAAATGAATCTTATCTATCCTATCGTCTGTTCTACGTTACTTATGCAGATCAAATCATTTATATCTCGGTTATTTCACTGAATACGTGTTCCTTCTCATCAGCATAAATTTCGAATAACTTTGTCTATTAAGATAAGTCGTGATAAAAACCTAGAAGCACTACAACTAGTTTAAAACCCTAATATTTTTAGGGTTGCAAAACTAACCTTTAAATTTGTGACATGATTATTGGTTAGTGAAGCTTCTCCATGACTAGCTTTATACTCATTCATCTTCCATTGTGTTTTCTTCCCATTTGGAGCTCTTCCTTTATAGAAAACCATTGTTCTTTTGCCTCCAATAATTCTATTATTGTTTGATGAATATACAAAACCAGGAGTACCAGTAGCTTTCCAATATCCTTGTGTTGTAAGTCTAGTAGGTCTTCCTCCTCTTGCTTCCCTATCTTGAATTGGAATGAAGAAAAACCATTGCTCAGTGTCATGTTTAATGACTTCACCTGCCATTTCTGGTTCATTTTCAAGAATCACACATTTAGAAGAAAAAAAAAGTGTTAGAAAGAAAGAGGTTAACAATTTTATGAACAACAACAACAACGTCAACAATAACATATCTGGTGTAATCATACAGGTGGGGTTTAGGAATGATGGTGTGTACGCAGTTATGTAGGGTGGTTGTTTCTGAAAGAGCATAACAAAATCAAGTATATAAAGCAAATCCATAACAATTCTATGAACTACGATAACAACAACAATAACATATTTGGTGTAAGCCTACAAGTGGGGTCTAGGGAGGATCGATGATGTGTACACAATCTTATACGGCTATCTCATGGAGATAGGAATATTGTTTTCGATAGACCCTCAACTCACGTAAAGCATATCAAAAATCAAATATGTATAGCAACTACAGTACAATTCTATGAACTGATAGTATAAAAAGATTCACACTATAGACATCGACAGATTCAAGATTTTCGTCAAGGAAATTCAAAATATACCAAAAAAAAGTGGACTCACAAAAATTTTACATTATCAAAATACCTAAAAGATAGTATAGAATTACATGTAGTGTTATTAATTAATAACTAAGACTAGTAATTGTTGAAGATAAAATTAAGTGAATAAAAGTGTGCTTCCTCTCCTAGCTTAAATTTTAGATGAAATGATTACATACTTCAACTATCAACAGTAACCTAAAAATCCAATTTATAACATTCTACAATAGGTCAAAGAAACATTAATATTGTAAAAAATATTTAGGTTAAAATGTTAAATCTTATAAAAAGGTTTAACAATCATCCTATCATGTATATTGGTGCATGCTAAAACACACAAATCTAAATTATTATTTTAGTTTCAATTTGATTCTCAATATCTATTGAAAGAATCAAATCAATAAAGAAAAGACTTAAAAGTTACATAAAATGAAGATTAAGTAACAAATAATTGATCTTTTTGACAGCAAAAAAATGCTTGATATATAGTAATTAAACCATCATATAACAAAAATTAAACAAAAGGGTAAATTAAACTTGAATAGTTTTTCATTTTATAGAGAATTAAAGCCATTTCTCATAAGAATTACTTACAAAAATCACTCAAAAATATCGTCCGATTTTCAAGAATATTATGAAATCATGAACAAATATTTTGAATCACCAATTTTTATTCAGGCTAAAACTTTCTCTCGACATGTAACAAAGAAATTAACTCCTAACTTGTTCGCGCCTTGATCGTTTTTTCTAAAATAAACATAGGAGGAACTTAATTACAAATGAAAATTCAATATATATTATATGACATCTAGGTTTTCAAAAACATAAAATCATGCACAAACACAAAAAAAAAAAAAAAAAATTAAAAATGAAAAATTACCAAAAATAATATAAAATAAAATAAAATGTATGCAAACCTGGAAGTTCAGATGGATTATGATGATAAATATTAACAACTGGTATAATACGTTGAATGTCATCTCTTTTTCCATCAAGCTTATTTCTTAAATAAAATTCCACCAATTCTTCTTCTGTTGGATAAAATCTATATCCTGGTGGTGGTAACACATTATTATTATTATTATACATATTACTCTCCATTTTTTCCAATTTTTTTTTTATATATTTCTCTCTATTTTTTTTTTTCTTAACTCAATAATATTGAAATTCTCACTCACTTATTAATTTTGTGCATGTCAAGGTTTGTTCTAGCTTAGTATTTATAGAGTAAAAATGTGAGAAAAAAATTAATTTTTTTTTTGGGGTGGGTGGGTTGGGGGGGGGGGGTAGGAATTGAGTGAATATTAAAACGAGTAAGATAAGCAAAGACTTAGAAATTTCAACGGCGTGTGAACGTACAGGAGGAAACCATAATACATTTTCCTTCTTTCAAGAGTTGTACTTTGTGTATTGAGTAATTGTACATTCATTTTTTAAGAAATGTGTGGAATTAGTCAAGTAATTTCTACTTCAAAAACATGCACATGTTTTTTTAAGAAAAAAATTTTAAAAAATTACTTGCAAAGGAATGTTGACGAAATCAGACATTTCGTTAACAGTGTTCAAGATTTTATTTAGGCTCTGTTTGAAAAGTTACCCGGTAATTGGAATTGGGGTATAGTAATTACCAGCCTAGTATTACACTGACATGTTTGTTTGCAATAGTGCAAATACAATATAATTACACATGTCCTGTTTGGATGTACAATTACAATCATAAGATTATATTAAATTTTAAAAATAAAAGTTAATTATTTAAAATTTATATTAGACAAATAAGAAACTTTATAAATGATATTAAGTTAAATATTTAAGATATATATTATTTTTTGAAAATATATTAATTTATAAACATATGTTCTTAATTAATATTATGAAAAAATAATTGATTTATATTTTTCAAATTAGTATATTTCAATTGAATTAATCATAAAAAGTAAAAGTACAAGATTTTTATGAACACCATGAAATGAATGTTTGACAAAAAGATTAATATTATAAATAAAATGTCATAAATTATTAAAATATTTGATAAAAAGATAATCTATCAGGTTTAACTAAAAAAATAAATGACTTGCAATGTGAAGTCTCAAGTCAATACTACAAAAACAAATGAAACTGAAAATATAACATAAGTTCTAAATTCAAAACAAAAAATTTAACATAATACTCTTACGTCAAATTTCAACATAACATACATAAATATTGATTTAAAAGGAAATAAAAACGTAAGTCTATAACCTGACTCAACAATAAATTCAACTTTAATTTAAAAAGTGGAATACTAACAAATTATGCTAATGAAAAAATAAACATGGCATAAAAAATTGGTAATACGAAAAATCACATGGAATCACATTAAGTAAAGATTGAATGAGAAGTAAATGAAATATAAATAATAAAAAATAAAAAATAAACTTTTAGAAAATTGAATAGTAAAAATAAAAAAGAATTTAATATAATAGAAATAAAAAAATAAATTAAAACGAAAAAAATAAAAATAGAAATAAAAAGAAGAAATTAAAAAGTAATCAACTTGTAATTCACCATGTAATTATCAACAATTCACAACCCCTCCCTGATAATTGGAGAGTGTAATTACATTCTGCCAATTACACACAATTACCTGCTAACCAAGTAATTACATGGCCAACCAAAAAAGCAGACACTATAATTACATCAATTACACCAAATTCAATTACTAGGGTAACTTTCCAAACAGGTCCTTAGTGATTTGAATTCTGAAGGAGCAATTTGAATCACTACAAACTAGTTTCCTCTCATATATAGATATACCTTTGTTGATGTCTATTAATTTCCTAGCAACAACAAATTCAGTGTATAGTCTTATAAGAGAGGGTCTATTTCTTACCATTGAATAAAATAAAGAAAATTACTAGTCCGCTACGATGTAAATGGATGTCCGAACTGATTCATTTTAAATTCATTTGGAGGTCTTTGAGCCTTGTTACGGACTAAAATCCTAAAAAAGACGACCACAATGGGTCAATGTTCTTTCACCCTTCTCTCCAGGAACAGAATCAAGTCAATCGTTACGATCAACAAAAGATAATAATAAGCGTGTACATGAGTGTGAAAAGGCGCTAATATTTACACATACGTAGCTTCATCCCCGTATCTAGTTACGTACTCATGTATTTGTTTATATATGATGCTATAAAAAAAATGTAGATAAATTAGGAATTACTTTTATTAGAAAAAAATATGGTATTAGTTCAAGAGTGGATTATAATATTACCATGCATCAAAAGCCATGATGTCTAGCTAGAATTCCCTTGTATTTGTTATGATGCAAATTAGTTATTAATATTAATAATAGTATATCTTTTGCATAACAAAAAGTTAAGAATTATCCGAATTTTTTCCCATAACTTTATATTAAAAAAAATAATCAAAGTCATGATCTTATTTGCTTGACTTATTTAACCAATAACGTGGAAAGGTTAGATTAAAGTCAACAATCTATTTGTATGCTCAGTAAAAGAAAAGTCAAACAATATATGATTTTATTATTTTTACCCCTTTTACTAAGTTGGATTATAAGCTCATCACTTTCTTATTAATTTTCATCAGCACATGTATCGAGTAATTTTGTCTCCTATAATGAACTAATTTTTTCCACCCTATGCAAATGAAATTGAACGTTGATCTCCAAAATTTATAATCACTTCATTAATTACTAAGCCACGTCCTAATTGAGCGTATTATTTCTTCAACCCCAACTTCTTACAAGATGATTGTTTTCTTGACAATCCTGAAACTATTTATTTATCATTCCATAATATGTAATGATAAATAATATGATAGTTTATATTGCAAATTATCGTTTATATCAAACAAATGTATGTTTGAATGAGTTGATTTTGTTTCAACCTAAGTTTTCGATGCATGAAATTAACAAATAACTAGCTATGGTGAAACCTCTCATAGAGAAAATGATTCAAATGGATCCGATCAAATTTAGATTCGCGTCGGAAAGTTTAACAGTTGGGTAAAACGCTCCCTAACAAAGATAACTTTGTATCCGTGCCACCAGGGCTTGAATCTAATACATCTTATTAAGAATGAAGGAGTACTTATCGCTTCACCCGCCAATCTGGTTGCAGTCTCTATATATCCAAACTATGAAGATGAAAATATAGTTCTACTCAGTAACCTATAGACAGAATTTAGATAGAGTTTTAATTTAAATTGAATTTTTTACATAATAATGTAAATATTTGTTTTGGTTATACTTAAATCCTGGGGTTTCATGTATGCATAATGGCTGGAAATTTAGTACTATACTATTATTTTAGTATAACTAAGAAAGAAAATGTTGACTCCTAAAAGCTTGAAAATATATTTTTCAGTCAAATTTTAATCTTACCGGGAAAAAGAAATTTACTATATATTCAAGTCAATTTAAGGACTAATTTATTATAAATTTACTAATTTATAATGGTGAACGTTGGCGGTGTTGAATTGTTGATAATGGTGGACAGGGAATGAAGTAATGACGAAATCTCATCTTTACAAAAAATTCTTTAATAAATATATAACATCTTAATAATATTAAGATTTTGTTATCGATCTAAATAATCTTGACCAATTTTTTCAATTTTTTTTTGTGGTGTACAACATAAAATTGCCAAGAAGAATTTCATAGTATTTCTTGTTGAGTCGTTCTTCAATACAAAGAAAAAGCACCTCAGGTATTGAGAAATTTCTTTGTTTGAATATTTTTTCTTTTCACACTTCACTATAGTCTCTAGATATATATGGAAAACAAAACCCTAATGGTCGTTCGGTTGAAAACAAGTTATCTTGGAATAAGTTATATCGAGATACGTTATTTCATTATGTATATAGGACAACTTATTTCATCACTAAGATATAATTATGGAATAAATAATTTAAGAATTACCTAATACCTCCAACCAAACGACAAACGCAGGACAAAGTAATCCTACATTTTATCTTAAAATTATTATACTTTATATCTCATACCAAACGACTCGTAATTCATTCAACATAACCGCGTCAACTGTATGGAACCCTAGTTAACATCAATATAGGAATCTTTGCCAACATCTTACCTCTCTATTTTATTTTTTACTATAAAATAAAACGTCAACTTAATTTAATTATCTTAATACTATTAATTAGATCAATATTTTAATTCACCTGTTATGTCACTGTTAAAAAATAGTCAAAACTGATGAATGTGGTTGGTTTCTTAAGAATAATCAACGCTAAATCGATGGATTGTACATCCTCAGTTTCTGTGACACCCCAGTTTAGGATAAAAAGTCTCACGTCGGAAAAATATAGAAAAAATATTGGGTATATGTCTTTACGAACTAATAACACAATTTTAAGTTGTACGGGTCTAGACCTAGAGCATATAATATCACTAGTGGATTGGACCGTTATAGATGATATCAGAGTCACTCTTGTGTCAGTCTAGTCAATGTGGATCAAATCTACTTCAATTGAGTTTAGACAAATTCCAATGTGGCGGGACAAACCTCAGTGCTAAGTCTAGGTAAATTTCATACTGTGGGGCAAATCTTAACGAGGACGGTGAGTTTCGGCAAAACACAATAGATATGTTGAGTATATAAGTAAATAGATCTCTTACACTAGTGACACATTTTAAAGTCGTGCAAATCTAAGCCTCGCAAATAATATTACCAATAAGCTGAGCTATTGTAATTTTGCCTTCATTGCTTTCGTGAAATCGACATATAAGATCGATTAAAATCGAGATACAATCGATATATCATGTCCGTCAATTTTTCACATATATACGTAAAAACATAATTTTATATTTTTTGGAGGCTTAATTTAATTATGGTTGGATGACCTATTGTGGTCGCAAATTAAACATAGTGTTGACCAACTAATTTAATAGAACTTTGTTCGATTCCATTTTCTACAACTGGAATTAATTAGTCATTTGTCAATTAAATAAAAGTTGTGGAAAATGGAATCAAATAAATAAGTGTCAACACTAGGTTTGATTGTGACTACAATAGGTAAGAATGTATTATTTCAACTCTAATAATTAATAAGTAATAATTTAGGTAATTATAAATAAATTTCTACTAAAAAAAAGAACTGGTGAAGGGAAATTATAATATTACATTTAAATTGTATTTTTTTTTATAATATTATGTTAATATAATGGTTATGTTATGATAAATATGACATCGTTTTAAAAAATTCTATGTATGCTACTATAAATATATTCTTTTAAATGATTTGATATATTATAAAGAATTTTTTTAAATCGTCAATATATACCTTAAAATTATTAATATTACTTCAAGGTCTTCTTTACTAAGTTAGTTAAGGTTTCTTGACAATAAAAATAGAGACAAAAATATAGAAGTGGAAATTATTTAGTTTGTGGAAAAACTTATCATTAATTTTTTTTTAATATATAAATGCTCAAACTTCTTTGACCATATAAAGAGGAAAATGTTTGTCTAACTTTGATACTAATTTTTTCCCTTTAATTTGACTCACCTTGTAAATACAGTTCTATGATGATAATATTAGAATGTGTTGTTATTATATTGCATATGTGAGAGAGAAGTATTGAAAATATTATTAAATTTGGTGTGAATTATTAGTTTCATTTTTGAATTATTGATTGTATTAAAAACACTTTTTTATTTGACTAATTGAACTTAAACACACCCTTGATCTTACAACATGAGTGGAATACACATAAATTCCCGTCAAGTTTAGGGATGTTTTCAACATTTTTCTTAGTTTTTTTATTAAGAGTCTCATGTTTTTATAAGAGTTTGAGATCACTTGTTATGTCATGTGCCAAATCAGGGGTGTATCTAACTTTAGTTAATCAAATAGAAGAGTGTTTTAAGACTGTCAATAATTCAAGCACAAAACTAATAATTTATGCCAAAATTTAAAATATTTTTAATGCTAAAGAAGTTATATGCATTAATGATGTAAGGAATTTTACATATTTATATGTATGTTTTAATACTTAATTAATTATAGTAAGTTATTTTGTTACTTTACTTTCTAGCTTACTTATTAGACCATAGGCATAGGCGCATAGGCAAGGGACTGGACCTTCATTGTCGAAAAATTACGTTGTATGCATATACAAAATTAATATTATTTTTAGATATATAAAATTATAGGAAAAAATGTTCAAAACACATACAAATTTTGGTTGAAATTACTGTAACACACTCTAACTTTATGGGGTCTTATGACCCTGTATTATTTTAAAGTGGAATTATTTTCTCTTTTAAAAGTCAAAATTAATTTTTTATCCAAAGAATAACATACACGTGTCTAACACTATATTTATCATTAAAAAAAAAATTCTTAAAATTTTTTCCTACTTTTTCTTTATTTTTCTATTCTTTCTAGAATTTCTTCCACCATTAACACCCAACTTATCAATTTAGACCTCTTTTCACCTTAAAATCTAACAAAAACTTTATGTTAAACCAAATTAACAAAAACTTCTTTGAGAAATTCAAATTAATGGAAAATCCAAATCAATTAAAAATTTATTTTTTGTCACTAAGTTGCCGGAAATATTGTCCGGTAATTTTTTCGATGGACACGAAAATTAGGGATTTCAAATTTTATCTAATTTTCTTTTTGAGTTTCGAGTATAAAGAAAAAATATGAAATCAAACAAGCTAAAAAATCTCATCGATTTTTTAAGAAGAAAAATTAACAACTAAAATGTTGAGAATATTTTAAAAAGATCTCAAAATTTTAAAATCAACAACAATAATCACCAAATATGTGGCAGAAATCAAAACCCACAATATGTTAGCTTAGTTATTTACTTGAATTTAGATGTAAATATCTAAATTTATCTAAACACAATCTTTTTATCAACTTTAAGGAGGTAATAATTCCACTTTAAAATTATTTAAGGGGGTTCATATGATCCTTACAAAATTAGAGTGTGTTACAATAATTTCGATCTAAGCTCATATGTGCTTTGAATCGTTTTCATTTTCTTTAAAATGTATGTTAAATTTACTTAATTTTTACTTGTGTTTACTTTTTTTACTTTTGATTCTCTTAGTGCAAAATTCTACTTTCTTTACTGATTTAGATTTACTATTAAAAATTGTATCTAACTAATATAATATACATAGATAATATAATTTTTTAATATATTATTAGATCTTTTTTTTTTGTTGTTGATTAAAACCTCATTTGAAAATTATCAATAACATATTATGTAGAAGATTATTTATAAAGATCTTTTATATATTGAATAATGTTGTCACTTATTGAATATATGATTATGCATTTATGCTATTGGGCCATGAGCCATGCTTTTGAAATCTTGTATAAGTGTTTATTCGACGAAATAACGTTCACTGATCATTTTTTTGAATAAAAATAATCGATGATACAAAATTTCAAATTTTATAAGTGAAATTTTACAAAGTAATAAAAATGACTAATTATAATTTGTTGTGATGCTGGGCCACGGGCCTTATTTGGGGTTCCTTCCATTATAGAGTTTTCCTGTCTTGGGCTATTTGGTATTTTATTTTTTTAATTATTATTTTTTATGCGGGTAAAAAATAGTTTGTTTGTTTTTCATTTTACCTTAGAGGGATTAATAATATTTTTATTTATTTTATAGTATAATTCGAATTCACAAACTATTGGTTGATGATAGTACGGGGGCCTGCCCCTACTCTTTCTTTATCGGGTTATAATGATTTTGTGACTTTTTTGGATTCTTTCTCTCGTCTTACTACTGTTTATCTTAAAATATCTAAGGATGAGGTTAGTTTTATCCTTCCTTTGAGATGAATCTTCAAAAGTCTTTATGGTCCAAAGTGTATTTGTTCGGAAACAGATTGGGCCGAAATGAGTTAAAAATGATGGGCTATAGTCCAATTCATCCAACTCTTACTAATATATAACATTCTAAATGAAAAAAATTTAAAAATATATTGACAGATTTTTTATGGGTTAATTTAGTCAGACATATTTTTTAAATGGATTGAATGAGAGGATAAACATGACCTGAATTAATAATTGAACGAGTCACTAACTTACGTAAGATAAGTCATGTCTTTACGGGCTAATTTTTTCACCCCTAAATGTATCCCACTTTTGATTACTCATGCTCCAGCAAAAGTTGTGTTTATTAGGTGTCATCTCGACCCTATCACGTATATCACTTGACAAAAATAAATTTTAGATTTGAATTTTATGATTTCATATCCGAAGTTTTATTATGCCCCATCTAATTTATTAGTTAGGTAGTTGATGTGATTGGTTCAAATCATGTCTTTTAAGTTCATTTCCTTGAAACTTACAAGCACTCGAATCTCTAGTACATAAATTATTTAGGAGTCAGTTTGATAGGACGTTCATGAATAATGTTAAAAAGAGTGTATTAATAGCGATGGTATGCTAAAATTATTTTTTATTCATTATATGATTTGATATATTACAAGTAAGATGCATTGCATAATTTCTAATATATATATTATTTGTTAAAAAAGTGTCCTTCACAAATATGATGAAAAAATGTGAAAAGCATTTTAAGGGGAAATTATGTTTTTAATCATACGAACGCATGTATTAAAAATCCTTACATAACTAATACCATATTTTGTCATATATTAATTTTATATAACATAACATAATATCAAATAGTTAATACATACATTTTTTTTTCTAATGCATCTTACCAAACGACCACTTACTTTCTCTTACTCTTACATTCTTGCATTTTATATGATATTATTATTAGTTGAAAAGTTGGATAAGTTTTTCTTTGACTAAATTTTCTTTTTCTTCTTCTTGTGTTCTTACTGCTTTCTCATCGTTTTTAATGTATATATAGCCAAGTCGATACATATAATAGGCGAAGAAAAAATCTCCATTTTATATATAGTGTTTGGGAGATGCAAGTTTAATCGAGGATTGGAGAGGAGAAGTGAAAGAAAAGGTTCGAGATGAATTTTGAAGTTGTAAAAAATGAAAGACTCATTACTTATTTATGATTAGTTTGATTGAATAAATTTGAAAATATTATTATTAAATTTGTGTTGAGCTTTATTTTTCAAGAAGACAAACTAAGTCAATTGATATTTGAAGGTTTGAGTTGAATTGAACAATTGAAAATTCTTAAATTAAATCGATATTAAAAAGTCTGAATATTGATGAAATCTCTTTGAAGTTTATGGTGATAAGACAGGGATGGTGAACAATTTGTTCTAATGAGGAATAGTTGGACAACTTTAATGCAAATATCATACAAAATTAAAAAATTTTAAAAAAATTATACAATCTTAACCAACTCTAGTTAATTCACTTGAACTTATAGTAATTTCATTCATAAAAAATTATCGATGATTCATCATGATATTTTGTACTAAACTTTTGAGGAAATTCTTTATCAGTTAGTCAGACAAATTTTTTGGTAATTCATTAAGAAATAAGCTCAAACTTTTTATTCGAAAATTATTTTTACACAATTTATTTTAACGAAATCAAAAATTAAATAACGACCCGAAATAATTATATTCGGGCAAATCACCCAAGATTTATGTGTACACATGTTCACCTATCACAAGGGGGGACCTTAATTACTTTTTGTGTCATGTCAATATTCTTACTTTTTGTATGTATGTCCCTTTGGTTCTGATGAATTATTATTCATCATCATCCTTCTCTCATGTTTTAGAAATGAGAGTTTCGAAGCAATGATAAAATTATTTTTTGTATTATTTATAGATTATTGATTCGAATGTTGAAATTAATTTTTGATATTTAAATTAGGGGAAGAGGCCTCATATACCCCTCAACTTTGTCATTTAGAGCTAATATACCATTCGTTACAAAAGTGGCACACATATACCTCTACCGTTACAAAATAGCTCATATATACCCCTACCGTTACAAAAGTAACAAAAATAATTTTAAATTTATTTTTTAATTAATTTTTTTTAAAAATCATGTATTTAATCTTTTTCACACATAAATTATTTTCTTGACTTCTTTGATTATTTTTATTTGAGTTTTTTTAATTTTTTTTCCATTCTTTAGTATAAAAATAAGAGAAATAAAAAGAAAGAAGTGTGAGAGGAAAAAAACTACAAAGTTAAAAAAAAAATTAAAATTAATTTTTTTACGGCTATATTGTAATTTAGTTTTTGTATCCGTAAAAAAATATTTGGGGCATCTATAATAAATTTTACAAGAGAATAAGTGAAAAAAATAAATATGACCATAAAAAAGTAATAAATTTAAATTAGTCGATGAATAAAAATAGTCAAAAGAAATAAAAGTGTGAGAAGGATCAAATATACCCCCGCATGTATTAGCTTTTTTAAAAAAAATAAAAAAAGTTTTAAAATTATTTTTTTACTTCCGTTAGAGGAAAAGGGCATATGTGAGCCATTTGTATAACAGTAAGGGTATATATGAGTCACTTTCATAACGAGGGGTATATCAGCTCTAAGTGGCAAAGTTGAAGGGTATATCAGGCTCTTTTCCCTTTAAATTATTAGTTAGTTTTAAGATTGTTTATCTCATTATTAGTACTATAATGATGAGATAAGTTATTTTATATATATAATAAGATTATTAATTTCACGTGTTATCACAATTCATGAGAAACTTTATCTATCTCATCCCTATATGTACCATATTGTTAGGATCGAAATAATCAAATTGGCATGCGGAAGCTAATAATTACAAATCAGGTCGGCAATAAATCAGACAACACATAAAACTATGCTAAAAATGCATAATATTTTATATGTTTTGGCCAATTAGCCTACATATGATAATATTAATATATAAAAAAATATTCTAAATCTATTCAGAGAATAAATCTCCCCCTAAATAAGATTTTTTGATGATTGCGTCATAAATGTTATTGTGTTCTACGAAAAAGAAAGAATCTTCAACTTATAGGAGTTCGAAACTTTTCCTTCAAAAAAGAATTAATCAAACATGGGAAAAGATCGTTTCTGACAAAAAAAAAATTTCTACCAAAAAAATATTGTTGAAGTAAAACACAATTATGATGTAGAACTCAAATACGAAATTTAGGATAAATTCGAAGACAAATAGGAGAGTAGTTCTTCTCCAAGTCTACATGAATGCAAAACACTTTGTGTACCGAAGTGTTACTGTGTTTCTTTTGTGGGTGACTTTCTCTTGCATATACTTTTTCATGTCATTGGATAAGGAAATTCACGGGAAGTTACCTAAAATTTTCTATGAGCATCACCTTAGGGAACAACAAAAAATTGAGAGTAATCTTAATGGTATTTCTTCCTAATTTTCCACATATTAATTGTACTTGTGCTTGTTTTTTTTGGTAAAGGTTGCATAAACAGCTGGCTTAAGAAAAGTGTGAAGCAACTTCCTATGGACTACCACCTGTTGTCACATCTCGATAGAGATGGCAATGGGGCGGGATAGATGCAGAGCGAATCAAAATAAAATTTATCCGAAGTAAGGGAGGAGAGCCTTTTATAGGTGAAGTTAAGCTATAATTGGTGAAGAATGAATAGTTAAACACGTCGTTTTCGTCTTATAAGGTATCCAAGCATAAAAAGTATTTAAATATTCAAGATATAATAACGAATTCAAAATTGTAAGCAAGCATCGCCGATTAACTCTATATCCCACTCATAAAAAGTATAGTTTTCTTGGTTTAAATTCTAAGCATTTGTAATCAGATTTATTGATATGACAATTATATGCGACTCTTTAAAAAAAACATTAATCAAAAGCTTGAAAATAAAGAAATAAAATAACATGTAATTATAACAAAATAAAACTAACCATTCCAAAATTGTTAATCACTCCATCAGCATATATAACCTAAATCCTTTTCATATATATTTACGCACTTTCAATATTTATGCCAATTCAAGTGAAAAATGTACAATTTAGTAGACATTTCGCCACATCATCTGGAGCTTGAATTTGAAATTTATTTTTGACCTTTTAAACAAAATTTTAACTTCAATTTGAAAATTTGTTTTTAAATCAATTTATTTAAAATTTAAAATTTAAAACTTTAACTCATAAGTTTATACTCCCTCTGTCTCAATTTATGTGGCACAGTTTGAATTTGGAGCGACAAACAATTTAATTTTGACTATAAATTTGGGCATGAAATCTATAAGTTTTAAAAAATAAATTCTACATATTTGAAAACAAAAAGTATTATAGGTCACAATAATTGATAATTTAAAATATTTAAAAGATTCATAATTTTAAATTATGTAAAAAAGTAATACTTATGCTAAATGTGAAGAAATTACTTGTACAATATGAGAGGATTATATTAAAGAATGGGTTATTACTATTATTGTTTATTTTACTGCACCAGTGATTTTTTGTAAAAATTATATATATTTATAAATTTGTAATAACATGTGATCGCAAATATTTACTTATAAAAGGAACATAGAGATATATAATTTATTAACATGAGTAGACTGAACATAATGCTAGCTAGTTCCTTTTTGACTTTATTAACCTAGCTCAAATAATTTCTTTTCTTAGCATTTGGTCTTTCAAGTTCCATTAACATTTGTATGATTATAAGATTTTTTAAATTTTGCAATTTTAAATATGTAATATTAATATACTTGTGTGATTGTAAAATTTGTCATTATTAATAAAGTGAAAATTATTCAATTAAATTGTATACTACAAAGAATGACATGAATCGATAGAAAATATCATTCTGCACAAAATATGGCTGGGTGGACATCAAATTAGTAGGTATATAATTATCGGAATGCCCCTAAACATGAAGAACATAGAAGAGTGATCTTTCTAATAATTTAATCTTTTAGATGTGATGCTGAAACAATTTCATCAAGGTATCATAGCAGATAGAAATTCTGCATCTGAATCTCAAACGCGCCAACTATTGAGGAGAATTTTCTTGTGCTTAACTCGTAAAAATGAATCAAACACGTACGTAAAGCGGATTGAAATTATAATTAAATAATAAAAAGAACACACCTCTCTCTCTAACAATCATATACTTTCTAGGAGTCTTTTAGTCCCATCAAAGACTTTTATGCCAATAGAAAATACAAAAATCTTTTAATACCTAACTATTTTTACTTTTACTTTATATAGAATTGACGTGAGATGAATTTAAATAGGAAAAAATAACTAGTCAAGATTCATGTCACTGAACTGAACTTTAACTTGTTTTGGACTAAGGCATAATTATCGTTGCAATCAATTCTTTTTTCCTCCATTTTGTGGCCACAAATCTGAGCGTGATTTCCACTCTTCATCAATTTATCATAAATAAATAAAAACATCGTAGAAAAAAAATTATAACCATGTCCCCTCAATTATCATAAAAAACAATATTTTTTCAACTTTTTGTCCTAAGTTAACATCTTGACCTTGAAGTCTCCACAGAAAAATCCATCTTATAAATCTTATCTAGTTCTGAAATTTGACTGCTAACCAAACAAAAACATCATTTTTAACCTGTTTCCAATCACGCGTGCGCACAGGAATACATCATCTTCTTTCTTTTTTTCGATGTTCGATATTCATATTTAGATGTTCGAAACCAAAAATTGTGATTACAAATGAGGAATACCTATCACTCCACTACAATCTTTGGTGGTTATAGTTTATTGTACATCAACATTATAAAAAGACTTAGCTCGAACACCCCCTACAGTCTTGTCAACAAAGCAACCAAGGACAGAGCTATATACACTACAAGAAAAATGACTTTTAACGATGGAAAATGCAGTCGCGAAATGCCAAAATCCAGTCGCTATAAGTCAATAACGACCGGAGAAAAATTGGTCATCTTCTGTCGTTAGTAGCTCTGTCGTTAAAAATTAACGACCGGATTTCAAACCAAATTTTCCCATCATTAATCTGTCATTAAAACTCTTTAAAGGCGACACTAAATTCCACTATTAACAATAAAATTTCCCTTTGTTAATGCCTCAAAAACATGACAATCCCGTAGACACTATATTTGTACTAGAAAATTAAATAAATATATATGTATATTAACTTGTGAACCCCTTACAAAATTAATTAATGGCTCAATGGTAAGGAAATGGCTGTGAAAATGCTTTTCACGCTACAGTTGTGAGTTTGAACCCCAAACTCCTAATCCTAGCTCCACCTCTGACAGTATTTAAAGATATATCCATCTAAATATTATGCGACTATCTCTACAACTTCTAAAATGAGAGAAAGTTGAATTGTAGTAT
Source organism: Solanum appendiculatum (assembly GCA_018342035.1). NCBI lineage: Eukaryota > Viridiplantae > Streptophyta > Magnoliopsida > Solanales > Solanaceae > Solanum > Solanum appendiculatum. The sequence continues at coordinate 54,477 of JAGDQO010000642.1, forward strand.
CTGTACATCATCACTAACAAAGGGAAAAAAAATCATTTTGCATCAACTTGCTTTGAACTCTCTTAAAGGACGCCTTTATTCTTCAAATCTTCATCTGTTAAATAAAACAAATTCATGTCAGCTTCTAGTAACAAAATTAGCTATTTTGGTTTAGAAAACAAATGAATAATTAAACTTCTATACATACAATAATGACTCCCATTATTTATATCATGAGAAATCTGGAAATTTTATGATGTCTGTCAGGATCACAATTACAAGAATTACTGATCAAGTAACTTTCCTGATGCTTATATTTGCTCTTTTCTAGATAAGACGAGATCAAGACTGGATAAGTTTGGTAAGATGGACTAAACCTACTATGGATGAGCTAAAGCTTAATGTAGATAGTTGCAACAAAGGGAACCCAGGAAGTACCGGTGGTGGTTGCCTGCTAAGAGATCATCTCGACAACTTAATTATGGCCCTCATTGCCTATTTATGACATTGTAACAACAAATGCTGCTGAATTTAGAGCGATAATCATTGGGATGAAATGGTGTTTGGAGCATGGATTCAATATTGTTTCCACAAAGACTAATTTACTCCTTACAGTTCAAACTATTAAAGGGGAAATCAAATGTGCATGGCAAACTATTTATATAGGATACTAAAAATTAATAATGGCTGAATACTTGCGCCTTAATTTAATAGTAGTAACATAAACAGGACTTACAAAGATACTAACTTGAACCTCTTCCAAAATGTATATAAAAGAAATTTATAATTTCTTATATCAAAACTCAAGCTCATGCTTCATACATACTTGGAGGAGCATTACCAGGTTTAATGTCTCTGGTCAAGTTGTATCCTCGGAAGCAAGCTGACGCTCAAGGAAAATTTGAGACGAAGCATCCCAGAGATCCTTTGCGAGTTTGGAGTTATAAGAAAGCCGAGAAGATCTTAGAGTTCTACCGTTTCCTCCGAAGAAGTATACTCCCGAGGTTTCCTGGTACAGTCATCAAAGCATGAGGAGCCCCAGATAATAGCCAAGAACACTTGATCACAGTTCAAGATGAAATGGAAGAAGTGGCAACAATAGCACAAATGTTCCAATAACTGAATACATAAAGCAGCTAATGAGAATAGCAATTATAAATAAGCACTCCCTTCTGTGATGTATGGTGAAATCAAGATCCTAAAATCTGAGGATAGATTCAGTCAAAAGATAGAGAGAAAGAGGCAATTTAGTATGAAGATTGGCTGAAGAGAAACGGCATAAATATGTCACTACTCACTACACAATGGTTAATGAAGTTTCATAGGGGCAACATGTAAAAAGGATGATATCGATGTGTTTCAGTTGCATTTATCTCGTAAACAATATGCAACTCAAAAGAGTAAACTGCACATTTGTAGAATACTTGTAATACCCTATCTTGTGAATGTACTTGCATCCGTGGCTTATTTATTACATGGCATGAGAACATATATCCATTTCAGGTTTGATAGGACTTAGGAGTCTGTTCGACATTGATTATAAGGGGAAACTATGGGCTATGGACTTGTGAAAGATGATATTGGTTGCAATTGGTCAGTACATACGGAATTAGGCAAAATAATATAAGCACCTTATAGCATGCAACAGTTAGAATTTTTGTACTTTGGGTGCACCATCAAAAATAGAGAAAAAAGAGAGTACTGTGAGAATTGATCCTTGTTCCTCTAGGTAAATAACTCAGCATTCAACCAAGTGCACTATTAAGCCTTTTTAGGAGCATGGGTGTCAGAAGATAATATTAGATCAATTCTAGAAAATATGGGCATAAAATACCTAGTTTGACGGTGAAATCATGGTTCACGTGCACCATAAATTGGGCTATAACCCTGGCCAGTAGCATAGGGCTACATGATTGCTAGAGCGATCAAGGAATTGTACTGGATTGCTATAGCATGAGTCAATCACTACACTGTGCACAGAGGGGGTAAGGACTTAGATGAGGCAGTAGTGTACTGTGTAAATGTGCTGTCAAAATTCAACGAGATTGTTATAGTGCTAGAGTGATCACTGTAGTGATTGCCCTACAGGACATGGGGCAGACTCCTCCTAGAACGAGAGGACATGAGGCAGACTCCTAGAACGAGACCGCAAACTACTTTAGGGGTCAGGACAAACTTCTTCCTAAGAATAGAGATCTCTTCCCAATTCCTTAAAAGGATTATCTCGCTAGAAGGTTCATTATGACCATCAGCAGACTGGAAACTACAGTTTGAAGCCAGAGCTCTTCCCTACTAAGACACTTCTTCTAATTGCTAACCCTAGAGACCAAAAGGTCCAAACAAGATGACATAAATTTTGGCACTGAACCAAAAACCAAACTTCAATAGAAGATTAGAATTGATCCCTAGCAGTGAAATGGGCAGGAGATGTCCTAGCAGGACGTCTCCCTGGAAGCTTCAACATCAATATCACCATACTGTAAACTAGAGTTGGAAACAAGAGCTCTCCTCTTTTCTATAGTGAATCTAGATACCTTCAGTCTGACAAAGATGACCAAAAAAAATGGAGTTGAACTGAATATTCTGCCAAGCTCCACAACAGAAAAAGTTTGTTCCAGGTACTCAATCTATCAAAATAGAGAATTTTAGAAAGGACTATTCTTTACATAAAACAGAAGCACTAATTATGTCCAAATCAACATATTTAAGAGATTAGGAAGGGACTGAGAGCAAAAGGGAAGAGGGAGAGTGTAGAAGCCATCCAATCTTAACATTAAGGAGTAGAATGCAGGTGGTGAGAGTACATTGGTATGATACAACGAAGTAGATATTTAAAATTGTATGAACTGCCCTGGTATTAAATTTAGGAGTCCTCGATGAAACATTGGAAAAGAGTGACAAGAGTATACTGATGAACATCAGAGGATGACAGAACCAGTTTGGACTGGTCTGTTAGATCTATAACATAGTTTATAGTACTTGTGTCTGGCAGTTCTTTAACAACGGTTATACTTCTACCAAGAACATTGATAGAAACATAAGGAGCAGAATAAGGATCTACAGATGATATTATAGATATTTATTGACCTAGAGAAACATAGAATAGAAAAGAGAAGTCCACAAATGTACCAGAAATGATTTACAAGTATTATGATCAGGGAGAAACAATAAGTTGACTTAGAAAATATTAGAAATGACCACAGCATACAAAGGTGCAAAGAAGCAACATATGCATTAATATAAAAGGACACCTAAGATAATTTGTCCATATCCCACATGAGCCCACAATCAGTCTGTAAGTGTAACATTAATGGTGATTGGAGCTAAACAGAGAAAGGTAGATTAAACCTTACATAACAGTGTCAAGAATATAACATGATCTCTATAGCATCGCTAATGCAACCCATTATCAAGAAAGCACTAATACGGGTGTTTCCCAAATTTTACTCAAAAACAAATTTCTTGAGTCATTGACTAGAAGAGGTAATTGTTTTTTGCTTGGTTGTTAAAAGATTTACATAGACAATGGACAACCTGACGAAATAAAGGTTACTTATATCAGTTAGTACTTTATGTGGAAACGTTCGGGGTACATTGTAAGGTGGTGTTGGATCTGTGGAGGATGGTTCTGAACTGTTTCAAAATACAATCAGTGATGCACGGTACAGTAACAGAGACATTGCAAAGTTGGACATCTAAAAGCAGGAAGAGAAGATCAAGGGCGTGGGAGGTTTCCATTTAAGTCCTAATGTGGGCTAGTATGGAAGGAAAGAGTTTAGGGATTGAATATGACTTCGTATATTTGAGGAGAAGTCTCTTGTATCTAATTTCCCGTATCTTTAGTAGACAAACCATATTTGAACGAAGGTTCCCTACTTCTGGTATACTGCTCGTATACGGGAGCCTTTCCCAACATTGGTAGAATTATTTAACTTACCGAAAAATTATGAAAAGAAAATAATAAAGGAAGTCCCCTAGCTGTATGGGGATTGGGCGCAAACTTGGATAGTTTACTCATTCTTATGGTAGTGAGATGCTAATCCATTAGGTATGATGAGATTCCCCATCTACTTGATGATTGAAAGTTGATGTGGATGGTATCCCTAGCTACTCGGTGACTGAAAGTGGACATGGATGGGTTCACCAAGCTGCTAAGTTAGGCGCAGACATGGATTGTTAAACTAAGAAACGTGAAGCTAATGAACTCAAGAGTAATTACCTAATTATATGTTAACTAGTAAGTTCATCAGGTCCCGTATTTTGGATTTTGACAATACTCTTTGAGCAACTGCTCTACAGTTGCTGACCTGTGTCAGGCTGTCCCAATAATATTTGACAGCGTCAACTGTGGTTTTATGAATGAAACGAAAACACACACCTGTTACGTTTTTGGAAACCAAATTAATCTAGAACATAGTACTATTCAGTATGGGTGCAGAACTCCTCTCAATAGATACGTGCTTCCAAAATGACAAAATGCCACCCTCTTGCGACGCTACCTGAACTCTTTGTTTTATTTTTATTTTTTTATAAGTCAACTTTTTATTGATCAGATATTTCACAATCCACATGGTTTGTCAATCTCATTTTCTGTGTTGAAATAGCAGAACTTCTGCAGGAGCATTATTCTTCATTAAAAATACTAAATGAGGGGAATCCATCGACTATACGAGTACTTTAGCCTAATTTCACAGAGAAACAAGTTCCAAAGAGTTTTGTGCTTCAGCTTCTACGAGAATATTGTAAGCATTGACCAAAAAGGAAATTAAATCAAAGATATGATGAACCAATAAATTGAGAGCCAATTGATACATGTCACAAAACAGAAGGAAGGAGGGCTGCAGGGCAGACTCACTGGTGGGGCATGTACTGCATCTAGAACAGAGCCAATTCCTACTTCGGGAGACTGCAAAAGCCCCAAGAGTTTCAAAACAAAGAAAGCCAACCATGAGAGGCATGAAGGAATTTCTCGCATAATGTTGGTTTTCACCACTCCAGGATCTGCAGCACTTCATCATTCCAAAAACAAAAGCAAAAAAAGCGTTCAGGCAAATAAAATCACCACTTAAGACACATATAAAGAGCTCTTTAATCAGTTAAGCGTACATGATCTAACTTACTAAAGTAAGACAGATAAAAAGTTAGAAAGAAATATTAAAAGCTAAAAAGCTGAAAGTAACACACATTAACAATACACAGCTTTCACCATAAATCAAATGGTTGTTTCTGACTGAGAGGCAGGCAATAGTGAGGCTGAAAGTAGATTAACATGGTGGAGCAATTTTCTTTTACACACTCTTAGCTCCAAAACCACTTTACTTTAGATGACCAATTCAGGCGTCACAGACTCTATTACTATCCAAATATGTCATAGATCGCAATAGAAGGATCTAAATTAAGCCCAAACCTCAGTTATCTTCTCAATGGGCATGAAAATGCATATTTCATTTACAAAAACTAAACGAGCACAACATGACTTCTTATTCTATTGCAGAGAGTCATAGAGACTAACTAGATGCTTCACAACCCTACAACTGAAGCAATCCACAGTGCCCATGGCTTACATAAAATATGCTCCTTTGAAGTATGATAAGCAAACATAATGTGGAACACTACTCTTGAAATCAATATCCCCTTCAAAAGCAGTGGCGGATCCAGAATTTCAATTAAGGGGGTTCAGAAAACCTCTAATATTACATTTAGGAGGTTCAAAATCAATAAATAGACATAAAAATTCTTCAAAATACCTTAAATATATAACGTAATTTTTTGCCGAGGGGGTTCGGGTGAATCCCCTCGGGTTGCTCTAGGTCCGCCCCTGTTCAGAAGGTATCATAGTTCTGCTCTCTTTGTGATATAACTATCATCTTACACCCAGAAAAGCTCAGTTTACACTTAAAACATATGCATAATCATGAAAAAAGATTAGCCTACAATTTGGTTTCTAGGTAACTGGATATGGACAAACGGATGACACGACATGAAAAGTATGAATTAACCTGTACAAACCAACACAAAAGATGAGCTTTACCTTAATATACAAACACATTCTTGAAAGGTATAGAATAAAATTGATAAGCATAATGGCTTACGAGGTGACATAGAAACCTAACACTTGTTTGTAAAGGAGAACATAAACATACATGACAGAGACACTACGTGATTTCTCCACCAGACCAACTTGCCGATGAAGCTCATATGTGAAGAGCAGAAGGAATACTGCAAGAGAAATGGCCAGAGTTTTTAGGTGCCAATGAGTTCAAGGATAGTAACGGTCACTCTAATCTGGAAAATTGAACTTACATTTGGAGTACTCGTATAGATGAGCAAATGGATAGGAACTTAATTTTGAAAAACACTGCCCAGATATTGTTTCTCTGGTGACCTCCATGCTAGACACTGTCGATCAAAAGTAGAAAAATCCAAATTACAATCTTATCTGTATGTTCACCAATAACAGCCAAAAGAACATTCCAACAAAAAATGCAGTTCTGGTTCAATTCTTATCAACAATCACCCTCATCAATTTATATTCTGCTATATTTCAGGAAAAAAAACATAAACGAACAGGATGCAAGAAGCATTCTTAGCAGAGACTTTATTAACGCAAAGTATGTTCCAATGGCATCTGTCTATTTAACAATGAAGAATCTATAATTTTCAAGCTCATCATCTCAGGCAACCTTCGTCCCCCGATCTCCAAGGCTGAGTTGTTAATCAGCTAAAAAGCTTCAATATGACAGGAGACTAGTCCTAACACTGAAGAATATAGTGTAGAGGAATAAATGAAGAGTGTCAAAGATATTGACACAGATGAACATATGAAGCAACGTAACATGCACTAGAGTAGCTTACATATATGCTTTTGAGTTTTGACACAAGCCAACACCTTTTCGATTTACAGATCGAGTGTCCGTGATGCTGATAAACATTGAGCGTACATAGTACTGATAGTATATGAATTATACCTACCATTCCGATGCGTGAATGATGTAACGTTAACAACACGAGAAGGGATAGGACTCTGTTCTAGAAGCGGCAAAAGCAGTTTTGTAAGACAATATGGACCAATATAATTAGTTGACATCATCCTGCAGGAAAAAAAAAAGAATGTCCAATTAGCACATAATTTATGTTTCTCAGGATCATCACAATCCTCATAGCCATCGGAGAAAAACGGGAGAGAGAGAGATTAGCTCCTATCAGTGCTAGAGATGCCAAGTTTTCCATGCAACTCACCAATGCACAATCCTAACAAAATTAAGGAAAAAGATGAAGTTCGTTGCGCATTGAAGGCAAGTGGAGGGTGCTGATCCCAATGCAGCATTGTCTAAACCACAAGAACATTCTACTAAAGGTCTCACTGCTTATCTGATAAGTGAAGCTGGGTTAGATAGTGTCGATTAAAGCGCTCTTCTATATTGTGTTTCATATCTCTGTAAGATTTTCTCAGTTCCATTAGTGCAAGGATTAGTAGAAAGAGTTTTTTCCACAAGAATAGAGGATGAAACGCATATATTTGCAGTTTTGCTTGAGAAGAATTCTCAGGCCAACCTATTGCAAGGATGATAAGCCACAATGAAGAAAAGTAATAGATAAAGTTTTAGATGGTTTACAGATCACATTGTTCTGTAGTGATTCTGTATGATGTCGCAAGGATTCCAGCATTATTTATTAAGAGCTGGACAGAGCAATGCAAATCTGAGTCCAACAGCCACTGTTGAAGGGAGTGTTTGAAGCTCAAGATTGACTTGTATGATGACAAATCAACCTGAAAAGCTTTTACACAGGCATCATCTATCTGTTCTTGGATTTCAGACACAATCTGTGAAACAAGAACAATGAAAATATCTTAAAGCAGAATCAGAATGAGGTTGATAAAAGTCAATGACTCAATTACAGTACCTTTGACAATGAATGCAATGACCTTCCAGCTACAAGTATTAGAGGATCAGTTAAACCATACTAGCATTGACAGAAGAGAGATAACAAAGCATCTTTCAAGAATATACTCGTAATGAAAATATCAAACCATGATTAAATAAGATTTGGTTTCATATTCAGCATGTAAATCAGGTCATTAAGTCATCCAAGATTCATGATTCCTGTCTATGAGCTATAATCCTTAAAGGACTCGAATGTAAAAATGAAGTTTATCAGCTATTTAGGAAAGCAGTTAAATATGAACTCAATTACATCCATAAGTGCCCCCTTATAGCGTAAGTCACTAGACATAATTAACAGAATTTCATAGAAGGCATGCCAACGACACAAAATCGTCAACCTAGGAAATAATGTTTGACACTCTCCACTAGCGGATGCCACATAAGCTACTAGGGATAACAAAAAGATTGGATTTAACAAATATCGCATTGCACCTTTGACATATATCTCAACTATCTCTTTGAATTCATAAATCAAAACATTTGTGAGTTTGCAGTGTAGTTCTCATGGAAAGTGCTTCTCCGAGCACACATTTGATTTTTTAACAAGTATAAATAAATTAGAACGGCATTTCATTTTTTTTAATTATATCAAGGAAAGAAGCCCACCAAGAACAACGTAATAGCCTTCTTTAGCAAGGGCATATGAAACAGCAGCACCCAAACCAGATGTAGCCTGTAAATGATTGCAAATTAATGCCAATAAGAACAAGACACAGATAGTAATGTGAAGCATAAATAGCTTGAAGCAATAGGCACATATGTCACATAGCACTCAGGTATGGATCCAACACTGGCAGAAAAAATTGGTTAAGCCAAAAAGACTAAATGCCCATAAAAGATGCAATTGCATCGACAAGCATTAGGGAGAGGTGATTAGATAGGACATGCGCAGCTTCATATTACCAAAGACATAACTAAGATAGGAGGGTGTGGAGGACACGTATTAGGGTAGAAGATTAGTAGGTAGTGGAGTGTTCCCTTGCTTTCAAGGGTTCATGCTTGTTGGTGTCTCTTGTTGTACTAGCCCTATTCTTGTTAGTTCTAGTTATATCTATCTTCATCTATATATTATATTTTTGGCTACTAAACTATCCTGTTGTTGTTCATATTCTTTTCTTGTATGCTTTGCAATGTTTCTCCTATTAGTTGTTATGTTTTCGTCACAATTTTTTTCTTTCTTTACGCCTGAAATTGCTGCACTTGTGCCAAGGATCTTTCGGAAACAGTCTCTCTACCTCCACGAGGTAGTGGTGAGGCGTGTGTATACTCTATCCTCCCCAGACCCTCACTTGTGGGATTTCTGGGTATGTAGTTGACAAAATTGAAGTTGATGGGCACCCAAGGGTGTGTCCTAGTGGTCAATGAAGTGGTTGATAACCATGAGGTGGTGACAAAAAACACTAAATGATTCTTCTCATCTATCCGATCCTTGGTGGACAGACTTAAATGGTACATGTTGCTGGTGGGAGGTGGCAGGTAAAGTGGCTCGGACACCACGGTCATCAAAAAGAAAAAAATTGAGGTTGATGGCAAAATAATTGAAAATAACTCTCTACCAGTGTAACCTAAGTCATTTTCCATTCAATACGAATACAGTAGGCAAAATGAATGAACAGTTAATGTGACATAGGTCGGAATAAAATCACATAGAACTACCAAAACAAAAAAGGCTTACAACACACTTACACCTGTAATTATGCAGATTGGCTTTCTGATAGCAGCATTAGCTGATGATGTAGATGAAGAACGATCATATAATTTGGATTTACGCGAAAAATGGGTTTGGGAAAACAACTGCAAGTAAGATAGGATGAGAGATAGAGTCCAAAAAACAGCCATTCTCCAGAACTGTCCTTTGAATAGAAAGATTAAAGCCTCCATTAACACTATTTTGCAACTGAAATTTCTCAGAGAAAAGAAAGAAATGAAAGGTATAAGATCTGCATGTGTGAGAATAATGAGGATGGCTATGTTTCCCACAGCTGATGCCCCTGTTAAGAACTTAGCAGCATCCATCCAGCTGCAAAGGTGAAAAACAAAAAGGCATAAAATGAGAAGGATTTGGTGAGAAGTACACAACAAAAGATGTGAAGCAACAAGAAAGGAGGAGGTCTTCATAAAGTAAAACATCAAATCATAGATACTCGCGACGAGTTTTGGGCTAAAATCATCCTTAAAGTATAACCAAAACTTAAGATACATCCTTTATGGTATAAATGTGAACAAAAAACATCCTTTAACTATCCTAAATTTAGCAATAATCATCCTTCTGTAAACTTTTGTTAAAAAAACTAACAGCTGAAATAAAAAACATGTGACAAGCATGTGACTTTTTTTTCTCTCTCTAAGTATTATTTTCCTTATTTGTGTTTAAGTTCATTGTGTATGTTGCTTTTTGCCGTTTTTCTTATGTTTTGCCCAAAAATATTTATTGATTTTTTGCTATTTACTACTGGTTTACCAATTTAATTTTTTTTGTTGTTGTTTACTACTAGTTAACCATTTCCACTGTTGTATTGCTGTTTTTAGCTAATTTGGTCTTGTTTTGCTGTTTTTCTACTGATTTATCAAATTTTTGCTGTTTTTTCTGCTGCATTGCTGTTTTCAGCTGGTTTGGTGTTGTTTTTACTGGTTTTTGGTAATGGTTTACTAGCTTTTTTGTATTGTTTTACCAGTTTCTTTTTCCTGTTTTTCAGATGCTTTGATGTGTTTTTTTTGGGTGTATTTTCTGCTAGTTTTGGTGCTGTTTTTCTGCTGATTTACCAGCGTTTTTGATGGCTTATTATCGGATTGAAGTGTTAATATGCTCAAGGTGGAAAAATGAAGAAGAAATAAATACTCTTAGGCAACTCATAGTACTTTTTATTGTTGATGATATATTTAAACGTAACCCAACAATTTTCTCATTCTCATCTTTGACAACAACAATTTTCGTGACAAACTCAAAATCACATCATTGAATTGGATTTGGTGTGTCACATTATGCAATGCATTAATGTTCGATTTTCAAAAATGGTCTATTAAGCGTCACATTCTGCAATGCATCAATGTTCAATTTTCAGAAATAGTCTATTGAAAATAACTCCTCACAACTTTGAAGTAGCTAAATTTACTTTAGAAAGGCCATGAGACCTGAATATTCATATGCAATATGCCTTCAATTCCTTTCGGACATTTTATCAAATAGGTAAGGTACATTTTACATTGCAATAGTAGATCTTGGCCATGGTTATTGCCTAAGTTACTTGGACTCTTTACTTTTGGTGCCGCACCCATGTCGACACGACATGGGTGTGGGTGTGGGATCCGTGTCCGATTTGGTCAACCGATTTTGGGTACTTTGACCAAAATCGATGGGGAAAGTCTGGACAGTTTTAATGATTTATGTAATCAATACAAAAGCTAAGATGAAATTGAAGAAAATGGAATACCTTTTATATAGAAATATCTATGTCACTCCTTTTCTTTTAATCTCCATCCAAGATTCTCCTCAAGTTTTCCACATAATATCTCATAATTTAGGATTTATAACTCTATTTTTAGATATTTTAATTATTTTTAGGCGAATCCCCGCACCCGTATCCATACCTGGATCCATATCCCCGAATCTTAAAAATTAGATCATGAAGGATCCGACCTCAAGATCCGCACCCGTATCGGACACCCGCACCCGAGTCTAAGCAACTTAGGTTATTGCTACTTATGCTTAACAAATATAATAGTTCTTTCGAGACAATAAAAACGATGAAAATAAAAACTAGCATCCTAACCTTTCATAAATTCCATCTCTTTCAATTGGAGCAGATTATTTTTCTGCTTGAAAGCATAAAAGAAAGTCCAGCTATCGTTTCTGAAAGGATGAAGACGATAGAATATGGAGATTTGGGGGAAGTCACCTGCTTGTCATGTTCTTCAACCGTTAGTTTTATAACAAAAGTTAACAGAAGGATGTTTATGGTAAAATTTGAGATAGTTAAAGGATGTTTTTTGTTCAGAATTATTGCAAAAGGATGTATCCTAAGTTTGGGTTATACTTCAGGGATGATTTTAGCCCAAAACACTACTCGCGACATATATCTTGTTTGACCAAACTTTCAAAATCGCCATTCTGTAAAGTGTTCTTTGTCAGAAGTGTATTTCGAAAAAGTACTTCAGAGAGAAGCGATTCAGTTTGAAAATCACTTTTGTTAATATTACAGCACCAATTTGTGTTTGGCCAAAATTCCAAAAGTGCTAGGGAAAACACTACGTTTTTTCAGCAACAACTCCTGCTACTACTCAAAAACACTTACCTGATTCCTTAAAATCTTGGTCAAATGCCAAATCTCTTAAGTAAGTACGTTTGGTTTCATCTAGTGGCAGGTAACAGTTTTTTTTTTGTTGCTAAAATGGCTTCATCGAGTGGAATTGAAACCTTTTATACCTCTCCGCGGCATCTTCCTAGAGAGGCTAAAGGTTTAATTCAACTAGACAAATGAAAATTCCCTTCACTGAGAAGGAGAAATGAAAAATGTAATTGTTTGGTTACTTAAAGTTGCCCTCATCTTTGAATGAAAGGGCATTGAATAGGACTATAGGTTTTGGAGCTTGATGTAATTTCCGTATTAGAGGCGTTGGTCCATGTGCCCCTCTAATTATGTAACTTTTTGCACATGAATAGACATGGTACGGTTCAAACCTAATCCCCACATCAAGGACCCATGATCCTTGGTGATGGCTTAACAAAAAAAAAAATAGTAGTACTTTTGGCTTACTAGAAGCTTTGCCAAACAGGCTATGAGAGCATCATGAATAAAAGAAACACAACCAATCCTTTAATTCTTCTTAAAGGCAACTTTTAAAACTAGTTACGTTCCTGAATTCTTCTAAGTCTAACCTCGACTTCTGGTATATAAGTTATATATGACTTCTATTTCAAAACACTCCAAAATCCGAACTGAATCACAATATCACATTATATATAAAGAGTATGTACTAAGTAGTTTTTAATCATAAAACAAGCAACAGATGATTCACATTCATCTTAGTGGGTGCAGCAAGGTCATCTTTTATCCGACCACATACTTCACATGTGCTCATTAGCAGTATTCCGTACCACTAACCAGTTTCCCCGATATGCAATGTTTACCATATGAAAACTGATTTTATTAATGCACTAACACTAACATGACAGTTTTGGCAGAGACAATCTCTAAACAATGATGTGACTGGCAAAATTAGCAATCACCAAATCCTATATATTACATAAGCAGCCTTCTGCAGTAATAGTAGTTATGCACCCCAAGTAACTCAATATAGCACATCTAGTACTACAATATTCATTTAAATTAGTATGATATCACAAATATTCTTCAAGAAAGAGGCAAATTATTCTATGAATGAAGCATGTACGAGAATCAAATACGATGTCATATAAATCTCTCAGAGTTTAAAGTGAACATGATCTAGAACATGTATTTAAGAGGTGGATGGAAAATATTAGAACAAACCATGACTGATGAAAAGGATTACAATGGGGGTGGGCTAATGAAATATAGTACCCCCCCCCCTTCCATTTAACTCCCCCTCCTCACCCCTTTATTCGACATCACAAAAGACAGTTTATCGTCAATTTTCATAAGTAAAGAAAGCACGTCTTACAGCAGTATGCAAGAAAATTCACGAGAGAAGGAGATTCAATAAACTTCTGCACATCGTAAAAGTATCTTACCCCCCGTCATCTCGACTTATTAGGAACTGTGTGCATCCACCACCAAAGAATAAGCTCAAACCAGTTTTTGGTACTTCCACTAACAACAATTCAATTTTTTTTCCAAGTAAAATGCACGTCCAAATACAACTTCAAAACCATATTACATCTGTGTTTACACACAACACAAATATAATATGGTAATGTGGGGGGGGGATTGATGGTATACGAGATTAATGAGAAAGTAGAGAACCTTTATTGAAATTATTACTACATAAGCAATACAATACACTACATTCGTTGGTACTTGCACGAACTGCGGAAATACAGGGGTATACACTCATAATGCAGGAAAGTGTTTATAAGACCTACCAGGATCTGTAACAAGATGCTGGAAGAGAACATGAAGGCAAGCCCCGCAAGCCTGGATAAGACATTATATCAGAACACAGTCTACCAGAAATACAGACCGAAGGCAAATATTAGTTGGATCACTTACACTTTATCCAAGAAGTGAAAACCAGCAATTGAACCATAAAGATGACGCAAAGAACCAGAAAAAATCAAGTTAGTAACTGTATGAACATAATGAGATTCGACAATGTGAAAGTTAACGAGCTACATGGAATTAGAAATATGATCAAATTAATTGGTTAATGATACCATCATTTGTAAATAGAAAACTGAAAGAGAAACATCAAGTAAATGAAGCAATGCCTCTCTCTATTCAGCTCGGTCAAGCCAGATAGACCCAGTTTTACCTAGTAGCTTCATGGAACAGTAAATTGAGTAGACTAATCAGTTCGAAAATTATCAGAGTTTTATTGATTAACAAGTTGGATTGTGATTAATTACAAATGAGTATCACGGTTTCATTAGAAGGCAGAGTAAGAAGTATTCATAGTCCACGATCCACAGCCACAGATGGTCATACTTACAAATGGCAGGAACAGTCACCACACACCAGAGGATGAAATATTAAACTACAATCCCGTTATCAGAAATTCTTAGTTTAATTTCAGAAGCGAATTGAAGACATACTTTGGATCATATCTCTAAGATGTGTTGCTCTCATAAAACCTGACACATTTTGCAAGTTCTTCAATCCTTCCATGTGTTTTGACACACAGCCTATAACTTATCTACTAAAGCAACACTAGAAAGTTAAATTGCACCGTAGATCAGCTTACCATCCGCAATCGGATAGCCAAAATGAGAATGCCAGTCCACTCTAAATCCGCTTAACTGATGTTTGGATCTATGTGAACTGTCTGCAGTTCAGTTCTTCTTGATAATACAATGCAACTTGCTCAAATTCTAATGCAAACTAATCGTTTTTTAAATTCAAGAATCATGCATCAATTTTTTCAACTCAAGAATCAAGCTAGGGTGAAAAGGAAAATGATTAGACATATCATAAGAGGCCACTGTACACCAAAATTAAATATTTGATAAGACCTCTATTGCCAGCAAAAAGCAAAGATAAAATATGACAAATGTAAAACATTTTTGAACCATAAGTCTAAATGCTAATCAGATATATTTCAGCTATAGTAAAATCATTACAAAACTCAAAACACTAGAACTGGGTCATGGATGAATCAAGAATTCTATTACCAGCAAAAAGCAAAAAAAAAAATTGAAAGATGTGAACTTTTTCTAACCATAAGCCTAAGCAAGCATTTGGCCACAAATTTTGATCAGACTTTCAAAATCTGATTTTCAAATATTTTTAAGTTTTCACAAAAAAGCTCAAACCAATTTTTGGTACTTCCACTAACAAAAATTCAATCTTTTTCCAAGTAAAATGCACGTCCAATAACAACTTCAAATTCCTAAAATCACATCTTTAAACACTAAAATTTTCAAGCTTCAACTTCAAAATCTATGGCCAAACAGGGAGTAAGCTTAAATGTTTAATCAGAATTATTTCAGCTAGTAAAATTATGAAATAATTCAAGAAACTAGAATTGGGTCATTTATATTCATCCAAGAAAGAACCCCACCAACCATAATCTGATAATCAACTACCTTGAACCTCAAACTTTTGATACAACAAGCCGTAAATAATATAACTAAAAAGAAAAAATTAAGCAAAAAAATTAAAAGGGGTTTATTGCTAATTCAAAACTGAAACTATAGTAGCAAAAAGATTGTACCTTCAATGGTCATCGCCATTTATGGTTAATTTTGAAGGTAGAAAAAAATTGTTTTTGATCGCAATGTTAAAAGTTGAATCAAACAATATAATTAATATGTTCGTTTGGAATATGACGCCCTAATTTTTCTTGAGTTTTATTTGTGATAAAAAAAACTGTCTTTTTAGTTTTTAGAGGTTTAACTGATATGGGGTTTTGGTAAATAGGGTTTTTTTTTTTTTACTCGATGTCCTATATTCACATTGAAGTTTGACTAAATTTGAATTCGCGTCGAAAAGTCCCACATTTAAAGTAAAACGCTCCCTAACAAAGGCGATTTCGTAAGTAAATTGTGTTTGTTGGATAGTAATGTACTATTTCACTATATTAACCTTGTAATCAATTCTTTTTGAAAATGTTCACATTTGTTTGTAAAATTTTCAAGAAGTTTTTTAAAGGGTGAATTAATAAAATTATCTTCTTGTTTATGATTTGTTAAGCACAGTACAAAATAAAAAGTAATCAACTAATATATGACGGAGGAAATAATTATTCATCTCTTTAATTTCTCCGTCTCCCTAGTTTCTACTCATTAATTATTTCATAAAAACTAGAAGCTTCTATCCCTTCATTAATTAAATTCTTTCTCTTTTCTCCTTTTATTTTGTTTTAAATTTCAAACAATAAAAGATAAAAAGAGAGTATATATAAAGAATATAACTATTAATAATTGAAAACGGCTTGTAGATGCTCTTTTTGGTAGTGTCGTTGATCGAATTAAGCGTATTGAGTCGAATTAATAAATGGATAGGTTATTAATTTATTTGAAAATTATTTGTACGATTAAGAAATGATTATAATCTCACACTCAATTTTTATTAAAATTTCATTTTTTTTATTTTTATAATTTATTTAAGTATTTAATTTAAAAAATTGAAAATTATTTTGACAATTTTTCACATGAGTTGATTTGGGATAATATTAGTTTAATTTTAAATAAATTAAATTAGACTGACCAAAATGAATTGAGCTAATAAATTAGTGAATTTATGATCTATCCAAGTTTGAACGGGCTGGACAAGTTATTTTTTCATGTGATGTATACCTACATCTAGAGTCGCAATTTAATTTTTATTTGATGGTACCAAAATTTGCAAGCTTACCCACTTCACTCGTAACTTCATATGTAAGAGATTAAAGCTGAAAATTCGCATATTAATTCAGATATATTTATCTTTAAGTATGGCCTTATAAAGATCAAATATTAGACTCTTTTTTTTCATATGACTTGTCAAGATCAAGTTTAGAGATATTTTTATCGAAATTATGGCTTTGACAAGATCAGACTTTAGACATTTTGACATAAGATGAAGACATATTTATTTGCGAAAAATATGACTGAAATTAAATAAACCAATTGAAGCAAATTTTCACTCTTTGGGTAGACTTTAATGAAGTAGGTTGATTTTCTATATTTGTAATTTTTATGTATTTGTATTTTTTTAAAACCAAATTGGAATAGTGCTTACGATATTTTTCTTTTTGAACATATGAATTTAAATAAAAATGTGATTATAATAAAAGAGAATTGGTTATATGATTGGATTCAGATATATATATATATATAATGATAATGTTGCAATGATGATATTATCAAAAGAAGAAATCTATCTAAAGCTTATTAAAAGCAAGTAACAATTAATAGTTTTTAAAAAAATGAATACAACTTATATAACAATATTTAAATAAAGTGATTAAATGTCTCATAAAACTTATATCTAATTTTGCCAACCCTACATCAAATTAATAAACCTCCACATTGAAATTAACATCCATTTATTCTATAAATACTCCACACATTTTTAGTTCTTCTCCATTATCACTTTTTCTTTCTTTCAAAAGAAGAAAGAAAAAAAAATAGGGCAAACTTAATGGAGCTATTTAGAAAAAACTCTTTCTTATTAGTTTTCTTGCTTGTAGTTTTATCATTATCCAACTATGGTGTGTTTGGTTCCTACGAAGAATTACTTGCATGTTTTGTATATTCGGTAGGTGCTAATGTCACAATGAATTATAGAACTGGTTATCATTTTCAACCACCAATGAATTGGATGAATGGTATGTACATTTTTATTATATTGTATAGATAGATAAACTTTATATATGTATGTGTTAAACTTTCTCGACACTATGCATACATATATATATATATGTATATTTTTTTTTTTTGGCTCCGTTAATATTGTCCACACCACCCTTCTCTTATGTTGTTTTGTGTGCAATGCATATCTTTATGTATATATGTATAGAGATGTTGGTAAATGTGTAGTTTTAAATATCGAATTCATAGTTTCTTAATCAAAAGCTATTGGGTTCGTCTAGATACATGTACTTAATATTATAGCTCCACCTATATGAATATTTCATCGAAAAAGTTTAAAAATTAAATAAAATCATTATAATAAAATGTTGTTATAGAAATATGTGATTGTGTATGAATTCATGTTTCACAAATTTGTTACTCTTTCTTTGTCAATTTATTTGTCTTTATTTTAAGTTGATATAGAGTTTAAGAAAATAAAAAAGATTTTTGAAAAAACTTTTTTTTTAAAACGGACTAAATAGAAAATAAGACAAATAAGTTGAAACAAACTATTATTTAACATATAAGTACTTCAATATTAAATTATGAATTTATGATAATTGTATTCAATTGTTAATATACTAATTGTTCTTCTTTCTTCTTTTTTTCCTTTTTTATGGACTCTCTCGACGCTTTCAAACATACACAATAGACCCCAATGGTGAGTCAGAAATTTAATAATTATTTTTTTCATTCATTTTTACACAACCATTAATTTTTATATATAAATATATTTATTTATTTTTTTGTAACAGGACCAATGTATTATAATGGAATCTATCATCTATTTTATCAGTATAATCCAAATGGATCATCATCTGGCACAATTATTTGGGCCCATTCAATCTCAATGGACTTAATCAACTGGATCCCATTAGAGCCCGCAATTTATCCATCTAAAAAATTTGACAAGTAGAATACTTGGTCCGGATCTGCAACTATTCTACCCAGTAACAAGCCCGTCATCTTATACACAGGTAAAAAAAATAAAATTCGATACCCAAAAAAGCTCTATGAAAAATACTATAAGTAATGCATTTTAAATTACCTCCCATACACAGGAGTAGTAGATGTATACCTGACTCAAGTTCAAAACTATGCAATCCCCGCCAACTTATCCGATCCGTATCTTCGTGAGTGGGTCAAGCCCGATAACAATCCATTAATTGTTCCCGACACCAGCATCGACAAAGTCCAATTTCGTGACCCATCAACAGCTTGGATGGGTCAAGATGGGCATTGGAGAATAGTGATAGGAAGTGTGAGAAAACAAAAGGGATTGACAATATTGTATAGAAGCAAGAATTTCATCAATTGGATCAAAGCTAAACACCCACTTTATTCATCTACTAATGATACGGGAAGTTTCGAATGCCCGGATTTTTTTCCTGTTGCATTGCAGGGTACTAATGGCTTAGATACATCATCATCACACAAAGGGGAAAATATTAAACATGTTCTCAAGTATAGCCTCCCTCTTACTTATTCTGACCAGTACACAATTGGTACATATGATGCAAGAGAAGATAGGTATATTCCGGATTTGGCTGATGGTTTGGAAGGACTGAGACTTGACTATGGAATGTTCTATGCCTACAAGTCGTTCTATGACCCTAGTGAGGACCGAAGAGTTGTGTGGGGTTGGTCATATGAAGGAGATGGTTTATCTTTTTTCGAGAACAGAAAAGGATGGGCTGGAATTCAAGCTATACCTCGCAAAGTATGGCTTGATGATAGTGGTAAACAATTAGTTCAATGGCCTGTTGAAGAATGGAAAAGTTTAAGAAAGAAAAATGTGCGATTGAGCAACAAAAAATTGGAGAAAGGAGAGAAGATTGAAGTTAAAGGAATCACAGCATCGCAAACTGATGTTGAAGTGATATTCTCCTTCTCTAGTTTGGACAAGGCAGAGACATTTGATCCTAATTGGACTGATCTTTATGCACAAGATGTTTGTTATCATTAAGGGTTCAACTGTTCAAGGTGGACTTGGGCCATTTGGGCTTGCAACATTGGCTTCTCAAAACTTGGAAGAATACACATCTGTTTTCTTCAGAGTATTCAAGGCTCAAGAAAAGTACAAAGTTCTTATGTGCTCTGACGCTACAAGGTTTGTTTCCTGTAAAAATTACACTTTCAACATACTTAATATTAGTTTGTTTGGCTAAACTTCCAAAATCTACTCATTTTGACGTGCTTCTTGAATAGTAATTCTTTCAAGAGAAGTTTGTATCAGACTAACCAATTTGAAAAACTCTTGTCAATACAAGAGTAGCAATTTCCTAAAAGTTGGGTCAAATGCCTCAACTATCTAAATAAGTTTTCTTAACTTTCTTAAAGCTTTGACCAAACAGGCTATAAACATCAACGTCAGCTTAAATATATAGGAATAAGCTAACCTCATAATTCTCCTTGCTAATTGACAGGTCAAGCTTTCAACACTATAATCCAAAGTGCAAATCGTCATTTGCTGGATATGTATATGTAGATTTAGTGGACAAAAAGTTCTCTTAAGAGTTTGGTATGTTTCCTTTCATTATCTTTTAGTTAATAGGTTCTCTACATATATCCTCTTATCTTTGGAATTTTTTTATTTTCCGCTATTAATATCTTTGCAGATTGATAACTCGGTAGTGGAAAGTTTTGGTGTTGGCGGCAAAGTATGCATAACATCAAGGGTTTATCCAATGTTAGCAATCCATGACAAAGCACATTTATTTGCCTTCAATAATGGCACAGAGACAGTCACAATTGAGGCCCTAGATGCCTGGAGCATGGATACAGCTGAAATAAACTTAGCCAAAAACAAGTAGAAAGAGAGAGAGCTCTTTTACCTTGACATTCGATGTATTAGGATCTGCTGGTTCCTACAGAACCTCCAGGCAAGTATCCAAGTAACAAATAACTTTTTTTTTGAAACGGGTAACTTGTATTCCTCAGCATTAAGGGCTATGCTGGCCACCTCCAAAAAGTATCAACAGAGAAGAGAGAAAAAAAAGAAGAAAAAAGAAGAAACAGAAATACTTACAAAGAACCTACGAAGTCAACTAATTGAATTTCCTCTTCTATATTTTGTTCTTTACACCAAAAACCTAAGGAAGTAATTACTTTCCATTTAATCTTTTGTATTGAGCATTCTTTTCCTTCAAAAATCCTCTGATTCCTTTCCTTCCAAATATTCCACCAGATACAAGCAGGTACTGTCCTCCACCACTTCTTTTGACTCTAAGTAACAAATAACTTTTACTTGCTCGTATATCAACTATTCAACTACTATATTAGGCAGTGAAAAAAATTACCTAACCTTTTTTGCATCATCCAAGTTGCAAAGGATCAGAAAGCCACGACTCTTTGATATCTCCTTCTCTCTTAGCCTGATAAAAGATACTGAATTCGGCCTGATCAGAGATACTAATTTTTCTTGTTTTATCACTGCTAGTAAACTATAGGAGCAGCTAATGATCGTCTCCACAAATACCACATTGGATATATCCCATAAATTTACTGAATGGTCACAACAATCAGAAGGCAAACTTACATAAAAACCAACAAGATATTGCCATTGTCACTTCAAATGTTAGATTACACTAGGATTCGACTGCCTCATGAAATGAAAAGAAGAAAAAAAGGCACCTAGTAAAACAAAGAATCTATGCAACAAGACTCCACTGGTACAAGGTATACACCACCTTTACACCACAAAAAAATTCACAGATATAGCAGAATTTCCCTCATATGTGAACAGAAGTATACAAACTTGAAGTAAGGTGCTAGGTTCTTATGGTATTCCGCAGACCTTAACATTTCTTTACAATGTTGGCACTAAAAATAAAGAAGGTTAGCTAACATCGAGAGATAAGCGCTAGACCCAATATTTGAAGATAACTCTTTTAAGAAATAAAAACTAGGAATCACTCTTTAGAGTCAAAGATGACTTGCAGGTTGAAATAACTTAGGACAACAGGCACATAAATCATCTAGTGGTTTAAAGTCTATCAATTAACTAGTGTAGAAGTTGAAATGAATCAAATGTTGACAAAGTACAAAACAACATGATTGATAGACCATTCAACTAGACATGGAAACTGCAAGATAAGAAAATGGTGATTAAAACCATTCCTATTGTAGTTGTTTAGAGGGAGGAGTCACAGAATCTTCCATGTAGTAATCACTCGGCCAGTTTGAAAAGTCTCTAATTATGCATACCATGAGAATGTAAATATATGATTAAATCAACTAATTTGCAACTATCCAGTGAAATGCATAAGATGTAAACTACACATGGCACCATGTGACTGATGGAGATAAACACACTTCAACTAGGAAAGCAACTACCTGAAGAAGGCTCACTACTGGACGCGCTTAACTAAGGTGGATCTTAAGATGAACTACCAAAACTTACTGCATTCTAAGGAACACGATAATGACGTCAGTGTTTGATGCCAATCTCTACATGAATGGTTGGAGGCTATCTGTCCATGAATATACAAAATCCGCGGTCTTGGCATAGCAAACTGTTGACAAAGAGCGCCCACAGAAATTATCTCAAATGCAAAGCTCGCAAGCCAACCGTTTGCATTCTTCTACAATTTAGGATCAAGCATTACCAATCTAGGTATTAATCACTTGACCAATATAATAGCTACTTTAATTTGGTCAGCCTATAGCTGAACTCAATTTTCTGTCCTTGCAGTAAGGTCATCTTACCCCTAAGTTGACCATTTAAGCTACCTACACCAGAGTAACCCAACTCATTCATCATCAAATAAATTTCAAGTTATCCATGCCATTATTTCATCCAAACATGGACTATTCCATTCATTCCCACCATTCAATTAACTCTTGGTTCTCAATCCTTCAATTATATATAATTTCAAAGGATGAATCGCAATTGAAGTGAATAACCCAGGGTATTATGACAGAATTATATATCACTTGGACCAATTGATGTTTTATTACTCGTCAAAATCATGAAACATGAACAAAATCATAAATCATCTATCTAATGGTGATTCCATCTTTAAACCAAGCTGCATATTAGAATTTCAATACAGTTAAGAAGTACAGAAGAATCTACATAGCATATAGCTTGTATACAGAATTACCATAAGACAGTAAACAGAAGCCTACTTTAAAGCTATAAAAAGATAGATTTGATCATAATTCACAGGTAAATAAGTTCTTGAACCACAATCATTATAAAAATCTAACAAAACTATTTTCCATTTAAATTCTCTTGATCTCCATTGCCAAATGTACACCAAAATTTTCTAGAATAATATTTTCAACACCCATTAATACGGTAAACACCCATAAACTGAAGAAACGGATGAAAAAACATATAGGACTATCTCCATTGTATAATATTACCTAAGGATGGACTTCATGACTGAAAGTTGGCTAGAAAATTTCACTTCAGTCCAACTATATTGTTTTTGGACGAAAACCTCAGTCCAGATTGATAAACAATATGTATAATTCACAGAGATGTATCAAAATTAACTGAACTGTTCATTATCATTTCAATCTAGAAAACCTGTTTGGCGGAAAACAGCATTGCGAACACGACAAAGATCTCTCCCTTTGAGTGTTCTTCCCACGCCTTCGAGCATCGAAAACGTGGTTTTCAGTGATCTAGCTGATCCTCTGGCTACAATCTCATGCGGAGGAAGCATCTCATCATCGCCGTCATCATCATCAATTTCCACGTCAGCAAGGCCACTTCTCGGCTCCTGCTTCAGCATCATCGGCACGTTTACTGGCACTGAGTGTTGGAACTTCCTCACTGGTATAGTCTGTGAATAGTTACAGTTATAGCTATGTTCTCTATCCAATGGAGGCTTGGGAATCGTAGGAAACGCTCGCGAAAAAGCCATTGCTGATAACGGCGAAGATGAAATCAGCGGTGAATGAAACAACTTTGTACTAGTAGGTGAGAAAGTTATCGAAGGTTTTCGATAAACAACAGGATGATTAAGTTTCCGGTGATCCTCAGGCAATGCAGCGAGAATACCGAATTTCTTCGGTTGACGGAAAGTTTTCCGGCGACTGAGTGAAGAAGGGGAAGTAGAGCAGCGCTTAGGTTCAGTGAAGTCCCCTGTCCAGAAAACTTCATCTTCGTTCAGCTCATCGTCAGCGATGGATACATCTGCATCGCCGATAGCACTATCACTCTGTGGTGGAGAGAATACGCCGAGAAATCGATCGGAGGACGGCGATCGTCGGTGGCGAAAGTTAACGACGCCGTTTCGGTCCATCGAGCGTCTCTCCACTTCCGTTTTGCGGAGGTATGAAACTCTCAAATTATAAATAGGCACAGGGGCTTTAAAATCACCTGCTCCAGCTTTATTTGAACGGCTGAGATTACTCCAGTGGGACCTACTGGGATAATTAATGGATGATATTTAATGAAGATGAGGTATAATAATAACATGAAAGGAACAGAGATTATGAACTAATAAATGCATAATTTGGAAAAATTAAGTGATTTTTATTGAGAAAATGTCATTTTTATTATTTAATTATATTTCTTTGCGACTAGATTTCCCCATCAATAATGAAACATTCGAATGATATTAATTAAAACCCATATGATAAATAAGAACAAGTCATACGTTCAAGCTTATTTTTTTGCTAGCAAGAACTTGTTTCGATTACATATCATAAAGAACTCATTTCACATAAAATTCAGAAGTTGAGTTTCATCCCAACACTAAGTGTGCGACTTGGGTTAATTGACTTAAAAAGAAGATTAATTTTTTTCATTTATTTATGTTTTGATGGGAAAAGTTAGTTAGACGACATCTATGCATACACCCATAAAATTAATCATGACATGACAAATTAATTTTGAACACTATAATATAAAAGTGTAAAGGATAAGTTAATTAGACGAGATCAATGCAGACACACATAAAATTAATCATGATATGACAAATTAATTTCGAACACTATAATATATAAGTGTAAAGGATAGTTCAAATAAAGTGACATATATTGCAAAACTCAATCTAAACTTGATTTTTTTTAAAAATATTTGTCATATTTTACTTTAAAAGAGTAAAATTATTTAAACTTTGGCTAATATTTTAAAAAATATTTTACAATATTGATATGAAAAGAGTTTCAACTTATAGTTATTTTTATGTAGTTAATTAAATTAATTTAATTTATTGATGCAAACGTGATAATTATTTTGGGATGAAAAATTTAATATTTAAATAATTTTTAAATTATTAATTATGCTGATAATTTTTAGAGGTGCCTCCTTTTTTTGGGAAAGAAATCCAACACATTAAGGAGTCATACTCTGATTTCCTTTTCATTTCATTTCATTTATTTCTTTTTGCTTGTTTTCAAATATGGGGTCCACTATATTTAAGCAAATAGTAGTAGGAGGGGAACATTCTTATCCATAACAAGAATAGTGTTTATTCCTTAATCATACTACTAAAAAACTATTTTAGCTCCTAATCTTTATTAGGGGTTTATTAATAGGGTCGGAGCTAGAGTTTTGATGATAGGTTCGATCGGTCTGTTGTTGGATCGAATGAACACTCAATTTAGGGGCGTAGCTATGTTATTGGACACAATTCGTCGAAAAATAATATCGTATATATATAAGTAAAATAATACTCAAAGTGATTAAATAACATATTCTGGATACCTTTGATAAAACAAGGTGTTGTAGCCCAATGATTTTAGATACCTTGAAAGAGTTAGTGCTTAGGGTGCTCACGTGTTCAAATCTCATTAACAACATTTTTTATTTTTCTTTTCACTTTTTTGGACACCCTTCGTGAAATTCCTGGCTCCGCCTCTCACTCAATTGTGTCATCACGATAGCGATGGATGTCTAATTTTTAGATCTTTTCTTTCTTAGTAAAGGTGGATAAGAAAAGTTCGAAGTCTAATTCGGCAATTGATGGCTAAAAGGATTCAATAATTTTGATTTAAATTTTAAATTTATCTTAAAATATTTATTGAATGTGTATAAAAATGATGTCCTATGCGACAATATGCATGGGATACGTTCGAACTGATTTATGTATACTATGCAGGTCACGTGTGTCTATCTATTCAATTTTTATATAATTTTAAATATCTATTTATGTATATTCAAAGCTAAAAGGCATATCAAATAAGGTCAAATAAACTAACATGTTTATGTATTATGTAAATTTTTATTATCTCAACAAGTTGCATTGTGAGTGACCAAACATGAACTAATAAGTATGTTGGTGATGAATATTATAAGGTATTTTTTCAAAAGCATGTTAAAAAATCTCTTTTAAGAAAAGTAAAGTATATTAAAAGGGACAATTTAATTATATAATATTAATAATAATAATTAATTTATCTTGATGAATACTTTGAAATAAGTATTATAAGGAAATTAAAATAAGAGAGATAAGTTTGATCTTACATATATTAACTCGTGATTTTACTTATTTTATTTTGTAGATTTATAACATGGTTAATCGAATATCATATTTGGTATGCTAAATTATGTATACAATAATTATACATGTTTTTTTTTACACGTAATTAAGAAAACATTAATTGATTTACTTTCAAACTTATATAGTAAGATAAGTGAGTTTTCTATATTGAATGAAAATTAGATATTATGTAATAAAAAGTAATTTATTAAAAATGTTACTTTGTAGCAATGAGTGGATTTAAGGAAGGTGTTCAAATTAAAAATATCATATAATATAAATTTTTAAAAAAGTAGAATAATTACGCCATTTTTAATATATGAACGAGTCCTTTATAGCTTGTTTGGATGGTTGTCATTTATTGTATTGTTAGTTTGAATACAATGTTCGTTTCGTTTGTTATTTGAATTTTATTATATCGTATCGTTAAATTCATTGTTACATGACAATGAAAATTTTTCATTTTATATGACGATCGATTTGATATGATCGTATCACTATCTTATATTTATTTCTCATTTTGTATTTATTTATTTATTATATAATAATTATATTTTATACTTTATCATATCTTTTTATATTAATTTTACTTCATACCACACTTTTTCTTGTAGATTCATCATTCAAATTGCTTGATGCGTCACATTGAGTAAAAATTGAAAACGATACAATTTATCCAAGTGTTGCATTCATCAAAATATTACAGTATGATGCAATACAATAAAATACAACATGATATATTATGAAATAATATGCAACATTCATTCAATTCATAAGAATTCTAGTAATTAATTAATACTCATAACCAAATACGAAATAAAACAATCCGACATAACTATATTCCTAGCCAACAACCAAACAACAACAACAATATATCTAATGTAATTTCACAAGTGAGATTCAAAGAGGGAAAAGTGTACATAAAACTTACTTTTATCTGGAAAGGCAGATAAATTATTTTAAGAAAAAACATATCAAAATAAATCGAAAAAGTAATAACAGAAGTGACGAATTCACAATAAAATATCATATTACATATCATTTATAACAAGGAATATTAACTTTTAAAAAATAATGTAACAATCAAAATACAAAAACGATAAATAGTAGCAGAAATCGAAGAACAAGAAAATATCGACAAAAAAATACCAAACTACCCCTTAATAATGTAGTATATCTCGTAAGTTTCACATGTGTACTACACGATTCTTCCATTAAAACCCAAAGTCACGAGTATACCTTTGCACAAACCGCAACCCATCGCCACCGTTCTCCGGTAGAAACTAATCGCCGAACAGCCATGAACACCATGGTAATTGTGTGATTCCGCCATTATTTTGATTTCCCAGTCAATTTTTTGAATTTCTAAGGATGAATTTTTGTATTGTTTGATTTTGAATTTTGTATAATGGTGCAGCAAAGAAGTGGATCAGGTTCGTTACAGAGCCCTAGATCTCCATCTTCACAAGCACCGTTTCTATCAGTATCAGTTACGGATCCAGCTAAAATGGGTAACGGAGTTCAAGCTTATATCTCCTACAAAGTCATCACTAAGGTCGTTGGTCATTGCATTCTCTTTCCATTTACTAGTTATGCTTATACATGTTTAATTGTAAAGCTAGTAGTAGTATTATGCTCGGAGTTGTTGGATCAGGGCAACCATCAAGTTCATATTTTCTAAGAAACTCCCTTTAGGATCTCGAACTAGGGTTTCTGTACTTCAGAGAAGCTAATTGCATTAAGTTTGATTGAATCTATGATCAAATTCAATAACATACATATAGAATCAGAGTAAACAAATGGAAGGACTTCCTGTTGGATGTATATTAGGAAAGATGCAACCTTGAGCTTGACATAATTTACATGACTTTGAAGAGAAAAGAGTCTTGATTTGATACGATTGAGATTAGAGAGTTTGTTCTCATGGCGATATGAAGTTTGTAGTTCAAAATATATTATCCATAGAAAGAGAAATTATATAGTAGGGTGGGGTTTTGAAGAGGCTTTAGGAAACTGGAGAGTCGAACGTTACACATGGATAGATCTATGCCTTGGTTATTTTTGGTTCATATCTTGATTCTACTTGGATTTCATTGTTTAACCCTGCCAGGAGTTCCGTGAATGTCTTTAAAGCAAGGGTTGTCTTATACTTCTAATTGCAAAGGAAGTTTTGAATTCTTTTTTTGATAGAGGTGGTGTGACTTGAAATCAAGGCCTCTGCTCTAAATTCTAATACAACAATTGCAAATCAATATAGGAATCCTTACCGTGCGGGTTGCGCAATTTAAGCTCATCTTAGTTCAATGATCAACTTGTTTTTGTTGTGAGAACTCATCATAGATTGCTAGTTGTGCGCTAGTTATTAACCTACCACACTCCTCCCTCTTTATCTATCGTTGGGATCGGCAATGTAAGAGAACTCACTCATGCATAGTTAGGACCTCTACTGTAAGACTATATTGAATAGTGTGAAGTGTGAACTGCTTATTTAAATTTTGAGTTATACTTCTATTTTTTTCACTTTATGCCCGCAACAATCACATCAGCGTTTGCATAAACAAAAAAATTTAAAGTCACTTGCTCTTTTCGCACTGAAACCTTCTTTAATGTTCTTAGGAATAATTCCTTTATAGATACCCTCACCATCTATGGTATTTGTACTTTCGTTTCTCTCGTTCAGTTCTAAAGATCTTTTCTGTGAGAAATATTGGAGAAGAATATTATTGAATTGTTGTGTCTACATTATTACAGAGAGACCCTATTTATAGACACTATAATAGACACCTTTTCCAACTAGGATACTACAATACAATCCTTTTCTAAGTAGAATACTATATACTATTCCTATTATTATTACTATTCCTATTCCTATTCTAAGTAGGATTGTATATACCTATTACTATTCTAACACTCCCCCTCAAGCTAGTGCATACAAATCATATGTATCTAGCTTGTTTCAAATTAATTAATACAAGGATAGATGAGGAGCTTGGTGAGATATCTGCCCGTTGATCACTCGACTTTACAAAATTGACAGTCAATCTCAATGTGCTTAGAGTCCGTTTGGATTGGCTTAAAATAAGTAACTTTTAAAAAGTTACTTTAAAGTCATTTTAAAAATAAGTATTTATGTGTTTATTGATGTGTTTGGCAAAAAAGTGTTGAAAGTCACTTTTTTTTTATCAAAATGTCTGAAATACCCTTAAAGTTGTTAACATTATAAAAAAATTATGGGTAAAAAAGTAATATACTTGTTTAAAGTAGAATGATTTATAAGTTAAAAAGAATAAGTAGGGGGCACCCTACTTTTAACTTTTAACTTATTTTAAGTTACTTTTGACTTATTTTAAGTTATTCTTATAATTGCCAAACACTCTAATAAGTCAAAAATTGATGTAAAAGTTAGTTTGACCAACTTAAAATCCCATCCAAACGGGCTCTTAGTCTTCTCATGAGTATGCTGGATTTGATGCATAATGTCGATCAATCTCAATGTGCTTGGTCTTCTCATGAGATAGTAATCGACATACAAGGCTACTAAACTCCTCTTGAGCAACAAAATTAGGTGGTTGCTCCATATAGACTACTTCACAATGCAGCGGTCGCCGGAAAGTGCTCAAAATCGGAACATGCTCATACGCCGGAGTATTAGATTTGATGGCTGAAAGTGGTCATAATCTAAGAAATAAAATTATATGGATAGGTTTGGAATGATGGCACGACCCAACAAGAAAATAGAAATTATATAGGAAAGGTCGGATTGAAGGCATGACCCTATTGAAAAAGAGAAATAATATGGGTAGGGTTGGAATGATGGCACGACCCTACTGAAAAAAGAAATTATATGGGTAGGGTTGGAATGATGGCACAACCCTACGCAAATCAAATTTGAGGAGTCACCGGAAAGACGCATGTAACTATGCAAATCAAATCTGAGGAGTCACCGAAAAGACACACAGTGCTCTGCAATTCAGATATGAGAAAGTAGTTCGGAAAAATTCACGGTACTACGCAAATTAAATATGAAAAGTAGTTCGGAGAGATGCACGATGCTACACAAATCAGATATGCAAGAAAAAGATAGTCACCGGAATGATGGCACGGTGCTACACAAATTAAATATGAAAAAGTAGTCACCGGAAAAATGGCATGGTGTTACACAAATCAGATATGAAAAAGTAGTCACTGGAAAGATCGCACGGTGCTACACAAATACTGACAAATATGGGGTTGACACAAAACAGCTCTAGAAAGTCACCGGAAATTGACACACAGTGACCTGTCTGTCTGAGTTTCTTCCCTTGAATATGGGGTTCATGCATGTATCATTGGTCCTACTTTTGTTAACATAATCATTGGCCAGATGGGCGGCATATATGGGTAATAGCCACCCGCCAACAACGGAAGCTCTTTGATTCTCTACCAAGATCGTAGAGGCTCTGATACCATGTGAGAAATATTGGAGAAGAATTTTATTGAATTGTTGTGTCTACATTATTACAGAGAGACCCTATTTATAGACACTATAATAGGCACCTTTTCCAACTAGGACACTACAATACAATCCTTTTCTAAGTAGAATACTGTATACTATTCCTATTATTATTACTATTCCTATTCCTATTCTACGTAGGATTGTATATACCTATTACTATTCTAACATTTTCCTTTAAAAGTATGCTTTTATAACATATTAAATATGTTGGTCTTTTGGTCATGTTGTAAGGAAAAGTTCTTTGACATTTAGTTGGGGTGGTTTTAGTTTGGAACTTGAGGCCTGAAATGTGAACCTCATAGTTTGTGTTAGTGTCCAAGATTGATTGAGGGTATAGGCTATAGTCTTGAACAATCCTTACTTCAAAAGCTTCATTTTTCTAATAGGTTGAACCAGCAACGAAACAACTACTTAAGAACGTTTGAGACCCAACTTAATCTCCAGAGACTCTTTTTGGGTCCAGAGCTTACGCATCCCAAGCCCTGCATCAAATGGATGTTACTTTGCTGGACTTAAGAATCTAAAATATTCTGCTTCTTCTGCTTGTTTTTGTGGTGGTTGTTTTCTTTTCTGTCCTGTTCCTGGAACAGACATTCATATGCTTTCTATCAGCAGAATATAGTATATACTTCTCTTGATATTCCTCGAGTTCTCATTCACCATTTTTTTTTTCAAGACAGACAAATTTGCCAGAGTACCAAGGGAATGAAAAGATTGTGATTCGACGTTATAGTGATTTTGTATGGTTACACGATCGTCTTTTTGAGAAATACAAGGGCATTTTTATTCCTCCACTTCCAGAGAAGAGCACAGTAGGTACTGGCTACACTTCTTCCTCATGTACTGGTTATCTCTTTGACTTTTCTCTAACTCTAAGCGATGCTAAAACCAATAGGTGTCCAATATGTTCAATCTTGAAATATGTTGATTTATCGTTGCTTATTGGAAATGACTAAATGAAACTTACAAGAATTGGGAGTCATGTTGGCGGAAGTTGTTATAGATTGACATAATTAACTGTCAAAAATGTGTAAGGATGTCTGTGTTTTGGGGCATCAATACCATTTTCTTTGGAGAAGTATAGGTTATGAAGATTAAGTATTGGAATCTATCAAGGGGAGCCACTAGCTTTTGCACCAATAAAATGATCTTCTTTTCAGTAAGCATTTTGAGATTATTATTATCTACCTTCTTGCAGAAAAGTTCAGATTTAGTGCAGAATTTATTGAAATGAGGCGCCAAGCTCTGGATGTGTTTGTAAACAGAATAGCTTCACATCATGAACTTCGGCAAAGTGACGATTTGAGAATCTTCTTGCAGGCTGATGAGCAGGTAATGAATGTTAGTTTACTTGGTTGGAATATGTTGTTTGAGTTCATATGTTATCTTAACCTTTTGTGGAGGTATTCTTATTTGTCTGGTGTCTGTGATTCTGATTGTTAGTAAGCCATATCATAGAACATATCTCATCTTTATCTTGTACTGGTTTTGTGGTCTCTTTAATTTGTGTTACTTAACCTTGAACACACGCAATTGTAGGGAACAACTACTGTAATTGACCCCAACTCTTTATTTCTATTAACTAATTGAGCACTATCTTTGAAGAATTTAGGGGCCATTCAGTTTATATTATGCAAGGATTAGTAATGCAAAGATTTGTAAATCAGGGATTATAATGAGAGATTATCTCTTGTTGGAGGATTGGTATTATATACTACAAGTTAGTATACAATGTAAATGCATAATTTAAAATTTATTTACTTCTTAAACAAAATAAAAGTTTGTTTACTCTTATAAGGTTAGTTTTGTGATTTCAGTGTTTTTAATTCATGTGCGGTGTTATTAATATCCGCATTCTTATTCCACGTTCCATTCCGTGCAAAAAAAATACATAGGTTCCTGTAGAGCTTCTGCTTGTATTATTTATGAGGTAGACAAAAGTAGCAACAAAACATTGCACAAATAACCACCGAGTTTAGCAGAGGCGTATTCAGGAGGGGGTCACCGGGTTCACGTGAACCCATGCTCCCCTCCTGAAATCATATATAGTAATGTTATATTTTTTGTTATATTTTTTTTAAAATATTTAAATATAGATGTGTGAACCCACACTTGAAGTATCATATAATGCCGTGCGATGATGATTGGGTGCACCTCTCTAAGTGATGTTAGAAATTTGAATCTTTTATTATTCATGTTTTATTTCCTTTCTAAAATTGGGTAACGCCTCTCTAAGTGGTTTGGATAGACAAAAAATATTTTTGAACCTATAATTTTAAAATTTTAATGGTTTTCAGTGATAAGAACCTAAATGTTAAACCGGTCAAATTTATATCTTAGATCCACCTTTTCGTAATAGTGCACCCATCATCTCAAAATCCTGGATACGCCTCTGGAGTTTAGAATCGCGCACCAGTTGGCTTTCAGGGATTTCTCGGTTGTATAAAAAAATTGTATAAAATAATTTTGGATTTTCACTGTGTGCCAGATTTCTTATTTAATATAATTACTAACCATTTTCGGAAAAAAATAAGGTTGGATTTTATATGGAAATCAACTCTCCTTACTACACCAACCAAATGACCCTTAAAAGTATTTTGATTTGGTGAAATTAATGCACTGTTACCAGATGCACATTTGGGGGAGCATATTGGTGTAATGAGCTTCTAGAGTAATAAACTAGTCTTAGCAGATCTTCGGTACATTGGAGACCTTATTTTTATTGATTTCTTTCAGATTGGTATTTGAGGACGTCACCTCTCAAAGTTCTCTTCTCTTCAATTATTAAATGCTTTAGATTTCAAAATCTGTAGGAAGAGGTCACACATCTACTTGAGATATGAAACAAATGTTGAACTATGTATATTGCATTTATCATATCAGCTTTATATTTTTCCTAATATTGCTCAATTTCATCTTTTTCTTAAAAGTGGTTCACGCTTGTTGCCTTTTCTTCAGACAATGGACAGAGCAAGGTTCCAGGAGACTGGTATTTTCAAGAAAAAGCCTGCAGATTTGATCCAAATCTTTAAGGTATCTGACAGTTACATAGAATAATAATACAATTTCCGTATAATTATACTTCCAATTCCATACTTTTGAAAATTTGATCACACTTATTGAAGTAAATTCCTTCTTCTATGCTTCTCTGACAACATTTCTATTGATGTGATTTACTGTTATGTAATTGTTCATAATTTAATGTGGGCCTGTGGTGCATATAGTGTGTTTCTTTTCTTGAACTTTTAGGTATATTAATGGACTTCAAACCACATTTAACTGACTCCACTGAGTGAGGAATATTACAATGGCTTGTCCACAGGATTATTCTAAAACTAACAGTAAGTCGTAAATGGCAGGATGTCCAATCTAAAGTGAGTGATGTCGTTCTTGGAAAGGAAAAGCCAGTTGAAGAATCAACCCCAGAATATGAGAAGATGAAGAACTACATCTTTGAGCTTGAGGACCATTTAGCTGAGGCTCAAAAGCATGCATTTCGTCTTGTCAAGAGGCACAGAGGTAGGAAAAATCTAGTTTAAAGGCATTGAGCACTCCGTGTCAGTGTATTTGCACTTAAGATATTTAATACTGTATTACAGCACTTTCTATTTCACTCTCTTAAGGAGATATCTATCCCGTTCTCAAGCAGTGAGAGACATGGTGATTCAGGTGCCATTGCCTTCTCTCGACCTTGCTCGCACCCCCTTCCTTGACTATAGCTAAGCTTCTGGGAGGAGTCATCCTATACCTTCGTCCCTTAACCAAGTGGGCTAATTTATTAACTAATGTTAAAATTCATATCAGTAGTTTGATCCTCATTTTTGTGCCCAAGTAATAGTGAAAGGAGTTCATCATCAACTTTTCTGAGAGAAAACAAGGTTAACCAAGACATTGGTCCCTGCAGGGCTCGAACTCACGACGTTCGGTTCATCATCAACTTCTTTCTCATCAATGGGAAAGTTCTCTTTTGTAAATCCAAATACTGGATTGGAGAAGATTAAAGTAGAAGTGTTATTGTGTGAAGCTAAGATCCATCTGCAATTCTGTCAGGGAAGAGAGAGGGGGGGACCTAAATTAGATAATAACGATTAAGCCATTTTTAGAATGTGTACTGGAGAAACTCGAAGTGAACTAATGAAAAGCCTCTTCTATTTCCTATCATGACAAAAGGGAACAATGTGCATGGCTCAATGTTTTTTCCTTTTGCTTATGGCCATACTGGCTGTAAGAAAATTCAATTTCAGGGGAGACAGGCACATTTTTATTCAGATCTATGATCTGGCATATAATGAGGATGCAGAGAAGAAGATACTACTCAATGTAAAATGGCAAACTGGGACAGTATACCCCGGATGCAATTTGAAAATAAGAAATTTCAAATGTGAACTGTTTGGTCAAACACCGTCTCCGTATTTGACATATCTTGATCTCCTTCTCTTTGCCTCACAGTTTTCAATCCGAAGATGGCATATGACTTTTGCTATCTCATCATGTGTTTATGTTTCTAACATATTGTGTGCTTTAGTTTCCTTTCCTCTCCTTATGTATATGACAAACTTGTCATTCCAAGCAGCTGACTTATGGTTTTTCTTGTTATTTCAGAGTTGGGTGAGTCTCTCTCAGAATTTGGAAAGGCATTCAAGCTTCTTGGTACTTGTGAAGATGATGCCCTTGGAAAAGCATTTTCAGAACTTGGGGCAAAGTCTGAGATAATATCAATTAAACTGCAGAAAGAGGTATTTTCAACAAAGAATAACCCATGGTCTTTTCTCTTATTCAAAATTAGTTAATGATAACAGGCAATGCTCTGTCACTCAGGCCCACCACCTTTTAATGAACTTCGAAGAACCTTTGAAGGATTATGTTCGAGCTGTGCAATCTATTAAGGTGAGCGGTCAACTTTGCTTGTAAGAAAAAAGTGTTATTTACCAATCAAAAAAAGTAAAAGAAACGGTGGTATTTACCCAACAAGTGGATGGAATTTTTCAGTTCAGTGTCATCAAAGGCTAAAAGACAAAAATGTGGGTGCATTAGTGAAGAAAGCACATGATGAAGTTAATTATAAGCACATGATGAAGTTGAATACACACGCTAGAAAAAATAACTCTAAAGACAACTGGTAATTATATGGGTAGAGAAATTGCAATAATTGTTATCATGTGCATTATTTGAAGTAAATCTATATCAACTACGTTCAGATGCCATCTCAATTTTTAATTAATATGCAACGGTGCAATTTTAAGGTTTTTCTTAAGATCTAAGATCAAATATTTTTCATACAAAATTTATAATTTTCTGTTCTTGATCATTAGTATATCCATATGTAACATTTGGGTAACAGTAATACATCATTTCCAAGCCTGGTTTGAGCTGAGCTTCAGGACTCGAGCATGGGTTTTAAGGCAATAAGGTTCATTTAAACAAGGTGAAGCGCCGAGCCTGCCTTGAGCCTTGCTTCAGGACTTGAGTGCGCATTTGACAAATACTGCATCCTCAAAGATAAACGACTGTTGCATCTGTATTTGTGTTTCTCCTTTTTCTTTTCTAAGAGTAACCTAATGTTCTGTTGCTGTCCTACACTAATATCCATGCTAACTTTGAACAGGCTACGATAGCAGAGAGAGCAACCACGTTCAAGAAACAGTGTGAACTGGCCGAGACAATTAAGTTTAAGGAAATTGATTTGTATGTCTCAACACCTATACTGCTCTTCCTCCTGCTTTGTTTCTTTTGGTGGTTTCTTAAATCTGATCTTGATTTGCATTTGGTGGTTGTTCTGTTGAATTGTTGCAAGTTTTTCCTTCAAGTATGTTGAATTTATATACTGACCTGGTCTATGACCCTTCTGCATTTTAGGGGTATGGGGAGGGTTAAATATGCACTATGATATCTTAAATCTGATAAACAAGGCTTCATTCTGTTTTAGTGTTAGTATGGTCTAATCTGCACTCTTATCATCCAGGCGTGTTTAGTGTGAGACGTGGTTTGATGTTGATGTAAATACTGTCTAGGTCTTGTTCTACTGGAGAAGTTACAATTTTTTTTTAATAGGCTACAAGATCTTTCAAATTTTGCAGTATGAGAATTTGGTGTATTTAATTAGTTTATCATTGTCCTGCATGTTGTATATAAATACAGCTTAATTGCTAATTTCACCTACATTGAGCTCAATGTTATGATTGGGTTTATTGGCCATCATGTTGGCTCCTTGATTTGCGTAGGTTTACATGGAGCCCTCTTATTTCCACCCCTCCTCCCGACCTCAGCCTCTCTCCTCTTTCTTTTGTGAGAATGGCCATATAGGTACTTTTACTCTGCCAGTGGTATATACTGTTGCATAATATTATGATATCAAACATTATATGTTTTTTATACAAACTTACATAGATGGGACATCAATGGAAGGCCTTTTAGCATCACGTGTCGAACTGTAACTATTAGGTTCAAGATTAGATGGTGCCAAGTGTGTATTTGATTTAGTGTAAAGTGAAGAAATTACTTTAAGAATTTGATCCACTGAATAGTGAACTGAGTCACTTTTTGCAATTTTGTTTAACGTAGCGTCCTCCTTTTGTCTTGAAAAAATATCTGACGCCGTTCTTGCATATGGAATATGCATCTCGTAGGTGAAAAGTTACCATTATAAATGCCGACTTCTTTTTCATCTTTCCTATCCTGTAAATCTGCAAAGTAAAGAGTCGAAACATGTGTTTGTTGCTTTATCTAAGACGGGGAAATATGCAATCCTATTAATAATCTTGTTTAGTCATTACGTGGAGCATCTCATAGTCTCTGTTCTGAAGTAAAATTCGGCTCTTGCCTTCTTATTGCAGAAATAAATACAGGCTGACACGATCAGAGAAGTTGGCTGAGGCTGAGCACGAATATGAAATGGTCAGTGTTGTTTAACTTGTTCTTTTTTCAGTTGGCTAGTCGTGGAACTGCCCAGGCAGGTACTAACATTGTCTTTCTCTGAAATACAGCTTAAGGCTGAAGGGGAAGAAGCATCGAGAAGATTTGATACGATAGTGAGGCTTATGAACGAAGAGATTGTCCGATTTCAAGAACAGAAGACATCAGATATGGGACTTGCTTTCCATGAATTTGCTAAGGGACAGGCACGGCTATCTAATGGCATAGCAGATGCATGGCGAAGTCTTCTTCCCAAGCTTGAAGCTCACTCTTCATAATAATTTTACAACAATATGAAGATGAACTTCAGCGCAATCTGCTCTCGACGTGAGAGCATACATGGAAATTGTTGCATTCAGTTTGCAAAAAAGGGTCTTCGAGAATTGGTTTTGTTGCTGCAGCTTGGTGGTTGTATGAATTTTTAGTTAGATACTTGTGGATCTTGTACAGCAGCAAAGAGGAAAAAAAAAAAACTGAAAATAGCTTTAAATTAATTTCTTTTTATCTGACAGGCAAAGTTCCAAATGCTGAATAAACTTGTTTAATCCATAATTTATTTTTATATTCCTCATCCTTTTAAATGATCCCAATTTCCATGTTTTTATATTTGGATTCAGAGTGAGCTGTGTTTCTATACTACTATCTAAACTTTTGTTTGCAACAATATTAATGCAGTTCTGGTAAATCATTTTTTAGAAAATTTGCAACTGTGATTCCACAATTCTACCTTATAATGAATTAGATTTAAGCTCGCACTATATTTAGGGTCTGAGGAAGGATTGGACCAACGTCCGAGATTTTTCCAATATTGACTAATGACACAACATTGTCATAGACTGTTCCATAAGAGATTTGTGCGTTAAGCTCTCACTATGCATAAGGTCTGAGGACCCATAAAAAAAATAGTCAGTCTGATGTACTAAACTATTGCAATGCCAGGGTTCAAGGAAGGGTCGGATCATAGTCAGAGTCCCATCTCACATCTTTCTTTTTTTTGTGAACTAAGAAGTAAATCTTTTTTGTATATTATTTTTGGACTAATAATAGTTGATATCACTTGCTTGAGATGTAGCTTAGACTGACCACCACTGATTTGCAAAAAGGCCTTATCCTATCTCATCAACATGTTCACAAAATAACCACTTCTAACAGCAAACAAATAACAAAACTAAAACAACAGATTGGAATTAAAAAAAAGGAAGACAAGTAGCCATGTCTTCCTTTACAACCAAACAATTTTTTCACATTACACATAATTCTCAAGTGCAAATTTGTTCTTCTAGGTCTATTCTTCCTTCAACTTTGTTCATCACCAACAAGAACAACAATATTAACAATAGGTTCTTTAACCTTAGTGAGTTTTCAAGTTACAAGAATTTGACTGTTGTGGTGAAAGCAGGTGGTGGGGATGGAAGCAATTCAGCTAAAGATCAAGATTATGAAGATGGGGTTTCTTTGGGAACAATGAAATTGCCAAAAGATATTGATCTTGCAAGATTTGAAACTCTACTTTTTCAGGTATTGCTTTTGATTGTGAATTTGTTTTCAAGGTGTAGTAATTTTCATGTTGAACGGAGCCTTGGAGCAACGGTAAAGTTGTTTCTGTGTAGATTATAGGTTCGAGTTGTGGAAGCAGACACTAATGCTTGTTTTAGGGTAGACTGTCTATATACACTTTTGAGGTGTGACCCTTCCCCGGACCCTACTAACACATGATGCTTTGTGCACTGGGCAGCCCTTTATGTTGAAATGTCTTTATATATATATATTTTTTGTATAAAAGTCATTTGATTGCAATAAGTATTTTTAGTTTATCTAATTAGAAGTGGTAAGAAGAGTATGTATGCTAGACTAGTTCTTGAATCCCTAGTGGCCCTTCCCTTGGAAACCATAGATTAAGAAAAGTGAACTTTTGTTGTGTTTATTTATTTGTGAAAAAAAAAAAAATTCAACAACCACCAAGAGGTGTGGGAATGGTAAAGGTTTTTCCGCCTTTAACCAGAGGTCTCGGAATCTGAATTATCAGATGGTTAACCCAAAGACCTTCAAAGGGGTTCCAGAGAATGACTAATGCAGAAACAATTTGCCTCCTTAGGCATAGTGATTTAACCTAAAGCTCCCAAAATTGGAACTCCGCTATACGAGATAGGAACTAGGGAGTATCCTCTAGTTTATGGGGCTCCATAAAGAGTCTTCAACCACCACTTAAGGACTCGAAGCTATAGCATATAAAGCTATAATATCCGAACAAGTGATACTTTACTTACATTTTGATTCATTTTGCTGCAAATGAAAGGACTAGTTTACTCCTGACACTGCGCTCTCTTACAGAATCTTGTTTCTGTATCATCACCTCGAAACCAAGAACAGAAAGATGGAGAATTGAAAAGAAGTCATAACAACTAACAAGGTTCCATATTTGTGTTAGTGGACTTAGTGCATTTGCAGATGACATTTCTTCATGTTTGTACTATGTGTTTATTCTGGTGCATCATTTAACATACAAATTCTCTGTCCAAGTGTTAACATAGAAAGGAAAGACGTCGTTTCTACTAGTATCTTTGTCTATAAACTGGAATAGTGAGGACTGAGTATACATATAGGCGACTCCAACTTGTTTGGGATTGAGGCATAGTTGTTGTCGTTTAATGTTTACAACCTTAGTATGTTAATGTTAAGGATGCTTTGTTTTGTGACTTGCAGTGGGCTAACAGTCTTTGTCAAGGAGCTATGCTGCCACTACCCGTGCCTCTAAAGGTAACTCGTCCTCATTTCTAAGCTCGATATGCTGTCAAATTAACCAAGAATCATTTCAAGCAAATTCAGTCAGTAGGAAAGTCACATCACTGAACATTGGATTGTATACAACCTCGTGAACATTATAACCAATCAATCGAGAGTCAAAATATAAAGAAGTAAATATCAATTGTCCTTATAACAAAAAATAGGCAGATTCTGCTTTCTTTTTCCTGTCTTTTGACTTATGCAAAACGAACCAAGTGTCCGTTTCAGCAAAGTCATTCTTATGGAAAACACATACATTCACAGACTAAATACTTGAATTGTTCGTGTTGTATACACAATGTTCATCAAGATGAGACTTACAAGTTAAACTTTTTGAATACAGGTTGATAAAATTCCTCGCGGAGCCAGAGTTTGTTTCATTTCAGTTGATGATGCTCAAACTGAAGTTCTTGCATATATAGACTGTATGGTTTTCCCTGCTACTGAGACCTCACCTCCAATATTTCGAGCCATACGAAATGGCCCCTCGAGAGATAAGGCGCCTCCCGGGGAGCCAAGGATCATGAGAAGCCTGTTAGGTGCCCTTCAGAAGTCTGTTGAGATAGCTAGTGTTTGAAG
Source organism: Solanum appendiculatum (assembly GCA_018342035.1). Lineage (NCBI taxonomy): Eukaryota > Viridiplantae > Streptophyta > Magnoliopsida > Solanales > Solanaceae > Solanum > Solanum appendiculatum. The sequence continues at coordinate 95,583 of JAGDQO010000642.1, forward strand.
AAAGTTGGAACATTTTTTGTCTATTCACAAAAGTTCTTACTTTCAACACTCTTTTATGTATAAAAACATTTCACATCTTCAAATGCAATGAAACTTCATTGTAAGTGTAATGAAATTTAGAGTATCATACATAGTTCAAGTGAAGAATCTTGAGTGTCATACATATACAATGCATGTAGTTAACTTGAAGTTGAAGATTTCGTTTCCCACTTAGTGTCCGGCACACACATTGGAGATCGACTAATGTGAATACACATTGTGTAAGATTCGTTAAAGGGGGGAAGCGCTCCCTGAATTTAGGATTTTGTGAAGATGGGTGCATCATTGCTTTGAAGATACAATCTAAAATTTTATGCACCACTTGATTTTTATTTTTTTACCTTGAGTATCTTCAGATAATATTAGATAAATTTCAAGAATTATACAAATAATATACTGAATATAGTTGGATGAACACGGGTCCATGTGACCCATTTTTAATACATAAATTCGCCACTGTTCGTACTAGAATTTTTTCTATATCAAGAACTCAAATCTAAGATCTTTGTATAGAGGGATCATATCCCTACCTTTTCCTTCTTTTTTTAAAATAGGAGTAGTATTTATTTAAATTATATATAAATATTTTTAGGATAATACTCTTTTAGTTAAGTATCAAATACAAAAATATAAGTGAAATATCCCACTTATTTTCTTACAAAACATTTTTCAACATAATATTTTTCTCCGTACTGAACACACCTTTGATTATTTAGTTTAATAGAGAACATCGTATCAAAGTTAACTTCAAATTCCTAAAAGTTGTAGTATAAAAATAGAATGCACCAAACTTTTAGAATCGCCAAAAATGCAAAAACAATGTCATAAATGTTATTAATTTGTCATAGATAATTAACTATAAATATTTTTTTAGATGGTTTTTTAATATTATAAGTAATGCTTTATACGAGTCATGATAATGTGTAGAAGTTAAATTCAACCTCTTCTAGACAACTCTATAAGCTGTTTACTATTTGACACTTTTTTATAATTAGAAATAATGTAATTTAATTTTTTTTTTCCTTTACCCAAATGAACAAATGTCTAAAGTTTATTTTATATGACAAATTTTAATTTCGTTTTTCTTTCTTAAATTTTATGTCAAATAAATTAAGACAAAAAAAATAGTTCATTGGGATACAATAATAATAGCCTAATCTCAAATATTTGACGTCAACTATATGTAACTTCAGTTCTTTGTTCTCACTTCTTCCTTTAAGCTTAAAATTCAGATTACAAGTTCATTTGGGAGGCAATGCTCCTCATAAAATTTTCTCCTCTTTGAAAGCTCGAACACAAAAACTGTGATAAATAATTAAAAAAAACTCAATCATTCAACCACAATTACTCGAACACAGGATCTTTGATTAATGATCAATATGGTTAAAATTTATGTCATTATCATTACCAAATAAATAAAACTAAATAAGTTTATGTGCCCAATCTTTAAGAAAGTAACTTGGCTTACTTTAGCATCATTCTCTTATAAAACTTTGATCCTCCGTATAATCCTCCCAAAAAAAAACCATATTCTTTAATTTCTTTCTGAAAAGAGTGAAGATGGGTTCTGTCTTTTTTTGCTTTCATCCATTAATACATACTTCTAAGCTTGATTCCTCAAAGACCCATATTTTCTTTAGCTCCTCTTTGAGTTCAAATCTAAAGAACCAATCTTTCTTGAAATACACATCAAGAACTCATCTTGTTTGTTCTTCTTCATCTAAGGATGGCTTTGAATCTTCTGGTGATAATAATACAAGGTTGGGTTTTCAAAATTTCTTGTTGGTTCTTAAGTTTTTTGAATTTGGTATTTTTGGAGCTGATTTGCTTTTAATGACTATGCTTGGTGTGAGATATATTGGGTAGTTTTTAGTTTGTTGAGTTTGATAAAGATGAATTCTTTGGTTTTTTCAAGATTTAGAAATTGGAAATTTTGTCTTTGTGGAGTTTTAAGGTAGAATAATTCTCATTTGATAGTTTAATATTATGATGTATATGGATGAAATATTGATGTTAGAACTGTATATATGTTGATAAAGTTTGTAACTTTAGAACAACCTCTTTACCTCTGAGGTTGGTGTAAGGTTTGCATACACTCTACGCTCCCGACACACTACTTTGTGGGATTACACTGGGTATGTTGTTGTTGTGTTTGGTAAAGGTGAATTCTTTGATCTCACAAGCTTTAGAAATTGTAATTTTTTATCTTTTGGATTTTAAGGCTGAATAATTCTCATTTGACAGTTTAATATTACCATGTATATGGATGAAATCTTGATATTAGAACTGTATATATGTTGATAAAGTTTGTGACTTTAGAACTACCTCACTATCTCCGTGGTAGGGGTAAGGTCTGCGTACACTCTAGGCTCCCCAGATCACCACTTTGTGGGGTTACACGGGATATGTTGTTGTTGAGTTTGGTAAAGGTGAATTTTTGGTCTCCCAAGATTTAGAAATTGGAAATTTTGTCTTTTTGGATTGTTAGGTAGATTAATCCCCATTTTATAGTTCAGTATTACCATGTATATATATGGATGAAATATTGGTATTGGAACTGTTATATATGTTGATAAAGTTTGTAACTTTAGCATCTGGTTAACATCCTTTTTGGTTCTTATTAGAGATTTATTAGTTCCCGGGATTTTCTTTTACCTTTTCTGAGAGGCGGAGCTAGGATTTGAACTTTACTTGTTCTTTTTATTTTCATACACTATTTTTTTTAGTTTCTTTCTCGGAAGGGTGAAAATGGGTTCTATCTCCTGACGATTCTGTCCAATCGTGTGGAGATCATATCCAAGGCTTGCTTTCCAAAATTCTAGTTAACTCTCCAATTTTTTCCCTTTATTTTGAGTTAGGTATTTTGGTGCTATTTTTTCCCTTAATGAGTGTACTTGGTGTGAGATATTGGGTAATTTTAGTTTGGCAAATGGAAATTCGTTGTGTTATCAAATTTCTTGTTGATTCTCCAATTTTCTTCCGTTTATTTTAATTTGGTATTTGGTGTTGTTAGGTGATCGCACCTTGTTGTTGTTGTTGTTACGGTTCCTTGCATATGCGCTGCATTGCTTTGCTATTAGTTGTCATGTTTCTCCCCACTACCTTTTTTTTGTTTTATTACTGCTTTGCTTTTCTTGAGCCGAGGGTCTTTCGGAAACAACTTCTCTACCTCAGAGAGATAGTGGTAAGGACTCCGTACACTCTACCCTCCCCAGATTCCACTTTGTGGGATTTCACTATGTATGTTGTTGGTATTTGGTGCTGATTTTTCTTTATGATTATGTTTGGTGTGAGATATTGGATAATATTTAGTTTGTTGAGTTTGTTAAAGATGAATTCTTTGGTCTTCTCTCTTGGAGGCTTTAGCTTTAGAAAATGGAAATTTGTGTTGTTCGATTTAAGGTAGAATAATCCTGGTTTGAAAAGTTTGATATGTTCATCTGTATGGCTGAAGATTTGATATTGGAACTGTATATATGTTAGAAAAGTTTGTAACTTTTATGTATTTTGAAACCCTTTTAGGGGCTGTTTGCTTTTATTGTACTATTATGCAGCTTCATCAATAAAATTTTACCTTAAGGAAAAAAAAAGTTTGTAACTTTAGTATCTTTTTATTTTTCATGATTCTGCTTGAAGTTCTGATAGTTAAGATAGGTGAGCGAAAAAAGATCAATATGAAGTATTTTGCTACCTATGGTTTTCCTAGAATGATGTTTTTGGACTCATAACTCGGGTTTATGTGAATTCCGTAAAGCATAGTCATCTCAAGTTGGGGTAAAGGAGGAGGTGTTGAAGGCCAGGAAAGATTAGTTTCTAACTATGGTGTTGAATTCTTGAAACACTGAAGACCAATTTGGAAATTGGACCCGAATTGAGCGGAATGGATATATATGACTCATGTACCTAACACCAACCAGTTTAAGATTTAGGAGTGGTTAAATTGATTTTACGTCTATTGCTGTTTTTCGACTCATAATCTATAAGAAGTTAACTAATGTTGGTCCATGTTTGTTGTAGTAATTTCTGCATCATTGAAGGACCGGAGACCGTTCAAGATTTTGGTCAGATGCAGTTTCAAGAAATCCAAGATAACATAAGGAGCAGGCGCAATAAAATCTTCCTTCTCATGGAGGAGGTGAGTTTTCTCAAGTTCAATTGTACTAGAAGGAATAACTTATTATTTCCTAAAGGTTGTACTCTCAAATAGCTTCTTAAATTTCGGATTAATTTTCAGGTACGTAGGCTAAGAATACAACAAAGGTTAAAGAACCCGAACACTAGAGGTGAGACTGTTGAAGATGAAAATGAGATGCCAGATATCCCATCAACCATACCATTTCTTCCTAACATGGTAATTTGCCAACTCCTCTAGTAAACAACTGAAGTATATTAGGGATTCAATTGGTTTTGGAGGTTATATACATCCTGTTAAAAACAAAAATCTCTGTTTCGGGAAAGTCAGGCGGATCGGGGATTCAAAGTTATGAGTTCCTACACTGATCGCAAGTTAATATACAATAATAACTGCGTTCATAGTCAAAGGTTTGTTATGATTAGCAGCCTTCCTTACTTTGGAAGGAGACGTATTTTGTTAGCTAGCTTAGCATTGAGAACAAATAGATGTAAAGCTTGGCAAGCTTCGTTTCCACTGCAACACTTTTGAGTTGAGATATCTGGAAGCTTGCCTAACTGACTTATCTTTATAAAACCGACATATCCTGTTTTGTTGTCAATCGGCATTTTGTGACACTTATTCTTTAACTTAGTTACTTCAAGTTTACACCTTTAGCGGTAACTTGGTGCATTTTTTGTTTGTATCAGACTCCAAAGACACTGAAGCAGCTTTATCTAACAAGCTTTTCATTTATAGCTGGGATTATGGTCTTCGGTGGATTACTTGCCCCGATAGTAAGCTCATGAACTCAATTCTTTCCTTATCCTTATTATGGTTCAGAATTATGCATAACGGGGCTATGAAGTTATTTATTTGCATATTCTTGAGTTATGAAGCCTTTGGACTACTGTAACTCTTTGGCATTGCAGCTTGAGCTGAAATTAGGTTTAGGAGGCACCTCATACGAAGATTTCATACGGAACATGCATTTGCCTATGCAATTGAGGTATGTAGACTGTAACCTGAACTACATTTTCAGGTGTTGAAAAGGTCGTTGAACTATTCCTTACAAACATCGTTAAAATGTGAAAATTTGTTTACTGCATTGATCTTTACCTTCCAAGAAAAGGAGCATCACAAAATGGTAACATAAGAAAAAAAGACCACTTACGTCGTTGTGACTTTGGGAATCAACTTCTTTTTTTCTTCTTCTTAGCCAGGTCGACCCCATAGTGGCGTCCTTTTCAGGTGGGGCAGTGGGAGTCATCTCCGCCCTCATGCTAATAGAAGCTAACAATGTAGTCCAACAAGAGAAGAAAAAGTGCAAATATTGCTATGGAAGTGGTATGTTGTCTACACTATTGAACTCTTGAATAATAGTCGATATCTTTTTTGATTATTTGAGTTCATGGTACTAGATTAATCGTCAAACGTGACCATAATCTGATTTCATAGTCATTTGATTTGGTGTAGGGTACTTGGCATGTGCACGCTGTTCAGCAAGCGGTAAATGCCTTTATACTGAACCAATTTCAGTGAATGGTTCTTATCAATCGTTGCGTGCACCAACTCTTAAAAGATGTGCAAATTGCTCCGGAACTGGAAAGGTATGAAACATGATCATCTCCTAACTTCATGCACTTAACACTCATTTTGTATCAGTTCAAAAGTAGTAACTATTCTGTTACATCACAAACTTATTCTTCATATCATCCAGCTTACTCTACAAGAAAAAACAATATTTGTGTCATCACAATCCATCTCATAGTCGAGCATCGCAAAAGTCATATTCGTCCATGTTAGTGAATTCCATCATAATACATGACCAAAACGAGGCATTTCCTCGTAGTTAGAATAAAATACTCAACAACAACGTTCATTGAACCCCTTCTTCCTATCCTTGCTAGTTGCTATACCTATGAAACGAGTTCATGTTTCATTCACTAAAGAAGATGCATGTCACAAATCCGCGCATGCATCTCTCATTACATATTACGACTACTTTCCCTTATCGTATACGTATATATGCTAATGGTTTTTGTTTCATATTATGATATTTTTTGTCTAGGTAATGTGCCCTACATGTTTGTGCACTGGGATGGTGATGGCAAGTGAACATGACCTTCGTATAGATCCATTTGATTAGAACAAATTCTCATTTTAGTAACTTATATTCAGACAAAAAATAATTGGTCATTTTGCTTTGTTATAAGCATAGTTATATATAAAATATCCTTGTTAAGGCCAGACCCTTTGGTTATGAAGATGACAACTCAAGTCAGAAATTTCGTTAAGTGTATGTGTCCAAGATTTAATACATATATATGTACGAAAAATAATTATTGATCTATATATTTTGTACAATTTTCTATATAATTTTTCGACAAAGGGTGTCCGCTTGGCCACCCTGGGGTATATGTGGCTACGCCATTGCTCATCTTTTTATGAGTAACTAATAACATCAATTACGACTTTCAAATAAGTTATAGTCGGCTATATGAATTCTTACTAGTTTAATATCGACTCATGTCATTATTATTGTTGGATTTTAAGAATTATGATTAGTACATAAACGGTTTGAGTTGAGAACAATATGTTTAGTGAGGATAATTGAAGTAAATATTAATAAATTATACAAATTTATATACATCAGACAGTTTGGCCGAGTGGTCTAAGGCGCCAGATTTAGGCTCTGGTCCGAAAGGGCGTGGGTTCAAATCCCACAGCTGTCAATATCTTTTTCATTTTTTAAAACTTAATTTCTAACCTTTTTTTTCTTCTATACTACATACTATAACTTTTTAAACAAATATATTAGGTGATTTTTTTTATTTGTCTAAGTTTTGGTAGATAGAATAACTCGATATTTATATTGTGATTTTTTTTTATTTGTCTAAGTTTTGGTAGACACAATAACTCGATATTTATATTGATAAGAGATAATAAATATCTCATAAAATTAATTGAGATGCACATAAATTTGTCTGAACACTATACTTATTTTAGGCGGAAAAACAAAATAAGAGGAAGCAAAAGTTGTCTCAAAGCACCACAATCATTGCTATGTATGTTAAGCAAAGATTTAACAAATTAATTACATATTTATATATTTGAGAATACTTAACATTACAATTTTAATTTCTTTCAGCATAGTCATACATATATTATGATATGTTTAAGATTACAAATTTTAAAATTTTTATAACTACAAAATAGTATTGTATGACATATCTAAAATCCAAAGTCTTTGTTTTATTTCTTACATTTTATGTTAATTCAAGCCATGTCACATAAATTATAATAGAGAAAGTATATTTAGCAAATTAAATAGTAAATTTAGTTTCTTTTTAGGTAATAACAGAACCAAGAGAAATAATTCATGGTAAATCTTATACTTTGTCCTTGATGTTTACAATGACATCAATCCATGCTATTTTTTCATGGTTAAAAATGAGAGAATGTATATAACTAATTATAATTTAATAATAAGAATATACGTAAATACATGTATTGTTTACTCATTAATCTAATATAAATTTTGAGTGTGAGAAAGTTTTACCATAAATTAAAAAAAGAAGATCAGAACCTAATTTAGTTTTAGTTTAGTGGATCGTAGATCAAGTTTAATAAAAAATCTATTTAAAATAGTAATTTCAATTAAAATCCGGTAATTGTGGCCGATTGGAAGAGAGCAAAAATTAATTAAGAAATTTCGCAAATAACCACTATAATAAAATTAATTATGCTCCTTAGCTATAGTTTGCATATTAAAGTGTCGTAACTACAATTTAAACTGCTATGTGCGACATCATTTGTATAATTCACGTCTACGTTTGTATAATTTGCGTACGTTTGTATAATTTGTGTGTATTTGTATAATTGAGCTAATTCCGAAATTATACAACTGCTATATCATACAACTTTCAGAATTATACAAATATGATAAAACTCGAAATAACGAATTTATACAAACACAAACATCTTAACTTTAAACAGTTATACAAATTATATTATACAAATTACATTATACAAATTATATTATACAAATTCCGAAAACTACACGTTTATACAACTGAAACTCGACCGACACATTTATACATTTGAAACTCAGCCGTGTAATTTTGCTCAAAAATTAGTGTCGAATGGTAATTAATTCAAATTATAACTATGTTAACTAATTATCTAGTATATGTTTGCTTATCCACATAATTTCTCCTAAAATATAATCAGATAATATAACGGAGGATAAAACTTACTAATAAAACAAAGAGAGGGGCAGGAATAAACTTTCACCCAAACTAGAGGGGCCACTCATAGTTAAAGCAAAACAATAGGGGGAATTATTGATATTATCAGAAAAAAAGCTCATCCCCAAAACCCTAATATATAATCAGCGGCAGCCATTTTCTTTAAGCTTCCACTGCAAATTAGGGTTTCTTCAAGCTGCTGAGTATCTCTGAACTTAACCATGGTACTATTTCTCTTGCTGAAATTTCCATTTTATTACTGAAGAATCGAAGTTATTTGCTGTTTATGTCGATTATATTTAGCTTGATTCGAAATTTTCAATTGAATATTTGTATGTTGGATGAAATTGTATGTTTGTAGTCGAGGAGAAAGACCAGAGAGCCTAAGGAAGAGACTGTTACGCTTGGACCAGCAACGAGGGAAGGTGAATTGGTGTTCGGTGTTGCACACATTTTTGCATCGTTCAATGATACATTCATTGTGAGTATTTCAAAAATTTAGATGTAGAAATGTAGAATTGGCTTTGTGATTTGAATGTTTTGCTGAATTTTAGTTTATGTGATGAATGCAGCATGTTACTGATTTGTCTGGAAGAGAAACTATGGTTCGAATTACTGGTATGCCTTATTGTAACAATTGTTTTATACTTTTGAGTGCATCATTAGTGTCCTTGTTGTTGCTGATTAACTGGTAGCGGTATAATTGTTGCTTTTGATGCGAATATTGGTTATATATGTGTTGGCGTATATAAGTTTCTTCCAGGATCTAGCATTTTGTTGTTACATATTTATGTTTTTTCAGCATAGTCGAATGTTGGTGGTAGAAAATGTAGAGTATCTCTAGTGTTAGGGAATCCTTAATATGTCTGAGGCAACAACTATTGGCATTAGAATGAAATGGTTCTAAGTGGAGGAAAATGGGTATTGAGTTTTCTAATAGAATACCATCTAGTTTGGAGTGTAGTCATTGTTGTTGATGTAGATTATGGAGTGTAGTCATTGTTGTTGATGTAGATTGTGTTGTGTTGGTAGGGAGACAGCTTTCATCTAAATTTATTATACATCATGTTTGCAGGTGGAATGAAGGTGAAGGCTGACAGAGATGAGTCTTCTCCATATGCTGCTATGCTTGCAGCTCAGGATGTGTCACAGCGATGCAAGGTAGTGTATTTTTTGGTTTTTGATGAAGTACTGTTTCTTTAATTCTACTTAACTGTTAGTTAAACCCATCAGTTACGAAGTTGTCTAGTTCAGGTCTTTATCTAGGATAATTCAGTACAAACCATTTATGTATGAACGAAGAACATGAGGACTTTTTGCCTAGATGGTACTGGCTGATTTACAGTGATTGAATATTAGCTTTTATTTGAGGAAAAGGGCATTATACTAATCTCGCTGAATATTGACGTTAGTTTAGTTATCCTGGATGTTGCATTCCATTTTGGTGCAGGGATTGATGTTTCTTTTCCTTCATTGACCAGTAAAATAGGTGTCAAATTAAATAGCTCTTCTACAAGTGCAGAGTATTTATTTTTTTGACAGAATTAGCAGTTAAGAATTTTTAGACCATTTGGATCATCTGATGCCTCCTTCTAGTCGAAACATTTGAAGATCTATAATGTTCATGATGACCTTTACTCCTCTCTATGTTTTTTGCTAGGATTATGATGGTCTGAAAGATTGTTTTGGGCCCCCCTATGCCTGATGCATCTCACTTTTACTTAATGATATCAAACCTGTGTATGTAATTGATTGGAATAAATGTTGTCCCATCAAACATAGTTGTCGACCTGTAGATTTTAGTCACTAGTTTGGATATATTACGCTTTGTTCTAGAAGATTCCATTCTGAAGTGCTGTGATGTTCATCCTTCAATTTTCAGACACTTCTACTACTTATAATTTATAATGGTTGGTTATGCTTGAACTAAGGAAAAATATGTGTACTTCAGATTCTATTTAAGTGTTAAGGTTTTTGAATGGTGGTTTGTAGTATTGTAAATGGATTCCATGCTATGCCATTTATTTGGAGTCTTAAATATAGCTACACTATGTTTATTTAAGACTGAAGCTCGCGGATCCTTCCATCTTTATCCATTTGGTCTGATATCACTAAGTTTCGTCATCTCTTGCTAATCTTTTAATATATTATTTATTAACTTCTGATTTACAGGAACTTGGAATTAATGCTCTTCACATTAAGCTCCGAGCTACAGGAGGCAACAAGACCAAGACTCCTGGTCCTGGTGCCCAATCTGCTCTTAGGGCTTTGGCTCGTTCTGGCATGAAAATTGGACGTATAGGTACAATATTTGTTGCAATACAACTAATAAAAAAAAGATAGTTGTCTGTTGCATTAGTATTGTATTATGATAACCTTCTTGTATTATGCTCCGTAAATGCTGTTGTATCATTGTTATGTCATCACTTGCAAGTAATTCTTCCTATATATTTTTTTTTTTGCAGAGGATGTTACTCCAATTCCCACGGATAGTACTCGCAGAAAGGGTGGTAGAAGGGGAAGGAGGCTGTGAAGACTGTTTCTTTTCTGCAGCATGTTGCTAGTTGGAGGAATATTGTTGTCGAGGATGCAGCTTTCAGTGTCTATTTACATTTGATTTCTGAACACTTTGTAGTTGAGCTTTTGGTTTCGAACCACCTTCATTTTGAGTTGGCCAGCTTTTTGAGATAGTTAAATTCTCATAAATTTGGTTTATGTAGGCTGATTGTTGGATAAATTTATACTTTTTTGGTTATCTTACGAGTCTGTTGGTTATAAAAGCTTTATTTCATCAAGTGCTCTTAAAATGTGCATAATTCTTCAGAAAGAAACTGAAAACGTGTTAGTGAATCAATTTCAGACATGAGAGTATAAAGGTGAAATTGAGGTTCAGAAAATTTTAAACTAAGTATGAAATTAGCTAGATAGAGCCCAACTTTGGTTATTAATTGGCCAAACAGTACATGGACCTAAAAATTGAAATTTATCAACTCGGGGCATGAGTACCTGTTAAACGTTTGATGGCACCTTGCTATGACCTGAGCTATGCAACAACGAGATCTCCCTTGGTCCTTGCTGTATGTGCTTGACGGCCTCTCATAAGATGCTCACTTGGGGACTTGTTACTGCCGCTTCCCTCTTCCGCTTGTCGAATAAAATAATTTAGAGATTAACTAGTATCTCAAATTAAACATAAAATAAAGCTAATCACAATAATTTTTGAAACATGATGATACCTACTAAATATGTTAGGATTGATAATTACAACTCTTAAATATGTTATTTATTAAAAAACTTTCTTTTAAATAAGTTTGGTTTTTGCAAGAAATGAATCTTCAACTTGGGCCTATACACAATTTTTAGGTCCATATACTCTTTGGCCCATTGATCCTCTGCTAAAACCCTAATTCCCGAGTCTATAAATTTCAATTTTCCTCTTCAACAAATTGGGATCAGCCCCCATTGTTGCGAATCAATGCAAGTTTCTTCTCTATTTTGCTGCAATGGATGAATTTCTTCTTGATTTTTTTGTTCTTGTGATTTAATTTTTAAGTTTTAATGGGTTTATAACTACAACCTCTTATGCATTTTTAGTTTGCTACAGTGGAAGTTATAGAATACCCTATAATTATTTTTGCCATTCTCAACTTAGTCAGCTGAGTTTTTCCTGTTGCAGTTGATTATCATGACTGGTAAATTTAACACCTCGTTTCAAAAACTAATAAAAATCGAAACTTTGTCATGAATTGTGAATTGATATGTTGATATGATGCTTGGATTGTCCAATTTGCAATTGGGTGTGTATTGATTTTCTCTAAAAGATTTGATTTTGGGATGGTATTACAATATTTTAGCTGAAAATGTTTTATTTTGCGCGGCCCTTAAGATCGCCTTCCATTATGCTCCATGGAAGCGTTTTGAGTCATAGCTGCGCTATATTAATTGTATATATACATACTCTTTTGTATGTACAATTGTATATATGAAAGGTGTGTTATATGCTGGAGATTCTCTTTAGGGTTTTCCTTTAGTGAGTCCCCTTTTGCCTTGCCTAATATTTTGAGTCATATCCCTTTTTTTTGGTTCTGTTTTTCCCAATTGGGATTATAGAACCAAAGATACTTTGAATGACTCTAGTTGAGGTGGGGTGCACATTATAGTGTAAATTTTATTTTAGTTAACTTGCTTCTTTGTTATGGTGGCAAGAATGATGAAAACAAAATTAGATGTGTGAGAGGTGAATTCCTCTTTGAGCTCAATCATCGAGGCTTATTAATATTCTGACTTGCCTTTATGAAGTACTTTTCATTTCAATTTAGGGATTTCAGTTTGTTTAGGTGTGAAGATTAATAAAGTCTCAATTTAGCTTATCTCCCTTGTGTGGTTGTAAAAGTTTTGTCACTAAGGTTAAGATGGAATGTTCTAGTTGAATTGTTTGGTATTTAGAAATGTGCCATCTTTTAGCATTGCAGAAACAGATGCACTTCAAATAGCTCTTGTTGAGGTTGTTTGTAGATTGTATTGCAAGCAAGTTATTTTAGTTAATTCATTGTTTGTTTTGGCAAGAATGATTGGAAACTATTAGATGTGCGAGGGGTGAATTCCTCTATGAGCTCAATCATCGAGGCTTATTGATATTCTGACTTGCCTTTAAGTAGTACTTTCCATTTTAATTTTGGACTTCTAGTTTGATTAGGTGTGACATTTAATATGTAATGCAGTCTTTTGAAGCTTGTGGTCTCAAATTAGCTTAAATCATTGGTGTGGTTGTAAATGTTTGTCTCTAAGGTTATAATGGAATGTTATAGTTGAGTTGTTTTGTGATTTAGAACTGTGCCATATTTTGGATAGCTCTTGTTGATGTGTGGCTTGTACATTATATTGCAAGCAAGTTTTTTTAGTAATTTCTTTGTTTGTTATGGCAAGAATGATTGGAAACTATTAGATGTGTGAGAGGTGAATTCCTCTATGAGCTCAAACATCGAGGCATATTGATATTCTTACTTGCCTTTATTAACTACTTTCCATTTCAATTTAGGAAAAAAAAGAAGTCCTTTGAACTTGTGTTCTCAGAAATCAGATATGAAGTTAAATTGTTTTGAAATGAGAAAGGTGGACTTTCCATTTCAATTTAGGAAAAAAAAGAAGTCCTTTGAACTTGTGTTCTCAGAAGTCAGATATGAAGTTAAATTGTTTTGAAATGAGAAAGGTGGCATCATCTTATATGAATTTTTGGGGTTATTTTCCTTGTTTCTATCTTAACCATATGAGATTATAAAGCCAAATGGATTCTGAAGGACTTCCTTTGTTATGATGTGTACGTTATCTTTCTAGTTCTATTATTAAGTTTGTTGTTTCTTATGGCAAGAATGATGAAAAACAATTAGATGTGCGAGTGGTGAATTCCTCTATGAGCTCAAACATCGAGGCTTATTGATATTCTGACTTGCCTTAATGTAGTACTTTCCATTTCATTTAAGAAAAAATCTAAGTACTTTGAAACTTGTGGTGGGTCTTAATTATGCATTTGTGTGGTGGTGAAAATTTGTCACAGAGGTTAAAATTAAATGTTCAAGTTAAGCTGTTTTCAAATTTAGAAAGGTGCCATCTTTTTGTTCAAAAAAAATAGTCCATATTTTGAAGTATCATATTCCTTGTGGTTCTACCTTTCTCATGTGGTATTATAGAACCCATGATGCTTTGAATCTCTCTAATGGAAATGTGGTTTCCAATATATTTTAATATCTATCTGTAACATTACTTTTTTATGGCAAGAATGATGAGAAACTATTAGATGTGTGAGTGGTGTATTCCTCTATGAGCTCAATCATCGAGGCTTATTGATATTCTGACTTGCCTTCTTAAAGTACTTTTCAATTCAATCAATAGAAAGAAATGTAACTTACGAAATTTTTGATCTCCAAATATGCTTCATTATTACATTTGGAAAGATTTATCACTTGAGGTTGTAATGATCGTTTAAGTTAAATTGTTTTCTAGTTTAGACCTTTTTTGAATTTACTTATCAGGAAATAGTCCATACTTTTTCTAGGGTCATATCCCTTGTTGGTTCTACCTTTTTCTTATGGAGTTGTAGAACCGAAGACACTTTGAGTGGCTCTAGTTGAGGTGGGATGTACACTATATATACCCTTTGTTATGGCAAGCATGATGAAAAAAAATTAGATGTGCGAGGGGTGAATTCCTCTATGAGCTCAATCATCGAGGCTTATTGATATTCTGACTTGCCTTTGTGATTTACTCTTTATGTTTTTGATTTATATGGTGTAGATTGATCCTCTAGTGGTGTTTAAATATGTTCGAACTTAACTATGACTGTAAAAGCTTATTATTAATAGTACTAACATTAAAATGAGAATTTCAAGGTGGAATATTTTCAAATGTATAAATTTGGTTGTTCTTTTAACATTTTTAGTTATTTTAGGCAGATATAGGAATGATGAGTATCTATTGTGTGAAGGGAGAACTCCCTGTTGAATCTTTACACTAACTGCTTATTGATATTCTGACCTTTCACTTTTGACATTGTGTATTCATAATGTATTTGTTTTCACTTTTTCTTTCTCTTGGGGTTGTGTGGGTGTGTGTGTAGGTGATGTACCAATTTACTTTGGTTTTTTGTCATTTACTCAATATGGTAATTCAATATATGGCAAGAATGATGAGTCTATTAGATGTGCCAGGGGTTTATTCCCAATGAGCTAAAACTTCTGAGGCTTATTGATATTCTGACTTGCCAACTCAGAATATCAATAAGCCTCAGAAATTCCACTTGATAAAGTCACATTGATCAATTTATCTGTGGAAGTGGAATTTCTTTTTTTTTCTTCACAAAGTTAATTCCTTATATGTTGCTTTTCTCTTTAAAACATACATAGGCTGTGTGTTGGATCTTTGGACGGTCTGACACACAGCTGAGGTAACATGTTTGTCTGTTTGAGCAAACATACATTAGCAGTTGTATCAGATTTTTGGGAAGAATAGGCTGTGTGTTGGATCTTTGAGGGTCCTACACAGCTGAGGCAACATGTTTAGTCTGTTTGAGCAACATACATTGGCAGTGTGTATCATGGTATCAATTTTTTGTGTCCATTCACACAAAGTTAGTTTCTTTTTATGTTCTTTGTGTTTTCGTAGTATATACTTCTTATTTATTTTTAGCTTGTCAATGGTAAGGAGGAGGAAATTACTATATGCAAGAGTCAGCAAATGACTCTGTGAGCTCTTATATTTATGCTAATGTATTCTGACTTACCAAACTTGTTCCAATTTTATTTCCTTTTTTTTGCTTTCATATTTTTTTTTTGATTTATTTGCTTTCTTGATATCAAATTGGAGATGCTCAATTCCTGTTACTTTGTTAACCATGTTTTGTAGATTTACTAAACTCATTCAGTTTTGATCATATTTTGTAGATTTTACCACCCTTTCAGAGTCTCTGTTTGCCCATCGTTCTTCTTCTACTGTTTCGATAAACATTTGGAGTGCTCTACAGTTCCAAGTCTTGGTCAGCTAAGCTAGTGGACATGAATATCAAGTATAGCTCGTTACAATCTATTTTCTTGACGTTCTTACACGACCTTTGTGACTCAATGATGTTAAGAGATTTGACTTGCTAGAATGACATGTAAAGCACAAATTGTACTTATTATTGTTTAGTATAATTTGTCAAATAAAAATTTTGGTCCATTTGAGCTTTGTTATAATATATTTAGTTTGGTCCATTTGAACCTGTTATACATTGTGGTTCTTCTTTAGTATAACTAAAATGCGATGATGAGTAAATTTTTATAGATAATTTTAACTTCTATCTCATGGGAAATGCTATGTAGAAAGTACTTTGACAATAATTTGCATCACTTATATTATGGCAATAATTTGCATCACTTAAGAGTGCTTTTTGTATTTTTTTTTTATGAGAGGTGGAACATATTTCGATTGAAGTGTAATGATCATACGTTAATTATGATTGAGTGTAATGATCACTAGCTTTGACCCGAATAGAAGTTGATGTTTACCAAATATTGAACATTACATATGACTAAATTCGAATCACGCACTGTAGGGTTCATTTTGGGGTGATGCTTCCAATAGGATTTTCTTCATATCCAGGGCTCGAACTCCTTTTAGATTTCATATGCTGTGGATAGTAATAATTCAATTGAAGTTTAATATGAACATGCACCTGAACTATTTCATTGGATACCTACCTGCTTACTCCACTTATACCGGTAGCTTTACCACCAAAGCTTAAAAAAATGAGAGTAATCATCTAATCAGAAATCTCTGATTGGATTTAAACTCTGGCCTTCCTTGATTTTCACCTACTTCATCAACCGTTTAGTTGCACCCTCAAATCCAAGATCTTTAGATATCATTATGAGAAGAATGTTGGAACCAAAAAAATCAATATTTGCCTTCAATAACGCAATTGTGTTTAAGATAATGTGATTGGTAAACTGAATTTTTATTCATGGTTTTCTTAACTATCACTTTTTGTTATATGACTAGACTTTTTGCTAATATATAATAAAAAATTTAAATTTAATTATTTTCAAACATTGAAAGGTAGAATACAAATGTTTTTTCTCGTATTTTTTTGTTTTAGTATATCATAACTTGCTTTAAAAGTCAAATCTTTGTGTTAGTTTTTTATGAACTTATTCTGCGATACTTCATATCCAACACGATTGAACAAAAGATAAAGAACAACTATTTTGAAAGCAAAAAACATAGCATTATTCTCATAAATTGAAAATAGAGGATACATATATATACTTTTTTTTTTTGACTCGAGGGATATATAATTTGACAAACAAAAATAGAGTTGGAAATATAATATCAAAATAACAAACTCTTATGTCTATCAAAATTTCATATTTTACCCCCTTTTCGATAGTTCCTTTCTCCTAATTCTTTTTTCAATATTGTATCTTAGCTTTGCCCATACTCCATGCATCAAGAGTCTCAATTGTGATTGGCTCAATTCCGTTGTTGAACGCAAATAAATGTGCTTTGTCATTAATCGCCAATGTTGGATAAACCCTCGATGTTATGCATGTCTTTCCACCAGCACCAAAACTTTCTATAACTGAATTATCAATCTACAAATAAAAACAAAAAAATGTTAACAAAAGAGTTTCAAGTTGGTTTTGAGATATGAGACTTTTGATTAACGATGAAAGAAAAGTTACCAAGCTTCTGAGTGACAACTTCTTGTCTGCCAAATCAACATCCACAAATCCAGCAAATGAAACTTTGTACATTGTTTCATTGAACTTAAGAGTTGACCTATCAAAAATAAACAAAAGATTTGTCAATTTCTCAAAGAATACTATCGAAAACGTTATCAACAAGTCAAATTCGACATAATACCTTTTAGCATCAGAGCACAAGAGAACCTTGTAATTTTGTTGTGCTTTGAAAACTCGGAAGAAAACAGGTGTGTTTTCTTCTAAGTTTTCAGTAGCCAATGTAGCAAGACCAAATGGCCCAAGCCCGCCTTGTACATCTGCACCCTTGAGGCCACAAACATCTTGTGCATACATATCAGCCCAACTAGGATCAAATGACTCTGCCTTATCCAAACTTGCGAAAGAGAATGTCACTTCAACATCGGCCTGTCATCATTTTTCATAAAGTTCAAATTCTAAACATTATTAAATAATAATAATAATAATAAACAAAAATAAAAAGTCTATACCTGTGCAGGTGTGATTCCTGTAACTTCAACCTTTTCGCCGTTGTTCAACTTTTTGTTTCTCAATTGGACCTTTTGGGTTCTTAGGGCGTCTAATTCTTCAACAGGCCATTGAACCAATTGTTTACCACTTGGGTCAAGCCATACTTTACGTGGGATCAATTGAATTCCAGCCCATCCTTTCGCATTATCATCCTCAGGGAATATATCCGATTCATTAGACCAACCCCAAATAACCCTTCGGTTCTTGCTAGGGTCATAGAATGATTTTGATGCATAGAAATTTCCATAGTCCAATCTCAATCCCTTCCAACTATCAATAGAACCAACATCTGGAATGTACCTATCTTTTTTTGTATCGTACTTACCAAGAGTATAGTACTCAAATCGAGTAAGATCCATACTATTCTTAAGCACATACTTATATTCTTCACCATATTGATCTACCCCATTAGTTCCTTGCAATGACACAGGAAAAAAATCAGGACATTCCCAATTTCCAGTACCATTAGTTGAGTGAAGTGGGTGTTTAGCCTTGACCCATTTCATGAAGTCTTTGCTTCTATACATTATAGCTAAACCCCTCTTTTTTCTCAAACTTCCCATCACAATTCTCCAATGCCCATCTTTACCCATCCAAGCTGTTGTTGGGTCACGAAATTTGGTTTGGTTGATGCTAGCATCGGGTACAATCAATGGGTTGTTATCGGGTTTGATCCATTCACGGAGATAAGGATCAGATAAGTTAGCTGGAACGGCGTAGTTTTGAACTTGAGTTTGGTTGGCATCTACTATTCCAGTGTACAAGATAACGGGCTTGTTACCGGGTAGAATAGTGGCTGATCCAGACCATGCACCGAATTGGTCAAATGGTTTGGATGGGTAAATTGCGGGTTCTAAATTGATCCAATTGATTAAGTCCTTTGAGACTGAATGAGCCCAAACAATGTTGCCCCATACTGACCCGTTTGGGTTGTATTGGTAGAATAAATGATAGACTCCGTTGAAATACATTGGTGCTGTTGAAAATATGAAAAGTAATAGCATAATTAGCAAAATTATTTTGTGGTATTATATTATATAATAAAAATAAAACAAGTTAAAAATTATAATATATCTGACTTACCATTGGGATCTATTTGTATGTTTTGAAGGCAGACCATGAAAAAAAATGTCATGAAATGATTAGTAAAGTTAATGGAAAGATTAAATAATATGAGAAACGATACAAAGAAAAAAATCGTACTAATACATGTCATGCATCTATAAACATATTAACATAGTAGACGATGATTAATAATATAGGCAGATAAGAGGAAGTTGTTTGGATGATAAACACATCTTACGTCTAGACAACTTATAAAATTCAGAATTTTTTTTGACACATATATAAAGAATAGAACCATCGATGGAACGCATTATATAGACAACTTAATATAGTGGATTAGTGACAGATCTAGACTAAATGCAATTTAGTTCCAACAAAATTCATATCTAAAAATTGATACATATATAAAGAATAGAACCATCTACGGGACGTATCAAATGCATCTACCTATAGACAACTTAACACAACATATGATGGATTATTAGTGACAAATCTAGACTAAACACATCATGTTCAATAAAATTAAAAAAAATTGACATATATATAAATAACAGAACCATCTACAGGACGTCGTATCACATACATCAACATATAGACAACTTAACACAACAAGTGGCAGATTATTAATATCAAATCTAGACTAAACGTAACATATGTTCGACAAAATTTTATAAAAAAAATTGATACATATATAAAGAACAAAACCATCTACAAGACGTATCACATACATCTACATATAGACAACTTAACACAACAAACAGTGGATCACTAATATCAAATCTAGACTAAGCACAACATGTTCGACAATATTAAAAAAAAATTGACACGTATATAAAGAACAAAACCATCTACGGGACGTATCACATGCATCTACATATAGACAACCTACATGGATTATTAAGCAACATGTTCGACAAAATTCAAATTTTTTGACACATAAATAAAGAATATAACACGCGAAAAAACGAGTATACATACCATTGATCCAATGTTTTTCGGGTTGAAAATGATAACCAGTTCTATGAACAGTTTGAACATTTACAGCATTTTGAGATTGCAAGTGAATAAAAACTTTGTGAGAAGCAAAGACAACATTATTGGATAATAAAACTACAAAAAAGCAAACTGAGATAATTGGCAAAGCCCAACGAGAAGTTTTTCTAGATGAATATTCCATTGTTTTTTTGTTTTTTTTTTCCTCAATAGTTGGGCTTTGACAGATAATAGTATTTAATCTAAGTAATTTTTTTTTTAAATTTTTTTGATAAGGAGAAAGAAACTTGGGAATGAAGAATAAATGAAAATATGAAGAGAATTTATAGTGAAAAAAAATGGGTAGAGTTTGTTTTTGATTGAAAGATGGAGAGTTGATTCAGGATTTTTTAAAAATGGATTGGATAATTATTTTTTATTTGTTTGGATAATATTTATCTAAAATTTTGGATAATTTGTTGCTTATTGTTATGAGTATTTTACAATCCTATTGTGAGAACAAGTCTTTGGCCATTTAATTTGCTATATTCCGTTTTTAATGTTTTGTGTGTGTTAAAAAAAAAAGGAATTCGAAATAATGCAAAACTTGAGGATTTTCAAATTTAAATAAATACGATGAAGGGTAAATTTGACCGGAAAAAAAAGGATGAAAAAGAAAAGAAGTTATGATCACAAATAATTGTTTAGTGGTGACTAACTATAATCGTCACAAAGGTTATGATGAGTTTTTTGAGTCGCCACTTAAAATGTTATTCTTTATTGCGATTGAGGGAGTCTCCACGAAGGCATCACAAAAACATGATTTCTTTTTACCTTAAAAATTATAGGACTATTCTATTTTTTTCCGCAGCGTTTATATACGGCTTGAAATTTGATCATATATACTATAATATCCCTAGGGCAAAAAGCCGTAAAAGAATGATAAGTAACGATATTGTGCATCGGTTAAAATTAAAAATTAACTATCAAGTGTTTTTGAACAGATTTGACTATGAATGGCAGTATCAACTTCGTCAGGTTACTCTATTTAGGCCATCTATTATAGTTTGTCATTAATTAAATATTCGATATTCTTATTTGTAATATTATCATAGAATATGTTATAAATTATACAATAATTATAACTTATTTAGTTTTCCGTCTTCTCATATTGTACATGATTGTTAATAGGGGTTTAGTGCCTCAATAGAATAAGTAAGATAAAAATTTGGCGTTCCGCTTACTTGTACTCTTCTCTTTAAACTACTTCTTATTTTAACAAAAAAATAAGTCACACAACAACTTGCCTAATATTACCAAATATTAGTTCTACATAAGACCACACATTTGATTGTGTAGCAAAACAAAAAGGAAAGCTAACAAATTTCTTTCTTAGTATATATATATATATATATGGTACTAGAGAAGTCCATATATATACTCTTTGCCTTTTAAATTCACCAGAATAATTAAAGACAACTAAATTTGACACTATTTTTGTCTCTTTGAACACATATAGTTGTAGGCATAATTCCTTTTGTTGAAAATGTTTAGTGCATCTTAGGTGCATCCATGCTCCAAGCATTCAAAGTCTCAATTGTGATTGTCTCAGTGCCATTGTTGAAGACAAATAAATGTGCATTATCATGAATCGCTAACGTTGGATACACCCTTGATGTTATGCATGTTTTTCCACCAGCACCAAAACTCTCCACTACCGAGTTATCAATCTAAAATATACATATAATAAAAACTGATTTGTCAAACACAAACTATTACTCTTCAAAATAATCAAATCTTAAAAGTTTGATCAAACAAATTATAAATTAAAAAAATATGATGAAAGCAAACTCACCAAACTCCTAAGAGATAACTTCTTCATGTCTGCTAAATTTACATCCACATATCCAGCAAATGAGGGCTTGTACATTGCTTCATTTTGCCTCATGGTAGATCTGCTCAATAATAAAGAAACTAAATAAGGTTGGAGTTTTTTTTATATGATGACACTAATTGACGGTTGATAAGTAGATGTATTTCTTATCATGATATCAAAGTCGTTCATCATAATTCTTAATTTACTCAATATTGTGCTCCTATATTATATTATCCATGCTCAATAGTCAATAGGTCTAGACATGCCATATTTTGATGTTGAGTTAGCTTATCGATCAATAGTTAAATTGACAAGTAAAATTTGGTTAAGAGAGGAATAATTGGACAAGATGTAATCTTTGATCATCACAACTAATTGGATTGAAGAAACAAACCTTCTAGCATCCGAGCACATGAGAATCTTATAATTTTTTTCGGCCTTGAACACTCGGAAGAAAACAGGTGTGTATTCTTCTAAGTTTTTAGAAGCTAATGTCGCAAGCCCAAATGGTCCAAGCCCACCTTGGATAGTCGAACCCTTTATGGCACAAACATCTTGGGCATAAAGGTCGGCCCATTTAGGATCAAATTGCTCAGCCTTGTTCAAACTTGAAAAAGAGAACGTCACTTCAATATCAGCCTGCAACCAAAGAAATGCAAGATGAGACGGAGCGAGCTAGTGCACAAGTTTATTTTGCCTTAATATGTAAAAGGACAAGTTATATAAGGGATTTCAATATTTTTAGCCAACGGACCAAGAATATTTCTCTCGTTTAATTGCAATAATTTATAATTATCGCCGATATATAAAAAGTGTATAATTAGTCTACTATATATACAGACCGATAATACACAAATGGTATAATAATTATATATTGACTATACACTATATACTAATTAAAATTGTAAAATAAAATATAATAATTGAGATTACTTTTTGTTGGGATATTTAATTTAAAGTACTATAGTTTAACATGGAAAAGTTGAAACCTGTGATGCTGAGATTCCTTTAACTTCAAACTTTTCTCCATTGCTCAACTTCTTGTTGTTCAATTGGACCTTTTGCTTTCTTAAGGTTTCTAATTCTTCGATAGGCCATTGAATCAATTGTTTACCACTAGGGTCAAGCCATACTTTGCGCGGAATAGCTTGAATTCCAGCCCATCCTTTCTTGATTTCATCGTCAGGTAAAACATCTGATTCATTTGTCCAACCCCACACAATTCTTCGATTCTTTCTAGGGTCATAGAATGATTTAGATGCATAGAAATTCCCATAGTCAAGCCTCAAGCCCTTCCAACCATCGATAGAATTGTTATCCGGAATGTACCTATCTCTTTTGGTGTCATACATGCCAATTGTGTAGTATTCAAACCTCGTGACATCAAGGCTATTTTTAAGGACATATTTAACATTTTTACCACGATACGATGCGTCTAAGCCATTAGTATTTTTCAATAATACAGGAAAAAAATCAGGACATTCCCAATTTCCAGTATTAGGAGATGAGTGAAGTGGGTGTTGGGCCTTGACCCATCTCATGAAGTCTCTACTTCTATACAATAATGCCATCCCCCTATGTTTTCTCAAACTTCCTATCACAATTCTCCAAAGCCCATCTTGGCCCATCCAAGCTGTTGTTGGGTCACGAAATTTGGTTTTGTTGACACTATTGTCAGGAACAATCAACGGGTTGTTATTGGGTTTGATCCATTTACGAAGATATGGATCAGACAAGTTAGCTGGTATAGCATAGTTTTGTACTTGGGTGTCATGGGAATCTACTACTCCGGTGTATAAGATAACGGGCTTGTTATTAGGTAGAATAGTTGCTGACCCGGACCAAACACCATATTTGTCAAATATTTTGGATGGATAAATCGCGGGCTCTAAATGGATCCAATTTATCAAGTCTTTTGAGACTGAATGAGCCCAAACAATATTGCCCCATACTGATCCTTTTGGGTTGTATTGATAGAATAAATGATATACTCCATTATAATACATTGGTGCTGTTTAAAAATAAAATGAAAGTCAATAATATAATTGAGTTATTGGTAAGTTGTGTGTGTATATATAGTATATATTTTTGGAAGAATAAGTAAAAAAAAAGAATATCTAACTTACCATTAGGGTCTTTGTATATTTGAAAGGCATCCATGAAGAGAGACCATAAGAACAAAAAGAGTTTAAAATAGAAATGATTAGTGAAGACAATTTAATGCAATCCATAATTAATCAATAATTGAGAAATAATCAAATACTAGTAATTAACAAATGAGAGATGTAGGAAATGCAAAAATAACTAATTAGTCTTTCTCTGCAATATTAATGAATCATTTTAATTTATGCGGCATAATTTAGCTTGATACGTAATTTAAAAAATAAAGAAAAAAAGTGTTTGGATATTATGATCTGAAATATATCATGAGATTTACTTGTGACTATAAAAACATATATATTATATATTTAAGTGTAGAATATTGATAAGTGTAAGTTTAAATATAGAAAGTATTCTTTAGGTAACGAATTAAATAAGAAAATCGTGTCACATAAAAATGAAATTGCTGAAGTAATTTTTTTAGGGTGGGGTGGAGTTGGGAGTTGGAGGGAGTCAACTTTATAAGAGACAATTTGTTTGGCAAGTTTTAATTAATATAAGACCTACAAATTAAACGTACACAATATGAGTATAAAATGTCTCTTTATGATAGTACTTTTTTTATAATAATAATAATAATAATAATAATAATAATAATAATAATAATAATAATAATAATAATAATAATAATTTAGGAGAAAAAAATATAAGGGAGAAGAAAATGCCATGGGGAATATAAAGGGTGCCTCCAACAAATTAATTTTCACCTTAATTCCATGGCCAAAATCTTAGGTTAAAAAAACTTTTTTTCATATATTTCATATTTCTTTTTCTCTTTTGCACATTATTATCCAAAATCCTAGCTTGTAGTTGCCTTGCTATAATAACTAATCTAATTTCAAATTCGAATTTTAAGAATTGAGTCATCAATAGTTGGTTAGGAGCGGATAAAGTAGAATATTTAAATGCAAATTCAAATTAATTGAACTTTAAAATGACTATCGAATACTGAATAAAAGAAAATTAACATATTGTAGGAATAATGATCAGTAAAACAAAAAATTTCAAAATGTAACAAAAGAAACAGCAGCATTTGAACTCCTCAATGAAATTTTTTCTGAAGTTTTATCTCCTATATAATGCAATAATCTTAATAAAATTGCACAATCAATTAATTTATTCATACTCATATTTATACCAAGTCAATAAATGCATAATATGTATTTATACGTAAACTTTTAGTACTATAGTCTATATATACGTACATAAGCAAAGTCATATACGTTAATTTTTACGTACGCCACATAAAATCATAAAAGAAAGATGAACATACCATTAATCCAATGTTTAGGAGGTTGAAAATGAAAACCAGTTCTATGAACATTTTTGACACTAATAGCACTTGAAGATTGCAAGTCCAAAAAAATATTATGAGAAGCAAACACCCCATTAATATTTGATAAAACTATAGAAAAGCAAAATAAATAAATTTCTAAACCCCAAAGAGAAGAGCTTTTTATAAATAATTCCATTTTTTTTTTGTGATTTTGAGAAAGAAACTGAATAATGAAGAAGAAAAGAAAGAATGTTGGATTATTTATAGACAAAACTAACTATGATGAGTGGATAAAAAAACGGTTGATTTTATATTTTCTTTTTTCTTTAATTTAAATGGATATAAAGATATTTTTTAAGATTACAAGAGCCTTTTTTTTCTTTCTAGAGTTTTATTTTCATTAAACGATTGAAAAATATAAAAAAGGGAACAGACGATAAATTGAGGCGATTCAATATTTATTATATATATACATATATAAAAATATAATTTTAACTTTATATTTAATGTGTAATTTTTTATCGAAGAAAAGTCTTTTATGCACTGCACCCTATCCTTGCCTAGAATTTTTATATTATCAAATTAAGTTAATTTGCATGACAAGTAATTTAAGGTATCAAGCATGATAATACTACAAATAGAGTATATATTATAAGACTCTTGGAAAGAAAGAAGAGTCTTTAAGTTATATGTTCAAATTTTACCAAGAAGTTAGGCAATGTGAAAGATCGAGAAAATATCAGTGGATTGGTAAGTATTCTTTCATACTTAATCAGAGGTTTCGGGTTAGAGTTTCCCTGGTTACAAAGTTGCTTTTGTTATGAAGCACTTTACCCCAAAGTGAGACTTTTTGACGCGAATCCGAATTAAGTTGGGCTCCAATATGAATACCGAACACTGAATGAGAAAAAAAAAATCAAGAAAATGAAACCTAATGCCAACCAGAACCTAACTATATTCACATAATAAAAATTTGCCTAATGTTACCAATTATAGAAGCAACTGTATAATTATATAAGCACGAATTTTGTAGAACTCAATAACTTCAGTATAAACGTTAATATATTTAATTTACATTAAAAATTCACTTAATATATATATATAATTTATCGAACCTGATAAATTATCTTTTTTAGAATTCAGAACGCTCATAAATTTAAAATCACTATTCCGCCTTTGAGAAGAATTTTGGTTATGGGCCACAAATTTTTTACCCCTCTACAAAAGCTCTCATCTTTCATAGGTGACTTGAACCCACAATACATTAACGTTGGAGGTGGAGAGTCTTTACCATTTACCATTCCGTAGCAAAAACAATATTTTTTTAATTCACAAATTACATAACATATAGCTGAAAAGACCATATATACTCCATAGTCCATTCCCCTCCAAATTCACCAAATAAATGAGACAATTGTTGAGGATGTTTGTGTGTGTGTGTGTGGAATATATGATGTAAACAAATACAATGTAGAATTTAAGCACAATGAAATAAAAATCGTGTGGAATTCATCCTTTTCAATAATAAAAAAAAACATAAATTTTCGATGCAATAAAATTGGCTCGTCAGAAATATTTTTGACGGACTTTCCATCAATATCCATATTTTTGTTGGTGTTCCAACAATGTACTTAGAAAATTCGCAACTTCCATATTTTTATCGGACGTTCATAGTATATGCTTTTTTTTTAGTGACTACTGACACCTCACACAATAGACATGAGATAACTACCTTCGACTTTCTTTTATGCTATTCAAATAATATGTAATGTTTTTTTTCCTCACCTCACCTCATCAGAAGGATTAATGGTTTTTTCGCCTATCTTTCAACGTAACTCGAATTTTAAATAATATATAATCATGATATTTGAATTTCAAAATAAAATGGATAGAACCACAGTAATTATTGAAAATGAAATAAAATGGATAGATGAATAGGTGATGAATATGCATAACAACAACAAGTGCATTACACATCATATTTACTTAAGTATTGACTACTTGTAGAAAATTTGTAGATGAATTTGGCAAAAATTTTAACTTTATACTTTCCATTTGCATAAATATGTCTTGCAACATTTGCAGTTACTTAATAGCTGGATGCATAAAAGTAATACTTTTTTGCTTCAAATTGCTTTTTCATCTTTGAATTTCTTAGTGGATTCTATTGCCAATTATATGTGTGAATTCTTGTGAATGGCATTTAGAGAAAAGTGTGAAAGTTATGAAAATAATACCCTTAGACACTAACTATATTCATTCTTTAAATCAATGTGAAATTCTAACAATTCCTTAATTAAGACCTGACCTTTGAAGCGTGAACAACATATAAAATGTGGGGGAAGAGGGGGGGGGGATAAAAAATCATTGAAAAATATTCAATTTTTGGGATTCACGAGAGTCTCACGAACTTATAAATCATGCTGATATCTTAGATTTTTTTATTATATATATGACATTGTAATAGTGTTTCTACATTAAAAAAAAAGTGTCTAGTTTTTGAAGAATTTTCAAACACAGGATTTTTCAGCTCTGATAACATGTAAATGAATATGAGTGTAGCCTAAATTTCAACTTTAATTTAGTGGCATGTAAGTGAAAATGGATCGTAAAACTATAGACAAACGACTCAATAACTTTGACTAAGACCACATATACTTATTAAACAATTTACTAAATAAATACAAATAGTTTTCACAATATGCTACAACAACTTTGGAAGAGTTGAGTACAATCTTAGCACAATTTGGTGATACCTCAAAAAGAACCAAGTGTAAGATATGCATTTGATATTGGAAATTTGGCAATACATGTGCACCTCCAAAATTGTTGCAACTTCTATATCAAAACTTTTATGTTGCACTAGTTTCCCTTACCCATAAATACCTAATTTTTATAAAAATTAATTTATAAATTTTTATTTCTCATGTCAACATGATGTAATAATCATAATCTTGAAAAATAGACCTCTACCTTTAAATATATATATAGTAACAATAACAAAAAAAGATCTTATTCCCTTTCATTATTCAGCAAAAAAAATAAATTGCAAAATATTTGCTTGAATTCAAATATCCATCTTAAATAGAAAACTCCTAAAAGACAATTTTTTTTTTTGTGTATAATTATCACGTATGTGAAATTTTCTGGTTGAACTAATTTTATTTGCGCCAAGTAAGACTCAAAAATAGGAAAGCGCTCTCTATACAAGGTTTCTCTATTCTAGAGGCTCAAACAAGTGTTTTAATTTTTAATTCTTATGAAGCTTCATTAGCAACAAATTTTTTTTCTTTTATGCAGCATTGCTTCTACGATCTTAGGAGCAACACGGAACCCCATGACCTAAACGAAAATAAAAAGACTTCAAATTCTTTTTAGTTATTATTTTCTTTTCCTTCTTTTTCCTTGAAAAGCAAGGAACTTAATTTTTTTATGTGCAACCTATTTCTCATGGTTCATGCAAATTAATAGAAAAGTAATAAATAAATAAAAATTATTCTTTCAACCTTTTACTCTAGAAGTAGCCCCATCATTTTCAGATTTAAATAATTAGCATATAGGTTTAAGGGCATGCTTTTTTAATTTTGTGGATGTCAATTAGAAAATCTAGAGTTTACTTTTTTATGATCATAGCCCCATAAATGGAAAGAGGAGTTTGCATTTGTTTTGAAGTCTTATTATATAGTGTGGTGGAGAAAAAGTGGATGTTGATGTAATAATAATAAGTAGGGTGTTCACGATTCGATTTGAATTAATTTTTAATCAAAAGTAAAATTAAATTAATTTAGTTAATCTTTTAAATTTATTAAAATCAAATCCATCAAATACAATATATATTTATTGATTTGATTTGATTATTATCAATTTTAGTTTGAATTTGATTCGATTGTTCAACTTTTAACCATTATAAAGTGTTGTGTGTGTTGGGGTGGGGTGGGGTGGGGTGGGGTGGTGGGGGAATAAGTGGATGTTGATGTAACAATAAAGTATTTAACAACATTGCATATTTGTAACCACGTGTACATTAATTCTTCGATTTAATGATTATACAACAAGTTCACTCTAATTTGAATAATGAAAAGGGGTTTGAATAATTTTGAGAATGAAAGTTATTTAATGATATTTAGACAAATGACATAAACACTCAATGTTACCAAGCACTGTTTTATTCATAGTTTAAAATTTTGACTTTTTTTAATATAAAATATATATTGTAATCATAAATTTGAATATGGTCACACAATTCAATAAAGTAACAGAGTAGACAAAGGCCTTTGTTAGCGTAAAAGACAAAGCCAGTTTCTTATTTTTTTGGGTCTAAGTGGGCATTTGTATATGAAACGAGTTATATTTAAAAAAATAAACATTTAAAGTTGAAGTTGAAAAAATATTTGAAAGTTAAAATTGTGTTTAGACATGCATTTCACGTGAAAAAAAGTTGAGATATTGTGAGTGGAAAGAATTCACTTCAAAAACTAACGAAGAAATCATTCTTATGTATAACCTAACAATATTTTGAATTTTTTTTTTTAAGAAAAAGAACAAATACTCACGTCAGAACGAGCCCTAAAATTTTGAGCTTAGACAAGTGGAGCAACTTCCAACTTCTTTAACCAAATTCAAGTCACACATCGGTTGCGCGAGCAGGTAATTTGGTCTGCTTATATGATCTTGAACTACGTTTACCTCATGAGTTAGTTTTTACGATTGAATTAGGCTTAAGGTTTATTTTCTTATCAACAACAAACACCATATAGCGACTTGTAGCATGTCGATAAATCGTGTATTTCTTTAGTGTGTGTGTGTGTGAGCAAGTTGTTCTTTTGCCATAGTTGGATTAGGCAATTTGTCTTTTAAATGAAAAGATGTTGCTCTTAATTCATGTAGTGGACACAAAAATTGGTTTACAATAAGAAGGCACAATGTATGTAGTGAACTACTAATTATAAGTGTTAGCTTTTGCAGCTTTCACTTGATGTCCCATAAAGTAAAATATTCCTTAGCCTCTTGTACAATATACATTTTTTGAATGTATAGTTCAATGAATTGGAGAAATCCATGAGGTTTTAAAGGTACACTACCTCTAAAATTGAGATTCAATGACTCGTCTTGTCTATAGGCAGTGGCGGATCTAGAATTTAGACATTAAATTTTGAGTTGAAGAGTCGATTCTAAGTAAGAGCTAATTAACTAGGACTCGGATCTTTTTTTCTAATGGTAGAGTGTCATGACTCATGTCACAAAGTCACCTTAGTCCATTGAGTGCTCTACCTCGTGCAATCGACATTATATGCTCTACAGAAATGGATTTCATGAAGCAAAGTATAAGAATCATCTAAAAAGACTTGTGCACACAAATTACAATATTTTCATTAATGACCATCTCTTCTTTCAACATTTCGATGTCACGAAATAGGAATTCAAGATTTTAAGTCTTTTTCGGGTGTTATGTTATTTCACTGATTTTTCGGAAATTAGTTGACTCATGACTTCTTTGGCCCCTAAACTTGGCTAGGTCGGGCCGCTAAAGCTGATGACCAATACTCGTTGCATTTTAATTAATGGTGTCTTTATTTTTTCAGCGTTTTGGTGTGTAATGAAATAGGAAATCAAGATTTTAAGCATTTTTCATGTGTATTTGACCATTAATTTTCCAAAAACTAATCAATGGACATCATTGAACCTTAAACTTGGCCAGGCCGGGCTCCACGTGACTGTTGACCAGTATTCGCTGTATTTTCAACAATAAAATCTCTTTTTAGAGTTTTAGTATCACAAAATAGGAAATCAAGATTTTAACTGAATTTCTGAAAAATAACACTTATGAGAGCTCCATATAGGAGGCACACCTTACATCTTCACAAAATAAGAGACCATATGCTAGTAGTAACGATTCGTCACGATCCATTGGTTCATACAGATCAATGTCTTAGGTATATCAAAAAATAATTCTTTTCGTCAAGCATATCCAATAAAATAGAGTGAAAATGTCCACTCCGAAACCAAGAGGGTACTAACTAACAGTGGATAGAGTTGTCCATCATACGGCTCACCAACTCAACTTGCCTCGATGGGGGTCTCGTTGCAGGCAGGTTCAGATCACTTACAACACATAGGATCTATGAAGGAAGGGGTTGGTTTAGGAGTGTTTTAAATATGATATGTTTCATGCATATGTTCGATGAGAAATGTGAGTCTGTTTTGTCCACTTTTTTATCCCCCTCTCATCCTATGTTGTTCGGACTCTCCAAAAATATTGTTGCACCCACATTGGATCCTCCAAAAGATGCACTATTCGACACACACCCGGAAGCATTACAACATAGCATTCAACCTCACAAGACTGGAACAAAGCCAATCACCAGTAATCAAGCATTCTATATACACATATGCACTTGATCAAAAAAATTAGTTCAGTATATTCACACAATATGAAATTCACTATCTGGTATTGCAAGATGAAACATCAACTCTTCAAGAAATAGAACTTTTACAACACATTGAGCACCATGTTTTTACTAAAGAAATGCACCAAGAGTTCCTCATTTACAGCCTTTTTTCTAAATCCCAAGGTGGGATTTATTTTTGAAGACTGAATCAATCAACCTACAATATATACTGCAGTTTGCAGTATTCACTCAGTATACAAGGAAAATACCGATACAGATTAAACGATCATATGCATAAGGGAATGAAGAGACCAATCTGCTAAATGTTAATCAGTGAGAGAGGATATCGTGGTATAAGTGATGGCTTTAGTTCCTTTACTTGGAAGGACTCAAATGAATTGTTCTCTCGAAATTCCTCTAGTAGAGTCTCCATTGGCATGGCTCGCAACGACTCAATTGGTACATCTGGCTCAGACCTAATTGGTGTTGTTCCAGTTGGCTCATAATCCTGAACATCAGTCAGAAAAGTAATAAAAGTTCAGCACAAGTACACAGTACTATGTCTTTTCTTAACTAGGAAACGCCAAGAGTTAAAGAAAAAGAAAGATACAAAGCTCCATTTCATTTGATTCATATGCTAATGATAAATGGAGTATTATAAAGTGAATAATAAAGTAGCAACCAATCCATTATACAGTTAACAATAATGCAAGGAATGGTACGTAGGGCTCATCTACTTTTAAGGGCATTTTTCGCTTTAAATACTTCTATCTCCATATTGCTAGTACATGTAATTCTTATTCCACATTTCTATCCTGCATAAAATAATACATGAATTCCCCCGTAGCTTAGTGTTGCTATTATCTAATAACATCAACCAAACATGTAAAAGTTATGTAGGGATTATTTTTTTCTTATACGGCCAACAGAATTGCACTAGCTATGCAGCAAATGGAATATGACAGCATAGTCTCATTTTCTTACCAACAGCATGAAAGGTAGTAATAACAAAGTGAAATTCTGACAAGCTAAATATGTCCAGGGTAGATCCTGAAAATTTTAAAGTGAAGTAAGATTCTTGATCAGCGTACCATAAACTATGCAAAAACTGCATGCTCCTAAAGTCTCTATCTTGTGAACAATACCTGCAATAGCGCAATGGAGAGCTCCATTATCTATTGATGTTGCGGGACTGATACTGGCCTCCCATGAGAGGTAAGGTCAACAGCAAAGGATGTCATGGAAAGTGTTGGATGTAACTCAACTCTTGCAATGTTGTAACTCTACCTGTAATATATTATTAAATAAAATTTGATTTTAAAAGCAAAAATATTAGCTAAACATTACCATCAGAAGAAAATCATAATATCGTGTGTTGCCCTTATAAGACTAGCATTTAAAATGTCATATCTTCCAACTGTTTCTTAGCACAATTGCATACAAATCTCCTATTCTTACTCACAAACCACATATTTGGTGGACTTTCCTTCAAACTGATAAGCAATTATGGATTCATCCAAATTATGGAATTAACTCATCAGAAGATTTTGTGACAACCTATTAGTTCACCATTCGAACGTAGCATTAGTAAGCTTTCTCAGTACTCTATCTTGCAAAAGAATTCAATTATCTGCAAGGAACATAAACGCAATGACTACACAAAAAGGAGGAAGAAGAGAGCACAAGAGAAAAAATAGCCAGCCACGTCAAGAAAGGATGTCACGGGCTCACGGCTATGATCTCCTTAAGCAAAATATTGAAGTCCTTTGCTGAAGCTCCTGCACAATAAATTATGATTATAGAACAAGGAAAAGAAAATTGAAACCATCGGAAGCCTTGAACCAACTACCACGGTTTCTGAGTATATTCTGATACTTCAACAGCAACTAATAGGAAGCTATTAGGCCAATTACCACCAGAAACTAAAAATTGAAAACATAAATTCAGCCACTTACAATAGCTTGAGCAACAAAAAGTAAATATAACAAAAACTAACAGGATTTGGAAAAAAAAAAAACAGGAGTTAGAATTTGAGTAGCATCAGAAATTTCGAATTTGGTAAATTATTTCAAGAGATATGAACAATAAAGAGCTGAACTTTCAGTCTCAACTCAAGTATGGGAAAAGAAGCATTTCCGTTGTCTGAACAGAATTATTATTGAGGACTCATAGAGCACACCCCAACTAGTTTGTGATCGAGGCATAATTGTAACTTATCTCAGAGTCCTGCAAGCTACCTATCAATACAAAAACTAATTCAATGCAAAATTAAGAGTAGAATGCAGCGTAAAGAGACAACATATTGATACTAAGCATGATGGAACCATTTATTCGCTTGTCAAAGGGATCTATTTCAATGAACAATGCATTAATTACTGCTTGTGGTTCAGTTTTCCCAGACAAGAAGTGATTTTTCTCTCCTTTCCTTCTTGAATTACAATTACCAACATGTGATGAAAGATAGTGATGCAGAAAAACATCTCAATTTCGGATTAACTAAGAGACATGGAAGATAATTGAAATTAATTAAACTTATGAAAAGCTCCATATAGGAGGCACACCTTACATCTTTGCAAAATAAGAGACCATATGCTAGTAGTAACGACTCGTCATGGTCCTTTGTTTATATAGATCCATGTCTTAGGTATATCAAAAAATATTCTTTTCGTTAAGCGTATCCAATAAAATAGAGCGAAAATGTCAAAAAATATTCTTTTCGTTAAGCGTATCCAATAAAATAGAGCGAAAATGTCCACCCCAAAACCAAGAGGGTACTAAGTACTAACTAACAGTGGAGTCCTCTCCAAACTGCAGGATAGAGTTGTCCATCATACGGCTCACCAACTCCACTTGCCTCAACAAGAGGCTCATTGCAGGCAGGCGTAGATCACTTACAATACACAGGATCTACGAAGGAAGGGGTTGGTTAGGAGTGTTTTCAATATGATTCTTTTCACGAATATGTTCGATGAGAAATGTGAGTCTGTTTTGTCCACTTTCTTCATCCCCTCTCATCCTATGTTGCTCGGACTCTCCGAAAATATTGTTGCACCTGCGTTGGATCCTCCAAAAAATGCACTATTCGACACACACCCGGCGGCATCACGGCATAGCATTCACCTCATAAGACTGGAACAAAGCCAATCACCAGTAATCTTTGCAAGAACATGCACCTTCTTTGAAGTGGTGAAACCGATTTGCATCACGGACAATGATCACCCTACTTGTAACCTGAGAAACAAACTTACAGAATGTGTGGCAGTCACCACATACTCTAAGGTTCTTCATAATTCTAATAGTGGATTGTTCAGGTGTGCTTATGAGGCCAAATGCAATAGCCAACCTTTCACTATGAGAGAATAGGTTTCCAAGCTTAAGTTCCTCATCAACATCATGCAACACAAAGTTTGTATCCGGAACATAACCAGAAATCTCTAGTTCCTTGAGCAGATATTTTAACTTCTCATAGATCTCTTTCGATCGAGGATGGGTGTGGTCTCCAACGCTGAATCGGTGAATCTTGTTATCAACTTCAATCCATGTCCAACCGGGGACTTTCTTCAATTTCTGATGGCTCATTAATTCCCTAATCTTGGCCATGTCCTGCCATTTACCTGCTTTAGCATATATATTTGATAGCAAGACGTAGTGCCCTGCGTTTTCAGGTTGCAATTCGATCAAGGATTTTGCGGCCATTTCGGCAAGCTCTACACGGCCATGAATTCTACATGCTCCAAGTAACGCCCCCCAAAGCCCTTCATCTTTTTCAACAGCCATATCCTCTATTAACTTTAATGACTCGTCAATTTTCCCAGCACGGCCCAAGAGGTCCACCATACAAGTAAAATGTTTGATATCAGGCTTCACTCTGTACTCTTTCTGCATAGAATTAAAAAGTCGTTTACCTTCTTCAACCAGCCCGCTATGACTACAAGCATACAAAAGAGAAACAAATGTGATCTTGTTAGGAAATATCCCCGTCCTTAACATCATAGGGAACATATCAACAGCTTTGTTTCCTTGGCCATGATAACCATAAGCTGCTATCATCGCACTCCAAGTTATAACATTCTTTTCTCTCAAACCATCAAACAATTCCCTTGCAACATCAACTGATCCACATTTAGCATACATGTCAACCATAGCTGTCCCCAAGATAACATCGAACGAAAACTTGTTCTTCACTATATATTCATGTACTACCTTAGCCTTATGCATTGCCCCTATCTTTGCACAAGCATTAACTGCATTTACCACAGCGACTTTATCTGGGACAACTCCTTCCTCTCTCATTTGATCAAACAAAACTAAAGCCTCAGTCGGATCCCCACACTCCGTACACGCCCCAATCATAACCGTCCAAGTCACAACATCCCTCTTAGGCATTCCATCAAACAGTTGCTTTGCATCCCCAATTACCTGACACTTCGAATACATATCAACAAGTGCTGCAACAACAAAGTTATCTAACAGCAACCCACATTTGTAAACAACATTATGAATCAATCTACCCATTTGCAGATCCATTGTATCTCTACAAACCCTTATCACAAAAGGCAAAGTATAAGTATCTGGTCTAACCCCAGATCTTAAATACTCCCTAAGAGTCCTAAAACAGTTCATAAAGTCACCAGCTTTAGCATACCCACCAACCATAACACTCCAAGAAACAGCATTTTTCTCACTAAATCCACAAAACAAAGCATATGAATCATCTAAAGACTTATGCATACAATATATGTATAGAAGTTTATTAGCAACAATTTGATTTTTAAGAAACCCATTAGTTGTTATTTGAGCATGAACTTGTTTTACTTGATAAAGATTTTTACAGTTTATAAGTTGAGAAAGATAGAATCTTGGATCAAAATAATGAGAAAATTGTGAAATTGGCGTTTGTTCAAGAACTACTTGATGATGATGAGTGTTGGCCTCAGCTATAGAGGGAGCTGAAGAATAACAAAGTGTAGCATATTTGGAAGGAAAAATCTTTGGGGTTTTGGATTTGAACATTGGGAATTTGGCATCAATGGTTATTGTTTCTTGAAATTTTAGTTCATATATGGAGTTGAATTTGGTTGATGGACTCTAATTGGCTTGAAAATACTCATCGCTTCATTCTTGACTTATTTGGTGTTTAGAGTCATGAAATACGAATTTATGAATTTGATTGTTTTTCATGTATTTACATGCTGAATTCCTGAATTTGATTGGCCTGTCGTTTGGTGGATTCATCATAAACAGTCTGGTGACCAATACTCATTGTTGTATCATGACTAAAGTCATTTATTTGCATTTTGAGGTCATGAAACGCGAATTCATGAATTTGATATTTTTCGTGTTTATTAGTACATATTGATTTTCCTATATTTGATTGACGGACTTTAATTGGCCTAAAATTTGGTAGGTCCCTCAGAAACGGCCTGGTGACTAGTACTAGTCACTTTCGCCATGACTAACATCATTTACTTTGGCGTTTCAGACTCATGAAACACAAAATTCATGAATTTGATAATTTTCCATGTACATTAATACATGCTGATTTTCGTAATAAACATTTGACAAGTCATGAGCTAAGCTCCATGAGTACAAAACCTAGAGTTGTTGTTCCTAGTTTACTGGTTTGAACCCAGCACCACATACAACACACCATCGTTCCATGTCAATAACCACCAACTCACGACGAGCAATGCCACCACCATACGTACTACAAGCACACAATGGAAGTCATAGTCGACATGTTTGCAAACACCAGCAACTTAGCACTACTTGGCCATGCAAGTCACCAAGGGTGTGGGATTTCACTGAGTATGTTGTTGTATTCAACACTGATTGACACTGTAAGTATTGCAAGATGAAACATCAACTCTTCAATAAAATAGCACTTTTACAATACATAGAGCACCATCTTTTACTAAAGAAATGCACCAAGAGTTCCTCATTTACAGCCATTTTTCTAAATCCCAAGGTGGGATTTATTTTTGAAGACTGAATCAATCAACCTACAATATATACTGCAGTTTGCAGTATTCACCCAGTATACAAGGAAAATACCAATACAGATTAAATGATCATATGCACGAGGGAACGATGAGACCAATCTGCTAATTGTTAACCAGTGAGAGAGGAGATCGTGGTATAAGTGATGGCTTTAGTTCCTTTACTTGGAAGGACTCGAATGAATTATTCTCTCGGAATTCCTCTAGTAGAGTCTCCATTGGCATGGCTCGCAACGACTCAATTGTTCCCTTGCTTGGTACATCTGCTTCAGACCTAATTGGTGTTGTTCCAGTTGGCACATAATCCTGAGCAACAGTCAGAAAAGTAATAACAGTTCAGCACAAGTACAAAGTACTATGTCTTTTCTTAACTAGGAAACACCAAGAGTTAAAGAAAAAGAAAAATACAAAGCTTCATTTCATTTGATTCATATGCTAATGATGAATGGAGTATTATAAAGTGAATAATAATGTAGCAACCAATCCATTATACAGTTAACAATAATGCAAGGAACGGTATGTAGGGCTCATCTACTTTTAAGGGCATTTTTCTCTTTAAATACTTTTATCTCCATATTGTTAATACATGTAATTCTTATTCCACGTCTCTATCCTGCATAAAACAACACATGTATTCCCCTGTATCTTAATGTTTCTATTATCTAATAACGTCAACCAAACATGTATTAGTTAAATGTAGGGATTATTTTTTCTTATATGGCCAACAAAATTGCACTAGTTATGCGGCAAATGGAATATGACAGTATTGTCTTATCTTCTAACCAACAGCAAAAAAGGTAGTAACAAAGTGAAATTCTGAGAAGCTACATATGTCCAGGGTATATCCTGAACAGTTAAAATAAGATTCTTGATCAGCATACCATAAACTTCTGCTGAAATGTTTCAAGGGCCTTCTGTTCAATGGAGGTAGACTGTGTGCAATGATCTTTCTTAAGTTCATCAAGGGTCTCCGAGTGTGCACTGGCAGTACCCAAAATGCCAGATATAGATTTTCTCTCTTCGCCTGACAAGCCTGGATAAGAATGAAACCAGAGGAAACATTACAAAACAGCACCCAATAGTCATCACCAAATCACGCCATCCATTAAAAACAACATTGTATAAGCTACTTTTTTGCAAAAGTTACTACTTCAAAAATTGAAACTACATATTGACAGCAGCACCCCAACCAAAATATGAAACTAATCACGACAGACGAACTAGATAATCCACTATAAAGTGTACTACCTCATTTTTACCATGTTATAAAACGCTTCCAAAATGTCTTTAACTTATTGCCTAACTATAGAATATTTTCTTTAGTATTGAACTGCACGCCTACCCTTTATTCTGTTAAAAAGAAAAACTCAAAAGTGACAGAACCCAAAATCAGAACATACCAGACAAATTTAAAAAAACTTACTGTCAATAAATTTAATGATATCTTCACTATTCTTTTTCACATCTTCTTCAGCAGCTTCCCTTGTGGAATCAAATTCAGCTACATGTTGCTCATTGCTATCGCATATGTTCCTGTAACAGGAAAAAAAAAAAAGAGGGATGTCATAATGATGTTGGATGCAGTGCTCAAGTTTCTCTTCAAAAAGAAAGTAATAAGCTCTCTTTTTTTTTTTTCCAAATACCCAATGACATAGTCAATATATCTTATATTTCTGCAGGCTCATGTCCTGTTGTTTGATATAAACCGTCCGAGATCCACTATTGCTGACAATGCAAGTTTAACCACTCACAAATTCCCTAAGCGGTTCTAAATATAGGCAATTATCATATATTCCCCCAACAAATTTCAACTTCTTGATGGTTCTCTTTCACCAGTACAAAATAATACCTAACATCCATAAAAAACACTCTCAATTCCCAGCTACAATGAAGTTGTCTCAGTAAATAGGAAGCAAGAGTATTAGAAGTTCATTTGAACACTTGGAAATATTTTCAACCAATTCAATGACAACTTATGTTGTAAACCCTACCACTGGTTCTGCAACAAAGGAAGCAGATATTGAGTGAATAGGCACAAATGAACAAAAGATGAAAAAACACCACATTTCCCAAAATAGTTTCTTCAACTAATAGTGTTAATAGGAAAAAAAGGAACTGAAAATTGAACAAAAACTTGGAAACTTCCCCATCAACAATTTAATTAGATGGTGGTCAGAATATTACACCTGTTGTTTATTTCTATTTATCTGTATGCAAAGGAAGGCGGTTTTCATGTCATAATTAAACAAAACAAAATGTTTAGTATGGCTTTAGATAATTTACTTTTCAGACTAAAGAGTTGAGTTCTTATACATTTACAAAATTATATAAGGCCATATACATCTTTCATTTATTAGAAAGTAACCAATGTGTTACTTATCTGCTCTTCAGTCAGAATAAAATACCAAGTAACATCGAAAAGTTACCTGACAACTGAATGCATTGTCGAAGCATGTTGATTACCCATGTCTTTTACCAATTCATCAGTACTTTGCCACCGTTTCACAGCTGTTTCAGTTGTGCTTACACTGGATAGAAAAGCCACACACAATTGCTTACGGAAAAGGTAGAAGCAAAAATATTTAAAATGAAATAGAGTAAAGGAGAAACAACTATTCGTGGAAAAAGTACAACAAATTCAGATCAGAGTTGAGTTAACCAAATAACAATAACTGAACTTGGCAGAATTTTAAAAAATCACATATACAAGGTGCAAATTCAGATACTTACCACTTCTGCATGAGTAACTCCATTCGGCAATGTTTAGCAGCGGAGAAATCAGCATTTTCTTTGGTCTCACTTTCTGCTTGCGTATAAAAGTCCTGCCATTTTCTTTTTGTATCTGTTGTAATACCTTCCATAGAGTATACATGTCCATCCAAGAATGTCTTATTTCCAGAAACAGTTTCTCTAAGATCACCAAGCCTTGCACCAACCTGTCAGGTAAACTTTGAGAAAGGGAACAGAAGAAAGATCATATGTATATCACATAAAATTGGAGATCTTAGAGTATAAAAACAAACCAGTTCTTTTTGGCGCCGCATGTGATTGGAGACCAAGGAAGTCACCTCAGCAATAAGCTTTTCTGCATCTGATGTTGATTGCTCCTAAAGTAGACAAACACAGACATCAGAATTAGAGGAACAACAACATTGTTGTATCAGGTCTCAAAGGCATACCTCATATGCCTTCTCAAATTCAGCAATAGACTTTGTTTGAATCTCATCAGCTGTTGTTGAATGTCTTTCAAGTCTTTTTGATTCTTCTAGAAGCTTGTCAAAAAATCCTTGTATGATCTCAGAGATATTTGTCAAATGCTCTGTACTGTCATTAAATCTCTACACGATTGGAAAAAAAAACAATGATGAACATGAAAAGGATGAACAATGCAGAACTATATCCTCAAATGAACTTTAACAACCAAAATCTGTTGATGTAGTAAGTGTTGATTATCAAACAAAATTTACAAGTAGAGTTCATATGGAAACCTGACGAAGCTCTCTAGCAAAATGTGCCATTTCTCCTTGGTGGGTTGACAAAGTGCTCTGAAGCTCATCAAAAATTAAATTTGCTTCAACAGACTCTGCATCTAAAAACTGCAACAAGGAGAGGAATAAAGAAAAGGTATTCAAACCACAAATACATATATTATTTTACATGGACAGAAATCCAAATACATCAGAAGCTGAAAGCAAAACTTTCATGTCATACTTCTTTAGTGGAAATTGAATTAGAAGAAGCCAAAGTCGAAATTTCCTCCAGAGCAGCATTAGAAGTGGCTTTATGCAGCTTCACTACATTTTGCATAGCCTCAAAGTGAGATATGTACAAGGCCTTGGAAGAATTAATTTTACTCGTCAAGTCTAAGGCAGCCTACAAGAAAAGTTATGACATTGAAGGTTTAAAACAACTAGAGAGAACCAAAGAAAAGCACAGAAAGCACTAGCAGAACAAGCCAAACAAATAGAAGGGGAAAGCAGAAGATGAAATAGGAGAAGAGCCACTGGAATCCACTAATCACCTTGTCATGTGATTCAAGAAAATTATGACAGATTTTCTCGACGCGGTGGAGGTGTTCATTTTGTCGAGACACTGACATTGCCACTGTGCTGGAAAGAGAACCAAGTTGCTTTGCAAGCTCGGTTTGAAAGTTGTCTACCACTGACCGATTATCCATACTTAGTTTATCCTCTCTAGCTGGAAAAAATAAAATAGATAGAATGAAGTGAATAATCCTGACAAATCATGCAGC
Organism: Solanum appendiculatum; assembly: GCA_018342035.1. Classification (NCBI taxonomy): domain Eukaryota; kingdom Viridiplantae; phylum Streptophyta; class Magnoliopsida; order Solanales; family Solanaceae; genus Solanum; species Solanum appendiculatum. The sequence goes on from JAGDQO010000642.1 coordinate 137,736, forward strand.
AGAAGCGATTAAATTACTTACCAATTTTTTGAAACAAGGAAGCATTCTCTTGAATTGATTTCTCCAAGTCAGCCCGTAAAACACATGCTTGGTGAGCCAGGGCATTTTCTGAAAATATCAGATTTCAAAGTTAATACTGAATGGGAAAGCACACTTCAAAATGAATGGTCAGATAACTATACCAGCTTTTTTTTGTTCAGAGATGATAAAATCCCGCTCCTTGAGAGTGTATTGGTTTTGTCTCAACTGTTCTTCAGTGTAGGCTAGCAATTTGCTTGTTTGGTTCAATTGTTTCTGCAAGAACCCTCTAGCATAAGAACTTTCAAACAGGTCTCAGAACATGACGAAGGAATAAAAGGGGGCTAATTCACCTGTGTTGCATCAAGTTTACAAGTCAAATCTGAGCACTGTTGAACCTGACAATCATGTCTACTTTGTAACTCTTCAAGTTGCTGATTATCACAGATCAAAACAAAAGTTATTATTCACACAAGGAGTGGAATGTACAGGTACTATTCAACTACAAGGGTTTCAGTCAAATACAGACCTTCTGTTGGTTTTCTATGCTAACTCCCATTTGTTCAATTTGATCTGCCATTGCCTAAAAATAGAGATGGTAAAAGATTCTATATAAGAAAACTCTTGCAATAAATAAACTGAATAAATCCTAATACAACAACAACAATATAACCAGTGAAATCTCACAGGTGGTCTCTAGGGAGGAGAATACACAGACCTTACTCCTACCTCTTGGAGGTAGAGATGTTTTTTCCAAATAAATTCGTAAAGTAAAATATAGAAATAAAGGGAACAGAGCTGCTTAGCAGATGAACCCTTGAATCTCATCAAGATAAGATTTAACGATAGAGGGCATACTAGACAGACTAAATATTTTTACTACTCATTCCTTGAACAGCCAGAAGAAGGGAATAAAGAAAAGGACAAAGCAAAAGTGCCTACTTTTCTCTCGCTCTCCTCCTGATAATATCGTTCTTTTGGTATATAAACACCATTCTTCTCACGAGCAGCATACACCTCTGGAAGAAAGCAGTTGGAACAAAGGAGAATCAGTAAAATGTTACTCTGAACTTGTGGAAAGAAGCCTTTAAAATATCTCAGACTAATTATAAAGCAATGACCTCCTTTAAGCCGCTCAATTTCTCCATACAAATCCTTGATTAGGGTTGATTTCATCATTTTTTGATTCACCTACAGATTAACATCAAAAGGAATAGATATTGAGGCAAAGAAGAACTAAAACAATTATTACAGTTCAATTTATTTTAATCTTATGAAGTTATCTAGAAAACAGAGTGTATTAGATAATGCATCAATATTGCAAACACAACAAATGTTGATAAATTAAGTCTAATGAATAGAATTCAACTAAGAAGCCACAGTGACTAGATTCACTACCAGCAACAAATTTGCTTTTAAAAATGTCAGCTAAGTTATTCATTTTCCCCAATGGCTCTGAACTTTCTGGCTGGTATAAACACTTCCTGACAAACAACCTTAACAATAATCTCCTTGCAGTTATAGCAGTAAATCTGGAACATTTGGTTGTTGGAGATCAGCATACTAAATAACTTGATTAACCAAATTCAATGCCTCTACACTCCAAAAGGACCAGTGCTGGTGTATGGTACTTTGAAACTTATACAAGCTTCAGTACTTGCTCCAGACAACAATACTAAACAAGCAAATGAGGATGCTTACATGTCGAAGTATAAAACAATTAAAAGATCATAGATTGCTATGACCATATTAACATCTATGGAAAGATATCCATTGGGTTAAAGCACATCAAAAACATGCATACAAACAAAAGATGGAAAGCTGTAGTATTTGACTACAAAGAGAAGTGAACATTAGACAAAGATTTTCTATATTGAAAGAGTGAGAGCACAGCATAAGGTGATTCTGCCAAGGAAACCATTTTGCTTTTTCCGGAATTTACCTCAGGCTTATTCCTTATGTTTTTTGCTCTGTGGGCATAGTCTAGTGTGCTCAGAGTCTCCTCAAGACAGTGCACAGCAGGTGACACTGTGGCAATGATACATGTTTTGGTTCTTCCTCCCAATGAATCACGCAGCAAACGTGTAAGTTTGCTATCCCTGGAATTAGCATCATAAAAGATGGCATAATAAGTACACAGATCCAAAAATGGATAAAGAACCACTAAAAACCTTAGATACCTGTAAGGAATATGCCCAAGATGCTCAACAAGGGCATTAATCACTCGTCCAAGTGTGAGTAGACTTTTGTTTATTTCTCCAGCTTCCCTTGCACGACCCTAGGAATTAAAATTGCAAAGTATTTAAAAGAACAGAATGATTTCCTATTTTACTACAAGCTATACAACAGAAAGATAGAACGCGATGTAGGAAAAGTACAAGTACCTCTAAATGAGAAAACAAAAAGAGGAAAAAACTAAGAGTGGCCGCCTTACAGCAAGAAGAAAAATAAAACAATTGTATATGTTTGATTAAATGAGATCAAGAAATGAATTTCTAATGAGTTGATAGATGGACCAGTAAATGTGTTACCTCCCTAGCCCCAGAGCGAGAAATATTCTCTGAGCCAGCCAAATCAACTAAATTCAATTTGCCACATTTTATTAGTTCTTCGCCTTCAGGGGTTGCTTCCTTGATGTGTATTGTTATGGAAAAAAGAGAATGTGACCGACTGAAACAAAACCATTATTTTGGTCACCTTGTACGCAAATGATAATATAATGATAATCAAGAAGAGCAAAAAGAGTATACCTTGATTGCTTATTGAGCAAGGTTTCTGCAGTCCGGCGTTTTGATGAACCCCTTTCAATTAAGGTGAATATCTCATTCGCACTTGTCACAATTTCCTCTTCAAGCCCTCGAACTAGAACTCCACCTTTCCCATCTTCCATGAGTAGCAATTGTTTCTTCTGTCTGTCTTCTAAAGCGACTTTAGACAAATCCTCAGGGGCTAACAAGTCAGTGATTTCTTCATTATACAATTCTAAGAATGTAACTTTCACACTGTATTCTGCATTTTGACTCTCCAATGTATCAAAAATTTGTTTCACTGCTCTAGGTATAACACCTGCTTCTTGTGGCAGCTCTCCGTTAGGCCCACTCTGCAATGTCATACAATCAAAAATAAGAAAGAATGTACTTAAGCAAACTTTTAAAGTGAACAGAAGCTCAAAGCCTGTTATTCAGTACCTTGGACCTCTTGCATTCACCTTCCATAGTGTATGTCTTCCCGGTACCAGTTTGTCCATAAGCAAAAATTGTACAATTAAACCCCTCTAAAACCTCATTGACAATAGGGATAATTGCTTGATCGTAGAGGTCCCTTTGTTGTGCTGAGGGGCCAAAAACCTATACTTCACCAACAGAGCAAGCATAACAATATATAAGTAACACTTTCTGAATTACATAAAAGTATCACATTTACACATTTACACATTTTAGCACTGTGAATGACATGACATTTCGTAATAATATTAAATTAATTTCCATACCCAACTATGAAAAAACCAATTTTTTTTCTTTTTTTTAAATGCCTTAATGGAGCAAAAACTAAACTTTCTTTCTTTTTCTGCAGCAAGATAATAGCTCCAAACTACACTATAATGCTTAATCACATCAGCAACCACACTAAGTTCCTACTTTGAAGTTTATGTTCAATTTCTAAAAAAAAAGCCAGTTCTAATCCATGTACTTAACCAACTCAACAAAAACATTCAACTAATCAAACAATCAAGCATTACCTTATCGAAAGTAAAAATCCTATCTATGTGTTTTCCAGCAATGTTCTGTGAAACAGCAACCTCTCTCTGAAACTCATTGCAAGTTACCACTTGCGGAGCATTACTCCGCAACTCATCATTACTAAACGGCCTGAAAATCAACCCAAAAAATCAAAACATCAAGATAATCGAAGACCCAATTTCCAAATACAGTAAATTAAAAAACCCTAATCACAAATTTTTAATTTTTTTCACAAGTTACCTGCAACGAAGTAGAACTTGAACATTTACACCTTTCTCCTTATTCGACATCTTCAATCGTTGAACACTGGGTGAACCTATGCTTCTCTTAGGTGTACTTGACTGAACCACTGTGTGTTTAAGGTGTTTCTGACCGTTTGAGAGAAAAATGATGAACCGAACTTATTCTTCTCTCTTTGTGATGATATTTGAGCGAGCTACTGTGTGTTTTAGGTGTTTGTGTGTGGGTTTTTGTGGGTTTTTGAGTGACTGATAGAGAGAGACAGTAGCCGTTTGGGTTTTGGGAAGATCTGATAATGGAAGCGGGAGGTAGAACAAGAAGAATTTTGAAATTTGAGGGAGGCGCGTGTAGGGATTGATCGGGCCGTTGGTTTTGCAGTGGATTTGATTGGACGGTTGAGATGAATTATGATTGTCTGAATTTCATATTTGTTGCTAATTTTTCAAATTTTTCAAGCTCTTAATGGGCTTTTGTAAAACCCAATAATAGATTAATATGGGTCATTGGTACTTTTGCCTCTATTTCCTCTCATAACTAACAAGTTTTTTTTCGTGGGGCATGAGTTTATATTGGGACTGTTTGATATGCGGAAGGGTTAAATTATTCTGAAATTATAATTTTTAGATTATTTTATTTCGTCTTGGGGATGGGATAAAATAAAAACAAACGACATAAATTTCACTAGTTTAGGGTCTAATTACGTGTCTTCACTTTGGTTTTTGAAATTACCTTTCGTACCACATTTACTTCACCAGATACATGTATATGGCACACTTAGATATATGTATCTTTGATACATGCGAGTCAAATTAGGTGTAATTTGTTCCAGATATACTATAACCAAGTGTGATTTACGTGTATCTAGGATACACTGACTCTCTGGCTTTCCTTAAAATGTATTTGGTATCAAAGATACATGTATATAGTATATTTGATACATGTATCTGACTTGAATACAGAAATCTTCTGTATTTCATAATGTATATGGTACCAGAGATAAATGTATCTAGTATCTTTAATACTTGAAATCTGAAGGAGTCGTGTATCTATCTTATTTAAAATTTGATACGAAATTATTAATTAGTTAGACAATATGTAATTATTTCAAACTATATAATAGATTAGTATTCTGTAAGAATGTTTATGTAATTAGATAGTTTTTCCATAAAATAACCCCAAGTTGACGGAATAAGATGAGATATCCCACAATTAAGCCTATGACAATAATTATACTGCGTTTGGATTTTTGTACATGCATATTTATGTATCGTGTTGATTAAGTCTATGAAAAAAGGTGTTTTCACCTCTATAAAACACAATACAACTCTTAGACTAAATTGGCATGATTTAGCCAAATAAATATTTAGCAAATAAAAGCCTAAAAAGAATTGGCATATAATAGACCATACGTCTATTCTGCATAAAAATAGGAAAGGAAATTTCTAGTCACACTCATCTCTCTCTTCAAATTATTTTTATTTAAAACATTAAAAATATGTGTTACCATCTCTCTCTTCTAACTTCCAACCATTTCTCCTTAAAACTGGTAATAGGTTTATTTAGAATTATAAATCTCCTAAAATTAGCAAAAGTATTTAATTATGACTATTCTTCTTTCAAGTGATGTTCTTGAGTCTCTACCATCAATAAATTATTTTTCTCAATTGTTTGCTAGAAGTTATGGTGAGAATCTCAATCCATATTTATATTAAATATAAACTATAATATATATCTATTTAGTGTATAAATAACTATGGATTTGTTCATGTATTTAGGCAAATATATTTGATCAAATACATGTTTGCACTATAATGTATGCACAATTTATTTTCATATTTTGTTTGTGTATCCACACGCATAATCTAAACTTAGTATTAGGTGTCCAAGATATATTTATATATACATCTAGTATGTGGTGAACGTTAAAATCTACTGCAAATAAGTATATGTATTCAATTAAATACATGCGATTAAGTTTATATTTAATCAAGTATACATTCGCGCTATACTGTATACATTACTTACATTTTGTTTGTATACATTATTAGCATACATAAGTATAATTTGCAGATATTGATATTTATAGATATATTACCTTTCATAAAATATTTCAAAAAATAAAATTAGGTTTATATACATACTTGCAACTGCATATACATAATACCAATTGTGTATACATTTAGTATGAAGATGTATACATTAGACTGTTACAGAGTTTTGCCTCAATGTATACGATTCATGTTTCACATTAAATAAGAATCAAATGCTTCTTCGCTTTGAATATCGAGGTGAGTTTGCATGTGTAATTTTCAAAATCAAAACTATTATGCATTAGTACCTCCAATTGACGATTTTCAAATTCATAATCGTTTTTCAGTTCACCCATTTCCTCCATGGATTTCACAATGTCGTTGCAATCTTTATCACTCTGTACGTATCTTCATCACTTTTTACATATCTTCTCTTTTGAGAATGAAGTATTCTTACCATTTTTTTTTGAGTATTCATACCAATTGAAATATAATGGAAAACACAAAAATTTATTAAAAAATCCTGCGTTGCATCCATTTACAAGATAAAGAAAGTAAAAATTCTTATTTTTTAATTTTAAAAACGCAACAATCAACATAAAAAAAAAAGATTTGGTGTTATTTGAGTTAGTGAAGAGTTACTGTTGTAATTGATCTCTAATAGAGATATTTTAGAGAAAAAGATAGAAATACTAAATCTTGAAAAAGGGAGAGAAGAAAAGGGAAGAATGAGAAAAAAAGGGAGAAAAAGAAGTAGAGATACGTGTTTTTTATATATATAAAAAATATAGTTCTCCTATTTTTATGCAACTGTTTTGAATTTGATAATGACAAAAACAGTTGACAAATAACAAGGAGAGAAAAAAAATAATAAGAAAAATAAATATGGCTATTTAATGCCAAATAAATATTAAAAAAATCTTTTTTTGTCAAATAAATAAAATTGAGCTATTTATTGCCAATTAAGTATTTAAGTTGTCATGCTGTGCCATTTATTCTATTGGGTTCTTATTCCAAGTGAACAACTGTTTTTTAAACACTAGAATGTTAAGGTGCTATACAACAAGTGACTAATAAGTCAAGTCTAATTTGATCAAATTATGTACAATGCTAGGGTCAACCCTTCGAATTTAATCAAGGAAAAAACATTGTAAGACGAAGATTCTGGTGTCACGTGCACCTGGATTAATTCTACGAGATATATCTGCTATGGTAAATTTACAGAGTAAGATTCTGGTGTTGGGGCAAGCTCACGTGCACTTGAACTAATTCTACGGGATATATCAGTTATGGCTTATGGTAAATTTACAGAGTATGAAAGGAGTGCGATGCATAATGTGCAAATGAAACAACTTCATTGCGTGAATCAAGAAGATGTAACTTGTCATCGGATATATTTAAGAGAGAACTTATTTCGAATTCTTAACAGTCTAGCAGCAAGATCAGATACAAAATTTTATGATCACCATTCCTATATGGTGTAAGGGGTTTAAAGCTGTAAAAAGCCAGACAATTCCACAGAACCTACAAAATAAAATGTAATTGTCCTAATCCAAGAAACAAAATCTAACAAACAGAAATTATGTTAATTCGGATGTTCCCTTATGAAAAGAAGTATGGCAGGAACAGAGGCTATTACTCCATAACCGCGACTCCTCCAACAGCTTTGATCTTTTCTATTATTTCATTAGCCTCTTCTTTGGTTACTCCTTGCTTAAGTATAGCAGGAACCTTTTCGACAAGGTCCTTGGCTTCCTTCAGACCTAGACTCGTGAAGGATCGAACCTCTTTGATCACCTTGATTTTTGCAGCTGCATCAAATTTCTCCAACTTGACGTCAAATGCTGTTTTCTCTACCTTCTTCTCCTCAGCCTTTGCCGGTCCACCACCTGCTCCTCCCATTGCACCCAAATCCATGCCTTCTACTGAAATTTGTTTCAAAGTAGGGTGCCTTAGTATCTCCCTGAGTAAAGGACCAATTTGTCTACGTTCTTCTGGGGCTAAAGCAGCAATACGTTCAGCAAGCTGAACTATCTTGTCTGATGGTGGGGGTCTAGGGCCATATGGATCATAGGCAGCAGGATATTTGTACCTTATGGGCTTGGCATTGGGATCTCTGGGAACAAAATCAGGTTGAAATGAACGAGACTGCAAAGGCCCTATAATTTCACGAAGACCTGTACATGTTTGGATGGGTCTTAACCGTGTAATGAGCTTCATGCTTAAGATATCACTTTCCAAGCAATGAATTGCAGATGATGCTAGCTTGATCAGAATTTCATAAGCGTGTAGTGCTTATACAGAAGAACTCAAATAATTTCCACTTCAAACACTTGGTAAAGCTTGTGTTTTACACTCCTGCCTTGAAAAGAAAATTAGACATTCAGCTGATCTAATAGAAACAAAAAATACAGTCCAATCAATCTTGGTAAACGCCAGTCAATGCCCATATGCACCCTATCTATCAATAGACACAAACACATTAATTCAGAAACTAAAACTTTCATTGGCTTAGTTTATGAAGGGTCAATAATAAAAGTTCCTAAAATTTATAAGTTGAAATGAAGTCTACAGTGATATTAACTAAAATCAGGGAGACAATATGACTTCAGATTGACATAATCGTCAGTATATTATAAACGCACCAAAGATGGATAACAGGCCAGTTGTCATCTTCTTCTTTTTCTGGAAACTGGTAACATTAAGGCCAGTTGTCATCTTCAATAATCAAAAGGTAAATGTAACATAACATTTTAATTGATAAGAAAATAATTTATGAAAGATGTACAGATAACAACTAGTCAACTACTACGACAAAGAATGAACAAGACTGAAACTAAAGTGACAATCTCCTCTTAGTTATCTATAGAGCTCCAAAAGAATTCATCTCACAGAATTTCTTTCAAATTAAACTTTTACGTCCTTTTAACTAGGAGTGGGCATCGGTTCAGTTTGTTTAGTCTTTGGTTTTTGATTAGGTGCACCAATAATCTAACCGAAATTAGTTCGGCTTTTTAGGTTTTTGCTAATTCGGTTAGGTTGTTTGGGACTGTCATATTGGACTTTTAAATTGGGTTTTTTCTACTGAAAAATATGTTTCTAAATTTTATATTATGAATGTTTGACTGTTTAAAATTATAAAGCTAGTACGTAAGTAGTTCTTCTCAGATCCAAAGTAGGACATTTTGCTTATACAACATATGATCCTTAAGAAGGTTGAGAAGTGCATATTTTCATTGCTTGAAACTGGAAAATTGTTGATTCACCTATCAAAGGAACTATCATTTGCTGCTCTTGCACAGACTGAAAAGAGGAATATAATTAATTCCGGTTAATGTGCTAACTGCTAACGCCTTATCAGAAAAAAAGTGCTAACTGCTAACATCTCTGCCTTTTCACCAAGGAAATGATTTTCAGAGAGCTGAATAGCCATAGCTGAGACACATAAACCTGGAGATGACATGTTTACATCTCTGCTGCATTTACCAACTGCTGAAGAACCCAGCAAATGCAAATGGCCGCATTTACCAGTTACTGAAGAATACAGCCAATGCAAATGATTACATGCCTTGTAATGTAAAAGATGAGTTTGTCAAGACTCGGAATCAAAATTTTCAACTCTAAAATAAGAACTCTTGAAAACCTAAAAACTACTTATACATGGAATAACTTACATGCACATACAACCAAGTAAATCAGCGATAGAGATTTGGAAACTATGAAGACGAACGAGCAGCGGCAGACAGCAGCAATGGTGACTCAGTCTCTCTCCCATTTGAAAATTTTGATTTGGAACCCTAAGCCTAGGTAGTGTTCTGTATGTCTGTATCAGTGTAATATAAGGGCTGATTTTGAAAAATGGGTTATGGGACTTTTGGGCTGGGTAAGAATTTGGGCTACAAAAATTAAAAGGCGAGAAGATCCCAGAACCCCATATTAAAAATCTTTGATTTTCAGTTGAGACATTAAAACCGAACACCTAACTAAAAAGAAACTAAACCGCAAACCGACCAAAAAACAAAACCGAAAAACCAAATTTTCGGTTTGAATGGTTTTTCGGGTTTTATGCCTACCCCCAATTTTTATTTTCCAATGGAAGTATTAGTCCTTGGCAAGCAACTAAAAATTCATATACCTGAATAGCAACGAAAAATAGCTAATATTCTCTTTTTAACTTGTCACTTTGCAACACAATCCCAAGAACAAGAAGTCATAAAGTTTCTTTCTTGTGTCAATAATGTGTGCCCAACCAATGAATCTCTTATTCTTACTCCACAACAAGGTTTAAAGCTCGGAAATTAAATTGACAGGAAAGATCAACCTAGCTGCAAGACTGTGATTTCAGCCTCAACTCTAAATTTGTCATTCATTATCAATATCCCAAGGTAGAGTAGCACATTTCATTAAATATGAATCCATTAAACACCACAAGCAACTATTTTTCTGGTTTTTTACTATATTTATGAACCAACAACCGGTGAAAAACCGAGACCTACTACATTCATTAAGAGCCATTATACAAGTTCCATAGAGACCTGAACAAGACTTGAGACCTTAAACGGATACCTATTACACTCACTAAGTTAGAATCTAGCTCACCATAACATAAGTTGCATCGAAACCTGATCAGGACATGAGGATAGGCTTCAATGGTTGCAAAATCATGCTAAACTAAAACAAAGAGTTTTTCAATAAAAAAAGGGAGTCCCTCTAACAGTTGAATGGGCCAAAAATACGATATTTTCCATTTCAAATATCATTTCTTTAGGTAGCCGAAACATGTACTTTAATCCTTGCAGGCACTACCTCTTCGTGGCAATCAATTCAAACTTATTACAAGCACATATTTTAGTTCGCATCCGCGAAGGAAATCAGGAAGCAGCTACGTAAATATTCATATAGATCTAAAAAAAAACTGAACCTCAGGCATTTAAAGCAGCACATAGATCCAATTCAAAATTCAAAATTCAAATTTCACCAAATCAAAAAAAAAGGAGTAGGGTTTATGGCTCATGAAACTGAGGGAATGAAATCAGAGAATGCAAGAGATAAATGAAGAAACTTACAACTTAAATCCTCCGGAGAAAAGGATCGCCGCCGTGAGAGATTCCGGCGGAGTGCGGTGTCGATTGGCCGAAGAAGACGGGAGAAATTTGAAATGTAGGGCTGCTAGAAAAATAAGAATTGGTTTTGGGCCTAATTATTGGGCCTGAAAGTGATATATCCATTCAATTGGGCATTTGCTAAATGGGCCAAATACACCAAAAAGATTGCATTTTTTACCTTCAAACGGGTTGGTTTTTAATTTTGTATAACGTACATAAATCCCATAGTGTCTAACGGGACATAAGTTCTTTAAGCGTGTGGAACATAACTTGTGGAGTATTATGATGCAAGAATATAAACTTATGCCTCGCGAAAAAGTGTTTGCCTTGAGGGACAAAAAATAAAGAGCAACATAAAATAGGGGGAAAAAGTGTTTGAGGATTGTTATTTAAGCATAGACGAATTGCATAGATTTTTTTGTAACTTTAGCCGTTCTAGAATCAACTTCAAACCTATAGGATTGAAGTGGAAAAAAAATTCACGTCTGAAGCTATAAACTTGGTGTATTACTTGTTTAATTAGTATGCGTACATTCTATACTCCTCCGACTCCATTTTGTGGGATTTCACTGAGTTTGTTGTTGATGTAATTCGTATTATGACTTCATATTGATGCATACTATCATAAACCACTTTCATAAATTATACGAATTCAAATTTAGTTTGATTTGCTTTGTGTCTATCAATAAAGTCAATTTGTATTTTCACTATACTTGACATAAAATTTTGAATGGGACAATAGGTGGTCCATAAGTCACAACTTGCATTGATTGGATTTATTGTTTGTTCATTTATTGCATTTTTCAAAGTCAGCAATGGATGACTCACTTATTTATGGCTACAAATTTGGAATCTTGTATTATCCATCTAATTATTAAAAAAAAGTCTCAAAATCTTGCATTCGAGAAAGTGGTCTAGTAGTCAACGAAGTAGTGGATTGAGAACCTTCAAGTTTTAGGTTTAAAATTAGGTGATTTCTTCATGTCTGTCTAAGTATTGGTAAATAGTGATACTCGGTGTCTGTGCTGATGGGAGGTAGCATGTATCTCACAGAATCAGTCGAGGTGCACATAAGCTGACCGAGACACCACTTTTGTAAAAAGAAAGAGTCTCAAAATCTTGATATAAATTACTATATCCTAAATAGAAGAACAAAAGAATCAAGAAAATGGATACAAATGAATCAAAATATGATAGAAAAAGTGAGTTAAAAGCCTTTGATGACTCAAAATCTGGTGTCAAAGGACTTGTTGATGCAGGAGTAAGTAAAGTCCCTCAGATATTCATTTCACCTCCAGATACATCAAGAAATAACTCAACTTCCATCATAGAACATTTCATATTTCCAGTCATAGACCTCCAAGACATTGATAGTCATGATCAAATCAATCGAAAAAAAGTCATTGAGAAAGTCCGCGATGCATCAGAGACATGGGGTTTCTTTCAAGTGATCAATCATGGCATTCCATGTGATGTCTTGGAAGAAATGATACGAGGTGTTTGTAGTTTTCATGAACAAGATACTGAGATCAAGAAACAATGGTATACGCGAGAGTTTACTAAAAGAGTAGTTTACAACAGTAATTTTGATTTGTATAGTGCACCAGCAACTAATTGGAGGGATACTTTCTTCTGCATTATGGCTCCTAATCCTCCTAGTCCTGAAGAATTGCCTCCAATCTGTAGGTATGTCATTTATATGATACATAGTTTAAATAGGGTTCGATTGAATCCTCTTCGTTGAAAAATTATACCGTTCAAATAGCATGAGAAAGTTCTTATGTGTGTGTATATATATATATATGAAAGCCTTTGAACTAAGCTAGGAATTCTGCTAAGGGTGTTCAAGATTTTATATATTTATATGTACATAGCATAATTTTAAGATCAAGGGTGTTTAACTGACCGCCCTTGCTACAACATAGCTACGCCCCTGCTGATATAAGTTTGAATCCCAGTTGTGACACACTATCATTTCTTGAATCCTCGTGTTAGTTTTCCTGATTCTGCCACTGATACTGTTTTGTGTTTTCTTTATCATGTGGTAAAGGGATATCATTGTTAAATACTCTGAGGAAGTGAAGAAACTCGGGCGTTCTTTGTTTGAACTATTAGCAGAAGCACTTGGGCTCAATAGAAACTATCTGAATGACATGGATTGTGATAAAGGACTTTCAGTTGTATGTCACTATTATCCAGCTTGTCCAGAACCAGAACTTACATTAGGTGCTAGTAAACATGCTGATGATGGATTCTTGACTTTGCTTCTTCAAGACCATATCGGGGGATTGCAAGTTCTTCATCGAAATCATTGGGTTGATGTCCCTCCTACCCCTGGTGCTCTTGTTGTAAATATTGCAGATCTTCTGCAGGTATGTCTTCTCTCCTATCTGTACTGAAAATGAGTAGCTCTTTGGCTACACTTTGAGCCGGCGAATCCCTCTCAGGCTTTCAGCTATAGTAGGTGAGCCCTCAATACTCTTGTGAGCCTTGTCATATTCATATGATGTACATAGATGGTTTAAGGTATGTCGGAGCCTTGTCCCGACACCTGTACAGTTCATGTCATATGTTAGAGGCTTCATAGACTAGTATGTACATGTCATGTGTATACTTGAGTTACATTATACAGAATCAGTGGACTTATAGGGAGTCACTGTTTCATAATATGCACTATCTCTAATTTCACACACACATACACACATGTCGTGTGATTATGTCGAAAGAAGTATGTTCAAATGAACCAACAGAAAGTGGCTAGGTCCATCATGAAACGTCCTACGTTTATGCAAGGTTCAGGGAAGGGCCACACCCCAAGAGGGTGTAATGTAGGCAGCCTACCCTGACACAAACATCAGTGCCCCAAAACAACAGTAGAGCGATTAATTTGAATTATCTAATATCACTAGACTTGAAGGTTATTCATGCAGAGAAAACAAGTACTAATGTTGTTTGTCATGAAAATGTACAGTTAATATCAAATGACAAGTTTAAAAGCGTTGAACATCGTGTACTGGCAAATCGAGTTGGTCCAAGGATATCGATAGCATGTTTCTTCTCCACATTTTTCCTAGCATCAACAAGACTTTATGGTCCTATTAAGGAGTTGTTATCAGAAGAAAATCCCTCAAAATACAGAGAAACAACAATTCAGGAATATGCTGCCTATTTTACTGCAAAGGGACTTGATGGGACTTCTGCTCTACAACATTTTAGACTTTAAACTGTTGTAATGAACTATCTTTTCATTTGTCTCTTCATGCTGCTTATTCAAAGTAAATATCTAATTATGCATTGTAATCTTCAAGCTATAAAGAATCTTATAGTTACTTTCTTGGTTATTTTGAAATTCCTACCTTGTTCTCTTTTTTACTTTCATTTCCTCTGACTCAACAATTCATTCATCAGCCTTCTCTTCAAAGTTGAAGCAAGATGATCTGACATGATTGTGTTTCAAGTGAATTCTAGGCATTACAACGATAACAATAACAATAACTACGACTCAATCCAAAGTAAGTTGAGTCAGCTATATAACTATGTCACTCAACCAAGACGGGTCAAAGTTTTTAGATTTTGAAGATATGCATGGTTGATATAAGAGTTTAGATTAGTACCAGTAATACCGGTGATGTGTTTCCTCTTCCTCCATTGCTTCATGGACCAGAACTTTAAATGGCTATATTTGCCAGCTATGAAAAATATGATAATGAAATCTTGACGATGACGAATTTGTCTTGAAGCTTAACAAAGAAATATCTGGACTTTGTTAGCTAGGTTAATCTCTTTCTTTGATTTCGACTAATACTTAGGTGATGTGCAAGCTAATTCGTATATATCTTAACTTTCACAAAAGCTAAAATCCAATAACAAATACTGATTGTTCCAAAAGAATAAGAAAACTGGAAGTGATCAACACAAATGAAGCAAAGTATAACAGAAAGGCTGAACTACAAGCCTTTGATGAGACGAAAGCCGGTGTTAAGGGACTAGTCGATGCAGGTATCACCAAAGTACCTTATTCAACCATCAACGATCAAAGATTCAACAATTCACAACAACAAGAACTTCAGTTTTCCAATAATTGATTTTGATGGCATCAAGGAAGATCTGATCAAACGAAAGAAGATAGTCCAGGAAGTCGGTCAAGCATCCGAGACTTGGGGATTCTTTCAAGTGATCAATCATGGGATTCCTAGTCATGTTATGGAGGAAATGAAAGACGGGGTTATCAGGTTCTTTGAGCAAGATACTGAGGTAAAGAAGCAGTGGTATTCGCGAGACGTCATCAAAGTGTTTCAGTATAACAGCAATTTTGATCTGTTTGGAGCACCAGTAACCAATTGGAGGGACACTGTTACTGCCATCACAGCTCCTACACCTCCAAATCCTGAAATATTACCTTCTTTCTTCAGGTATTAGGCTTTTAACTTAGATCCTCTAATTACTTTATATGGTCACAAATTTTAATGTCATGCATAGTTGCATAATAACAACATTTCACTATAACGGCCAAGTTTTACTGACTTTTTATGTTATGTTATGTTATACTCCCTCCATCCCAATTTATGTGACACCGTTTGACTTGGCACAAAATTTAAGAAAGAAAAGAAGAATTTTGAAGTTTGTGGTCTAAAATACTCCTTGACCATTTGCGTGGAGGAGAATTTTAAAGTTAAAATTATTTCTAATTATAGAAAGGTGACATTCTTTTTGGGATGGACTAAAAAGGAAAGTATGTCACATGCATTAGGACAGAACACAATCCTCCGAAGTACAGGGAAACGACAATTAAGGAGTACTCAACTTATTTCACTAACAAAGGGATGGATGGCACTTCTGCTTTGTAGCATTTTAGGCTTTAGACTAAATAGTTGAGTAGTTCTTGATATCATAGATATTGTATCAAAAAAGGTTTGTACAATTATATATGTGAAACTATGTGTAATCTTAAAAGTATGCTCATTATGATGATACACTTTAAACTGTTGCAATGAACTGTTCAAGATGATTTGACATGACTGTTGCTCAAGTAAATCCAAAGCAAGTTGAGTCAGCTGGATACATGACTCTCACTCCAGCTAAGTATATTCTGTAATGTGAGGATTCATCATAAATTGACTAGTTTTACAATGGCGGTCAATTTACCACGACCCTCCACCTTTATCCGAGCTTTAGACCAACAATGTGAGCAAGCTCATACAGGCGGAATAATGTCAGGGAAATAAAAGAGATCTCTAGCAAGCTTTTTGAAATGAATAATCAGTATGGTATCTTTCTTGTTGTACTCAATTTTCTATACTAAAGCAATCATATCCGTTCAGGAATAAGAATCAATGGTAGATTGTAATACCGTGTCTTTTGAGGAAGAAACACTGAAATTCAAAACAAAGACAGATCAAAGTTAAATCTATATTCTGAAGAAATGCATGGCTGATAAAAGAATTAAGATCAGTACCAGTAATACCGATGATGCGTGTACTCTTTCTCCATTGCTTTGTGGACCAGAACTTTGAACTAGTCTTCTTTTCCAGCAGACGACAATGACAAATTTGTCTTGAAGCTGAATAAAAAATGTATCTTGACTTTGTTAAAACTGTCAATTCTTAGTTGCATGATTTGTTGATTTATCTCTTTCATTTTGACTAATACTTAGGTGATATGCAAATAAATTTGTATATATCTTAACATTTACAAGATCTTCAATACATCTGAGGCATATTTTACTTTAAATCTCACAAATGGAGGTGATCAACACAAATGAAGTCCAGGTTCCAAGTGAAGCAAAGTATGACAGAGAGGCTGAACTACAAGCTTTTGATGAGATGAAAGCTGGTGTTAAGGGACTAGTCGATGCAGGTATCACCAACGTACCAAGAATGTTTGTTCAACCATCAACGATTGAAGATTCAACAATTCACAGCAACAAGAACTTCAAGTTTCCGGTAATTGATCTTGATGGTATCAAGGAAGATTCTATCAAGCGAAAGAAAATAGTCCAGGAAGTCGGTCAAGCATCCGAGACTTGGGGATTCTTTCAAGTGATCAATCATGGGATTCCTAGTCATGTTCTGGAGGAAATGAAAGACGGGGTTATCAGGTTCTTTGAACAAGATACTGAGGAGAAGAAACAGTGGTATACGCGAGATTTGACAAAAGTGTTTACATTTAACAGCAATTTTGACCTGTTTGGAGCACCAGTAACCAACTGGAGGGACACATTTACTGCCACCACAGCTCCTATACCTCCAAAACCTGAAGAATTACCTTCTGTCTGCAGGTATCATAAATTTTAATATACAGTCCTACCCTTCTATAACAACATTTCACTATAACGGTTAAATTTTTTTCTGGAACAGATTTTTCATGTTATGTTATATCATATGTTCTCTGTAACAATATTTTCAATAGCATCCATATTCTGACAAATGACGTTGTTATAGAGAGATTTGATTGTATTGTGCATCTATGATAGGGATGTTCTCCTTGAGTACACAAACCAAGTGATGAAATTAGGTGACACTTTATTTGAACTACTGTCTGAGGCTATTGGCCTCGAACCAAACCACCTCAAGGATATGGGTTGTGCCGAGGGTCTTATGGCGTTAGGCCATTATTATCCAGCATGCCCACAACCCGAACTTACTTTAGGCACCAGTAAGCATGCTGACAATGCCTTCCTCACCGTTCTTCTCCAAGACAACATAGGCGGTCTCCAAGTCCTACATCAGAACCATTGGGTAGATGTTCCCCCTACTCCCGGAGCTCTCGTGGTAAATATAGGAGATATTCTACAGGCAAGTAGTGTTACATTTAAGCATACCTGTTTCAGAAACATATGTGTCTTATCACTTATGATATTTTTGACTCAATCATTTTCAGCTTATATCAAATGACAAGTTCAAAAGTGTTGATCATAGGGTACTGGCTAATAAGGTCGGTCCAAGGGTATCGTTGGCATGCTTCTTCATGACAAATTTTGTGCCAACACAAAGGTTGTATGGACCTATCAAGGAGCTGATATCAGAACACAATCCTCCAAAGTACAGAGAAACGACGATTAAGGAGTTCACAACTCATTTCAATAACAAAGGGCTGGATGGCACTTCCACTCTGTTGCATTTTAGACTTTAGACTAAATAGTTCAGCAATTTTTTGTTCAATTACAATAGGTAAGGTGTGTGTTGGAGTAGTTGTGGAAATGATAGATATTTTATCAAACAAGGTTTGCAAAACTATATATGTCAAACCATGTATGTTCAATTCTACTCATAGTAAGTAGTTTTCATGATTATGTTTAGATGCACTTCTTGTTATGTTCATTACTCATTGGGAGATGAAGAGGGGTTTACATGTGGTTTTCATTGACCTAGAAAAAGCTTATGCTAAAGTCCTTAGGGGGTTCTTTGGAGGTGTTAAGGAGACTAAAGGTGTACATGTAGCTTACATTAGAGCAATTGAGGATATGTATGATGGAGTCAAGATCGAGTAAGGACACTGGGAGGAGACTCGGATCACTTTCCAATATTCTTGATGGGGCGGTCACCCGGGATAGACTCTTTGCCCGTTTCTATTTGCTTTGGTGATGGATGTACAATGTACTGACGCGGCATATTCAATGAGAGGTGTCATGCTGTATGATCTTTGCAGATGAAAGCATATTGATTGATGAGACACGCGATATAGTTAACGATAGGTTGGAGGTTTGGAGACAGACCCCGGAGTCTAAAGGGTTTAGGTAGAGTAGGACTTAGACAGAATATTTGGAGTGTGAGTTCAGCGATGTAACTCACGTGGAAGATGTTTATGTAAGGACTGAAACCCAAGTTCTCCCCAATAAAGGACATTTCAAGTATTTGTGGTCAATAATCCAAGGAAGTGGGGAGATTGATGATGACGTTACACATCGTATTAACGTGTGCTGGTTGAAATGGAAGTTGGCATCCAGTCTCTTGTGTAATAAGAATGTTCCACCAAGGCTTAAAGATAGGTTTTATAAAGTAATGGTCAGACTATCTAAGTAGTATGAACGGAGGGGTTGACTGGTTAAAAACTCGCATGTTCAGAAGATGAGAGTAGCGGAAATAAGGATGTTGAGATGGATGTGTGGGCATACTAAGAGTGATGGGATCAAGAACGAAGCTATTCGCTATGACTATAGTGGATATAAGGAGAGGTAGAGGTAGACCGACGAAGTCTTGGGGAATGAAGATTAAACAGGACATGTCTCACATGTAGCTTACTGAGGACATGGACCTGGATAGGAGATATGCAGGTCGAGGATCATGGTAGAAGGTTAGTAGGTCGAACGTTATCTAGTTCCATTTTCAAGTATTGTTATTGTTACTCTCTTACTATCTTATCAATTTTTAGTAATTACCTGATATTTTATTTGCTTTCACTTATCATATTTTTATGGTGTTGCTACTATTCTCTTCTTCATTGTTTACCACATGAATCATTCGTTACTATATTTACTTTGCATAATTATTTTTATATGATTTATTTGAGTCGAGGATCTATGGATGAGCCCACAAAATAAATAATTAGCAAATAACTAAGAAAATTTATAATGTCATAACTAATGAATTAAAGTGCAATAAGTGATTAAACGGAAGTCCAACCATTTGTCTTTCCAAATATTATTATGATCTCTGATCTCACGTTCCTTTATTTTTTTTGTTTTCTTTTGAATATATTGTATTAAATTCTTTATTTGTTTATTTAAATTTTAAAATTTAATTAGTTAGACATTTATTTTAGTGTAAGGGTATTTTTGTAATTCAACTTTTAACTTTATTTCTTTTCAGTTTTAGTAATATACTATATATTGTATTTACGTATTATATGATATAGGCGAAATGGTCTAATGAACTCTTATACTTGTATGCGTTTGTATTCTTAACCCTCCTACTCAACACTTTGTCAACTAAACTCTTAAACTCATTAAAACACAATATTTAAACTCTTTTCTCATCAGATCACTATGTGTGTAATCCAACCTCTTACACGTGAATCCAACCTCTTACACTTGTAATTTCATGTCATTTTTGAATGACACGTAAGAAATTAAATATTAAGAAAATAAAAAAATCAAATATTTAACTTTTGTAAATTCTGGAAATTTTTAAATAGCCATGTTCTTCAATCTGCATATATGTTCACAATTTGAGCACCAAATTCATGTCAAATAGATGAAATTCTTCTTTATTTGACTTGAAATTTCAACTACAAGTTCATAAACACAAATCCAACGAGCCCCAATCACAAATTTGAATTAATTTTACAAATTCATAAGACCCATTTATTGTTCTTCAAGTTTTCTCAAGCTTATCAATGGAGTTTTCAACTTTTTCAATACAAGGCTATTTAAAAATAGATGAGCCAAACTTTTAACAAATGGCATAAATAAGTTTTTTCTCAAAGTTCGATGGTATACTTGAGCCTTTTTCCTTTTAAAAAATGATTTAATTAATGACGTGGCCAAATCATAATGACCACGTGTAAAAATGGTTTTGCATAACAGGAACTGCTTTCGGTTATAAATAATGACATGGATGAGCCTTTTCTCAAATGAAAATGACATAGATGAATCAAACTTTTAACGAGTGACATAAACGAGTCTTTTCTCAAAGTTTAATGACATATTTGAATTTTTTCCCTATATACTATTCTCTTACGAAGATTATTGATTCAATTTCCAGGCAATAATGTCACATGTAAATTTTAAACTTAATGTACATCATAATCTTACATAGAGACGTTACAGAAAACATACTTTATGCAGAATGCAATAAGAGTGGAATCATTAGTCGAAAATCGATGTCTACCTCCTTGCCCGTACAACTCACAACCTTTAAGGCTAACAACTCAACATTATTTGTTAGTTTAAGATGTTACACTAATAAACTATATGAACATAAATGCACACATAATATAAATATCATAAAATTTTATGTATGTGAATATTTCAAACATTCTAGATTGGCTTAAAACTTAATTAAATAAAAAAACAAGCTGTCCAGGTATATGCATAATTGCATTGAAGCTTCATGATAGGACAAAGCTACAGACTGAAATTATTATTATATCATTCATGTCACATGGAATATTATCAACTAGCAGAAAGAATTATTTTTAAACTCAGATCTGATCTTCAAATATTAGCAATTTTGATAATAATTAGGTTAGTGAATATCTATATAATTTTGGAAACAATCAAAATAAGGTAAGGCAACAGAAATAAAATATATACAAAAATAATCATATCACATGGAATATTATCAACTATAATGTCACATGTAAATACTAAACTTAATGCACATTATAATATTACATAGAGACGTTACAGAAAACATATATGATGCGGAATGCCATATCAATCGAAAATAAGTTTCTACCTCCTTGTCCTAACTAGCCTGTACAACCCACATCATGTAAGGCTATTTTGGTGTACAAACGAGATCTATTCTTTATTAAATAGTATAAGTTTTGGGCTTTACATTAATTGGGCGACAACCTAACATTATTTGTTAATTTATCTATTTCTTGGATTTTAATTACTCATCCCTCTGTTTCAAATTGTTTGGTTGGTTTTAACTTGACACGAAATTTAAGAGAAAATAAAGAAGATTTTTAAATCTTGTAGTCTTAAACTAAAGTACCATAATAGACTTCAATCTTGCATCTTAAACATGCTACGTAGAAAGTTGAAATTAAAGAATTGCCAAAAATGGAACGAGACATTCTTTTTTAAATAGACTAAAAAGGACAGTACGACTAACAAATTGAAATAGAGGGAGTAATATAATACTTAGGTGATATGCAAATTAATTTGTATATATATGTATCTTAACTTTTACAAGGTATTCATTCAATAAGGTAGATTTAACTTCAAATCTCAGATTTAGACAAAAGCATAAGAAAAATGGGAGTGATCAAGATCAACACAAATGAAGCAAAGTATGAAAGAATGGCTGAACTACAAGCCTTTGATAAGACGAAAGCCGGTGTTAAAGGACTAGTCGATGCAGGTATAACCAAAGTACCAAGAATGTTTGTACAACCATCAAAGATTGAAGATTCAAGAAGTCAAAACAACAAGAAGTTCATCAAGTTTCCAATAATTGATCTTGATGGCATCAAGGAAGATCCGATCAAACGAAAGAACATAGTCCAGGAAGTTGGCAATGCATCCGAGAGTTGGGGTTTCTTTCAAGTGATCAATCATGGGATTCCTAGTAATGTTATGGAGGCAATGAAAGACGGAGTTACCAGGTTCTTTGAGCAAGATACTGAGGTGAAGAAACAATGGTATACGCGAGACTTGACAAAAGAGTTTACGTTTAACAGCAATTTTGATCTGTTTAGAGCACCAGTAACCAACTGGAGGGACACTTTTCGTGCCAGTATAGCTCCTATACCTCCAAAACCCGAACAACTCCCTTCTGTCTGCAGGTATTATAGTCAAATATAACAACATTTTTCTGTAGTAGCAAATTAATATTCAGACAAACCATGTTGTTACAGAGAGGTATGATTGTATTGTGTTATTAATTTGCTTATTGTGCATTTGTGATAGGGATATTCTCCTCGAGTACACGAACCAAGTGAAGAAATTAGGTGAGACTCTATTTGAACTAGTGTCCGAGGCTATTGGCCTCGAACCAAATCACCTCAAGGATATGGGTTGTGCAGAGGGGCTTCTTGCTTTAGGCCAATATTATCCAGCATGTCCACAACCTGAACTTACTCTAGGCACCAGTAAGCATGCTGACAACGACTTCCTCACCGTGCTTCTCCAAGACAATATAGGCGGTCTCCAAGTCCTACATCAGAACCATTGGGTAGATGTTCCTCCTACTCCCGGAGCACTCGTGGTCAATATAGGAGATCTTCTACAGGCAAGTAATGTTACATTTAGCATATACCTGTATCAGAAACATAATTGCCTTATAACTTATGATATTTTTTACTCGATCATTTTCACCTTATAACGAATGACAAGTTCAAAAGTGTTGATCATAGAGTACTGGCAAATAAAGTTGGTCCAAGAATATCGTTGGCATGCTTCTTCATGACAAATTGTGTGCCAACGCAAAGGCTGTATGGACCGATCAAGGAGCTGATATCGGAACACAATCCTCCAAAGTACAGGGAAACGACGACTAAGGAGTTCACAACTTATTTCAATTACAAAGGACTGGATGGCACTTCCACTCTGTTGCATTTTAGACTTTAGACTAAATTGTTCAGCAATTACATCAAATAAGGTTTGTTTGTACAACTATTTATGTATGTTCATTATGTAACCATAATAAATTCAACTCAAAGTAAGTAATTTCCATGTTTATGCTTAGAAGCACTTGAATTTGATAAGATGTGCAAGTCATAGAAGTTGGTTCTTTTTTTTTTTAAAATGAAAGTGCATATATAAATACAGCAAACAGTAATAAATATTACTTTGGGGGGAGGGGGAGAGGGAGTTTGCTTCAGGCTAAATACTTGAACAAATTTGGGCTCTCTTTGTCTCTTTCCAAGTAATCTCTAGTGATGAGATCTTCAATTTGCTTTTTGATTGCTTTCAAGTCAGGCTTAAACATTTGGCTCAACTGCTCAACACACTCCAACACTAGTTGTTGATAAGGAACAACTTTCCGACTCTTCATAATGCGCACAATGCAGGCATCAATTGCATAACGTCTATCTTTATCTACATCCTCAACTACCTTTTTCCTTTCATCGACAGGAGGTAATGGGATCCTAATCCGCCTCATCCTGTCAGTGAACTTTGAGTTGAAATCAAAATGATCAGATGACGAAACAGTCGTATTGCTAGGCTCCTTAATCAGAATTTTATACTTTGCACATGAAAGAGATTGAAGCACTCTGATCAAGTCATCATCCGCCAAATTTAACTGACTCTTGATTTCCGAGTAACTCAATCTATCTGAAGAATTAAACAATAACAGAGCAGCAGCCTGATACGTTCCCAGAATCAGTTCAATGGTTTTTGAATCAAACTTTCCATTGACGTTACACGTACCCAAAGAATAAATCCATGTCAATTTCCTGTGTTTCGTTTTTGTCTGATAAAATTCATTGAAAACTCGTACACATTTTACCATTTCCACAGGTAGACTCAAATCAGAACATTTATAACTAGGCCAGAATCCGGATGTAAGAACTGTGACAGTTAAATCAATTCCAGGACTCGCGGCTGCAGGGTTGTTGCTGAGATATTCTTGTAAATGGTTTTGATTTTCCTTAGCCAAAGTCAAGTCCGTCACCATTCCTTCCATCTTTGATGTAAACTGTCCACCACACTGTTGCTTTAGCTTTGTTAAGATGAGCCTTTCGTGATCATCATTGGCACTTTTATCAAAGAGCAATCTACGAGAAAGCTTCTTCCTGTGGAACTCCGCAAAAAGGTCTTTGTCATTAATGTACACGAGAAGCTTGACAGTCTTCTCCAAGTTCTCCTCAATAGCATCATCACTGAGTTTTTCATTCCCACCTTTTTTAAGAATATTATCACAATATGAAGCAAGGAGCTCCGCACATGAACAACCAGATACAATCTTGTTACAGAAAACCTCAAATGCCTCCTTGAGAGCCTTATGAAAGAGAGAGTTATTAGCAAAACAGTTCGTAACATAAGCCATATACCTATCGTGTAGCTCAATCAACTTTCTAACAAAGAATGGAGTTTCGGCCTTGCTATTTGTCGTTGTATCTTCAGCCTGTTGCAGTAAGACCATGCCTTCAGCAACGACATGCTGCTTAAACATATTTGAAACAGGTTGTAATCCCTTGTGGCCGATTCTGTGGAATAGCCTATACATTCGAGATAAATCTTCTACCTTATCATCTCTAAGCAATACTCGGCATCCAGAATGCTCCTTCTCAAGTAACTGATTGGTATATACAACCAACAATTCATTTTGCACTTTCTCAACAACTTTTGTCTCACTAATAACATGGAGATAATGAGACGCTCTATCTTTCTCTTTCTTCAAGCACTCCTCCGCCTTCAGCATATAATCTGGAAAAGAATCTTCCACAATCCAACTTGAAGCTTTCCGAGAATAATAAGCTGCAGTATCTTTAAGCATTGCGTCTTCAAAGTCATTCTCATAATACTCCATTACCCCCATTCCAATTCCAACGAATATATCAAGCACATTCTTTAATAAACCTCTGTCAATCTGCTCACCCTCGCGTTCTTGATCAATCAACACAATAACTGCATCTCTAACTTTACCGTTCAACTCCTGATAAACCAGATCACGGAAGCACATCAGACCAACTTTGTTAAGTCCAGGTAGAGACATTCGGGCAGTAAAAAATCGGTCTAGATAATGGAAGAACCGTGAGAGCCATCTAACCATAAGTTTGTGATTCGCCCATCTTTTCACAAACTCCCTCAATATGAATTCATCGTGCCTCTCTCGTAAAACAGGCAGAACAGTATAATTGATATATTCTACAAATGCTTCCCTGTACTTGTCATACAACTGTTGTGGGTAATCATTTGGCGGCTTCTGTGTGCACATGTTAAATATAGTTGTGTAAAGCATCATGTACTCTTCAGTGCTGAAAGAATGCTGTTGTCCTTCTAAAATTTTCTTCAATTTAGTGATTCCCTTCTGCATAAAATCCCATCCTTCCTCCAACTCAACAATCTTCAGCTGCATCATTGCCATCTTAGACGTCCACCGGAGAAAAAGATCGATCACCGGAGAGCTGAGTCACAATGTGAAAGAGGAAAATATTTTATTTATAAACTCAAAACTTCTTGAATCTGACTTCAACCTTTCTGTATATTGAAAATATTTTACAACGTTCCTATTTATAATAGTATGAGAAACCAAATTAAACTAAGATTAGAAAATCTATTCCTATATGAATTAGGACAAACAAATCCTAACCAGACATAATTAAATAAATACTAAAAATAACAAATTCTAAACAACTTAGAATTCTTATTCCAACAGACCATCTAGAACCCTCCCTAGAAATATTATTAGAAAATATGAAAACCGATCAAAATAGATATTAATCAAGATAAGAGTAAGAACTGAGTTTACACTTTCTTTCATTTGTCAACCTATCTTCTTTCTTATACTCTTATATTTTTTGATGTATGTCATCTGTCAAAATCATAAGTAGTTGATATTTTTTTATCAGTCCAAATATTGATAGATAGAATTACTTGATATATTTCTTATTTTTCATCTATTAAAACATGATGGATAGAGTTATCCTCTACATGTATGAGGTACCATAAAAATTAATTAAAATTTACTTAATTAATTCATTAGCTCTTAAGTATCCCGTGAAATTAATCGAGATGCATATACATAACCTAACACATAAACTATAGTTATCGAGAAAATCACAAGTAAAAATTAGAACACAATTTTTTTATCTAACAAGTGATGAATTAAGAAAATATAAATGTCCACCAAAATAGATAGTCATCCTATTATTGTACAATAGTGTAAAATAATTAAGGAAGAAAGATATTAATCAAAGATATGACTCACTAGTTACTTTACTAAAATTAAGTATTTTTTTATATGACTCAAAAAATTATGATTTACTACTTAAGATCGCTCAAATATCAACAAATTCCCAAGTTAATTAGTATAGTAATTAATAAGACAACCATATCTCAACTCTTACATTTCCTTCATTTGTCAACCTTTCTTTGTTTCTACAACATTATCGTTCGATACGCAAAATGAAGTGAAATATTTCAAAATTAAATTTATATTGTATTGACTGTTAATTGACAATATAAATTTATCTTATCAAGTTTTTAAATATCTCCTCAAACTTGACAATATCATATCCTATCGCTTCGATAGGTGAATAAGTCTCAAATTATAATTTCAAGATAATTTAGTCCGCGAACTAAACAACTTACCATGAAAAAAGAGTAATCAAACTTTTCTTCTTTCATATGAAAAAAGACACACTAATCATTGATTTTATCAATAAAAAAAATTGTATAAATAAGTGGTTAGGCTTCATTTGTCCACTTTATACTAACTTTCACTCCCATTTAGCTATTCTCTCAGTCATGGCTGAGCAAGGAAGCGCCGCCGCAGCTCCGTCGTCTGAGTTAAAAATCCGGCCGGCCGGAAGCACCGAGCACAGCTGGTGCAAGGCAGTTCCCGGTGGTACAGGTATAACAGTCTTAGCTCTTCTCTTATCAAAACCACCAGGCATTTCACTTCTCCAAAATGCCCTTCAAAAACTCCAAAATTCCAATCCTATCCTCAAATCTCAAATCCATTACGAATCAACCACAAATACCTACTCTTACATCATTCCCTCCACTTCTCATCTTCAAATCCAGCCGTTCGATCTCTCATCAACGGTTCAGATTCTCCGACGCCTCAAAACCTCCGATCTCACCTCCGTCTCCGATTTTCATCTCATCCTCGAACACGAAATCAATCGGAACTCATGGATCAACACCGGCACGTCATCAGATTCCGATACGGATATTTTCTTCGCGAGCATTTATCAATTAGAAAACGAGAAATCGGCGGTTGCGTTAAGGATTCATACATCGGTGTGTGACCGGGCGGCGTCGTTGGCGCTACTGAAGAAGTTACTGGAGCTGGTGAGTTGTGAGAAGGAAGATGGAGAAGGGACAGAATTGGAATTATTGAAAAAGATGGAGGTTAGTTTGGGGATTGAAGAGTATATTCCAGCTGGTAAAGCGAGTAAGCCATTTTGGGCGCGTGGGATTGATATGGTGGGGTATGGATTAAATTCATTAAGATTTTCGAATTTGAAGTTTATGGATTGTGAATCAACTAGAGGATCACAAGTTGTGAAATTGCAGTTGAATAAAGAAGAGACTGATCACATTCTTGATGTAAGTTTTTCACATTTTAGTAAGTTTTTACCTTTTTGATACTAGCAGTCTCGGGTTAATTTGTGCACGTCTCGATTAATTTTATGTTACTTGGTGATTCTGTTTATCGAGGCTTGGTTAGATGAGAAGAGACCGCATACCCACTCGTTTCAATTTGTTTCTCTTTAAGTCCTTGTTAGTCCATTTCAAAAAAGAACATCTTTTCACATTGGTACACTCCACATATATTAGTAAATTTCTTGCTTTTCTAGAGTAGTAATGTTAGATTGCACGTGTCGACTAATTTTATGTTGCTAGGTGATTTTGTTTATGGAGGCTTAGTTAGATGAGAAGAAATGGCGTACTCTCTTGTTTCAATTTATTTGTTTTTTAATGTCCTTTTTAGTTGTGTCAAATAAGAAGCTCTTTTTTTTTTGACCTCTTATTAATTTTAACTTTTCACGTGATATGTTTAAACTCACAAGATTAAAAAGTATTTTGGTAAATTTCATGTATTTTAGTTTAAGATTGTAGAATTCAATTTTTTTAAAAAAATTTATACTACATTTTAAGTTAAAATCGGATAAATAAATTGAAACGGAGGGAGGTAGTGTTTTTCTTTAGCTTCCTTATTTAAGAGAAAGATAGGGATATTCCTTTTTCTCTTTCAATAAATTTAATTGTCTGAGTTTGTTAAATATTATATTTGATAACAAACACTTATTTTTTACAAACTTAAAGAATTAAAAACTTTTAAATATACTATATATATAAGGAAGTATATTAAACCTATCTAAATTCAAGGATCATCTTTGTCATTTTCTCGATGTATGGTGCATTGTCTTTAATAATATACTTTTCGCACTTAATCATAATTAATTATAATTTCCTTAGTATTAATTTGAAAATATGTATTTTTCTCACTTAATCATAAATGAATTATAATATCCTTATTCCTTATTGTTATTTTGTAAATATGAAAAAAAGAGATTATGGTTTAAATTTAAGTGGAGACAAAATATACAAGATGATTCAAATTTCTTCTCATGTGCCTAAGTTTTGATCGATAAAGTTATTTGGTATCTGCGTAGATGGCAAATAGCAGGTATCTAATAGATAACATTCGCAAACTGACTTGAACATCACAGTTAGGGGTGTTCGTGGTTCGGTTTGGATCGGTTATTGGTTAAAACCAAAACCAAACCAATCTAGTCGATTTTTTAAATTTCTAAAACCAAACCAAACCAAACGAAAACAATACCGTCGGTTTGGTTATTGTCGGTTTGGTTCGGTTTGATTTAGTTTTTCTGGTTTTTTCAGTTTGAAAGTAATAAAATTTTTGAGAACATACGTATCTCGATAGACACAAAGACCTAATACATGAACAATCCACATGAAAGCTATTGTCGGTTTAATTAGCAATTAAGCAATACTAGAGTTATTATTACACGAACAAAGTGATTCAATTAATAGAAAATGTGACTATCTTATGTGAGGTAGGTTAGGTAAAGACTGAAGTAAATGATTTTGATGGACTTGGACCTAGGATTGTAATAGTTGAGCTAAAATTTAAGTGTTGGGCTAGAGAAAATGATAAAGTTAAAGACTTGAGTTAGTTAAAATTTAACAAAATATTTATATTTTATTTATGAATAATATATAAATAATTATAAAATTTATATTTCTAATTTATCGGTTCGGTTTGGTTATTTTCACGGTTGTTTTTTAGTAAAACCAAAACCAAACCAAATAGTATCGGTTTTTAAAATTTAAAACCAAACCTAACCAAACCAAACCAAACCAAATATCGGTTTTTTTAATCGGTTTGGTTCGGATTGCGGTTCGATTTGGTTTTTTAACCATAATCATGAACAGCCCTAATCACAGTCATATAAAAATAGATTTTAAATGTCATTTTCAAATTGCCAAGTTAAGTTGACATCTTTTTTTTCATTTTCTTTAGAAGTTAGGCAAAGCTACTCTATAAAAACTTGCTTGAATCTATGGCCCTCATTGAATGCAGATGTACTATTCTCTTCACATGATGTCCAACTTTAATCACATTTGAAATGTGAATTGCCCAATTTGCATGTTACATCCTCCACATGACTAAAATCTGGCCTAATTGTGAGTAATGTTATAACCTAAACTTCTCTAAAAAATAATCGTGGTGTTCGGGTCAACTAGTGGTTACCTCAGTACCTTCCACCTGCATGTGTATCAAATAACTCTGTCAGAATGGTATAAACTAATATTGTTAATTCAAAAGATCCAATTAGGCTCAATTGAGATCAGGTTTATAGCCTGATTGATGGTTTGAATTTTATACGTCGACAATGCAAAATCACATTATTTAGTAGCTAGTTGTATGTAACTTGCTATTGTTAAATCCTCCAAAATCACACTACTTATGGAAGATCCAACATGCACCTGGCAACATTTTTGAAGAGTCTGAGCAACAGGTTACGACTCCCTAATTAAATGTACATTGTTTGCAATTTAGAGCATTAGGAGATGGTAACAAAATCTGAATTTTGGCAGGGCTGCAAAACGAGAGGTATAAAACTGTGTGGACTGTTGGCTGCTGCTGGATTAATTGCAGCTCACTCCTCAAAAGGCCTAAATGAGAATCAATGGGAGAAGTATGCAATTGTAACCCTTATTAACTGCCGTTCAATTCTTGATCCAGTGCTTAGCCCTGATTTTCCAGGTTCGTTAATGCATTCATGGTAAAATCTTACTCGTATCGGGTGTTCACATTCCTTGTATCTAGGCCATCACTCTTGACACCCATCTAACCCCATTGGTCACTACTGTCTACTGGTATCCGATCTTTTTTTTTCTTCTTTTTGAACCCAAGTTAGTCATAGATGGTACCACTACTGATGTTCTACCAGTTGGTCACGGCTAGCACACTCCTTGGTCGAGGTATCTACTCCCAATTGATCACGGCTAGCACACCTCTTGAGGTTTAAGCCATCACATGTGACACAGTCTCGAGCCCCCACTTTGATTTGCGGGCTCAAGCATTGCTCTGATAGTAATTGTTATAGACTAAATAGAAAAGCTCAGCCTATTAAGTAAGAGAGGGAGAACCATCTATAAACTCATACCTACACTCAATCGGGAGTCAATTATTGGTATGCAATGATTTCTTTTCAAGTAAATAACAAAGTTGCTTATGTGACTTGCAAGTTCATTGCACATCATATATGTACTTGGAAAAGCTCAAATTACCCTTAGTCTGTTGAAAACCTCCTATTACCCCCTTTAACTACGGCAAGTACACCAACCATACTTCAGTACCATGTGATTGTTCTTACATTTGATAAAACTCTCACTACTGTTCACCTTTTTCTTTTCATTTCCATTGTTGTATCCCATCAGCATTTCCGAGTCTTAAACTTCGACTTCTAAACTCAAAACTGGTCAGAAATTCCCATTTTGAGCTGGTTCAGACAGATGTCCCCGCTTCTGTTATTTTGGTCATTTTTATTATTGCATCCTAAAGATGTTTACTGAACAGAGTATACTAAAATGATGACCTATAATCCTATATCATGCAGGCTTTTATCATTCTGCCATCCTCAACACGCATGACGTTAAGGGAGGAGATGATTTATGGGAGCTAGCAAAGAGAAGTTACACATCCTTTATCAACGCCAAGAACAACAACAAGCATTTCACAGACATGGGAGACCTGAACTTCCTCATGTGCAGGGCCATTGATAATCCCGGCTTAACTCTATCCTCTTCACTAAGGACTTCTCTGATCTCCGTGTTTGAAGACACCGTGATTGATACCTCCAGCACAGTACATCAAGAAATCGGATTAGAAGACTTCATCGGGTGTGCATCCGTTCACGGGGTAGGCCCTTCTATTGCCTTATTCGACACGATTAGAGACGGACTGTTGGATTGTGCATGTGTTTATCCCTTCCCCTTGCATACTAGGGAACAAATGCAGGAGCTCATTGGTGAAATGAAAAGAATCCTTGTTGACTGCTAGCATATATTACAAGGGAATTGTTGATGACTAAAACAAACATTATGTTTTCCCTCTGTTCATGTTCAATGAAAATGTAATAAATTTCCTGAAAAACAGTTTGTTTTTTACATTAAAGTTTCAAGTTTTTTACTTAACGTACACTGACGATGCACATAACATAAACTCTTTCGTAAAATACAAACGTAAAAACATTCCATGAGTCATTTATGACTCTACTTTTGTCACCTACTACTAAAATGCTGCCGACTTCAACTATCATGCAGCCAAGTACTATTTTTTTTGTTAATGTGGTTACCACAATGTTGAGTATCTAATTTTTGACCAAGTCAAAATTAAATAATTGTATAACATGCATGCACCTCTTGATAATAATCAAACTACCAATAATCCATTTTGACTATTTAGAAACCCCTTTTGACTTGATAACTATGACTTACTACATTCCATTGCTAATTGAAGACATTGAAACCTCTTATTCCGGTCCTTAGAAAAACTACAACTAGTTGGTATTGCATGAGAGAAGAAATGTCGTTAGTAATAATAGCGCAAAAGCAAGCGGCAGAGATTTGGAAAGGTAACCGGATGCCTGGGGCTTAGGATAAGGAGCGTTCGGAATTTCTTAAGAAAGGACAAAGACATTTATTATATTTTTTTATCTAACTTTGAGACAGACTGTGTAAACGAGCTCAAACTGTTGTTATAGTAAGATGAACATTCTCAAAATGGTCTTAAATGTAATTGAAAGGGCAAGAAGTATATAATTAACAACTACATTTCTTTTTCAATTCTTGTCACATAAAATTTACAATTTAGCTAGTTGACATTAATTAAAGAGAAATATAAATAACAAGATTTACTTCTCTCAATTGATTTCTCCTCATGGGGAAAACAAAAGGAAGCTTACCTAGGATATTAAAGGTGTCTTAATTTACACTATCTCTTTGGTACAAAAGTAACTAAGACTTAAATTGTAAATTACCTCCTTAAGATATGATTTAATCCTTGAATATATTTCACCAAATGCTATTTTTCACTCTAGCTAGAAAAGTAGTTGATTCCAACTTGTTGGAGACTGAAATGTTGTACGTAGTTGTTGTTGTATCCTCACACTAGAGAAGTGGTAAAAAAAAAGTAACAATATTCATATCCTACAAATTCGATTCTTCTAAATCAAGGTCAGATATGACCTTGAAAAATATCGACCTAATTATAGAAATTCCTCAACCAAGCCACTAAAATCAAACTTCCCATTGCAACACTCCACAGCATTGACCACTTCTTGAAATGCAACAACACTACATGGCACCACAAGTCCATTTGTTTGCTCAAAACCAAACTCATTATATGTCTTCTCCAACAAAATCTTGAACAATGGATGTGAAAGATAGCTCATTGGCACCGCGAATCGCTCTCTTTCTTCCCCTACATACACTGCAAATGTCCCCATCTTTTTTGATGATTTAGCACTTGTTGGACTATCCCCTTGATGATCTTGATCATCATGATCATGATCTTTAACAAGCAAATACTCAAGATGTTGTGATTGATCATGGTGAATAGAATTAGCATTAGGTGATCTAATAACCTTAGCCTTTTTGGCTAATTTCTTCATTGAACCAAACTTCTTACCTAGCATTTTTGTGTACAAGAAAATGTAGAGGAAAAAGAGAAAGAAGTTAATTTCTTGAATATTTTTGCAATGAATAAGAGTGGGTGGCAATTGGCTTTTTGTAGTGTGGAGAATTTCTCAAAGAGGGCCATCTTTTGACTTTTAAAAATTGTAAGAGTGGCTATATGATTGTAGTGGTTTAATTTATTTGTCCTTAAATGTTTGTCTCTATGCACTTTTGACTTATCAATAATAGCAAGTAGTGCATATCAAACTTATATAGCCTATACAAATCAAGAAGACCTAGTATCACACACGAATTCAGGATCTAAACTTTATATGTTCGTACTTAAAATTCTACCATATCCCATCATTATATGGATAACACACACACATATATTAAAAAATTAGATTAATTAGGTGAATGGATGGTAGAGATCTAGAGTTGGTTCAATCAAATAATAATATTTACAAACATTTATAAAATTTTAAAAAGAAAAAAATATCACTTTTTAAAAATAGAATTGCAAGGGATTACTTAAAAAGGAATACTGGATTAGTTACAACCATTTGATTCCTTTATAACCAACAAAAAAATAATCTTAACCATTACATAATTGAATAATCAAGAATAATTTTAACTTAATTAACTCTAAATCAACTAGAAAAACTTGACTAATCACCAACCTTTTAATATATTGGACGGCTGATAATGGTGGGTGCCCATGAAACTTAAAAAATAAAATAAAGGATTATAAAGTATATATTATAATAATTAAACAATTGGAATATTCGTCACTTTATGTGATTAAAAATTAGTCAAAACTACAAAAATTTAATTTATATAAAACAAAAAAGAATGAAGAGAATTGAAGAGTGGAGACACATAACTTTTAATTGTTAAAAGAGAAGAAAAAAAACAAAGAGAATTTTGGGAAAAATAAGTAAACTAGGACGGCACTACTTGCCAATTGTCAAAGTAAATGTTGAAATGAAAGGGAATTTTTTTTAACAGTTTATGTCCGGTGTTCAATATCAGTATTGAATTCCGATTAATTCAAATGTATGTCGCCAGGCCAAATTAAGAGGAAGTTCTTCCTGACATGAAGCTTTTCCTAAGGAAATTAGAACCTAAGATCTATGGTTAAGAATAAAGAAATTCTATTTATCTCATCATAATCTTTATTGATACGACATAACCTTTGACCCCAAAAATACTATAGAGAAATAGATGATTTAGCTAGGATTTCGATCTAGTGATAAGAATGCAATGCATAATGTATAAGTTAAACATATGTCACGAGTTCGAAATATATATTTAATTGAAAAAAAAGACCCCCTCCCAACCCCATCCCCAAAAAAGGACTTGTTATCCGTCGAGTTTACTACCAAAAGAGAGAGAGCGAGAGAAATACATAAACTAGTTACGAATGTCATGGCTAATTAATCGCTAAATAGCCTATAGCTTATATGATTATTTTTTTTTATAATTCATCACTACTTCACACCTTGTTTGGATGGTTGTTATCCGTGGTATTGTATTGTATTGCTAGTCTAAATACAATGTTTGTTATGATTGTTACTTAAATTTCATTGTATCGTATTGTTTAAACACATCGTTAGGTAACGGCAAAAAGATTCATTTTGTGTAACGACCGATTTGGTGTGATTGCGTCGTTACTTTAATATTTTCTTCTCATTTTGTCTTTACTTATTATTTAATAATTATATTATATCATTTACCCTACCTTTTAATAGTAGTTCTACCACGTATCCTATAATTTCTTGTAGGTTTATCATTCAAATTATGGATATGTGACATTATGTAATGACAGAAAATGATACAATCTATCCAAACATTGTATTCATTAAAACAATAGTACAATATTATACATATAACACACTACAATACATTATGAAACAATAGAAGTTTTCCGTCTTTGATTACTGATATTTTAGTATTATTTCAAACCTTGCGTTTTAAACTCTTGAATAATTCACGATTATAAAAAGAAAATAGTTGACTTACTAGTATTTTTGCCTAACATGATATCATAACTTGGACAAATTGAACCTTATTCAAAGGAGAGAAAAAAAAAAGACAAAAAATTCTATTAGAAGCTTCCAATAAAGCTTGTCTATTTTGTAAAATTCAACTCCCAAGTAAACACATTAAATTAAGGGATCACAAATATATATATACTCTAATTAAGAATGGAGGAACCATAATCATCTGATCATCATCCTTCAATTGTTTTTGCGTTGTTATGAAAGAAGAAATGAAAAAAAAAATTCCTTACAATTCAGTGATTTTCCGCTACTCAGCTTGAGTCGAGTGGGGGTGGGGTTTGATCTTTTGCTGCTCTCATTGACCAAAGAAACATGCGAGAGAAAGCATTGAACAATGATATATAAAAAAAAATTGTATTTGCTGTAACAAATCCATTTCATTCTATTTTTTTTCCTTCACTCATTGCTCGGTATTCTTTTTAGGATGCGCTTAACTTATTCAAACCTGTGCCCAAAAAATCTCACCCTAAAAGTAAAACTTTTCTTATCAAGACGACTTCATTCTTGGGATTCAAATCCGAGACCTGTGATTAAAAATTTCCATACTAATTCTTATTTTTCTTGGTTTAAGTCTTGAGAGTGTTGGCAAGTCAACTTTTTACACAAAGTAAATGACCTTTTTTCACAAGTCCTTAATTAGTTTGGAATTTTAACAGGTCAATGGGTAAGTGGGCTGTTAAAAGCTAATGGGCTTAGTGAACTTGGGCTCTAGATTTAGCAGGTGTTGGACTTCTCTATTATTTTTGGAAAAATTACCTAAATACACAACTTATCATTTTCTCTAAACTTCCCTATCATTTGAAAAAATTATAAAAATTCCTACTCTTTCTTATTTTCTGATACATCACTTTACGCGATGTATCGAGACATTGAGTGATGTATCTGAAATAGAGACGCGATGTATAGTGACGTTGAACGATTTATCTAAAACTGGGACGTGATGTATCGAGAAGTTCTGGGATGTATCCAAATTCCACCAAATCTAAGGGATTTTTTTAATTTGTAAAAGAGTAGGGATATGATGTAATTAGCTCTTAACACTATGGAATTTGTATAAAATTACCGTTAGTTTTCTTATATATATATATATATAATATGACTTTACAGTTTACAGCCCGTTGCAAAAAACAAAGTGGACTAAAAGAATTAAAAGGCAATATTTTGTTGGATAATAAAGAGATTCTTTTGGTTCAAAAGAAATTTTATACAATTGGTCATTTTAGCAAGGACCGTTAATCATCCTTTTGGTAAATATTTTTTTTAATAATCGTGGTGTTTAGCTTTGTCTGCGCCTATCAGCACAGGTATCGAGTGACTTGAGCATCAAAATTTACACAAACGAGAAGAAATAACCTGGTATTTTTACCTCTGATGAAATTTTTAAGCTTTATAATTTAATCTTTAAAGTTTTTGGTATTGAACCCATTGTATTTTTAAAATTATGGGTTCATATCTACTATTTGGTGCAATTTTATGTACTCTACATTAGCTTCTACGAGACTCATGATTCTCGATCTACTTTATTGACTTACATTTTCTCCATCATTATTAGTGTCTTTCATTTTGTAAAACTAAATTTAACATTTAAAAATTGATATGAAATTAGAAAAGGTAAATAATAAGCTTAACATTTTCATTTCCACTAACCAAAAAAAAAGCTAAAATTCCTAAGATTCACTATAACTATGTTTGTTTATATTCATGTGGTCGTGTTCTAACAAAAAATGAAGTTTTAAAAAGAACGATTTTTAAAAAAAAATTTGTAGTCTTAAATTTTAAATAAATTTTTGTAATTATAAAAGTATGTTATTATAAATAAAATAAAAGTATCTCTAAATATAAAAATACAATATTTTTTGTTTTCGAAACAAACTAGTAGAAATAAAGTCACGTAAAATAAAACATAAAAAATACTTTATTTTTTGGGGTCCACCACTATGATGAATTTGAATATTTGAATAGTGAATATTGTAAACATAAAAAGTGCAAATAATAATTGTTCTATTTCTAAAACCAAAAAAAAAAAAAAAAGTTTTCTTCCGTTGTATCATCTTTTTATGTATCTTTTTCCATCTTTTTCTCTGGCTCTGTCTCTTTGAATTTTGTATACATAGAGCCTATAAGTTTTTTCTTTGAATAAATTAATTTACTTTAAGTTGTCCAAGTTAATAGATTCGATTTCAACGTTTTGAGTTCAAGTTTTAGATATATAAAAAAAATCGTGTTAGAAATTATTAATTTTTTCACGTAAGCCTTACACCGTATAAATTTAGGTTAGTTTGTGAAAATCAAATTATTTGAAATTTGGATGTAGTAGAAGACATATTTTGATGTAAACGTGGAGTGTGAATAGCTTCTTTTTTTTTAAGAGTAGGTAATTAATATTTCCTCCGTTTTATATTAGTTGATCACTTTTCATTTTGCACTGTACGTAAGAAATCATAAATAAGAAGATAATTTTACTAATGCAAAACACTTTCAAAAAATTAATTACAAAGGTAATATAGAAAAATTTTAGTTAATGTGTTCTTGATTTAGTCAGATGAACAACTAATATGATACAGTCATTTTTTATATGATGATCAATTAATATGGAACGAATGGGGTAATTAAAGATATAACTAAACAAATTCACCCAATTTAGCCACGAATTAAGGCCACTAATTATGTCTACCACGAGTGCAAACTTTTAATAGACATAATTAGACAGTCACCTAATTTTTTGTATTTTTGAGTCCTGAAAAAAAGTGTAGTAAAAACAAGTGGTCCCTTGTTTTTATTTTATTTATAAGTAAGAAATAAATAAATAAACAATTTAGGAAATCCTGCGACTTCTTTATGATAATTAATAACCTATAGTAGTGAAATGTCATATTTTCTTGATCGAGCTCATCGCATGAGATTTATCTAGTATAATATGTATATTTTGTTTGATTTGCAAATTATTATGCTCGAGCAAAATTTACCTTGTATGCTTTCGAAGGATAAAAACGGCAGGTTTCCTTGTCAACAAAAAATATAAATGAAGATCCAATTTCTTCTCAGAATATATATATTACTCTATTTATCCCATTATAATTATCATTTTAGTTCTTTTGATGCCAATTAAGAAAAATAATAAATATAAAGTATAATTTACTAAGTTATTTTTATTTAATAAATGTTTTATGAGAATTGAGCAACATTAAAAATAGCTACTTCTTTAAAATGTGCAGGGTATAGTTTTAAATAATTGTCAACTTTAATCTTTAATTTCTAAAGTGATAACTATTCTAAAATAAGTTTTTAATCTAAAGCGACAGTTAAAATGATGCGGGTGGATAAATTTCTTGTGCTTTATCATGGGATACCCTACTACTAAAATCTAAAGGTTTGATATTTCTTTTTGTTTTTTATTTTGGTTGCAGTTTCAAGAACTAATTATGTTTTCTTTTTGGTTTCCAAACATGGTGCTTGTTGTTTGTTTCGTGGGACGATTAATTTGAATTCGCACCAGAAATTCACCATGGAATTTAAAGAGTGAATCACAAGTCTATCAAAAGCGATTACGTTCTCATAT
Source organism: Solanum appendiculatum (assembly GCA_018342035.1). NCBI lineage: Eukaryota > Viridiplantae > Streptophyta > Magnoliopsida > Solanales > Solanaceae > Solanum > Solanum appendiculatum. The sequence continues at coordinate 176,986 of JAGDQO010000642.1, forward strand.
ATAAATCCAAAACATAATTTAAAATAAAAAAATATTTACCATCTCATCACAATCTTTAATAATTATTTTGATTGCTTTTAAAGAACCATTTAAGTTATTGTCATATTAGGTTAGTGATAGCTTCAAGTCAAGTGAAGCATCTCACAACAAAGAGATATAAAAGAAAAGGAAAAAAGCAATTAAAGAGCTTAAATAACCAATATAATGAATAAAACACAAATATAGAATATTTTTTTTAAATGATGCAAAAGGAGACTATTAGAATAGATTAACAAAGGTATGGGTGAATGAATAATTTTTTCCACCTTTAATAGAAGATTATGGGTTCAAGCTTTGAGAATAGAAAGAAATATATGATAGAAAACGTTTTTTTTTAAATGAATTTTACAGGACATAAATTTGAATTAATCGAAGCAATGATCTTTGACTCAATATTACTTATATTGTTTTCTAAGAAAAAATCAAAGATAATTAAGATGATGAACATGTGAAAAGAATAAATTTCCTCCAATATCCTTAATTAGAGGTTATAAATAAATAGATTTCAAATCGATAATATGATTCCCCTTAAATAGATCCTACGTGATGTATGTTAGAAAAATAATAGTAGGAAATATGATTGAAGAAGAAGATGGCTTTGAGGCGTGAAACACTTTCTTTAAAGAAATATTGCCCATATACATATTGGGGTAAATACAAACAATTCTCTTCAAGGATACAACAAAGCCCTTAGTTTATACATACAGATTTTCTTAGGCTACTTCTAGAGAGTCTTTATATTTATAGAACTTAAAAGATGGCTCTTCACAAGAGTCATGTTCTTTCATGAACACATGAACATTTAATAAGAAGACAAAATCTTCAACCTTTAATGAACACAAATGATCTAATAAAAAGTAATCATTTCTCTTAATTTCAATTATTCTAGTAACTTTCAAGTATATATATTATCCATCAAAATAAAGAAATTTATATATATCATCTCACAACTTGAAAATACAATTCACATGAACTTTATGCAACACTATCATGCCATAATAATTTTCTTTGTCCCAAATAACAAATTTATAATAGGCATACCAAATATGTTATTCCTAAACTTATTTAAAAAGCATTTCAAGATCATCACAAGTGAATTAATTTATCCTAACATTTATGAAAAGTCATTTCTCAAAAATTTCAAATGATAAACTTTATAAATAAATAATAAGAGAAGTTAAGAAAGCAGAACCCGATATATGCCATTTCCTTCGTGATCCATTCTTGGCTCACTTTTTCCATATGACTTGCTGTCTTAGAATCATACTTTAAATCAGTCGAATATTTTTTCTTACAACCCCACTTCCTCAAGAATTCAAGGATCTTGTCTCGTTTATCTTCTTCAATCCCAATATCTCTTTAAAATTGTTAGAAAAATAATAGTAGGAAATATGATTGAAGAAGAAGATGGCTTTGAAGCGTGTCACACTTTCTTTAAAGAGATATTGCCCATATACATATTGGGGTAAATACAAACAATTCTGTTCAAGGATACAACAAAGCCCTTGGTTTATACATGCAGATTTTCTTAGGCTCGTACTAGAGAGTCTTTATATTTATAGAACTTAAAAAATGGCTCTTCACAAGAGTCATGTTCTTTCATGAACAAATGTGTCTTTTCATAAGAGTCATGTTCTTTCACGAGCGTATGTGTCTTTTAATAACAGTCATGTTCTTTCACAAATAGATATGTCTGTTTAATTTAAAACCTCTATTTATTACAAAATATCCAACAAATGAAAATTTTAATTAATCGAACTAGTGATTTTCGAATATCAGGTAGTTGAACTAGTGAAGTTGTACTCCATTCTTTTCAAAAGGAAGAAAAAACTACAAGTGCATTGGATGGTTTAATTACAATATGACTTTATTATCAATTGTCATATTCTTGAATTTGACACATTTTCTTGATGACAATTGAAAGTTACAAGTCTTTTTTGTAAGCTAAATAATTCTCCAATTTAAAATTCCTAAAAAATAAAAGGTCACATCTTAACCACCCCAAGTGAAAGAGAATTTTGCACCCATAGTTGATATGTGTCACATTTTGATTGTTTTTCTTAGTTTGCAAAAGGATAAGTATGATTATCGGGATGGATAAAATTCTTTCATACTTAATCATATATCTTAGGTTCGAACTTTGAAGGTCGAATCATTCGTAATAAAAATTATTTTACCTTAAAATTAAAAAATATTAACACCAAATTCAAATTAATCAGAACTTAAACTGTACGCCGGATAGTAATGAAAAGAAAAGGATAAGTATGCATAAGTGAGTGCTTCATTAGAGTATTGACAAATGTAAAGAGATGTCTATTTCAAAGTTTATGTATGAATGTATCTTCAAAAATTATATTATATATATTAAATCAAAATTATTCTTTTATGTATATAGAATAACTATTGAATTTTTAAATATTTTAAATTTTTTAAGTGAAAATTTTGATTCCGCCACTCGATCAACTCATGTGTTAGGACATTAAAATATTATTCTTCCTTGGATCTCCAACTACCTTAACAGAACCAGGTACCTTCCTACACAATACAAGTTGTCATTATTCTTAGTACATTAAATTAAAGGTCCCTTTATACCAAAATAATAAATAAATCATTAATAATTCAACTAAAGATATCAATATGACCTGCAAAATAAATAAATAAGTGTTATAGAGTAGATAAGATCTATACATGATTAGGTCATATAGTTATTGGATTAGGAATATTATTTCTTCATGATTATACACTGAGTCCCTTTAATTAAACAGTGCAAGTCATGTGAATTGTGATTAGTCAAGTTTAGTTATAGAGAGTTGATTTGACTAATTTTTTGAAACTAAAATAAATTATTTTGATAACATAATTTGTTACGTTTTGTTTCTAGAGAGTTAATTTGACTAACTTTCAAAGCTAAAATGAATTATATTTGCTTCTGGAGAATCAATTTGACTAACTTTCAAAGCTAAAATGAATTATATTTGCAAAAATCTTATATTATAAGGAAAATATTTTCTAACAAAAGTGACTCCATAATTAGATTCGAGTTTGAGAGTTTTGACTAAAAATAAAGAATGACTTACCTTATTTATTATCATATCAATTAGTATCTTCTATAAATTTATAAACACTTTCTAACAAAAATGACTACATGACCAAATTCAAATTCAAGATTTTTTATCAAAAAATAAATAATTATTTACTTCGTCAACACAATTCTTATTTATTATATCAATTAGTGTTCTATAGAAATTTATAAATACCTTCTAAAAATGATGATTTCATGGTCAGATTCGAATTTAAGATTTTTGATCAAATAAAGGATTATTTATTGTTTGACCGCGATTTTTATTTATTATTAGATCAATTAGTATCATATATAAATACTTTTTAACAAAAGTGATTCTATGACCATATTTGAATTCAAGATTTTTGACCAAATATAAGGAATTACTTACTACTTCATCGTGATTGTTATTTATTATTATTTCAATTAATATTCTATAGAAATTTATAAAACACTTTCTAATAAAAGTGGTTCCATGATCAGATTTGAATTCAAGATTTTTGAACTAAAAATAAAGAATTACTTACTATTTCACCTGAACTCTTATTTATTATTATATCAATTGGTATCCTATAGAAGTTTACAAACACATTTTAATAAAAATGACTCTATGATCAAATTTGAATTCAAGATTTTTGACTAAAAATAAAGAATTGCTTCCTATTCCTCCGCAACTTTTATTTTTATCATATCAATTAGTATTCTATAAAAAATTATAAACATCTTCTAATAAAAGTAACTCCGACCAGATTCAAATTCAAAGTTTTTGACTAAGAATAAAAATTTACTTACTAGCTCACCACGACTCTTATTTATTTAGTGGCTTCATGATCAGATTTGAATTCAAAATTTTTGACTAAAAATATAAGACTACAACTCTTATTTATTATTATATCAATTAGTATCCTACAAAAATTTATAAACACCTTCTAATAAATGTGACTCCATCACTAAATTCAAAATTAATGACAAAAAATAAAGATTTACTTACTGCTCCACTGTGACTCGCATTTATAATCATATCAATTAATATCCTAAACAAATTTTATAAAGAGGAAAACATCTAGACAGTGCCATGCTAGAGGAGCCAAATCCAACTAAGCTATTCTTCTTCTATTCCCCTTTTGCTTCTCCATAACATTAAAAAATTAGAAAAAAAATTAGTTTTTGATTCCAAAACAAGAAGCTCTATAATAAACTAATCCCCTTCTTTCTATAGTATAGTTCTCTCTCTTTTTTCTCTCAACTCTACTAAATTCTCCCTACTCCCCTATAGAGTTTTTCATATAAAAAAATTGAAGTACTTCCATAAAATAGGGAGAAAATGAGAATGTATTGAAAGTGATGATGATATTAATATCTCACCTTCCAAAAACCAACCTTTGCTTGAATCCAAATCTACTCAAACCCCATCTCCACTAATCTACCAAACTATCATAAAGAGGGGTTTACTCAAGTTGTTGTAAATTTTCTTTAAAAGTGTCCACCAAACTTTTCTTGCTTCTTGTTCTACAATTAAAACCCACCAAAAAAAATCCAATCTTTACATAAAAATCCAATCTTTAAATAAAAAATAGGATTTTTTTGTGGGTTTCTTGAAAATGATTGAAATTATAAGGTAGGAGCTTTTCTTGATTTGTTCTACCAGTATAACCCACCAAAAAAATCCAATCTTTACATAAAAATCCAATCTTTAAATAAAAAATAGGATTTTTTTGTGGGTTTCTTGAAAATGATTGAAATTATAAGGTAGGAGCTTTTCTTGATTTGTTGTACCATTAAAATTTAAAACCCACCAAAAAAATCCAATCTTTTTTTATTGGGGGTTTCTTGAAAATGACTGAAATTATACAACCCCAACATGAGTTACCTTCATCTTCAAGCTCCATTAGTATACTACCATGTTTAGTAGCTAGAGATAATGATGGGTCTCACCAAGAGAGTCTAATTAGTGGACCCAATTTGTATTCTGTTGTAGATGTATACAGAGGGGGAAATAATACTGAGGTACAAGTAAGAGAAGTTAGTATTTCTGGTAGAAAAAGAGAGAGAAAAAGGAGAGAAAGAGAAGAAGGGGGAGATCAGCTGTCTTTGTTAACACTTTGTTTAACTGGTTTTAGGAAATCTTTGGTTGCTTGTAAGAGCAATTTTGATATTATTAGTGGTGTTGGTGTTGAAGAGCTGCTTTCTTCTTCTTGTTCTGGTTTTAGTTCCAGTTCTAGTTCTAGTTCTGCTAATTCATCAATGGAGATTAGTTGGCCTAGTAATGTCAGACATGTTGCTCATGTCACTTTTGATAGGTTTAATGGATTTCTTGGACTTCCTGTTGAGTTTGAACCTGAAGTACCAAGAAGACCCCCCAGTGCCAGGTTTGATCTTTTTCTCTTCTTTTAAAGTACTTTTTTTCATTTTTGTTCTTAGTGGGGTTTTGCTCTATATTATTCACTTTTATTTTATTTAGTATGATGATGATATGAAATGAGCTTAAATAAAGAAGTAGAGATTCATATAGTCGACTCTAACTTGATTGGAACTGAGATGTAGTTGTTGTTGTTTGTTCTAAATCATTCATGACTTTGGATATGTGCTTGGTGTTACTTTATTACTATTATTATTCTTTTGGTTTTCCCTTGTATGTGTTTCTAGTTTTGTTGTGTTCTGATGACATTTTAATGTTCAAATGCTCCCTCCCTCTGTCCGAAGTTAGTTGTCATGTACTCATGTTTCGCTTCTTGAGAGTCAAATTGATCAATCTTTGGACCTACTCTGAATTAGTTTAATTTGATATTTGAAGAAATACCTCTTAAAATATTGGTTATAGTTCATATAGTTTGAATCTCGAGAAGCAAAACATAGCAACTATATATTTTGGGTCGGAGGGAGTAGTATAATATGATTTTGTGAAACTCCATCTTTCATTATTATTATTATTATTCAAGTTTTATCTTTTTGTTCTTTTCTCTTTCTGGTGAGCTGAAAAAAGGCTGTTGGCTTCTTTTAGTTATCAACTTATCATGTTAGCTGTTTAGGATTTTGACAGCCTAGTCCAGCAAATGCTCATGAAATAAGGAGAAGAACATATAATTGTGGTTTAAATTATTCTGAGAAAGCTAATAATTTATGCAGTGGAATGCAAAAATATTTGATTATAATTGATGAGTAATTGGTGTGTCCTTGTCTTCCTTAATAAACTATAATTAGATCGAAAGTAACACGTTCTTTTGCTTCAAGTTCAGATTTTCCTTTCTTCATGATGACTACACTTACCAAAAATTGACTATTTATTTTTGGTTGGGGAATATAAAAGCATACTTTTTATTCAGTAATGTAGAAATTTATTACGTATTGTCAATATATATGTGTGTGCAAAAATGGTTCAGAAAAGGGTGCAGAGAAACATAGTGAAAGGTTAGTCTAATTACTCTTAAATTAAGAAATTTCTTTGAACATTTTGAAATGTTAGTTGCTTTGGAAGTCCCGGGATAGATGATCAAAATTTGAAGAAAATGTAGTATAGGCCTTTTAATTTTACCTTTTAGTTTCATATGTCCACGAGTCTACAGTCTTCTCATACTACTGTGGGAATATGTCATCCTTCAACATTGTAAAAGAAAATGAAAGCTGAAAATAAGAAAAGAAAAAGTTGGTTCTCTTTGTTCAACTAACAAGCTGTTGCGTCATAATTGTTACTATAATAATTATGATACAGTCCCAAACTATTGGGGTAAGGCGATATGAATCCTCTATATCTTTCGACTTTGTATGTGCCTGTTTCATTCCATTTGTTTCATAATTGTTAAGTTGATACCGACCTTGTACTGAAAAGCCATATTATATATCATACATGTTTTATGATGGCACATTACTTTGGTGTAACTTCTTTTGTATTCTAGTAACTTTTGATCCTATCCTTTTTACGAGCTTTTATATGGTGTAGAACGACTTGTTCAGATTGTTGCCTAGTCAAAAAGTGTCACGCTCTTCTAATTGATATTGATGTTGTTTTTTTGCAGTGCAAGAGTCTTTGGAGTTTCGACAGATTGCATGCAGCTTTCATTTGACTCTCGAGGAAATAGCGTCCCCACAATCCTTCTGATGATGCAGGGGCGCTTATACGCTCAAGGTGGCTTGCAGGTGTGGATTCACCAACTCTTTAATCTCCCTCATGTTGATCAATTAAATGTTTGACTAGGCATCTATCACTGATATGTGTGATCTCTAGAAGTTTTGTAAGTCTAACTTTTCGATGATGAAAATGAGTTATTGACTTGCAGGCTGAAGGGATCTTCAGGATCAATGCCGAAAATGGCCAAGAAGAATTTGTCAGGGAGCAGCTAAATAGGGGAATTATTCCAGATAACATTGACGTCCATTGCCTAGCAGGTCTTATAAAGGTGATATCCGCACCTTGTTCTCGGAATATGTTTCATTCTATGTTGCTCAGCCTCTTCAAAAATGCTGCCGGATCCTCCAAAAATGCACTACTTTTGGAGGATCTGAGACACACTTGACGATATTTTTGAAGAGTCAGGGCGAATAGATTTCATTTGACATTTTTAGGTAATTGTTGAGAGGAAATTATTTACCCAGATTGCAAGTGATCAATATCTTTTCATATCAGCTTTTTAGGCGAAATGTCTCATTTTGGAGGAAGTATACTTCCTCTAAATTGATGAAGAAGGTACATTGTTATGTTCTGATCAAGTTCAAAGAGTTCTCTCTCCTCTCCCTATTTGGACAGGGGTAGGAGGTGGTTCTATTAGTTCCGAGACATCGATTTTTGTTATCCCTATGCATTTTATGATTGTTTTAATTTTTCATTTAGTCTGTATGTGGTAATTGACGTAAAGTGATGATACTTTTATAGGCTTGGTTCAGAGAGTTGCCAACGGGAGTTTTGGACTCTCTTTCGCCAGAGGAAATTATGCGTGCTCAATCAGAAGAAGAGTGTGTGCGTCTCGTGAGACTTCTTCCACCTACTGAAGCTGCTCTATTAGATTGGGCTATTAACTTGATGGCTGATGTTGCTCAACTGGAAAGTTTTAATAAAATGAATGCACGTAATATCGCTATGGTGTTTGCTCCAAATATGACACAGGTAGGTTGAAACTTCCATGCAATTTGAAAGAAACATGAAGAAATCATATTGTTGCTCCTATTGCATCTCTTTTCCTTTTTCTTAGTTTCGGGTGTGGGCAAGTGTTGGGGGTTACACACTTGTTAGGAAAGTCGTCGTCGTTGTGATATTTCCTATATTAAGAGTGCAATTTCCATTTCATAGACAGCAAGCTAAACATGTCAATGAAACAAATAAAATAGTTCAATCATTAGAATGCTGCAACCGTTTTCTTTGATTAACATATGGTGAACTTCTTTTGCCTGCAGATGGCAGATCCGTTGACTGCTTTGATGTATGCAGTTCAAGTTATGAACTTTCTCAAAACTCTTATTCTCCGGACTTTGAAAGACCGAGAAGAAACTGTTGTAGAAGCTGGTCCCGCACCAGAACTAGAGCCGTTCGATGAAAATGGACATCATAGTGCTTCACAGCCAATAGTTCAGAAGTCTAACGAGATCGAGGAGGATCTCCTCATATCCAAAGGACGGCCCTCAAGTGGTGTTGCTAATTCTACACTCGGAGAGATTATAGCTGAGAATGAATCCCATGGATTACCGTGTACCATAGAGAACGTTCTTCAGGAACAGAAGGAAGATGCGTTCGTTGATTGTCTCTGTGAAATCTCAAACCTGCCAGACAGCACAAAGGATGAGCATACCATCAATTCAACAAGTGGAAGAAGTCAACCAAAAATCCGAAGGACTAAAAGCGTGCATTCGAGTAGTTCTAGTCTGAAAGGATCCAAGAAAATGACTGAATGGCCTATAGTTCATGTAGCTGGGAATTTAGAGAAGGGCCAGGGGGTCAGAATCATCGATAGGTTGAATTCGACAACAGAAAGGGTAGAAGCATGGCGATGAACACGTCTCGCCTCAATGGGCCATTGTTGCTGCCTCATCAAGAAATCAAATGGTTGTGATTTATGTTTGAAAAAAAAGACAATGTATTATACAGTTATGTTTGTAATTGGGTCATATTTTTCCAGTCTGTGCTTGGATATTGGTTACTTTGTTAGTAGTTCAAACAGGAATTCTGTCACCTTTCCCTCTAGGCATGTTTGACTGGGGAAACTAGCAGGATGAATGTAATTTATGTGCTCTTTTTTTTTGTAGAATGAATGAATATTGTTGTGGTTTCCAATTTCAATATGATTTTCTTCATTTTGACATAAACAAGTGACCACTAGTGCTTTCTACATACACTCCTTCATCCTTAACCAGCCTCGGGTTTGAATCCAAGGAATGAAGTCGCTTTTGATAGAGAGCATATCATTTAGTATAAATTTGGATTAAACTGCCTCTAAGTGAATATTGAACACTAAAGTGAAAAATGAAAAATAAAAAAGAGAGTTTACATATTAGAATATTACACATTAGATTTTGCAATTGAGTTGAGTTTAATCATTATAAAGTATAAAATTAATCCAAAAATTGGTTGCTTGAGAATTTTTTTGAAAAAGTAACATTATTTTTTCAAAATTTGATTTTTCTTCTAAAAATAGACAAACAAACATAGTAATGATTAAAACAAAAAACCCAAATTGTCACCTTTTCCCGTGGCACACATCAACAATCACTTACTTTATGTTAAAAGGTTGAGTTGGTCTACACATGTCTATTGTCGATTGAGAATAAATATTTGATCAACTCAGCATTGAGGTACGTTTAAATACAAAATGAGTGATAGTTTAGACAATGAAAGAGGATAATAAATAGTTGAGGTATGAAGCTCATGAAACAATGATAATTTAAGTTTTCTTTTTACATTAACTCCTTGAAAAACTAAGGAGAAAAACAAGAAAACGTATCAGGTTCAATCTCAACAAAGCAAATACTAGGTGATTTTTTCAAGCCTTCCCTATGAATAAAGTTATTCCATACATATATTAGACGTAGTAGGTATTGTCGAGGTGCACCCAAGCCGACCTGAATACCACTTTTTTTTTAAAAAAATGCAAAAATATTTTCAACCAACTTTTCAATCAAACCCATGGGAGTAAAATGTCACATTTTATACACTTCAGGGGTTGAAATACAAATTCTTTCACAAATAAAACCCGGTTCACATTCTTGAAGAAAAACGGATTTTTCTTCTATTTCATCACTATAATTGAAAGGGTGGATTCCAAAATCCTTCAAATTCTTGAAACTTTTTGATTAATTTGATTTTGTATGCATATGGGTTTTCATTTTTGAGCTGTTTGAAATTGCTAAATCAGTATATCTGTAAATTTTTATTCATAAAGACTCAATTTTTATCATTTTTTTGTTTGCAGAAAATTTAAATGCTTTGTGGGTTTTCAAGAATGAGGATCCAATGTTGTATTGATGGAAAATTGTTCAGTTCTTTGCCCCCTTTAACTCCTATTTCACTCCCATCAACAAAGTGAGGTTCAATTCTTTAATTTTCTCTATGTTAATTTTTCTGCTGCAAGATATTTGTTTAATTGTTCTGCAAAGAATGGATTTTTGGGTTTCTTTCTGAGTGAAGAGTCACCTAAAGTATCTCAGTTTTCGAGTTTCATACCTGAACTATTAGGAGTGTGAGTTTTCTATCACGTGTGTGAGTTTCCTATCACGTGTGTGAGTTTTCTATTTGAATTATTATCAAATGTTTATGAAAGTTGTTACCTTTTTCCTACCTAAAGATAGTGATATTTCAGGTAGGAAAGGGATCAACTGATAGTTGAGTTGTGTTTCGATAAACATTTGGTGATAGTTCAGGTAGGATACTTGAAAAATTGGGATGCTTCAGATGTGGTTTTGACTATTAACTCTTTGTTTTTTTTTCTAATTCTTTTGCTTAATGCATTGATTCTTAGGGAGATACATCTTTGGTATGTGATACCCAATGAGGTAAAGGGTGAATCCCTTATGAACAAATATATGGAGATTCTATCCCCATGTGAGATTGAGAAAGTTATGAGTTTTCGAAGAGATGAGCTGAGGAAAAGTGCTCTGCTTGCTCGTGCACTTGTCAGAACTACCATTGCTAGATGTAAGATATTATAGTTGAGTTTTTAGTAATGAATTGAATTTGCTTTAATATGTTGTAGCTTAAGAATAATTGAGTAGTTTCAAGAAGAGAAAACTGATTAGCATGACTAGTTAGAAGGTTATATGCATTACTCTCTATACTTACTGTCTGCAGTTGTTTTAGTTATATTCTCTTTATTAGCGATGTCTACTTCCGCTATTTCTTTAAATCTTGAGCTGAGGGTCTATCACCCTCCTCAGATCCCGCTTGTGGGATTACACTAGGTATGTTGTAGTTGTAGTTGTAGTTGTCTCTTTATTAGCGATGTAGGCAAATAATGTTAAAACTTATCGGCACCTGGTGTTCATCCAAATCATGCTAATTTATCAGGGTTACGTCATAAATTAAGATGAAAATGTTTACTAATTAGCTATGGTTTAGTGATAAGAGTGTGTGTACAACAACAACAACAACATACCAGTGTAGTCCGACAAGTGCGGTATGTGTTAAGACATATGTCATGTATTCATTGGGTTGGTGTAAACACCCAGCAAATAATGCAGTCATTTTGAAGTATTCGGATCAAAATGTAGATGATGGGAGAGTGAACAACGTTTTGCATTTTAGTTCATCTTGTTGCAATTAAATATCTGGTTAAAAGATGTATCATTTGGTTAGGTTAGAGGTTCAGTCTGTCTTCCACAATTGTAACTATTCAGCTGTTCTAATGGCTACTACTTGTTTTTTGTGATTACCGAGTGTTCATGTAGAAATGCAAATGTGTTTGTTAGCTGCTAATGTTGAATTCAAAGAAATTGTAAAGCAAATGATGTCTTTCCAATTGTTTCATTCCAGTGTCAGATTCTGAAGTCTATTAGGTTATACGTTATCAACGTTCGAGTGAAATTTTCAGTTCTGTATAATAATTTGCTCTATCATTAGTTATCATAATAGAGTAAGAGAATTTAAATGTCTGATGGCTCATGAAGGCATTGGTTTTTGCTAGATCAGATAAATTCTTCAGTGACACCCAAATCCATCAAGTTTAGGAATAATGTTCACGGGAAACCAGAGGTTCGTCATTCAATGTATTTCCATTGGTTTGTTCGTGGTTTTCTTCTGGTTTGTTATAGTTGGGTACAATTAACTTTATATGAGTATGCCAATAGGTGGATTGGCCGTGCAGTTACAATTGGGAGCCTCCTGCGTTGCATTTCAACATCACACATACATCGTCTCTGATAGCTTGTGGTGTGACAATAAATTCTCCTGTAAACATTCTTGTCCTCAAGTCAGTTTGTGTGTATATTCAGGTAAGTGGTAAATCACTTCTTTTATTTATAGATCGGTGTGGACGTGGAGGAAAAGCAAAGAACAACGAAGCACAACATATTGACTTTAGCTAGAAGATACTTCTCCAAACATGAACTTGAAGTGTTAACTGCTATTGGAGATCCCTATATCCAGCAGCAGGAGTTTATAAAGTTATGGACGCTGAAGGTAAATTTACCTTTAGGTCCTTGATGATTGTTTCAAGTTTGTGATGATATCTACATGTTTATGGTTGAATCATGCTTAATTATTGACTCAATTATAACAGTCATTTGCAATAAGACAGCTTAAGAAATTAAGATTGTAGCTATCCTGATTATCTGCATGACTAAGGATGTGGAACACTCATATCCATTCTTGTTTCTTTCTTTCTTCATATAACTCATGAATTAAGACTTGAAATGCATTTAATTTAGTAATCCATCAATGCACGCCAAACATCAACCCCAACGCCCAGTAATAGATGCCATACATTGCTGCCAATGCCAACATTGCAAGGCCAAAGCAAGCACCGCCAGCCACGAGAACTCAAGGTCAAACTCATTCATCTGTATGTACGTACATTACATACATGAGGCATTGTAAATGTTAGAGTGGGTTAGAGTTCCACATTGTTTCGGAATGTGGACTTAGGAAATCCTCCCCTCATGAGCTAGTTTTTGGGGTTGAGTTAGGTCCATGTGTCATATCTTTACAGAGCTAGCTACATCCCTATTTGGGCTCCTCGTCCATGCTCCAGTTGGGCCTGGGCATGAAGGGGAGGGGTGTTAGAGCGGGTTAGAGACCCACGTTGGTTGGGGAATGGACTAATGGTTTGTTTATATAAACTTGGACAATCCTCCCATTGTAAGCTAGAATTTGGGGTTGAATTAGGCCCAAGTGCCATATCTTTACAGTAAATAAGCAAGCTTATTGGAGAAGTTATAACTGATCCATTCTTGGGTTTTATGCATCATATCTGATCCACTTTCTTGGAACATGTTGTCTTCGCTGCTTTATCAATAAAAAAAGGTAGTTTCACTGCTTGTATGCTATGTAAATGTGAGGGAGGAACATATATTTCCTTGTATTATCTATTATGTAAGTTCTCTGAAGAAATATATTGTTCGCAGGAGGCATATGTTAAAGCACTTGGGAAGGGTTTTTCAGGTGCACCTTTCAAGACGTTTACAATTCGTCTTGGGAGCTCTATTGGAGAACGCTTTCATCTGTCTCAGAATTCAAGTGCTGAGGTATGCCACAACAGTTACTTTTTATTCAACTTTGACCTCTACTTCAGAGGGGTCTATGTTGTATTCGTCTTAGGTGCATCTTTCTATGGGTTTAGCCATGTTTTTATGAAAAGAAGTGGTCTGGTTAAATCATTTGAGAGATTAAATGTGTAACATCAGCATATAGTTCTATACAAGAAATAAATGCTCTCATAAGCCTTGTCCAAACAGCGCATTTCCTCGTACTGTTTTTTTCTCAAGCAAGTACTAGCTAATGTATAGAAGATATCATATATTTATCTCAATGTTATTTGTTGATACACATACTTTTCTTTCAGGCAAGTGAAATAGTAGTGGATTCTCTTGACAACACGGAGAACCTTACAAGTAATTGGCAGTTTATGCTCTTGGAGTTTGCTAGTTCTCATTATGTTGCCATTTGCACCGAAAAGGATGTCAAAACAAAAGGTTAGAAAAGTTCTTTTTTCTCCATAAAGTTGAGAATGTCGATGAAGAAGAGTTCTAAACATGTTTTGATTACCACAGGTGATTGGAATAATAATCCTATGAAATTAACAGTTTGGAAGACAATTCCATTTGTTGAAGATAGTTGTGTCTCTGGAACAGACACAGTTCTTAAAGTTTGTGGCTTGAGATAATGATTGTTACATCCGCAATGATACTTAATCTGACAATGTATCATTAGACATTAGAATCCTTGTATTCAGAGTAGCAACTTTTATGAAGAAAGTATCTTCCTACAAGCCAAACCTGTGAACATAGTACATTTCTGCTAGTACAGTTTCTGGCTGGCATTGGCTATTCTTAACAGATGAATCAAAACCATGTGTAGCACTGGGTAATTTTATTGGATCCAACAATTTTATGCTGGGAAAACAGATTGTAGAAGTACATGAATTCTCATTATTTTGCATTCTTGTCTGTAAGATGGCCAGTTTTCTTCCTGATTGTAAGCATTGCTTCTGTTACATACTTCATTTTTTCTCGTGAGACGATGAGAAGTCATTTGTCAACGTGTGGAGTGTCATTCAGTAGTATGAATGCTACGCGACAACACTCGAGAGTTGGTACTTACATGCATGTAAGGATAGAATTGAAAGTTGAGGCACTAGCATTGCAAAAAAGAGAACAGAACATATATCATAATCAATAAACATTCTTTAGAATGATGGTATAGTTCATAATGCTTATTTCAGCCAAACATGTAACTGCTTCTTTTTGAATTCAGCTCCACTACTTCAAAAGTACTTTTAGGGATCTACAAGTTAACCAAATTTCTGCCCCTCCTTGAATGGTCTCAACATGCTTGCCCCTAAAATTTGTGCACAAGGAAGGAGATGCCTCCATCAAACATCCAAATACATCTGTTCTCAAAAAGTGGTCCCTTGTTTGCCCTTATTTTCTTGTGATGCAAACTTTTGAAAGACTATTGACAATTCATCTCATGGTGATGACAATTGAAAATTCATATCTCATGGTCACTGAACTTTTCAACTTCTGGAGAATGCATGTTCTTTCTTATATGGACCACATAGGTCAACTCGGAAGAAGTTCAACCATCGATATATTATGATCCCTTGCATGGGGTGTAGGTTGCGTTCAGTTAGGTCCCGAGGACTTGATGAAAACAGAGTTGCACAATGTTGCAACAGGCTTCAAGATTCGGAGAGCATACATGCCCGTTTTCCATCTTTATAATGAGCTTCACTGCTAAGTTCTTGTTAGCACTTGTCCAGTCTCACCAGTCACCAATAATCATTGCAAGAACATGTACCATTCCTAAAATGGTGGAAACGAGTAGCATCTCTGACCATGAATAACCGATCCACAATTTTGCTGACTCGCTTTACAAACGAGTGACAGTCACTGCATATTCTTAAGTTCTTTATAACAAGAATGTCAGTCCCTATTTCAGTGTTCAAGAGAGCAAATGCAATCGCCAAACGTTCACTATGCACGCCCATAATATTAGGAAGTTCTTGATTTGTTACCTTTTGACCATTTTTGTTTGCTCCTCCACACTCACTTTCAGTATCCTCCAATCTGTTCAACAGTTTGTATATCTCTTTTGTTTGAGGATGACTTCTATCGCCAGCCACGAAGAGGTGAGTTTTCCCTTTACACTCAAAATAGCTATAACCTGGATCCTTTTTGAGCTTTCGTTCTCTCATCATCAATCTAACTCTTAATATACCTTCTGAATTATTTGCCTCTGTGTAGATATTTGAAAGTAGCACGTAATAGCCTATGTTTGTTGGCTCAAGCTCAACAACCTTGTTAAAAGCTAATTCTGCAAGTTCAACATTTTTGTGGATCTTGCAAGCACCCAAAAGGGCACCCCATACAGCACCATCAGGCTCATCTTCCATCAATTCAATAAGTTTCCGAGCTTCCTCAAGTCGACCAGCACGACCTAATAGATCCACAACACAAGAGTAGTGCTCTGAGCATGGCTTCAACCCATACTCCCTATTCATCAGATCAAGATAATCTAACCCCTTTTCAGTCAACCCTGCATGACTACATGCAGATAGAACACTAACAAACACTGTTCCATCAGGTTGAATGCCAGTCTCGATCATCTTATCAAAAAGCTCCACAGCAATGTTTCCAAGCCCATGTATTCCATAACCGCCTATTATTGCTGTCCAGGACACCAAGTTTTTCTCTGGCAT
The DNA here is from genome assembly GCA_018342035.1 of Solanum appendiculatum. Classification (NCBI taxonomy): domain Eukaryota; kingdom Viridiplantae; phylum Streptophyta; class Magnoliopsida; order Solanales; family Solanaceae; genus Solanum; species Solanum appendiculatum. Next base: position 193,420 of record JAGDQO010000642.1, read on the forward strand.
CTCATCAAATATTATCTGTGCTTTCGCCAAATTACCACATCTAGCATACATATTTATTAGAGCATTCTTCAAGAATACATTAAACCTCATACTACTAGACCTTATTTTCTCTTCCACCTCAAAACCAATCTTTTGAGCACCAAGATTAGCACAAGCTGACAAAACTCCAACAAATGTCACCGCATCAGGATTCACCTCCAACAATTCCATCTCATGATAAAGCTCCAACACTTCACCAGCCAACCCATTTTGCGCGTATCCAGAAATCATCGCATTCCAAGTGATCAACCCCTTTTCCGGTATATGATCAAACAACTTCCTCGCTAACTCCATAGACGCACAACGCACGTACATTGTCAACAAACAGTTTGCAATAGCCAAATCATTATCCAATCCACACTTAACATTCAAACAATGCAGCGACATCCCCAACCACAGATACCACGGAACAGTACAACCTGGAACCAATCCCAAAACAGTAACCGCATTAAACGACACTCCTCTCATCCTCATTTCACTAAACAACAAAAACCCATTCAAGAAATTACCATTCTGAACATACCCAGAAATCAAAGCATTGTAACAAACAGTAAGATTTCTTTGCGGCATTTCATCAAACACTTTCTGTGCAAATTCAGTTAACTTACATCTACAGTACATAGTTATCAATGCAGTTTGAACAAAAGGCTCAAATTCACAACCCAACTTGATAACATGACAATGGAGTTGTTTTCCGGTAATGGGAAGGGAGAGTGAAGCTGAAGATTTGAGAGCAAAAGGGAAAGTGAAGGCATTTGGGGTAGCTCCAGATTGAAGCATTTGTTGGTAAAGAATGAGTGCTTCGTTGTACAGACCATGTTTTGAGAGATTTCTCAAATGGGTATTCCATGGAGTAGCAGTAGTAGTAAAAAAACTTGAAGCTTTGGTGAAAATGGTGGATTTGTAAGTATGAAAAAGTGACAAGAAAATGGTGTTCTTGTGGAGAGGTGTAAGGTGGAGGTGGAGGGGTGTGGTCATTTACTTTAGACAAAAGGTGATTGGAAGGCTTTAATGCATCTTATAGTAACTTATTTGGAGTCGTCGCGACTCAAGCTTATGACATGTATTATCTTGATTTATCTCAACGAGTTTCACGAAATAATTACTCGGGTTATGTCATTATTAAGTCTAAAAGTATGCATACTTTATGAATTTGTATTAACCCTTTTAAAACTCTTCACTTTTCATATTCCACCGGTCACCACCCCAACTGTGTAGGTCCTTTTGACTAGTTCTTTCAAGAGTGATCATGTTTTTCATATTAAATATATATTTCATTTAAGGTGTAATATACATTTGTCCATCAAAAGCTTGTCAATCTATAAATACGATAGTCTTTCTCTTTGATTGGTCCTCATCAATTTGTCATTTGTTAAAAATGTCACATACAACATCATGAACTTGAATTGTGATAAATATTTTAATTAGTTTCAATAAAAAATACACACTTACTCATTAAACTATTATTTATAATATATTGCTGCTTATTTACATCAATTCTAATTAAAAATCTTTCGTATCGATTTAATATTAACTTCTTCTTTTTTTGTTTGAAATCACTCGTTAGATGAGGTGAACTTAAATATTGAAAAAAACATCTCCATAGCTCCTACCATCCTAACTCCTACCTATCATGATATTTTTATCTAAATTATATACAAATAATTTTATAGTAATATCTTTTTACATGCATACCAAAATCCAAACACAAAAAAATAATAAGTCTACTTCAGTTGATGGTGTAGGATATTATGGTAGTCCGCGATGCACAGAATATTGCAACAAGCAAGTAGATAAACCAATATAGAGATTACACTTTTTGTTCTAATGGATAAAGCAAAGAACCAAAAAAGCTTCAATCTTTAATCTCCATTTTCATTTTTCCATGGAATCCACTGCTTCTTTCTCTTCAACTATGGCTTCTCACCATTTTTTTCCACTTTCTAAAGCAACCCTTTCAACTTCCAAACTTAACCCCACTTGTAATTCTTTTACTTGTTGGACTGGTTCTACTCATTCTCTTTCATTTTCTTCAAGAAATTCATTCACTGTAAGACCCTTTTGGATGTTGGTTAGTTTTCTTGTTTTATATTTACATTTTTGTACTTTTTTTGTTAAAGATTGGATTTTTATGTAGAGGGATACATGGAGGGTGATCAATTCCAAGAATGTGGTTACTATAAGAAGGGAAATGCGTGGAGTTATTAGAGCTGAGATGTTTGGACAGCTTACTAGTGGACTTGAAAATGCTTGGAACAAGCTCAAAGGAGAAGGTAAAAGCAAAAAGTACTCTTTTTTTTAAGTTTAAAAAAGAGCTAATTTTATGTGAAATTTTGAAGTGTGGGAGCTGATACTTAAATTGTTAATCTCGAGTAGGTATATGTTAGAGTGTGTTAGAGTCGCATGTTGGTTGGTTGGGGAATGGACCGGTGGTCTGTTATATGGACTTGGGTGATCCTCTTTTCGTGAGCTTGCCTTTGGGGTCGAGTTAGGCCCAAATGTCATATCTTTATATGATATCATAGCTACTTAGCTAGGTTCATCCCTGTTTGGACTCCCGGTCCATGCTCTAGTTAGGCATGAGGTGTTAAAGTGGGGTTACAGTCCCACATCAGTTTATATGGATTGGGCAATCCTCCTGTCATGAGCTAGTTTTTGGAGTTGAGTTAGGCCCGGGTGTCATACTTTACAGTTTTGAAAGGGAATTGAAAATTGATATCTTGGATAGGGACGATAGTTCAAAAATATGACTTCAAGAACGTCTTCTGGTTTTTTCGTATTCAGGATAACATCTTAAGATAATTCATTAATACATCATAGCAACCTAAGGGAATGTGTTTATTTGCTGTTGTCACAATTTCAGTTAAAGTAAATATCCTTTGCTAAGAAAAGTCTGTGAGATAAGATAGGAGTGAACTAAAGCTTCTTCAAAATGTGGCATGTATACAAGGGTCATACCAATCTTGGTGAATGAGTTCAGCAAGACTTACAAAAAAACTAAAAAACCTGGAATCGATCCTTAAATAGGAATTTAGTCTCATTTTCCAAGATTTCAACATGCTGAAATACAAAAAATAAAACAACCTGGAATCTATCCTTAATTAGGAATTACGTCTCATTTTCCAAGATTTTAACATACATCAGAGCTGAAAATGTATCAGTGAGGATTTCCTTTATGGATGTTGAGGCTTTGGAGATAGAGTGGGACAGGAATCCCAAAATTCTATGCCCAAGCCAATTGATTCTTGAAGAATTGGTAAGTAATTGACCTAACCTTCTGCTATGAGAATGTTTTAGTGGAAATGTGGGCTGTCAGGACGGGGTGATGTGGAGATGGAAACTATATAAGTAGGAACATGAAACTTAATGTCTAGACTTAAACCCCACATGTTTAGAGGATTCAACAACATGACTGATTTCATTTTCAGGGTGGATGATGAGTTGTTGTAGATAGTAATATTGATCCATTCGAGGAGGTGCCAGAGGGGGTATAATGAATTATACTTCAAGAGAAGAAATCGGGAAGATGTATTATTGATTGTTAAACTCCAATGAAGTGTATGGAAAGGGAGGGGGCCTTGCTACTATAAGATTTTAAATGCAAAGAGTAGAACATATTAACAACTAATCAACTATGGGTCATTGGATTTCTATTTAACAGGGATATACTTCTCCTTTTTAGTTCCAAACATTATTTCTTGATACTATAAAGTTTTTGTAATAAACTAAGGGGAAGTATTTAATTGTTTAAAATGTGAGTTGCTTGCTTATCCAAATCCAAACTTTTAATCATATTTTCTATGTCCCCATTTTTCAAAATTTTGGAGGTTTAAGTTCTCATTGCCCTTGTTACTTTTATATAATCATGAAGTGGCTGTTGTTTGAATTCCTTGTGCTTCAGAGGTTTTGACCAAGGAAAACATTGTGGAACCTATGAGAGACATCAGGAGGGCTCTTTTAGAAGCTGATGTATGTTGCTCTCTATTTCAGCAGCTAATCTCTATACATTAAATTTTGCCTCTTATTTAACTTTAATTGGCAGGTTAGTCTCCCTGTTGTCAGAAGGTTTGTTCAGTCTGTTAGTGAAGAAGCCGTTGGGACTGGCTTGATTCGAGGAGTAAAGCCAGATCAGCAACTAGTTAAAGTATGTATTATCGGACTGATGACTTTGAACAATACACAATTGTACTTTGAAAACAGACGGTCTCCCTTCTGTTGTTGATTTTATTTTGCTTGCACAACTGGCTATCAGCTCGATCTGAACTTTTTCTTTATCTCATTTGGTTGGTGTAGGTTGTACGTGACGAGCTTGTGAAACTGATGGGTGAAGAGGTTTCTGAACTGGTTTTTGCTAAATCTAAACCCACCGTAATACTATTGGCCGGTCTACAAGGTGTTGGGAAGACAACTGTTAGTGCAAAGTTAGCTTTATATCTAAAGAAACAGGTGCACTTCCAAACTTCACCTTCTCTTAACCCTTTCCTGACCTTCCTTTACTTTCTCTCACTCTCTCTCTTGCTCATTCTATTGCAATTTACGTATATGGTTGTAGAACCTGCATTTCTCCAAGTACCTTCTAATATTAGCATTTTCCCTCTTTCTCATTCTATTGTCAAACCATTGATGGGCACTGGTGGCATGGTCTGCAGGGTAAGAGTTGCATGCTGATTGCTGGAGACGTGTACAGACCTGCTGCTATTGACCAACTTGTTATTTTGGGTGAACAGGTATGCCATGTCACATTAGCAACAATAAGAATGTATATCATTTCATTTTAGATGCTTTTTTCTGTTCTTCTACACATTAACAAGCTTTTCCTATATATCATCCTCTTTACGAGTACGCAGAATATCTAAACACAACATTAGCCATTCTCATGTTCACTGATAAGTGGGGGAACAGGTTGATGTGCCTGTTTATGCAGCAGGAACAGATGTAAAACCTGCAGATATAGCCCGACAAGGATTACAAGAGGCCAAAAAGAAGAACGTAGATGTAGTCATAATGGATACAGCTGGAAGACTTCAGGTCATATCATCTTAGTTTCTGGATTCTGCTATAATTTTTTCCTAGTAGTTTGTATTTAAATCTTTCTTAGTTCTTGTAGATAGATAAAGCTATGATGGATGAATTAAAAGACGTGAAACGGGTACTGAACCCCACAGAGGTTTTGCTTGTTGTGGATGCAATGACTGGCCAAGAAGCTGCAGGTACTTCTACACTCATAAAACATGCAAATGATCAATTACATGGAAATTGTTATTACATGCCACAGACATTTTGCTTCTTGTGAAAAATGGCTTTTGACTAGCATGGTCCTATCACTTTTCACATATTTTCGTTCTGTGTGGCTTTCTTTATACTTTGATCTACAGCAAGGGCTCGCTAATATTTATGCTCTGTGGTTGATCTCATTGAGGAACATCTCTTTTTTCTTAACAATGGACATTCACATATTGCCAAAGCAGTGTATCTTATCATGCATACTTTTGACTTGCCAAACTTTTGCATTTTCTTGCTCCAAGGACTAACCGTCTGATACCAAAAACGTTTCTTAACAATCCAGTCCATACTGTTATCTGAGGTCTGCTTCTCATGTAGAGAGAGCAAAATATCTGTTGTTTGTGTAATGTGACCACCGGGAGCATTTTTCTCAAGAGAACATTATATTGCTTTTCATCGAAGCTTGAAGACTTATGCCACAGCTGTATATGACAGTTAATTTCTTTCTTGTGCTTGTTTTGTTGGAGCAGAAGTTATATCTTGGAACTTCATCACATAAATATGGATGTTTATCTTTGAAAAACCTCTGTAGCTGTTTAGTTATTTTTCTACTACCTCTATTCACATGACATGTTTGATTGATATCGAGATCAAGGAAATAGTTTCATTTACTTCGATTTTTTTTAGTAAGAAAAAAATACCGAATTGGTTATTTGAGGTTAATGGAGAAAGGCATTCCATATTTGAGTTGTTAAACGAATCTGAACGCTTGAAATTTGTTACTAGATAGTGCAATAAAAATCTGTAACATCAAAAAGCATAGTACACTTTCTTTGAGTTACTACTCACATTAGGACATAATTTCTGCCCTTCACCAATCACTTCATGTTGAAAACAGAAATGTTACGGTTTGTTCTCTCTCTTATCATTCACATTGATGAAATTGTAGCTTTGGTCACAACATTCAATCTCGAAATTGGAATTACTGGTGCCATTTTGACGAAGCTAGATGGAGATTCTAGGGGTGGAGCAGCTTTAAGTGTCAAGGAGGTGGGTTTTATTACTACACGATGCATACATTCGTTTTTTCCTTGTTCTAAGTTCAGCCTTGTACAGTGAGGTAAAGTCTGAAAATGAATGGTACCTTAACAGTTTTATTTTGCTTCAACTTCTCTTGATTAGCAAAATCAACATATATACTTTTTGAACTTAGAACAAAAAAGAAAAAGGAGAATTAATGATGGAAGTAGATGATTATAAATATGCAAAAGCTTTTTTTTCTTTGGAGGGATCATGCGGCAAAACAAAAACTAAAATGTAAAGAGTGGTTGGACCATAAACTTCAGATTTCCTCTATGTTCAACATGTCTTCTAAGTAATATCTTGGAAGAAGTTTACTTTTGTCAAGGTTTAAAGTTTAAACTGAATGGAATAGATTTGAAGCCAATAGGCAATTGATGATATTTGTTTAAGTGGTTGTGTCAAATGTTGCTAATATGGATCATAAGTTACAACACAACAACAACCCAGTGTAGTCCCACAGGTGTGTAATGGGGAGGGTAGGATGTAAGCAGATCTTACTCCTAACTTTTGTGGGGTAGAGAGGTTGTATACGAATCATACGTTATAGACAAAAAATTGCTGATTGCTCTTTAACAGTCAGGTTTTTCACTAAATGAACTAAGATTTTGCATCACAATTATATGTTCACTACCACAGGTATCAGGAAAACCAATTAAGCTCGTAGGAAGGGGTGAACGTATGGAGGACCTTGAACCTTTCTATCCTGACCGCATGGCTGGACGTATTTTAGGGATGGGAGATGTTCTATCATTTGTTGAGAAAGCCCAAGAAGTCGTAAGTGGCAAACAAGTAACTTTGCTCCTGTTTTTTTTTTTTACTTTGGTTCAACTAGTTTCATTTGACTCCTTATAAATGATTTTAGATGCGCCAAGAAGATGCTGAAGATTTGCAGAAGAAGATCATGAGTGCAAAATTTGATTTCAATGACTTTCTGAAGCAAACTCGTGCAGTTGCTCGGATGGGTACCATGTCCCGCGTTATTGGGATGATGCCTGGCATGGGAAAGGTAATATACCTGGTTCTTATTAAATCTATTTCTCCTTTCCGTGTCGTAAATATTGTATGGTGCAATTCATGTTTTAATAGCTACCAAATGTAACGACCTATTTCAGATCAAACAATCAAACCTTGTATCAGCAACATCCCTTCGTTTTTATTTATGTGATGAAATGGAACCGAATCCCTTCTTGTTCATGCTTAAACAGGTTACTCCTGCACAAATTCGAGAAGCAGAGAAGAGCTTAAAGATAATGGAGTCAATGATAGAAGTCATGACGCCAGGTTATTTATCTTACTTCAAGGTTTTTAAGGACGCATGTTACTACGTCTAACCTAAACATATATACTTCCTCCGTTTCAATTTGTTTGTCTTACTTTCCTTTTTAGTCCGTTTAAAAAAGATTGCCTCTTTTCTTTTTTTGGCAACTCTATAATTCTAACTTTCCACGTGGCATGTTTATGACTACAAGATTAGAGGACATTTTGGTACATTCTGCGTATCTTTAGTTGAAAACTAGACAATCAAATTGAAAAGGAAGGAGTACTAGTGCTGCTAGCTCAATTCATATTTCATTGTCTTTCATATTTTTTTCTCAGAGGAGAGGGAGCAACCAGAATTGTTAGCCGAATCTCCTGCTAGAAGGAAACGTATCGCTCAAGAGTCTGGGAAAACTGAGCAACAGGTAAAAATCCATGTGGAGTACTGATGCTAATATGCCATAAAACATTATTTGTCGGAGAATGTTCGGTACTCCTTGCATGCACCTACATAACTTGATTGCAATTTGTAGGTGAATCAACTTGTTGCTCAACTTTTTCAAATGCGTGTACGTATGAAGAATTTGATGGGCGTTATGGAAGGTGGTTCAATTCCTGCACTGAGTAATCTAGAGGAGGCACTAAAATCTGAACAAAAGGTGCTTATCTTGTCTACATTTTTGGCTGAATTACTTGTTATCAAATTAGAATATGTGGATATAGTAGTCAGTTCCAATGTTGAGCTCCTTACCTCCTTTCTATGCTGTGATCATTTCTTCTTACATATTAATCGAGGTGCGCACAACCTGGCCCGAACACTACAGTTATCGGAAAAAAAAAGTTCTTACATACTATTTCTTTTCTCTTCCAATATGCCTTCAAGATTGTAAATTCCACTCGTTCGAGGATTTGCTAATACATCTGTTTGATCTAATACACATTTCTATTGTATGAGATGGATAAACCTATTCTACTATGCATTTGCTTTTTTGACTGGACTTGTACCCGAAAAGGGCATGCTTGTCATGTATTTTTAGATTTGCACTTGTGTTATCTTATCGTTCATTAGCTCTAACTTAAGTTGATGGTTTCGAATGGTCATGTTGTTTCCTTCTTTCTTCAGGCTCCTTCCGGTACTGCAAGGAGGAAGCGAAGGTCAGAACCAAGGAAGCAATTTGCAGACTCGGGATCAGCTAGGCCTAGCCCTCGTGGTTTCGGGGCCAAGAACTAAATTATAAGACTAATATGTCAAATGAAATTTTGAAAAGCAAGCATCTTTGAATAGCTACTTTATGAGTACTCACTAGAAAACAGTGTCTAAATACAATTTCCAGCTGAGAATTGTGAGCACTCTTTCATTTGATGAAGTAAAGAGCAAAAAGGAAATGAAAGGGAATTTGTTGACAAAGGTTATAGTACATTGTATCTACTCTCAACTATGTAAGTTTTTGTACCTTTTCTTGTGTAACTATTGTTGGATCTATCGGAAACAATTTCTCTACCTTCATAAGGTAGGAGTAAGGATGCGTTCATACTAGTCTCCCTAGATTCTACTTGTGGGATTATATTGGGTACGTTGTTGTTGAATAAGTAAAAAGAATTAGAGGAAAATAAACAGAAATGGTAAAATAGTCATTTTTTTCTCTGTATTTTCTAGTAAAATATAATAAACATTTTCTGCAAAAAATAAAAAAGTAGTTGAGATCCTCTATATATGGTAGCATCATTTCAAGGAATGTCATCCATGTGTTAGGTAAAACTATTCTTTTTAATCCTACTTTTGGAACCAAAATCTCTTATTCATATATTATAATTACATAAACAAAGTGAAGTAAATTAAGAACAAAAGAGAGTAAAATAGTTTTCTTTCAATTGCTAAAAGATTAACAATTTTTTGTTTGGATAAAAGAAAAATATGGCAAGTGGAGTTGAAAGTTTTCCAGCAGTGGATGCTGAAAAAGAATTGAATCCACAAAACAACAAGGAATTTCAAGTTGATTCAGTATCATCACAAGTTGCTTCCTCACTTGAAAAAGAGGTAATCATTTCTAATTTCTTTGGAAAAATAAACTACTAGAGATATTAAAACCGTTCATAAGAAACACGGCTTAAGTCTGTTAGGAGAAGAAATTTCATGTCCTTGATATAAGCAATGTAACTAATTTGATATTGATGTAGTGGTTAACTTTTTAAGGTCTCTCACTCGATATTCGATACTCGTATTGAATCCCCAACTAGTTCGGTTCTGGATAGCTCAAGACCCATAGAGGGCAATACCCATATTCAGATTTTCTTTATACTCAATGCTTGAAACTAAAATATCTTATTAAGGATGAAGAAATCTTATCCGTCTCACCACAATCAGTGATCAGTAGTAATTAAGATATAATTTACAATTATGAAAAAATAGTGTGAGATTGAGAATATATTAGCTCATTCATAACTTACTAGCATCCCATTGAATTTTAAAAAAATTGACACGAGAATAATTTTTCATGCATGAGAAAAATAAACCATGGTATATATTTTCATTTTCTTTTCTTGAATAAAACGTTTTTGCGAGCTGAGTATCTTTCAGACACAATGTAGGGGTAAGATTTATACATACGTTATCTTTTCAGAAACTATTTACGGAGATTATACTGAATATGTTGTTGTTTTAATGCAGGCAAAGGAAAAATTGGACAAACTGAAAAATGAAAAAGATAGAAAGGATGCAATACAAAATTTCAAGACTGCTATGATTATCTCTGGAGTTGTTGTTGCTGTTTCTGGGGCTATTTTTGCCATTACCAAAAAGCTCAGGGAGAGATCTAATTAATTAGCACTTTATTATTTATAATATAGTTTTGAACCTTTTTTAAATTTTATTTTAATATTCACCAAATTCAAACATATAAAGAATTTGCTAATATTTATTTATGTTTTAGGTTTTATAGTGAAGAGGTAATTTATCATTTTGTTCTTGGATAATGTGTATGGGGAAAATTTTGAGAGGTGTATACATTGAATTGGGATTTGTTTAAAATCTCAATGAATTGTTGAGTTTTATATTCCTAAATCTATTTAAATTTTCTATTTTTAAAGATATATTTGTGAATCTGATTAAATATATTTAGTCTTTAATTAATTAAATTTTTATTTTCATGAATCGTTATAAATTTTAATGAATTATGAACTAGCAAACCACATAATTAATCTTTTTATAAATATTTATTACAACAACAACAATAACAATAATAATATTCTCAATATAATCCTATAAAGTGGAGCCCCCAAGTCCCAGCTCGAGTGGCAAAAGGTGGAGGATTTGTGGCTTAGGTCGCAGGTTCAAGCCCCACACCATGCAAAACGAAGCCCGGTATTTAAGTGGAGAAGGGTAGAGAGGCGGACCCATTATCCACCGAGTTTAGAAGGCTGTAATTGGTCCAAAAGGCGGATCACAGACGGATTTCTCTATTATAAAAAAAAATATCTTATAAAGTGAGGTGTGTGGAGGGGAGGGTAGACCTCAAAGGTGGGTAGAGAGGCACATTATGGATAAACACTCTCCAAGAAAAAAATAATCTAAATAAAAGACGTAATATACTACAATCAAACTACACGAAACAATAAATAATGACAAATATCGAAGAACAAGAAACTAAAACTCATCCTACGAATACTAATAAGGACAATAAGACAAAACACTCCTACCTATTACTTATTAGGATAGATAAATTTTATTTTAAAAAATATAAAACTCAAATCACTATTAATATTAGCAAATTTCTCTCAAAACCATTTCATAAAATGATTGAGCAAAGTCTTAATTTCGAGCTCTTAATATGAAAAAATCTTACTTGCTATATTACAAGAAGCGAAATTTTAATCAAATAATCGATAAGGACGAAACTTCTCGAATTCGCCCCGAAAAACTTCACATTAACTCATTAAGAATTAAACTAATTCTCTAACAAAAGGACTCGAACCACACACTCACGCTCCCATCCCAACCCTCGTTGTCATTATCCTTTTAGTTAACATAATATATAATAAGGTCGGAAAACCCTAAAAATGGCTGATAGAGCTCTCTATTCACTCTCATTTGACTGATAAATCTGCGGATGCAAGGTAATCTCACTATACATTTGAAATCAGTACTGCTTTCTGCTTTTAAATCCTTCAAAAATGAATGATTTGATGCAAAATTCATTGAAAACCCCCAATTTTTTAGCTGCATCCATTAACAGTACAAGTGAAGGAATTGATAGAATTAGCTATTTGCCCGATGATATATTACACAATATACTTTCATATCTCTACATCTTCGATGTTGTTCAGCTAAGCATTTTGTCGAAAAGATGGAACTATATATGGAGGACAATGCCTTACTTGAATTTTGATATTAATAGCTTTGGTTGTGAACGGATTAATCAACCTTGGGATTTGGGTATGGCTGAGAAATTCAAAGATTTTATCAATTGGGTGTTAATTAACCAATGTGGGGATAACCTTGTTTGTTTTAAGCTTTGTTGTGGGTATATTTTCGGTAAAGGGGCTATTTTTCGATGGGTTCGTGTTGTGACAACTCGAAATGTTCAAGAACTTGTGTTAAGTTTTTGTCCTGCTGAGCCATTTGAGTTGCCATATTGTGTTGTGACTTGTGAATCCTTGCGAGTTTTGAAATTACGGCTTGATGGGTCTGTACTTAAGTTACCTAATCATTTTGGATTTTATCGGCTGAAATTTCTTCATCTTGAAAAAGTTGAGTTATCAAACAAGCATTTGACGAGTTGCTTGTTCTCAAGATTAGAAAAACTGATATTGGATAGTTGTACTTTTGGAACTATGACTATGCTTGATATTGCTTCGACGTCTCTGGTTTATGTGTCTCTACTGAACTATGTCAACAACGTAGAAGATTACAGCAATTGTAACGTCAAGATTTCTTGCCCGAATCTCAAGGTCTTGAAATATGGTGCTCCATTGGCAAAGGATATGATCATAGAGAATCTCTTGTCTATAGAAGTTGTTCACATCTTATTTTTTGATTCAGACGGTGTAATAAAAGAAATTGGCATGTGTCTGCATAAGATGTTCAAGAATGTCGCTTCTACATCAGCTTTGAAATTATGCAAAGGTTCCATTGTGGGCTTGTATAGTGTATTTCATGGAGTAAGAAACTTCCCGGTCACGTTTTATAAGCTCAAGTCCTTAAAATTGGCAGTGGCAATTGATGAATTTTGCATGGAAGTCATGATGCTATTGCTCAAGCATTCTCCTAATTTAGAGGTTCTGAATTTGTTTTCTGACGAGAATTATGGTTGGGATGAAAACTGGAAGTTGCATGATCCTAGTGAAAGCGTTGTGTGCTTGGAGTCTCATCTAAAGTTGATACAGTTGGCTGGTTTCAAAAATGAAGAAAAAGAGATGGAGCTACTAAGGTTTTTCCTTAAGAATGCAAAAGTATTAGAAAAACTGATAATTGTTTGGGATAGCTATAATGACATATCAGAAGAGGTATCCGAGGAGCTCTTGAAGTTTCCTAGAGCTTCTTCGCATGTTGTTGTGTCATTTCTTAATTTCAAACCCAAATCAAGATCTCGTCACCGGTACAATTTAGTTTAAAAGAGGTTTTGATTGTGAGAAGCTATGTTGCTTGGACTTGGACTCGGACTCTGACTCTCCAAAAATGTTGTACTACTTTTGGAAGATCTGACATACATTTGAAGTGTCCAAGCAACATAGGTTAGAAGTACCCTTTTTGAGAACTAGTGCATGAGCAAGCACATGACACCTTAAGTTTATGAATTTCTTCTACTGTTTTGCCTTTTCAAAGAGCACTGGACAGACTTCAATGAAGCATGTTTGACTCCGGACAAAGAAGCATTCAACTTGTCAACAGATGTTACATGCGTCTCCAAGATTTAGAAAGTATCAGTCATCTCTTTCTGCACTTTATGGTTGTTGTTGACCTTTGAGAAGTGTTTTATTATGTTCTTGGACTTGCACGTGGGTCATGCCATACACAGTTGAAGATACATATGAATGCTGGAAGCATGAAGAAGATCAGGATGTCCCTGCAAGTAGTAGATGCTTTGATGGTATTTCAACTCCAAACTACTCTCAGCTATAAGCTAGATGTTTGTTTAACTTATTTAGCTTGATGAACAACTTAAGCCTTGTAAATTACGTGATTTCTTTTGTAACTTCTGCATCTTCGTGATGTTTTTCTCAATGAAACTTATTTCATCAAAGAGTATGGATAATTTCACCTTCGTTTTTTCGTATTATTATTATAGCTTTACTTAAGCCGAGGGTCTATTGGAAACATTGAGGTAAGTCTGTGTACACACACCTCTCCAAACTCCGCTTATGGGATTTCTTCTGCTTTCACACACCAACAATGATTACTGCCAAGAAGAGTGATGAGTGCTTGGTGTATACTCCAAGATTGGCTTGTGGAAAGCAAGTCTTGATTAATGGTTTTCAACCAATAGCTATGGCTTCTGCTTCTGAATCAAAGGCTTAAGTTAAAAACACAAATGTGGACTAATATTAACTTTATAACTTGGGGCAGGGGGAGGGAAGAGAGCATAAAGTGGTAGAATCGAGTTGTCTCTTCTTTTTTTTATGACAAGGGAAATCCGTCGCCGCTAACCTTTGGGTGCACATAGAGTAAAATCCCGCTTCTATGCAATAGCTCGCAAACCACACATGAAAGATAATCTTTTTATTGGAAGCCATTATAATTGAAGACATTATTCAAGCAAGAAGGTCAAGGCTCAACATTAGTCATTAGGTTGTTAATTACTCCCCCGTTTTTTTTGTTTGTGATATTTGGACATAGCACACTCATTAAGAAAATAATAGTTAATATAATAGTTGATATTTAGTATAGTCTTGAAAAATAATTTGAGGAATAAGTAATTAATGCTAAGTGTAAAGCATGAGAAAAATAATTGTCTTCTCTTTGATATGTTAGAAGTGACAAATAAAAGTAAAAATTTATTCTTGAAATAATGGACAAGTAAAATTAAACAGATGAAGTATTATTTAAAAATTGATCGAACCTATTATATCGAGCCATACTAAATTGATTATTAGTTATATATATATCTTTGAATAAAAAATGTAAAAGGTTGCCCCATTGCAAAGGTGTAAGAAATTAGCTATGGATGGTTTTTCAAGAGAGATTAAAAGGTAGGTCGGAGAAGTATTAGGGAAATGTGATTAGATAGGATATGACACAACTTCAGCTTACCGAGGATATGATTTTAGACATGAAGTTATGGAGGACAAAGATTAGGGTAGGAAGTTAGTTAGATAGTTGAACGTTTGTCTCACTTATTCTTCTATACTATTAGTTATGATTTTTTACATCTCTATTATTGTTTTATCTTATATTACTATTGTTTAGGATGATTTGATAGGTTATCATAATTGTTTGGGATAGCTATAATGACACATCAGAAGAGGCAACAGATGAGGTTTTGAAGTTTCCTAGAGCTTCTTCACATGTTGTTGTCACATTTCTTAATGCTAACCCTAATCAAGATTTCGTTACCAGTACAATATAGTTTAAAAGAGGTTCTGATTGTTAGAAGCTATGTTTCTTGGACTCTGACTCTCCAAAACTGTTGTCATACCCGTGTTAGAAGCGTTCAACTTGTCAACGGATGTTTACACGCGTCTCCAAGATTTGAAAAGTATCGGTCACCTCTTTCTGCACTGTACCGTAGTTGTTGGCATATGAATGATAGTGCTTATGAAGAGTTTGGTAAAGACATGAAGAAGATTTGTATGTGCCTGTAAGTATTTTTTCGTGTGTTTGGACAGAAAGGAATCGTAGATGCTTTGATGGGATTTCAACTCCAAATCACTCCTATAAGCTAGATGTTTGTGTAACTTATTTAGCTTGAACAACTTAAGCCCTGTGAATTGCGTTGATCCATTTTTGGACTTCGTTAGCTCTCTAATCGTAGCATAAGTCCTTTATGCTGGAGCTAACGCGATCTCTTTTGTAACGTCTGCATATTCATGATGTTTTCTTAATGAAACTTCTTACTTCATCAAAGAGTAAGGATAATTTCACTTCGCGTCATTTTTTGTATTGTTATTGTATGTTGTTTTCTTTGCTTCAGTTTCCGTATTATTTGTTGTTTCTATTGTTCTCTTCTAACATTTTGATATGCTTTACGTGAGCTGAGATTGCATACACACACCCCTCTCTCAAACTCCACTTGTGGGATTATACTGATATGTTGTTGTCGTTGTATATACGTTAAAGAACATTTTTGATTGAGACAATTGATTTGTTGTCTGCTGGATGGAAGTACAAAGGGACTAGTTTTGATCTAAATGAAGGGATTAAAGAACGACTACTCGTAAATAAAACAATAATATATATCTTTACTTTAATCGACCACTTTTAACATAAGTATCGAGTACATGTAAATATTTTTCATCGTAACATGTCAGTGTATTAATCTTATAAGTGGAGTTTAGAATGGGTAGAGTATAATCCAGACCTTATCCCTCACTTGAGAGGTAGAGAGACCGTTTTTGATAGATCCGACCCAAGAAAAAGCATATAAAGCAGAATGAAAAAAAAAATGGAAGTGAAGAAATCATGACAAAATATTATAGAAATTATTAATAAGAACAATAACTACAGTAAAATAATATAGTAATCGAAGTATAGGAGACAATACATAGTAACAGAAATCAAATAACAAGAAATTACGAGAGAAATGTTACACTAGGGCTGTTCATGGTTATGGTTAAAAAACCAAATCGAACCGCAATCCGAACCAAACCGATTAAAAAAACCGATATTTGGTTTGGTTTGGTTTTAAATTTTGAAAACCGATACTATTTGGTTTGGTTTTGGTTTTACTAAAAAACAACCGCAAAAATAATCAAACCAAACCGATAAATTATATATATATAATTCTATAATTATTTATATATTATTCATAAATAAAATATAAATATTTTGTTTACTTTTAATTAACTTAAGTCTTTAACTTTACCATTTCTCAAGCCCAACACATAAATTTTTGCCCAACTATTACAACCAAAAGTCCAAGTCCATCAAAATTCATTACTTTGGTAGTTACCTACCCTACCTCACATAAGATAGTCACACTTTCTCTTAATTGAACCGACAATATCTTTCATGTGGATTGTTCATGTCCTAGGTGTATGTGTGGATGTGCCTATCGAGATACATATGTCTTCAAAAAAAATACTACTTTCAAACCGAAAAAACCAGAAAAACCGAACCAATCCAACAATAACCAAACCGACGGTTATTTTTTTCGTTTGGTTTGGTTTGATTTTAGAAATTTAAAAACCGACTAGATTGGTTTGATTTTGGTTTTAATCAATAACCGATCCAAACCGAACCACGAACAGCCCTAGTTACGACTACTATTATGGAAGGATAAACAAGACAATGCTCAAAATGAAGGACAAAAATTGTATATTTCTTAATTGCAGGTTATATGTAGTTAATTAAGTATATAATATAAGGACCAAAATCAGAGTGTATGGATGTTAAGGGACCAAAAACGCAAATACCTAAATTAACCACCGGAAAATGTCCCTAATTCACCTGAAACCGCCATATCACGGCCGTTCGCCGCCCCTTCGCCACCACAAACTCACAGTCCCCCGCCAGGTAACCAAACCAATTACTAACATCATCTTCAATTTCTCCATTTCCACCTCTGCCTTAACAGTAAAATCATCATCCACACGCGCCGCTGCGAACTCCGGCAAGTTCATTTCTCCGTTCACCTCTATAGCTCCACTTAAGCCTTATCTCCTCTCGGAATGGAAACCAATTCTCTGTGGATGGCTCTGCAGTGTTTTATCTGTTTACTCTCTGTCCAAAATTGTTCCCAAAGTGGGAAAATTCTCGTCTCTCATGAATCCGTTGGATGTTGTGAGGCTGAGAGAGGAGTGTTTGGTTTTGGGAGGTTTGTTTTTTGTTCGACTCGTTGGTAATTATCTGCAGCAAGCGTTTCTATGGGAAGCTGCGTTGAATTGTGTGTATAAGATGAGGGTTTGTGTTTTCCGTAAGGTTTTGCAGAGAGATTTAGGGTTTTTTGAGGGAGAAAGTGGGATTGCTGCTGGAGATGTTGCTTATAGGATTACTGCTGAAGCTTCTGATGTTGCTGATACTGTTTATTCTCTCTTGAATGTGAGTTGAGAAAATGATGCTTTGGTACTCCTAACCTATGTTGCTTGGACTCTCCAAAAATGTTGTTCTACCCGTGTTGGATCTCCAAAAGTGCATATCTGATGCCACACAAACCCAACAATATTTTTGAAGAGTCCAAGCAACATAGCTTCTAACTACCTAGCCCTTGGAGCCTCCAGTTCTGTGTATTTTTATTAAATTTAACTGTGTGAAGCTCATAAGACAATGATGCTTTGGTACTCCCAACTACCTAAGTTCATGGATCATCTGTTTCTGTATATTTTATGTTGTTGAACTGCATAATCGAAAAGTTTTAACGGTTATAAGGGTACGCTTATATTTATTGTTGTGCTTGCAACCACCCTCTCACGATTACTCTCTTGGATCATGCATGTGAAATTTTTGTTTTGATGGGTGGGATATCATACATAAGATTTGAACCTATGACCTAAAAAAACGATTTTTGAACCCCCTTAACACTACACTAGACTAGAGCCTTCTGTTATGACAAGAGGATTCACCAGTTTATATACAACCAAAAAAGAATTGGTTTTGCTCTATTTGTGTAGGATAATTCTCCGGCAAAGAGGTTCGGCCTCAGTGGCCATGAGATTTGATCTCAGATACTTATTTATGTTTGCAAGATGTCCCTCAGTTGTGTGATTCTTTTGTTGGATAAGCACATAGAAATACTATTTTGGAAGAGTTCGTTGGACTCAAACCTCATGAGTGCTATTAGTACCATGATGAACGATAAGAATTGTTTCACTAAAAATTTAAGTTGTTAGAGAATTGATGCTTTTACTTTTATGTCTTCAACAAACTCTTTCCCTCTCTTCCTAAATCTCGTGCTTTGCTATTTACAGACTATTGTACCAAGTAGTCTTCAATTATCAGCAATGGCAGTTCAGATGTTGGTCATCAACCCTGTTCTATCGTTACTTTCCGCCTTGGTGACAAAAGATGCATTAGTTCTTTCCTTCTATTATTATGAATTATTTATGAATGTTGGATGAGTTTATATTGAATATTGATGGGTGTTATTTAAGGTGATCCCGTTGATGGGTTTTGTGATTGGTTACTTGGGCGAAAAACTTCGTGATGTATCAAACAAGGCACATCTTGCTGCTGCTTCTCTCTCTTCCTATCTGAATGAGGTAAGTGTTTTTGGTTATGATAGCATATGAATGAATGAATCAACTGGCTTTGATCCAAAACTAGTTGGTTTTTCCATATGAATTCTCTATATCCATTTTGTTATTCAGGGCCATTTCATTCCAATATGAAATTTTCAATCAAAGTGCAATAGCTTCTTACATATGGAGAAAACTTCTTCCACCTTCTCCCTTCTTTTCCAGCTTTTTTTGTTCTATGTTACTCTCTTCCTTATATTCAAAGAATCAGGCTTTCGACAACAACTGAAGGAAAATACTACTTGTTACAGATCCTCCCATCAATTCTTTTTGTGAAGGCAAACAATGCGGAGTCCTGTGAAAGAAAGAGGTTCCAGTCACTTGCTTTTGCTGATCTATCTGCGACTATGGGAAAGAAGAAGTTGAAGTCATTTATTCCTCAGTTGGTACAGGCAATATATTTTGGCACCTTATGCACATTTAGCGCTGGAACGCTGCTAGTTTCAAAAGGTTCAATTGATTGCTCTGCCATGATTTCTTTTGTGACATCCCTGGTTCTGTTGATCTCCCCAATCCAGGTAATGTTTCAATTATTGGAGGATTATGTTTCTGTAAGTTCATTTGTTTGAAATTTGATTCGTCTCCTATCTTTGAAATAAGATAAATAGGTTATATTACCTCCATCCCATGTGCACAACACACTTCTAAACTAATTATTTTCCTGATCAACTTTGACAAATTTTAAGAATCCAAATTTGAACTTTATGTGATGTTCTTCCCTTAAACCAACTCCACGAAGTAGAGGTAAGGTCTGAGTACATTATTCCCTCCCCGGACCCCACTTGTGGGGTTTCAGTGGGTATGTTGTTGTTGTTGTTGTTGTCTTCTCTTAAACCAACTTTTGAACGACTACGTTATATTTTTCTTGTATCACTTCAACTGTTGCAATACACATTGCTTCGAGTCGGGTGTTACTTGAAAGAAGGAAGCATATAGAAGTAGGTTGTTATTTTACTCTATAAAAATTGAAAGCATATAGCAGTAACCTGGGAGTCTGGACCCCATACATAGCTTTGTTTTTTGGCGTTGGGATAAGAATCAAGCAGCACAACCTACAAGTAAAATTAATCATGAGATAGCTTTACCTTATGAATTGCTGATCTAAAAGTACCAAATTATCCAGGTACCTGAACTGAACGGCATGGAACAAAGTTAATCAGGAGGTTGTCTTCACATCAGAAGGCATCCATAGGAAGCTTTGAATAATACTGTGAATCACTCAAAACTTTCCCTTAATAGAAGAAGCTTTTCTCGAGACAGAGGCTTCATAAATTTGATCAACTTCTCGATCCCATTTATATTGGAAGTGACTTACACTTTTATGTTTCCCTCTCCTCTTTTGACTGTTTTTTTTTTCTTGTTCGTCTGGACTTCTCTCATACTGCTTCATGTTGATATTATGGTTCAGCATGTGGAGCAATTTTAGCTATCAATCTGA
The DNA here is from genome assembly GCA_018342035.1 of Solanum appendiculatum. Taxonomy (NCBI): domain Eukaryota; kingdom Viridiplantae; phylum Streptophyta; class Magnoliopsida; order Solanales; family Solanaceae; genus Solanum; species Solanum appendiculatum. Next base: position 213,845 of record JAGDQO010000642.1, read on the forward strand.
ATCTAAGAGTTGTGCAGGAGGTGGGAAAAGCATACAACGAATTAAAACAAGGAGAACCAGCAATTCAGCGCCTATTTAGTTTGACAAGGTTTGAACCAGAGGTAAATATATAACTTGTTGATTTCTATGACTTTGGTAATGGCATGTAGGATAGAGAGCGGCAGAACTAGAATTAGGTCTCCTCTTAAGTTACGATACAAAATAATTTAGTCTTGCATTGTTGGACCTGAAACCAAAAAATACTTGCTGTCAGATTTAAGAGTCAAATACTTAAAACCTGTGTTGTCAAAGGCTTATTTAAGGCGCACTAGCCCTGAAAATCTCAGGGAAGGCGCTTTAACTCGCTTAAGTTGAGCTGCAGCATAGGCAAGGCACTATGGTGTGCACCTCATTGCGCATGAGTTCTGTCTTGAATCGAGCGGTACTAACATAAATACAATAAGCACTAGTGTATTACTCCCTTCATTTCAGTTTAAGGGTCTTAGTTTGTACAGAATCATGGCTTTTTGTAGATTCTTTTACCTTTTGGTGTACCCCTTGTATACGATCAGATTTTTTGGTATGTTTATGAATGAAATACATTTACCTGATAGATAAAAAAGAAAGAAAGAGGCATTCCTTTTGATATATACTAAAAGGAAAATAAGAAACTAAGATTAAAACTAAGGGAGTAGTTGTTAAGGAAAACAGTATGAATGAATTTGTTATTTCTCCTTGAATTACGCATATATTTCTATTTTTTCTTCAATTGCGCCTTTTTCTTCACTAAAGCCTACAGTTAAATCGCGCATTGCACTTAAACCACAATCTACCTGGAGCACTTTTTAGAGCTTTTCACCTTTGACAACACTGCTTACAACTTCTGCCATTAATGTCATTATTGCAAGCATATAATCATCATATTTTATTCATATCATCATTACAACAACATACGCAGTGTGATCCCACAAGTGGATTATGGGGAGGGTAGGATGTAGGCAGACCTTATCTCTACCTTTGTGTGGTGGAGAGGCTGTTTCCGGTAGACCCTCGGCTCAAAAGAAGTGTAATCAAAGCAGGGTTGAAAGGACAATAACAGTAGCAAAATAACATACACGTCATGATTGGTGAAGGAAAAAGAAGATATCTCTCCAGTGACTACCAAATCAGTTCTATCTATTTTTCATTATCTTCTTATATTTAGAAGCTCCATCTTCTTAGGTGGTTGTTTTACACTTTGCTTCTTTCATTTTCTACTTGGTATGATTGATTGATCTTCGCTAATATAAAATTTCTTAAGTTCTTTCAGTATAAGTTACTTCTATGTTGAACATCCTTGCAATTAGTATTGGTATTATAACTACTTTCACCTAGAATCATGCAACCAAGTGTGCCTGAATATCTATGATGTATAAATATACAGGAAATTGTGAACTCAGATGCTGTTGACTTAGAATGTGTTACTGGAGAAGTAAAATACTCTAATGTCTCTTTTAGATATGGAGACAATGGACCTCTTGTATTGAAAAACATGGACTTACATATTAAATCTGGAGAAATAGTTGCCCTGTGTGGACCATCAGGAGGAGGAAAAACAACTCTTGTAAAACTCCTTCTTCGCTTATATGATCCTTTACAAGGTTAGCAGTTTTGTCACCACAACACCACAGTCTAGCATTCTCTTTAGCCCTGATCCTCAATGATGAATATGAAAGTTGTCTTCTACTGTAGCATGACAAGGTTTACTTCCTCACTGACAGGTTCCATTCTCATTGATGGTTTGGATATTAGAGGCATACAAATCGAGAGTTTAAGGAGAAACATTGGTCTGGTCTCTCAAGATACAGTAAGTCCAAGCCTCTTTCCCTCTTTACAACCATGATATGATGAATTCTTTTGCCTTAATTATTTCCACATACTGCTAATCCTTTATTTGTGGTTAGTTGTTGTAGTGTTCAAGACTTTTGATGCTTATGCATTTCACTTTTGAATAGCTGACAGTAGTTGTGTTAAGTTTTCTCCATTTTCTTTCATTAATGTGTAATTATATTTGGTGGAGTTGGGGGTTGGGAATGGAGATTCATTAGCCGGTTCTAGTTTAAAACCTACTTCTTTGCATGATCCTCCTGTTACATTCCATAGAGTGGAGCGTTTCACCTCAAATCTACCATGTTCTATAAAATAAAAAAACTTCCATGTTCTGGAGAACTAAGCTACAGGGTTTTTAACCAGAATCACCTGGCAGTACTGGGGTAAGCAGATGATTGATGTCCTCGTCGTGGATGGCAAGAATTGGAGACTCAAATTTATTGTTAGAACCAATAGAGGTTTGATGATTAGTTTGTTGCTAAAACTGAGGTTTTTACACTGTTAGGATCTAGTCAAAAGAGAGGAATTTTAGACAAATCGTCTAAAGATTCTCCAAAGCAACAATTTCCCATGGCTTGTTGACCCAAATTTGAATAATGTACTGCAATGTTTCAAATGTGGGGACTGTTTCCTCTTTTTAAGTTTTAGTCCTTGATTTTTCTCTAATATTCGTTTCATTTTTCTTCTTTGTATCCGAGAAACATTAAGAGAAGTTACTGCATTAAGTTTAGAAAATTTTCTTAGCAAAGGGAGTGCTTCCAGGTTCTTTACAGATGGATGTTTCTCAGGAACTAATTTGGCATTGCTAAGGATTACCTATGTTTCCTAATTATTTTGCTCCAGTCTATTTCATGAATATCAAATTATAGAAAGTTGAAATTCTTTCTAAGTTGGTAGATATTTGGATATGTAAATGTGTAATAGTGAAAACACTAAAGTCCGACATCGGGTAAATGTGCAATATACTTTGTGAAATGTGCTTATAATTACTTTGTGAAAATGTTTCCTACATGCTTTATTGATTAGCTATTGAGCATCTATTTTTGAATATTGTTGCCTGTCCTGATTGACCTTGTTATGTTTTGAGTCCATCTCAACTAAGTTTACTTCCGTTTTGGCAAAGCTCCTCATCTCGAAAAAGTCGAACTAATACTTCCTCAACTTTTTCCATGCCTGTGCTCATGCCTCATATACAATTAGAGATAAAAGCTTCCTAAAATAAGTGGAACTACTATATATTAGTTGCACTTCAAATTTTACATGTCAATTTAAAATACCTGTTCCTGAAAGTGGGCCGACATTGCTTTTATTATCTAGAAGTTAATTGAAACATTTCATTTAATAAAAGTAGATTTTCTAGCAAAGAGATAGCATCTTGTTGAACCAACTGTCCGCTTTCACACTTTTGGGCTGGTACTCTGTAATAATCTAGAGCTAACTCCTACATTGTAAACACATTCCTTAAATCCACGCTAGCAAGGTCAACTGAAGTGGGAAAGAGGAACTACACGGCTGAATTGTTTTGCACTTTTTTTTTTGTAAATTCTATCAGACATTATTTTCTGGAAGTGTTGCCGAGAACATTGGATATAGGGATAGAATGGCTGGTATTGATATGGAGAGAGTGAAGCTTGCTGCCAGAACTGCAAGTGCAGAAGAATTTATTGAAGCGCTTCCTCTTAGCTATGAGACAAATGTTGGACCTAGGGGCTCAATTTTCAGTGGAGGGCAGAAGCAAAGGTTTGATACTTTTCCCACCAATACACTTTGATTTTCTGAATTTTCTTATATATCTCTCTCAACAATCAATCTGTAGTATGCCTTACTTTTTTTCTTTTTTTTTTTTGGATGACAAGGGAAACCCGTAGCCGCAACCCTTTGGGTGCGCACAGGGTAAAACCCCCGCTCCTATGCCTTACCTTTTTAGAAAGAAAACTTTTCCCTCTTGAGGGGACTTACTTGTCAAATGAAAGGAGTAACAGAATCTCACACCAAGAAAGTTCTATCAATCCAAAAATGATAGAAAGAGAAGTCGATCTAATCTCGACAAGTCCATGATTCTCAGGTTTGACTGTAGGTCTTCATCTACAGTTTATTTTCTCAACAGATTAATGTTTTTCCAAATTCATTTTGGGTCCCCTTTTCAGATACTTCAGCTTCTTTGTTTTCATGAATTTTAATTGGACAATTCCTGTGGATCCTGGGTGTTTTTGAATTCAGCCTCTCCTTAGATCTTTACTGAATTGAGATCTTTTTCTACCTTCTCAAGGGATAGATCTTTTGGGAATGCTATAGAACCTGATATCCAATGCTCTTGTTACTAAAAACTTCTGCAATTATAAATATAGGGGCAGTATCAGCTAACCTGTTTTGATCAAGGAACTTCTCTTATTCCTTTATGTTTTCATCTCAGAATAGCTATTGCTCGGGCACTTTATCAGGATCCATCTATTCTGATATTGGATGAAGCTACTTCAGCATTAGACAGCAAGTCAGAGCTGTTGGTAAGACAAGCTCTGCAGCGCCTGATGCAAAATCGCACTGTAAGTAAAAGAAGCTTCTATAGTTTTGTTTACAAGTTCAGTACCATGGCTCTTCAACCTCTCCTGTCCCTCGTCATAATTATATTTACAAAAGTTAAAATTAAGGTCCTCTCTGTTAACCATGATGAAGCATATGGAGTGGAAATATATACGACTCTTATCTACCAAAAAGGAAGTACAAAAAAAGCAAATGTCCATTCTGGTAAAGCAGGGTTACTCTCATAGTAGATGAGTGATGAGGACATAGGTTAACAGTCTCCACAAGATAGGGAACCTCGCAATGCAGCTGGAAGGGGGTAGTTATATGCATGTTCTGCTACTGATTTACATGTTCTGTACCTTTATCATTATTGAATTATGTACCACAGAGTAAGATTGTGGATACCTCTTAGACCTTGCTTCGTTTGCTTTTAATTTTCTTCACTGCATAATTTTTTACATGTGAATGGAAGAACTGAATTCTTGGCTTATTTTAAATTTGGCGTATATCATACATTGCCAAAGAATGAATCTTTGTTCTTGTCTAGCAAACATCCTTCACTGGGTGCTGTTGAAAACGTGCCTGAGATGTGAGAAATCTGACTTTGTTGGCACTATAAGTGTCTTAAGCCATTTTGATTTGAAGTTTGCTAATTGATGACACATTTTATTGCCAAGAATAATTGACAACTCCTTTCACATGCACTCCTATCCTTCAGGGCAGTTCTAATTGTCGTCTAAATCTTTACATGCAGGTACTAGTTATTGCTCACCGCCTGGAAACAGTTCTAATGGCTGAACGAGTTTTCCTTTTAGAGGATGGGTGCTTGCGGGAGGTTGCTCGTTCCTCTCTTTTGAACGGTCAAAATGGCCCGCTAGCATCAATGACTTTAACGATATGATGTTTATTTTATATGAAGCTAAAGGTCTGCTTCTTGGATATGAATATGCATTTGTTGCTGAAGTATGGAAGTATGTCCCACAACTTTCTTATCCTTCCAATGTAAGCTGCTCATCACATCAAATGCTCTCCCTTCATCGGCATATCAACAGGCGCTGCAGACCACCAACTATTAGCTTCACCTGTTTGAGTGCCACGGGCGATATATTTGGTAGTCTGTAAGGTGCTGTAAATTGCTTGTACAACAGTACAAGTACTTACAGAGTGATGTATATGATTGTATATCTTTACAGACGTTAGAAAATGCAATCGAGGCAATACAATAAGGTCGTTTTTTTTGCCTCATCTATAAGTGGTAAATGATTAATTGATTTAAGTGTGTGGATTATGGATCGATTCTACAGCTATTTGTGAATGCATCCTTTTCTTCAACAATTTCTCTAAGTGTGCGACATGGTCCAGTATATTCTCATAAGTGGGTCTGGGAATGATGGGTGTATGGCTGTATTCAGACTTTACACCTAGCTGCGGTATATTCTCACTAGTGGGTCTGGGAATAATGGGTGTACTCAGATTTTACACCTAGCTTTATAATAAGCAAGAGTGGTCAAGGTCATTTTTTTAGGGTGAATAATTGATTCGATCCCATGAGAATTTAAGATCATACATTACATCTCAAAAACTTAATTTTTGACAATGTTTTAATGTTAAAGAAGAAATTGAATCACCCACAAATTTTTATGAGCAAAGTTAAATTGCAATCTAAATTTGTCGGTAAAGTTGATCATACGAGTTCATTTTGAAATTTTAGATGATATTACTAAAGTTATTGAAGAAATGACATACAATTTTTTATGCGACCTTCCGTAAAAGTTGAATTTGCACAAGTTCAACTAACATACAAGACACTATTATCAAACTCCCACCCTTAAAAGAACTTATGTCCCCTTAGGTATTAGTATAAAATTAAAGATCAACTCGTTCAAAAAATTAAACATCAACTCATTCGAAAAACAAACCGCGCAATTAAACGGAAATACTAATTTTAGGCCCAAGATGATGGTCCGTGGGCCAGAGGGATACAAGCTTAGCCCAATAAAGTGAACTGCGCGGGAAGTTTTGCCGCCATATGAGAGTAGAAAAAACTCCATTTTCCCAAATTTTAATTCAAACTCATCTGCTCAATTCTCTTTCTGCAGTTTCTCATCGACCCATTAATCATCCATAGTCAAGGTTAGTTTTTTTTTTTTTTGATGTAGAAAATGGTGTTAATTGATCTTCATGAATGAATTCAGTGGCGGAGCCGGGATGTTTCATTCAAGATATAAAGAAGTAAACATATGAATAAGTATAAGAGGTTTCAATATTTACGGGTTTATGAATTCCCTCAGACCTACCTGGCTCCGCCCTCATGATTTGGGTTGTTACCCTTTGTTGTTGTTGTGTCCTTGATTGTAGTTTTGTTGTATTAATTGCGTTATTTGCATTTAAAAGGGGAAAAAAAGAAGGTTAGCTTTTAACTTCCCAGTTCCCACCCACCCACTTCTCCTATTTACACTTTATAATGTATCAATTTGCTACAAAAGATAAGTCTTTTTGAATTTTTATGATTTGGGATGTTACCCTTTGTTTCATTTTATGTCCAATTATACTATTTATATACGGTTAAAATTACTTTTTATGTTTATATGTAGATGTTGAACCCCCTTTCGGCTAGTTTGTGTGTTCACTTCTTTCGATTTTGAACCCCCTTAATAGTGTACCAACTTGCTACAAAATTGTGTGTTAAATTGATCTTTTTGTTTTTTTAATGAAGTGTTTAGCATTTTTTTAGCATGCTTACTGTGCATGTTCGATGATGGAGGTTACTGTCTTTTATATTAGCAACTGTTAATAGTATTATCATAGTCTGATTAGATGGTGTATAAAACTTTAACTCACAGGCTTCTGATTTGTTGTCTTTAAGGTTTTAATCCCAAGAGCCTGTGAAAGTTTATCAGGTTTACTATTTGTTTACTAGAGATCTGGAACCAGAAACTTGATATTAGAAAGAGAAAAGAAGGTTTTTAAGTGTTTGCGAGTTCCAAATTTTATTTTCTTCATGGGTGTAGCTAGTCATTGACACTAGTTTGATGGTCAGGAGTGAAATGCTTGTAGATGTGATATCTCACTCAAAAACCTAATTTCATGTGGCGAATGAATTTGAAATACGGATAGAAAATTTGATATATTTTAGTTGATTTCTGTTGTTCATTGGAAGTTAATGATGGATGTCATGAGGCAGGAAATGCAATGGCATGAAGAAACACAATCTCAATTTTGAGCTTTTATTTTATTTTTGTTTGGTAGACATGGACACGTCAAATCCTGCAGTCTTTGTCAATGCTGAGTTCCTCAAGGAGCATGTTGGACGGAAGGTTCGAACAGTGGTTCAGGTTATGCAATCTGATGGTGATAAAGTCATTGGAAAATCCACAGATGAAAAACAGATAGTTGTGAAAGGAAATCCACCTAACCCTCTTTCAACTTTTGTTGAAGTAATTGGTATTGCTGACACTATCCAGTCTATTGAAGCAGAAACTTGGACCAATTTTGGTGATACATTTGGTATGTCTTGCTTATGTTATTCAGATAAATACACTTGGCTTCTCCTATATCCGTTAATGCATTTGAATGTCAATTTTGTACCATACATGTTTTCACCGACAATCAAATCCATGATTTTATTACCTATTGTTTCCTTTGCTTCAGTTACGTCTTTGTCATTTTACTACTGTTCTTCTCCTTTACTTTTAGTATAATTTTCTCATTACTGTATTTTCTTTCCATACTTGAGTTTGATATGTTTTACTTGAGTCGAGTTTCTATCAAAAACAGTCTCTCTACCTTCACAAGATAAGGGTAAGGTTGTGTACACACCACCCTCCCCAGACACCACTTGTGGGATTACACTGGGTTTGTTATTTTTGTAGTACCCATCTTTGTGTCTAGTTCTGTATATTTTTCAAGGTCATTTTGTAAGTTGGAAATATAGAACTGCCCCAAGGTCAATAAACCATATTTTTCTTCATATCACTGAAAAGGGAAAGGAAGGTGTGCTTACATTAAGTTCATAACTCTATAATTGATGATAACTCTATGAGTACATAAACTTTACTGTTACCAAGCAAAAGTATCATCTACTGGGAACCTTAAGATTTATAGATATTCCACAAATGAGTGGGTTGTAGTCAATTAAGTGAACTGAATAATACAGTAGAGTCATACATTATTGTCCTTCCCAACTCGCCAATTTTATCTTCATTCTTTCACTTCTCTGAAATGTTTCTATACGAAATTACAACAACATACCCAGTGTAATCCCACAGATTGTGTCTACTGTCTGGGGAGGGTAGAGTGTACGCTGTCCCTGTTTCTACATGAAATTCAAGGATTAAAACAAAGGGAAATTTGGTTAGTGCGACTTTTTAGGTTATGATATCTATATTTTATGGTGGTGTTCTACTTTGTTTGTGCTCCTACCATATTCAAAAGGAAATTTGGTTAGTGCTCCTATGTATATTATACTTGCTCTGTCAAACATATTCAAGACCAATGCAGTCGTCAATGATTTCCAGACTGCATTTATTTTTGACGCATTGTATGAACATTCCATGTAGGCATAGTTTGTGCTTGGTAAAGTTCTGCTAATGACTTAAGGTTTATAGAAACTTTATGATATGTACCTATTGCTTGTCTCTTGATGATATATACTTGCTAATCTACTATTGAATCCCAAATTCTTCGATATGTGGCAGATGTTAGTAACTATGACAAAGTTTGCAGACTGGCAAATGGTGACCATAAGCACTTGTTTATCTGAAGAATGACGATCGGATGCTATAAAAGAGGATATATATACTCTTATATCTGTTGCATTCTTCCAAGAGTTTCAATGTATTATAATAGTTTGAAGTACTTCTGAAAATTTTGGAATTTCAGCTTCTGTTTAGGTAGTTTCATCAACAGAAGTTTAGCTCTTTGCTAGATGGAAACTTGTTATTCTTCAACTTATGCTATTTGGTATTTTGAACACTAATATTTTGTGGTTCCACTAGCTAGTTGATTTGACTTCAAACTAAATGTGTTACATACATAAGTTGTAACTTGTAAGTATGGACTATGTCTAGCAAAATGCTATAGTTTTAGAAAACTTGTTCCTTTTAGGGGTTGTGTCCACTGGTTTGCGAAAGCAATAGGAGACTTACTCAGTGTTCTCTATTGGGCAAAGGTGCTCAGGTGTGCTTAAAGGCCTCTTTGAAGGTGAGGTCGTTGGGATCTTAAATTCCCACTTTTAGCTTCAAATATATGTATTAAACTACCATACTCTACTATTAGAAGCTCATGATCTTTTTTTCATTAATTTTTCTATAAATTCTTTATAGACAATACTTCACTTGATATTTTTTGTATTTTAAGAAAAAGGTCACTAATCATGATTGAAGTATGCAAATGCATATTTGTCTCCTAATATAAAGCTAGAACCCTTTTTAAGTACTACTTTAGGTCTTTGCAAATTGTTTGTGTTTTGTCATTAAGTTCCTCCCTCTAATTCCAAATAACATAAATCTTAATTTGTTTTTTCACCAAACTATGAAAGCTCAATATCTATCATTTTATACGATTTGAAAAATTATTGTGATTGCGTTAATTTATTTATTTTTTCTTTTTATGATTGTGATGTTCGGGTCAATTTTTGTGCACCTCAACTATTTCTACGGAACACCTATCACCTCTTACCAGCAACAAGTACCAAGTAACACTTTTGGTAATTTATGTTAAAAGAATCAAAGTTTTTTAAACATGCTCAAAGTGGTTTGGGATTTTAGTAGTTGTTGTGTTTAATTAATCGCAATAATTTTATTCTAAAACAAATATATCCTCAACTTTAGGGGGGTGGGGCTTAGGGATTGACCAATCATAAAAGATAGTTGGTATAAATTGAGCACATTTAAGTAATGTGATTATTACTTGATCACTCATCAATAAAATATATGTATGAGTCAATAGTGTTTTTCACATTTATTTTTTTAAAAATAAAATATTGCTTTGAAAATTATTCTTTATGCAAATAACCAACTTATAACAACACTTTTTTTTTTTGTTCGAATTTTGAGAATCGAATCACCTTTTATATCGTAAAAGTAATTTTTTTCTAACATGCTTTCAAATTAATTTGAAGCATGTAGTAGGACATCATGTGAACAATATACTCGTGTAATTCTATAAATAAGGATTAGGAAAAATGATGCTTACACAATTTTATTATTACCTTATGAAGATAGAGAGATTGTTTTCGATAAACCCTCAACTCAAGTGATGCATATGGACAATCAAGTATAGGATCATATTCTCGATAAGTTGTAGGTGTGACATTACGTTCTTCTCCGCATTCGTGGAGGTAGCACCGCATTTGCGGAGCTCAGTGTAATCCTTCTCCGCATACGCGGAGGCTTCCCACGTTCGCGGTACTCAACTTGCCTGCACTCCGCGTTCACGCCTAGCTCTCTGCGTTCGCCAAATTGTTCCCCAGCAGCAATGCCATTTTTGATAAATGCTCAACCACACCTATCACGATTAAAAGTGTGGGCGGTCTATATGCAAGTATAAACCCAACGAAGAGTAGGGGTCGTTCCCAAGAGGAACAATGCCCTAGGCAATTGTAGAAACAAAGAATTACTAGCTACTAATTTGAATCCGAAATATAAATTACAATTATAAAATAAGGAGAAGGTTTTAAATAACAAAATTAGGATAGGGGATAGTGGAGAACAAGGAATAAAGCTATATCGAACAAGATTTCCGAAGGAATTTGGGAATGGGAAATCAATCAATACCCATACGATCCATAAAAAAAAAATGTCTTTTTCTTTCAATATATAAAAGAAAATAAAAAAGGATTATCCTTGTGTCCCCACATGTTTTCACACTAGATATGTAATGACATAAATATCCCTCTAGATATTTACTTAGGACACAGAGGACAAATGAAATATAAGGACTCAACAGACATAGAGAAGCAAAAAAAATCCCCAAATCAAAACCCTAACCAATCTAGGGTTTATATAATATCCCGCAAAGAGAGCAGAAATTTACTTTCAGAGAAACTAAATTAGCTGTAGGTTTCGCTTTCGCTTTTGGTTCCATAGTTGAAGAAGGAAAAAGGGTTTTCTATTTCATATCAGGGTAACAATTACTTCTTCCGTTTTGTAGTATTTCTTGTTAAATTATGTCTTTTTCTTTTGTTTGATTGTGCAATTCACCATTTTTCTGCTATTTTCGGGAACCCTTTTGCGGGTTTTATTCGGATTAGATTTGTTTCGTTCTTTGCGATGCAACTGGGTATCGATTTTTTGTGGGTATACGTATATGGATCTGTGTGAAATGACTCGTGGATTTCTGTTGTTGTTTTGTTTCCTTAGAAATGCTTGATTTTTGCTGCTTTAGAGGTTAAATGAGTTAGAGAGGGTATCTTGAGATTGTACAACAATAATGTGGGTTTTTTAAACCTAAAAGGAGAACAGAGATGTGGGTTAGTTTGCTGATAGGTGAAATTTGAGATATTAGGCATTAAGTGGGACACCCAAGAGTGTGACCTAGTGGTTAATGAAGTGGGTGGAGCACCATGTGTCTCAGGTTGAAATTGCCGCAAAGACAAACACTAGGTGTTGCTGGTGGGAGGTGGTAGGTATTCCGTGGAATAGTTGAGGTGCGTTGTTGAAAAGAAATGGTCAATGGTGGGTTGTTGTCATTGTTGAAAGGTTCATGTTTGGGAAGAGTGCTGGAATTGGGTTTCCAGGATGTATAGTACACTGAAATATTCTTGATTTTATGTTGGAGCATCTTCCTGGATAAAATAAAGCTCAATGTTTGAAAATTTCTTTGAACTAGAATTTGTAATAAGCTATATCAAGCTATTCTGCTCCTGTATTGGTCTAGGAAGGTAGTAGGAGGATGGGAATTCATTGCACCATATTAGTACTTTTCTGTTTTTGGGACTCTTACAGACTAATTATTCTAGAACTGCAGTGGTACGACAACAGACATTTTCCAAGAAATAAGTGATGTTTCGGAAAAATGTTTTTTCTTAAAATGTTTTCTGTGCTTAGCTGATGTGTGGAAAGAAAACATATTTATTACGCATGGATGATTATCCTTGTAGCAAATTGCATATTTTGATGAAAATAAATTATAAAAAATTGATAATAATGTCTAAATGCTGGTTAGAGTAGTGATTTGAAGTTAAAAGTTGAAATAGTTGGGTAGAAAAATGATATTCACACATAGATTAGGGAAGTCAGTTTCTTTCCTTTTGGTGAAAAAGATTTCAGGCAATTAAGCACCAGAAAATGTTTTCCATCATACCAATATACCTAGTTTTGACTTCAAATCACTTATTTTATTAGGTATTTTCGAAGACCACAAAATAATGTTCCTGACTTAGAGGCAATGCATGATCCAGATGCATTGTTCTCACCTTATGCTCCTTCACCTCATCTATCTATCTATCTATTTTAGGCGAAAGACTGTGGCTACTTTTCGACAAGGTTCTATTTGCTCTAGCTTTCCTGTCCCTTTCCCAACATAGAAAGTTTCTCAGAGTCTTAAATGTTCAAGAATTGCTGTATTGAATAGTTGAGAATTCACCTTAAGCTTTAGAGCTTAAGGCTAATGTTTATTACTCCCTCCGTCCCAATTTATGTGAGGTAGTTTGACTTGGCACGAAGTTCAAGTAAAAAAGAAAGACTCTTAAAATCTGTAGTCTAAAATAAGTTATAGATGTTTGTGTAGCTATAAATCATTTTATTAAGGGTAAAATAGGTACTTTAAAGTTAAATTGTTACTAAATATTAAAATGTGTCATTCTTTTTGGGCCGACTTAAAAGGAAAGTGAGCATATAAATTGGGACAGAGGGAGTATACAGAAAGGAAATATTATGAAATTTAGTAATAAACAAATCACTGGTGAAGTAGTTAAGACTGCATGATCGCGATGCTACTGAACTTGGGAGATAATAATTATGTTCTGAGCGTTGGAATTTTGAGCTAATGGTTTTGATTTCTAATAAAATAGCTTTGGTTTACTGTTACCATCCTAAAAAACAAGCTTAGGTTTAATGTAGTGGACAAGTAGTTCTGTACTTTTGAGCTCCTCTTGTGCGCTTTCCACTAGAAAATGTAGTTGGAGAAAGAAACTCAGTGATAACTGGCTGAGATTTCTTAACTGGTCTCGACTTTGCAAATGGATTTTCTTGTGTCAACAGTCAACTTAGTGACATACGCATCAATGGAATATTTGGATTTGTCCACCACCCTCCCAGAAAAGGACATCAATGACGTGTATTTCTTAATTCTTGCCTTCAATAGTTAATCTCACTTTTTAACTGTTTATTCAAGCTCGTGGGTGTAAGCTATCAGATTTGTGTACTAATTAATATTCACAGTCTAACATCATTAAGAGACCGATTAGACTTCTGCTTAAGCTAGCTATGAATTAATCTGCTTCTTAAGGTCAAGTTTTAACTCTAATGGCTAGTAAAACGACTCGCGGGCTGTTCTGATATTGAGCAATGGTTATCTAAAAAGTGCAGTCGAGGTTGCTCCTCTATCAGTACATTTACTGTATATCCATTAATTTACTGCAGGGAGGTCTCACTTACAGAATGGGACATGTATTTTGGAACTGGAATTATGTTTTATGGGGAGGGGTCTGGTGGGATCAAAACCTTGATGAACATCCCATTAAGCATTCTATTTTCCCTGCTATTGCCTGGGGATAGATTAAGCCTTTCATAATCTCCTCTCTTCTCTCTCTTTTCTCTTTCCTTGTATTCTTTTATTTTCTTTCTTTTCCTTGTTCCATTGTTATGAATGCATTGGTCCTAATTATAGTTTAAACTAAAGGCTGACTTTCCTTCAGAAATCAATCAGTATCTACCTTTTATGGAATTCGTTGGTTCATTGTTTTTGCACCTGATGGAGGATATTACCCTCTTGATAGTCATTCAGCATTCTTCTCTTGCCTGTCTTTGTTTGTATTGGTAAAATTTAGTCAGCCTTTTACTGAAAATTGACATTGGAACTCCTTGGCCATTTCTCATGGAACAAGTTCAATTGAGATATTCTTTACTCTGGAAATCCTCTTGGCCTTTCATTTTGGTTCAGCCTGTCCACATTTTTCTTCTTTCTTTTGCAAATGCTTCCGGCTTCTGTGGTTCCATCAGAGTTGCAGCGCCAGATTATCTTCCTAGAAATATAAGATGCCGAGAACAAGGGCCAGTGCTGCAGCTATTAAATCTGAACCCGAGAAACCTGTTGAGACTGAAGAGCATGTCGACTTTGAAGGGGATAATGAAGAAGAGGAAGAGATTGAGTATGAAGAAGTAGAAGAAGAGGTGGAAATGGAAGAGGAAGAAGAAGAGGAGGTCGAAGAGGAGGTGGAAGAAGAAGAAGAGGAGGAGGAGGAAAATGAAAGTGATGGAGCTGGTGAAGGAAAGGGGTCAGAGGATGTAAAAATGAAAGTTGATGCAGATGCTGAGGATGTGGAGAAAAAGCATGCTGAGCTCCTTGCCCTTCCTCCTCATGGTTCAGAAGTGTACATAGGTGGTATTACTCATGATGTTTCTGAGGCAGATGTGAGGGAATTCTGTGAGACAATTGGGGAAGTTACAGAGGTAAATTCTTTTCCTGTTCATTATCTGTTCTTTATTGGTATCCCTAATTTTACACGGATGACATGCATGAAAATGTCAGGTAAGAATAATGAAAGGGAAGGACTCAACTCAGAACAAAGGATATGCATTTGTTACCTATAGAAACAAGGAATTGGCAGCCAAGGCTATTAAAGAGCTCAACAACACTGAGCTGAAGGTAGGGCAAAATGCTAATTTTCTCAACTTTTTTGTTGTCTCTCATCTTGCCTAGTTTAATCAATCATTTGTTAAACAGTTTGCAGTCCTGATGTGCATTTCTGAAAGTGAATGGAAATTCATCTATTTTCTTGTTTCCAACTCTTTGGATTCTCTAACACAGCTGTTTCTGTATCAGGGAAAAAAGATCAAATGTTCTCCAGCTCAAGCTAAACATAGGTTATTCATTGGTAATGTTCCTAGAACCTGGGGCGAGGAAGATATGAGGACAGCTGTAACAAACGTAGGGCCTGGGGTTATTACTATTGAGTTAGTGAAGGTAGGACCTGACTTTTTTCTGACATATGTTTAGTTAGTCCATTTTCTCAACCTTTTGGTACGGTTCTTTATTGTCATTAGTTGTACATATGCTGCTCCACGTTAGTTACTCTTCCAATTATATCCTGTTCATGGAAAGAAGATTAACCCCCCCCCCCCCCTTCTTTCCCTCTCTCTCTCTATATGCAAGAAAAAGTTATCTTTTGTTGCTTTAATTTTTTTTTTCTACTTCTATGATGCAGGATCCTCTGAATTCCGGTAGAAATCGTGGATTCGCTTTTATAGAATATTATAATCATGCATGTGCAGAGTATTCAAGACAAGAGATGTCAGATTCAGATTTTAAGCTTGATGATAATGCACCAACTGTTAGCTGGGCAGATCCCAAAAATGCTGAAACTGCTTCTTCTTCACAGGTTCTACTTTTAGAACTCTTGCAAATTTTATCTTTCCTCTGCATACAAACTAACATGCTGCAGGGTGCTTTCTTAAGATACTCGCATATGGTGATTTCTATTCAACATAATTCTTCTGTGCTATATGTTGGTAAAGTCTCTTTCTAACAAGTAATATATCTGTGAACATTTCATCTCCTGCAAAGCTCCCCCTTCCCCCAAACCCCATACAATGCTTTTGGGCATATATGTATTCTTCTTTGCTTTAGGGATTTCATTTGGGGTATCTTATCCTAAGTTGCTGTACTACCAAGTAGCTATATTTCCTTAAGAATGGTTTATTGTTTGGTGCATAAAACACTGGCCATATGGTCCAGCTTGGTTGATTGACAAATGTCTGAAGATGTGGAATTATAATGTAAGCATCATCGTTTGTCTCCTTTGGAACTCTATAGGTTAAGGCAGTGTATGTGAAGAACTTGCCCAAACACATTAACCAAGACAAGCTAAGAGAGTTGTTTGAACATCACGGGAAAATTACGAAAGTAGTTCTTCCTCCAGCTAAACCAGGGCAAGAGCAGAGCAGATATGGCTTTGTTCACTTTGCTGATAGGTCAAGTGCTATGAGGGCCCTGAAGAACACTGAGAAATATGAGATAGATGGTATATCTGTTTCCACTTCTTTCTTTGGATTGGAGTTCACTTCATACAATAAAATGTATAGTGACACTGATGCATTGCTGCTCTTTTTGGATCAGGGAAAATTCTGGAGTGTTCACTTGCAAAGCCTCAGGTAGATCAAAAAACTTCAGGAGGATCAAGCTCACAAAAGGGAGCCACACTTCCAACTTACCCTCCTCGTATTGGCTATGGCATGATGGGAGCCCCTTATGGTGCTCTAGGTGCAGGTTTTGGTGCAGGATATGGTGGTCCAGGTGTAGCCCAAGTAAGAGCTTTTTTCATGTCTTTGATGGTGAATGCTTGTGTTTGCCGTTGATGTTCTAGTCTTTGCATAAATTTTGTTATATTTAGGTCATTACATTTTAATACTAAATAATTTGTCTTGTAAAAATACATAGTTCTGAAAACTACACTTTTCCCTACATGGAGATGTGCGTCTTCCAAAGGAAAGACTCCGGAATAGTACCTAGGCATAGTTGAATTGTACGAATGGAGTTTTAATCCCAATGACTTAGTAAAATAACGTTTATGTATGTATCATTTGCATATGTAGTGTTTTTTTCTTATGTTGTATTCTTACCTAAGTTTACATTGATCGTGAGCGGTTATTCGGAAAAAAGGTGTTTTGAGGCAACTTTGCTCCACGTGATTTTAGGTCTACTTTGTTTCTTCTTATCACCTTTAATAGTCACGTTGTTGAACCATAATATTCAGTGATGGATACCTGCCCCACCCACCCCAACAAAGAAAAAGAAAAAAGATATTCATTGTTTGGATAATTTTTAACATTTGGTCCCCTTGGCTTTAGCATAGCGGAGAGCGCAACACTTGATGTGTAGGTTATGCGCACGTAACGGGTTCGAATCTTGCTGCACAAAAGCTTGGTATTTTAGTGAAGAAGTATAAAGGGATGGGCCCATTATCCATTGAGTTTCGAACTGCGTGCTACTAGCCCTCAATGATCCCCATCATAAAAGAATAATCTTAAATAAGTTTCCGGTTGATTTGTAGCTTGTGATCAAAGTATTCAGTTGCTAGGGTCTGTTAATTCATTTTGTGGCAAGTTTTGTGTGGCTTCTATTAATGATCAATATGATTAATCATCTAAACAATGTTGTTAACTGTGTCCAATATGTAAAGCAAAAACTGAGGAGATAACCTGTTTCAGATGTGTTAATATTACATATGCTGGAGTTTTTTCAGAGATGTCAAGGAATACCTATTTCTAGATTTCAGTGTTAATTGAATCTAAATAGATGAATTCACAGGCCTTCTATTGTCGTCCTTTGTATAGCTTGTGTTCCGATAGATTTGTGAATCTCTGCAGCTTTACTAACACTCATTGCTCTCACTTCACAGCCAATGGTTTATGGAAGGGGAGCTACACCTGGTGGTTTGGCAATGATGCCGATGCTTTTACCTGATGGAAGGATTGGATATGTCCTGTAAGTACAACCTGTCTATAGTAGTTGCTTCGCTAAGCGTGATAATGAATGGAAAAGTCCAATCTGATTTCATGATATAAAGGAAAATTAGTGTCCATGACCAAAACAACTTCTCAGTTTCTGCAATTTCTGTACTCCATTTATCATGAGTCGTGGCTGAAATTCACGAAATAGAAAACCATTTATAACTTCGGCTTCACCTCGAGTGAAGCATTATATACTAGAGTATTAGTAATAGGGTGTTTAATTAGGTTCCATCAGAAGTGCTTGTTGTCAATTGCTTCCAATGGTGTTTAGCTTGTTTCATGTTTGTGATCTCCCTTTCCCATCCAGGCAACAACCAGGAGTTATGCATTCCCCTCCTCTGACATCACGAGGTGGACGTAGTGGTGGAGGCAGTTCAAGTGACGGAAGGCGGGGTGACAGTGGTGGACGAGGGCGTCCCCGTTACAACCCATACTAGGTGTAAATGATCGCCGTTGATGTTTTAAAGCACAATATTTGATGTCACTTCGACAATTAAGTTATTTGACTGATGTATCTGTAGCATGTTTAAGGAATTGACTATCATCTCTACTCTCTTCGACAAATTCTGTTCTTCTCTATTAAAGCAAGTCTTTTATTCTGCACATATCTGGGCTCCCTATTTTTTCACTAAACTAGGAGTAAATTTTTATCTTTGCTCGAGAAAATTTACTATTTATTTGAAATGGTGCTGTTTGGGTTAAGTTTGCATACACCTCGACTATTTCATTAGGCATTTGTTAACGTATAGTGAGTACATGTGTCTACTTTCTGTTTTTATGTTTATGCGTAAACCTTAGTCGTACAGTTTCACCCACTTTATGAGAGGCGTTTGTTTGGTGAACAAGTTATATTGAGATTATAGTGTGAGAATTATAATACCGAAAAATGAAATCCATGAGATATAATATAGAACTTGTAATTTTACACTAGATAAAACTTTTATGTAGCAATTTTATCTTAAAAGACCTTTGTTACCCACATAGAGTTAACATAAAAATAATACAGCAATTATGGTTTTAACATAAAATAAAAAAGGAGGACGGAGTTTTGGGCTAAAAAAATTTCTTATTAATAGGCTAAACCTAGGTTACATCCAAGGGATGTTTATAGCCCAAAACTTGCTTGGATCTTCCAAATTATCGATGGTATGTATTGGATTTTTCAAAAGCTATGCATTTCTAGTAGTTTTTGGAGGCCATGCCAATTTCGGGGGATCCAAGCAAACAATGTCGATGGTATGTGCCGGATCCTCCAAAAGCTATGGACTTCTGGTTGCTTTTGGAGGATCTAATATGGCGCTATGGAATTCTAGTTGCTTTTGGAGGATCTAATATGGCGCTATGCCATTTTTAGAGGATCCGAGCAATATACATAGCTAGAGGAGTAAAGTCACCAGTTATGTTGCTTGGATCCTCCAGAAATGTTCGCAACATACGCCAGAGGACTTCTAGTTGCTTTTGGAGGATCTAATATGACGCTATGGAATTCTGGTTGCTTTTGGAGGATCTAATATGGCGCTATGCCATTTTTAGAGGATCCGAGCAATATACATAGCTAGAGGAGTAAAGTCACCAGTTATGTTGCTTGGATCCTCCAGAAATGTTCGCAACATACGCCAGAGGAGTCACCAGCTATGGTGCTTGGATCCTCCAAAAATGTCTACAGTGTCTCGGATTCGAGCAACATAGGTCACCTGATGTAAGAATAACATATGCCTATAGAAAAAAGTCATTTGGTACGTGGGATAAGGATAATAATCCTAGAATAAAATTTGGGATCAACTTTATCCCATGTTTGGTTTGAGATATTAGCTAATCCCAGAATGATTTTTTCCCACCATTTGTAGTAAAATAGTGGGATTAAATAATCGCATGGGATATCCTTGCTTATCTCATTCCGCATACCAAACGACCCCGAAGGGTATAACCAACCAGATCATAAACAATCAATCTCAGAAAGATAATAACAACCAGAATATAGAAGTACCTAATAGTCTTATTTAGTCAGCTTGATTTAAACTTCTACAAATTCAACTACAACATTACCTAAAATGTTATCTACACTGAAGGAAAATGTTTAATGACGACTTATAAAGTACTATAAATTGACAGATAACATGATTAGAACCCTGTTCTTTATCATGCCTTCCAAACTTTGACAACATTTAGTGATACATCCGAACCATTGGTTCGGTTTCACTTTTTCCACAGCAAGATGGCTACTTGACTACATCTGCAGCTCTGAGACTGGTCGATGAAGCCGTTTGAAGAGGGACCTTGTATTTGAGGCCCTGGAAGAAATGATTAGCCAGAAGTTAGTATATAGTAATTTTGAATATGAAGAAATAGTTGACGAAAGACATACAACAACTACAACAAACCCAGTGTAGTCCCAAAAGACGATCTGCTATGCAACAACAACAACATATCCAGTGTAGAGTGTATGCAGAAAATCAAAGTAGTTATGAAGAAGGAAATACAGAGTGAAGAAAACATGTCATTAGTAAGGAGAGCAGTAAAACGCATTCATAAAAAAGAACTAGGTAGTTTGAAGAATTTGAACTAGGTACCCATACTTATGCCACATCCACTTGACGTTGTACGTCAGGGCAAATGAATGATCCGATGTTACATAGTAACACACAGCTCCGAGCCTCTTAGTCATTGAAACACAACCTTCCATAATGTCCAACTGGAACTCTCAATCCAACATGTCAAGACCTTCTCTGAACTACAAACACACTTACATGCTGCCGTTATATCTCAATCATTGCCTAATTTAGAGCCTACGTCAGCCAAACATATGCCTTCATAGTCTAGCATTTGCAAAGTTGAGGAAGAAAGAAAGACATTGCATAAGGATCCACAATCAATTGGAGCTTTAGCATCCTTTTAATTGGGATATACAATTAACTAGAGCTATAGCACCTTAAATATCTTAAACTTGATTTTGCCTTGGACCTTCTCGATTAGGAGGGGGGGGGGGGGCTTATGATAAAATGTTCCATACTTTAATACGATGAACTTTGCCAAATGAGATACCATTTGGTTAAGCCAGGAACACTTTAGCCTCGAGAAAAACACTTCCTAAGGTGACCTGCAAGATGTGACGTTTCAGCCTTCAAAAGATAGAGATCTAGTAGGCCAAGTTGCTTACGCTCTTCAAAAGTACTTACCGGTGTGTGTCGGATCCTCCAAAAAGTATGCACTTTTTGAGGTTCTGATACGGGTACAGCAACAATTTTGGAGGGTCAAAGCAACTAATGAAACAGAAATTGCCGTTAAACCAACAAAGATGCACTTAGCTATCATACTAATCTTAAGATCAACAACTTCATCGAACATCCTTAAAGATTGAGTACATATCTGTAACACACGCGTCCTTTCTTGGACATGCATGCTGTTATAAACAGTTTATTATTTCAGTCAAGCAAAGATATTCTTATGTTCAACCTCACGACTAGAAGAAGTAAAATCTAACAGAAAAGAATAGTACCTTCGTCACAAATCTTTTCAGGCAAAGGCTGAAAGGTCCGGCGGTGCATCAATCCAAATGCTCTCGAAAGGATCTTGTTCTCCCCAATCGTAACACTGCTTTCGCGGGTAGTATCTGTTTTTATCGAGGGAATAGGATATGCAACGCCTTCCATAAAAACGAACCTTAGAGAAATAAATACTATTTCTCATCACACCAAGAATGTCTGTCCTTGCTTGGGATGAAAGGAAACTCGCAAAAAGAGTCAAACCACCTAAAGTTTGCATCTCCACCCAAATTTTATTTATTTGGTCCAACTTATATACCACCGGATTTGCAGTAGAGCAAGTGTATATCACATAGATATCTCCATTGTGCTCTGCCATGAATTTTCCTTTCCACCAATTTTTGACGAAAAAGTTCTCGGGGCATCTCGGAGGTGGAACCACACGAACAAGCCAAGTATGTTCTTCTGGATCATAGACTCCCAACCAGCCAGTAAGACTCAGACAATAAAAGAGACCATTGCAGAAAACTAACTTATTCCAAATGCTGCTAACAAATGGCAAACGGTTTTGGTAATTGGCAGTTGTCCATTCAGTTGCCCCCGGTTTACATGTGCTAATTGCAACCAAAGTGGGGCTGACATGCTTAACTGTGAAAACAATACAGTCAGGGGATGTTGGAGCTGCCGAAAAAGCAACTATCTGGTATGTTAATTCTAGTCCAGGCAAATTGATCACGTTCTTCGTATAAGGATTGAAGAAGAACACACGCAAACTTCTGGGTTTGTATAGCAGCAACCAGCCATCCTTCGCATAACAAAGCCTCGAGCCACGTAACTCTGGTAACTCAATTGAATAAGTTTGCCTCACTGAAGGGTCATAGAATTCAACCAAGTCACCGAATTTCGGGAAAAACATAAGCCAAGGTGGTTTATTCGCAACTCGTACAGAGATGGCAGCAGTAAGCCATTGCTTGCAAACAGCAGAAGCAACGATATTTTCCTTCAAGTTTAACCGGCGGAGAATCTGTTCTAGAATATCAACCGGCACACGAGACAATGAGTTTTGCTCATCAGATTCTTCACGCTCCTCACTTGAAGCAGCCCCATTATTTGGAGCTGTTGCAGCTAATCTAGAAATATAAAAGTCATCTTTAGTTTCAAAATGGATAGTGAAATAAAAAAGTAAAAACAGATACTGAACCCTTAAAGTTAACGTTATCCACAAAATATAAAGTACACATTACCTCCACTTCCACTCTCGCCCAACAACAACAACGTACCCAGTGTGACCCCAATTGTAATCCCACAAGTGGGGTCTAGGGAGGGTAAAGTGTATGCAGACCTTACCCCTGCCTTGGGAGGCAAAGAGGCTGTTTCCGATAGACACTCGGCTCAAGGAAAAGCATATCAAAACAGATTCAAAAAGAAATACATAAGTGAAGAAATCATGGCAAAATACTATAGAGAGTATGACGAAGCATTCTGAAAAAAACAAACAATAACTACAAAAAAAAGAAGAGGGAAAGAAAAACAGAATCCAAATGTGTCACCACGTGTAAACACGCCAGATGAGGCATTTCCCTTAAGAGCCTTAGCAATAACTAATAAACATGATTATAAAGATAGCTACAGTTGGCTTTCCGCATTAAAATCCAAAACATTCTGCTTTTAGTGTAACTCCTCACACGCAAATGACGACATGAAATACGACAAATCCAAAATCAGATACGTATAGGTGAACTTTAGCATCAAAGACCAAAACATTCTACTTTTAGCTTTTGAGTAACTTCTCACATGCTACGGACAATATCAAAGACGACAAAGACATATCCTTAATCAGGTAACACATGCCTTCCAGCGTTAAAATCCAAAACATTCAGCTTTTTTTCTCACACGCAAAGGACAACATCAAAGGCGACACCGTTACTGGTGGCTTTCAGCACCGAATCCAAAAAATACTGCTTTTAAGTCGGACAACATCAAAGACGACAAAGACATATATCCTTAATCAGGTTACACGTGACTTCCAGCATCAAAATCCAAAACATTCTGCTTTTTTTTTTTCTCACACGCAAAGGACAACATCAAAGGCGACACCGTCACTGGTGGCTTTCAGCATTGAATCCAAAAAATATTACTTTTAGAGTTACTTCTCACACGCAAAGGACAACATCAAAGACGACAAAAACATATCCTCAATCAGGTAATTACAGGTGACTTTGAGCATTAAAATCAAAACATTCTGTTTTTTTTCTCCCGCGCAAAGGGCAACCTCAAAGACGACAAGGACATATCCTCAATCAGGTAATTACAGGTGACTTTCAGCATTAAAATCAAAACATTTCTACTTTTTTTCTCCCGCACAAAGGGCAACATCAAAGACGACAAAATCCTAAACTAGCTACAGGTAGCTTTCATCATTGACACCGAAAAATACTGCTTTTAGAGTAACTTCTAACACACAAAGGACAACATCAAAGCCGACATATCCTAAATCATCCAACAAACTGAACATCCATTAAGCTGATTAACTGTCAGAACAACACCGAAACACTTGACTCTCCGTACATACAGTTATGTTCCCACTAGGAAGACATAACCGTTATAAACTGTTTTGATCAGAGTAAGAATAACTCTTAAGACCAACAAATCATCACACAAGTACCCAATAGCAACATTATTCAGCTATACAAGCCATCAATCATCATCATCAACGCCACATATGTCCATTCCCTAACATTAAAAAAGTCACAGATATCTTATGCTAAAAGTGACATGAATTTGGAACATTTTCAGTACAACAGATTGAATTGAAGTATAAAATGGTTAACAAATAGACATCCTTAAATTCCCAGATAAACAGATCAAGTGATAAATTGATAAAACCCCTAATTTGGGCATCCATCAAAATTGTCAAAATTCACCTCAAACACAACAAAACCAAAAAAAACCACATAAATTAAATCCACTCATTTCATTTCAACTCAATTTCTCTTCCACCTCTTGTAAAACTTTGGGGGTGGGGTTTGGGGGGGTGGGGTGGTTTGGGAATTCTTTAAAACTCAATCACTTGTAAAAAGACCACACCTTTCAACTCTAACAGTGAAATCAAAGCTGGATCCACACATCAAAAAACATTAACCATAAACAAAATCAAAAACCCATATAGAATTCATTAAAATTCAAGTCTTTTCACTCAAATTAAACTCAAAAAACCCAAAAAAAGGTGGAAAAAACTAGAAAACACACATAAAGATTCATAAAGTTTCAATCTTTGAAGGACTTACAACTTCATTTTTCTTCTTTTTCTTCCAGCCATGGCTGCAAGAACTCAGCTTTGGGCGTTTCTATCTAAGTTAAAAGCAAAGCAGTATATGTTTTTTTTTTTCACTGTGCAAAGACAGAAAGGAGAAAAATATGGCAAAAGAGGATTTATATATAAAGTTAGAGAAAATGGCAACTGGCAACTGGTAAAGACTGTTGTCAACTGATCTCAGTACGTGAGAGTTACCACCACACGTGTAGTTTCAAAGGGTATCTTCATTTTTTTTATCGAAAAAATCATGGTCCGACCTCATCATCTCGACATCCGTAAGAACTACAAGACGTTGTTGACAGCTGAGCATCAAAGACCGACCATAGCACCTTGTTTGATGTAATTTAGAGGAGAATTCAAGTGTTGAAGTTTATGAGTTTCTGAAATGAAATTAAGTTAACGTAAAATAATCGATTATTTATAAATATTTCGGAGATACAAATCCAATGTATGAAAAAAGGGTGTCTTTTTTATTTATTTTAGAATAGTTTAAATTCAAAGCACGAACAATCAAAATTTTTTTTTATACAATTAGATTAGTTATTAAGTAATTAATTATAAGCAAATCTCTCAAAAAAAAAAACTGACCTTATCATCTCGACTTTCGTGAGAACTACAAGACGATTTTGACAGATGAGCATCAAAGACCGACCATAGTACTTTGTTTGATATAATCTAGAGGAGATTTCAAGTGTTAAAATTTATGAGTTTTTAAAATGAACTTAACTTAACGTAAAATGATAAATGAATTCAAAATTGACTGTTTATAAATATTTTGTAGATACAAATTCATTAATGCAATGTATGAACAAAAGGGTGTTTTCTTTTAATAATTTAAGTTCAAAACACAAACAACGTAAAATAATATCTATATAATCACATTAGTTATTAAGTAATTATAAGTAAATCTCTCAAAATAACTGACCTCATCATCTCAATTTCGTAGAATTATGAGATCACCTTGGGGTCGCCTTTGATACTCGAGTATCAAAGACTGACCATATAACCTTATTTATAGTTTTAATTTCAAGTTGACGTAAAATAATAATTGAATTTTTAGTCCACTATTTAATAAATAGGTCTAAATAATATTTATTACTAATAAATTTCTTTAAACTGTGAAATTTTATTCTCTTGAAAATACTATAAACATAACTTGATAATATAAAAGATAATTACAGTTTACTGTCTTTTGTTTTTACACTATCAACATAAATTATTATTATTATTATTATTATTATTATTATTATTATTATTATTATTATTATTATTATTATTATTTAGAATGATTTTGACACTGAGCTAATTAGGAAATTGTCACATAGAATAATAGGATTATTGTGCTTTGTCATAATTAATAATTATGTTGTTTCTGATTATTCGCTAATTAGATTCAGAGAACATGACCACCTTTTTTAGAAAATTCTTAAATAGAATCTAAAATGGATTAGTTACAGCTTTTCTAAAAATGGATTATTACATTACTGACTAAAAAAATTAATATTTATTTATATTTTTTCTATAAAAAAAAAGGTAGTAGTGATAGTTTTACCTTAAATTCATTTTAGTTACTTGGGATTTTAAAATTAGTCATTGATTTTAGAATCACTCCTAATCAACATAGTTAAACCTAACAAGTGGTTGGTACATTATAGGATAAAGTTTTGAAAATGGATTTAGAGTACTTACAATTTTTTTTCCCAAAATGGAATATTTACTATTATCTAATATTTGGCACATTGTTGATTTGAAATAGTAATATTAAATAGTTTGAGTTTTAAAAAAATAGTAATACTCTTTATAATTAAATTAATAAAATTAGTAGGCTTTTAAAAAAAATTAATTAATGACTTGCTTTGTTAGGAAATTCTCAAATTGGAAAGGATTTTGTGTACTTACAAGTTTGCCAACAAAGGATTGTTAATGTTATCTCATATTTGCTTCTTCTTTTTTTTTGGATAAAATTTTGAAATTTTAATATTAAATGGTTTGAGTTTAAACTAATAGTAGGACTCATTTACTTTAAATAAATTGTACTTGATTGGATTTTAAAATTGTGTAATTTTCTCTATAACTTTTTAAAAAATTATATTTATCCTTCTTTATACTTTTAAAATAGATTAACTCTCATTATTAGCCTTTATGTTCAAATATGAGTCTTGTCCTAAAGGTACATGCAAAATATAGAGGCAATGATCCTTCTTTTTTTTAGAGAAAATGGTCTAATACCCCCTCAATCTATTGTCGGATTCTCAACTACACACTTATACTTCACGGGGGTCCTATAACCCCCCTGAACCTTTTAAAAGTGAAATAAATACCCCCTTACAAACCCACACCCAGATTTGTATTAGGCTGTGATCTACACTCGCCCTGCCACGTAATATTTTTTTTTAATATATAAAATAATTAATTATTATCTGTTATTCTTTTCTTTTTATATTTCCCTTCTCTCCTTTTCTCTTTCCTTTTCTATTCCTCTTTTTCTTTGCTTTGCAGATCAAAGAGGAGATACCATCCATGGCTACCACACACTCTTCTACTTTCATCGAACTTCTAAGCAATATCGGAATCTACTCTTCTACTTTCATCGAACTTCTAAGCAACATCAGAATCTGAATATTCTCTGCGAACGGAAAATTGCACCGGAGGAACTGCTTCTTCTTTCGCTGCTATAGTATTAACCAGAGGAGAATTCTTAGGAGAATCTCTAGTAAATGATATCGACTTGTCGGGATGAAGGTATCGGGATAACGGAGGAACTAGTGTTGATTTCGATTTGATAATGTTAACATGAGAAATTCGATTAATACTTACAATAATTTTAATAAATGGGTCTGTTACACAACAATTTTATTAATGAATTCTTCTCCATTAATTGGATCTGTTACCCAATGAACTCTTCTTCGTTAATGGTGATAAAGTTTGATCCTCCTAACATTCAATTTTGATTTTAATTTTGAATCACTGATAAATTGTCAAATTGGAAGAAGTGTGTAATTTGAATATGAGAATTGACTTAGTAGTGGAAAACTAATGAAGGCGGGGACCTGGTGGTACAGGTGAGCCGCCACCAACGTCATTGGGTCTGTTTAAGAGAAAAACGCCCTAGCTGTTGAAGAGCAAAAGAGAGAAGAAAGAAGGTAAAAAAAGAAAAAAAGAAATAAGAATAAAAGGAAATATTTATTTATTCAAAAAAAATAAAAAACTTAATATGAAATAAAAGAGATATTAATAAAATTAAAGTTGTAATTAATTTTTGCCTCTCACTCTCTCAAAGAGAGTGAACTACACCTTCTTTGAAACCTCAGCATTTAGGGAGCAAATAATTTCGCTTTAAAATAGTTTAAGGGGGTGATAGGACACCCGTGAAGTTGGAGTGTGTAGTTGGGATTTCGGGTATAGATTGGAGGGGTTTTAGATCATTTTCTCTTTTTTTTAAGTACAAAGTACATTTTCTCTCTTTAGTATAATTTTCTTTTATCTTCCTTTCATCAAATTTGGAAGATTCATAAGAAATAACTTGGTGATCTATACTTATTGTTTCGTCATGATTGACATAGCTTTTGAAATTTTGAAATCACAAAATAAAATTCAGGATTTTTTTAAAAAAAAATTAGTGTGTGTTAGTCTATTGATTTTTTAAAATTCGTTCGACTGATTTTGCTGGACACTAAGCTTTTTATATCCATCCGAAACACATTGTAATCAATACTCATTGCTTCGTCAGGACTAGCATCACTATTTTTGGCATTTCGGAATCACGAAATGAGAATTCTAGATTTTTCAAAGTTTTCATTGTGTTAGTTCATTGATTTTTTGAAATTTGTTCTATCAACTATGTTGGATCTTAAACTTGGTGCTTCCATCCAAAACAACTCGGTGACCTATTAATACTCATTACTTCACCAGGACTAATGTTGCTTTTTTGGCATTTCACGATTACGAAATAATAATTCAGGATATTTCTGAATTTTCGATGTTCATTAGTCCATTGATTTTTATAAATTCATTGGACAGACTCCATTGGACCCAAAACTTGGTGGAGCCATCTGCAACAACATTTAACCAATACTCATTTCTTCGTCGGTGCAGATGACGTTTTTTAGGCATTTTGAGATCACGAAATAAAATTTTAGAATTTTTTATAATAATGTGTTAGTCCATTTTGAAATTCGTAAGTGGGTCCATCTGAAACAACCTGATGACCAATTCTCATTGTTTCAACACGACTAACATCATTTTTTTTAACGTTTTAAGGTCACAAAATCAAAATTTAGGATTTTTCAAAGTTTTTGATATGCGTAAATTGATTATTATATATTTGAATGGTATATTCATAACTTTTGAAATACCTATAGTTAGCTAACACCATATGTAAGACTTAAGTTAAAAAAAAACACCATCATACGTTATATTACCTTCTTCAGAAAAAAGAAGAAGGAGAAGTTAAATTTTGTAGAACTAATTCTTCTATTGAAAAAACTTGTTTTCTACACGTTGTTTGATACTCGTATTGAGGTTCGACTAAATTTGAAATCGCACCAAAATATCTCATATTTGAGGGTATAGCCCTTCCTAACAAAGGCAACTTGGTGCTCAACATGGTTCTAACTCGAGATTTCTAGTTATGAATGAAATAGTACTCATAACTCCACCTCAATTCTTACAAGTGTTATTTGGCTTGTTGATAGTGAAACCCTAACCACTTTACTAAATGGGAAAATAAAAAGAAACAAAACTAAACTAAACATGACTAGTTTGATGTAATTACTAAAAAGGGCAACTTACAGATATGGCAAATTCATTTAAAGAAATAACACTATATGGATGTAGTTTATATAATTACATTCTATGGGTATATTTTCGTTTGCTATTAAGATTTATTTTTTTTTGTATATAGTTGTTTCTTGACTCAGTAATATACAAATTGTATTTTATGAATTAATGAGCATTAAATGCGGTAACTGATGATACACAATCTCATAATTCAAGGGAATTGTGTCAATTAAATACTTCTTGTTCCAAGAAAAAGAGTTCTATTTCCATAGAAACTCCGTATGAAAAATCAGATTTTTCCTCCCCCCACTACTAAACCATAAGATTAAGCAAAACTATTGTATATTGAAGTGCAGGTAATGTTTTAGTTCATTTAAAATTCATGTTTTTTTCTCTTTTTCTTTTTTAAGTGGTTGTAGTACGATGAAATCAAAGATACGATTTGTATATTTGAAATGTATATGATTCGACAAGAAGATTGTTCTTTCTTTAATTTTCTAAATTTTGTTTTAACTGTAATTTGTATATTAGTCAAACAGTTTGTATATTGTAAGGTTGATAGAAGTTTGGTACAAGGTTTTCGAGTATGTGGGGAACGTTTGTATATAAAACTGAATGCACGATTTGTATATTTCAAGTGTGTATGATTCGACAAAAATATTGGTCTTATTTAATTGTCCACATTTTGTTTTAAGTGTAGTCTTTATATTCGTCAAAAAAAGTTTGTATATTGTGCAGTTGATAAAATTTGTGTACAATTTTTTCGAGTTTTAATTGTGTAAAAACTTGTATGTGAATTGTATATATAAATTCTATATGTATATTGGGAACGTTTGTATATAAATTGAGGAACGTGTATGTATATACATTCTGTGTATATAGTACGATTCTGTATTATTTGTATAATTTTGTTTATATTGTGTATAAATTCTAGAAGTAATTGTAATTAATAGTATATAGAATTGTTATATACAAATCTGCAAATTTGTATACAAATAAGGATAGTATTTAAAGAACGAGCATCTTTTCTTGAGTTTTATACAACAATTGCGACACAGATTGGAGTTGACGTGAATAAGAAAGCATTGAAGATTGAGTATAAAGTTGAAGAGCAGAAAATATAGATATAGTTCATACAATCTTGTGATACTACATGCAATTTTGTATATAATAACTAAATATACAAAACTCTGTATACATATATGTCAATCAATTTGTATATATCAAATAAAATATACAAATAAAATATTTATATATGCTAATATACAGATACTACATGCAATTTTGTATATAGTAACTAAATATACAAAGCTATGTATACATATATGTCAATCAATTTGTATATATCAAATAAAATATACAAATAAAATACTTATATATGCTAATATACAAATACTACATGCAATTTTGTATATAGTAACTAAATATACAAAACTCAAATACATATATGTCAATCAATTTGTATATATCAAATAAAATATACAAACGGTAGCATAGGATTGAGAATTAAGCATAAAGTATACATAGTCATTTCTTCTCTTCGATCTCAATTCTTCAATAGATTTTTACTCTACAACAAGTTTAGAAGATGGGGTCGAATCGTCCATCTTGCTTTGAAATATGATAGCCTGATAGCTAATGGAGGAATTTTGAAAAAACATTATACAAAAACTAATAAGCATAATACCTATACAACTGATGAAACCCAGAAAAAAAGAAAAAAAACTTACCCACGAATTAGGCGGTTCACGAAAATTGAAAAAAGAATTGGAGGGAGAAGGTGAAATTTTTCCAATTCAAATTTTAAATTGAAAGATGAAGAGTGATTTTAGGAGATATAATTCATACAGTCTTGAAAGTTGAAGAAATAATTATGGCGAAATTAATAGTTTGAATTCATGAGAGAGAAAGTTGAATCATATATAATGATATATATATAAGGAAGAGTTGATTCGTGTGGGTCCCATTGCTAATGGCAAAAAAATTAAAACTGTATTTATTAAATGTAAATAAATTAAAGTGTTCCCTTAATGACTAATAAACTAGTAAGGTTTGCCATTCTATGTGATTTTTCCTACTAAAAATAGTGAGACTAAAAAACTTGAGAAAAGAGGTCCACAATTAAGGACCTAGGCCCAAAGATGCAACAATGGGCTGAACTTGATGTAGCCCATATTACATCAATGTAAAGGGATCCATTTGACTATTTCTTGCTCAATAAAGCCCATTAAGGGATTTCATCACTTAATACAATAATCTCAGTGTGATCACTATCCACTACTTGTAAGTGACTGAGAGTTTTTATTATTATTATTAAACTCCAAGAATCTTTGGGACCAATTTATGTCAGATAGAAAGTAAAAAAAATCCAATAATACTAGTGATTTGGTTCGTAGCAATCCAAGTATATGCAGAACTTATAAGTTATGATATTCTCGGTGATGATATTGTCATAGTTTCAATTTATGTGGAATAATTTGACCAAGAAAGAAATAACGACTTTTTTGACACGTGTAGTGCCAAGAGATATATAAGACTATTAAAAACATGTATTATTGGTTCTTGAGCAGAACCATTTGATAGATTTCTACATAGATAAATGTTATTAAACAGAATGGAATAAAGAATGAGATAGTCTATATCTTATACCGATTATATGGTCACTTTATAAATAAGTCAATTCTATCTGACTTTCTGTCGTTCAAGATAGCCCTTACTTCTCATAAGAATGGATCTGCTTAGGTTGCATAAGTATATGCAGAACTTATAAGTTATGGTATTCTCGGTGATGATATTGTCATAGTTTCAATTTATGTGGAATAATTTGACCAAGAAAGAAATAACGACTTTTTTGACACTTGTAGTGCCAAGAGATATATAAGACTATTAAAAACATGTATTATTGGTTCTTGAGCAGAACCATTTGATAGCTTTCTACATAGATAAATGTTATTAAACAGAATGGAATAAAGAATGAGATAGTCTATATCTTATACCGATTATATGGTCACTTTATAAATAAGTCAATTCTATCTGACTTTCTGTCGTTCAAGATAGCCCTTACTTCTCATAAGAATGGATCTGCTTAGGTTGCATAAGTAAAAATCGAAATCGAATCCACAATTATTAATTGAATTGTTTGGGTTGGGTGGGGGGGGGGGGGGGGGGGGGGTTGTCTATTTGAAAGTTACTAATCCAAGGAGTTGTCACTATCTAGCCCAAGACAAACAAAGTGTTTTTTGTGTGCTAAAAAAGCAAAAAAAGTCAGCAGCATGCTTGACATCTTAAATTCCTTAAACAGCAAACATCAATCTGCAAGTTGAAAAAGACTAATTTGACTGTTGAGGTCATATGTTTCATTGACTACATTCATAAACATGACCAATGCCACAACATTGGTTTATAACGGGGCTAGGTCAGCTTAAGCTCACCTCGACTAATTTCATGAAGTACCTGTTATCTCCCATCAACACAAATAACGAATAACTCTGTCCACTAAGGTTTGGATTGCTAACAATGTTGTGTAGATTCATCATTTGACTAAACATACTCGTGTTCAAAGAGAGTAACAAAAGTGTAGGCACTTCGTCTAAATTGGTCAAAATACATGATCCTATCGGGTACTTCCTAGTAATCGTTCTGGATACATACTCATAAACGAGTCCAAGCAACATAACTACTTACTAATTAGATAGATTCAGCAGTAAATGATCACACAATGTATTCATTGCCATAAACTTTCAAATCAAACAGACAATGTTATGCAAACAAACCTAGTACAAATTGCTAGTCCAAAGCACACACAAAATAAGCAAAATAAACAAACATAAAATGGTTAACTTACATAGTTAACAACAAATTGGACATTGAATCAAACCATTCTCATTGCACTCTCCACATTTCACAGTACTCTTACCATCCTTAGCCAACAACTTTCTACTCCCATTGCAGTCCATGCACATCACAAACCGGATCCCCGCGCAGCCATCACACGTGGCAGCTGCCCTCGGGATCCCGTCAAGTAAAATTCCCATTTTACCCTCCTCCTCCAACTTCAACATTTCATCAGCTCCACCAATCAACCTCCCTTTTACAAACACTAAAGGAACTTTCACCTCTTTTGTCCCCATTAGTCCTCTTAGTTCTTCCTTATACCCCGAATCCATCGATATATCACGCTCAATCACACTAGTATCATTCGATTCGAGTATAGCTCTAGCATTGTTACAATCCTCAAATGTCTTCCTAATACCCCTCAACGTTGTCGTGTAGATTACAACTGCATCTTCACCATCCGGAGGGCATTTTTTCTCGAATAACTCAAGCATTGTCTCTGCTTCCTGTGAATTCCTAGATTTTCGCGACATTGGAGTAGCACACACCATTTTCTTGATGTGTTCTTCTTCTTCAGACATCTCTTTCTCGAAAGCTTCCACGAGCTGTGGATCAAATAATGGACTTAAACTCCTCCTCCTCTTCGAAACCACAACAGAATCAACCTTCAAACTATCACATTTCACTTCATTCGGACTCCCCTTCTTCGAAAAATTCAATCTTGGTGACATTTTCCATGGACTCTGCATCAATTTACTCTCTTTCAACACATTTTTCGGGCTAAAATCAACCAAATTACCTACATTACCCCTTCCTCCTTTATTCTCTTTTCCACTCAATTTCTTGAATTTCCGCGGAGAGCTCATCTGATTCAAGAACTTCAACGGGCTACGAGCATCAATATCACCAAATCCACGAAGAAAAACCCGAGATTTTGGGCTAATCTTGGAATTTTTTACAACAACTTCTTCATCAAGATCTTCCATTAACTCCCAAGCATTAATAACTTCATGTGATTCTTCATGGGGTGGTGATTTCTTGATTTCTTTCACACATTCCTTGATAGAGAAAGGCGGGTTTAGCGTAAAGTTTGAATCTTTTTCAAGATTCAACACACCATAAGTACTTGAAGTTAAAGAAACAACATGGTTAGGGTAATCATCACCATTTTTTCTCAAATTTTTTTTCTTGAAGAGTTTAGATGGTACACAACCCATTGATTTGGGGTTGGTGGGGTGTGGGGGTGGGGTGGATTTTTCAGACAAGAATTTGCATTTGATTTTTGTTGGGTTTTTGAAGAAGATGAAAAGTGGGAAATTTTCAGTTTTAGGAAAATAATAATAAAAACATCAACGGTTATGACTGTCCTTATAACGGGTCCAAACGGTCGAAAATTTCGAATGAAACATGTTGGGGTAAATTTTTGTAACAAGTCCTTCATTTTTGTCTTATATTCATTAAAACACCACTTTCATATTTCTCGAAGAAAAAAAAGCGCAAATGTGTTATTGAACTATTAGAAATATGATTATGTTACTGTTAATAATCGGGGGATGAAAATGTCATTATCGTAAGTCGTGACGTATTTTTATGAGATTGGTATGATCTGAATTAGTAAAAGAAACCTGATCTGGATTTTGACGATATTGATGCTCGTAGCCCGTTGAAATTCTTGAATCAGATGAGCTCACCGCGAAAATTCAAGAAATTGGGTGGGAAGGAATAAAGGAGGAAGGGCTAATGGAGGTAATAAAGCTAATTTGTTGGTGAAATGAAAAAAATCATTAGATTTTCGTTTGGGATCGAGGTAATGACATAGTAATTAGAAGCGAGTGGCACTAAGGAGTTACAGGTACTGTTTGATTATTTACAGTGAAGTGGTAGAAGCGGCATATGCCACTTCTCCAGTTCTATGACAAACCATCTAGGGTTTTTTTTTTGTGTGTCGTGCTGCTATTCACAAACAACACTATCTCCGGTTTTATAAGCCAATTTTTTTTGTTATATGTCACGTGTCATTTGATTAAATGACCCACATCACCTAACATATTCCATGTATTTTATTACCTTCCATTTTATTTGTCACACGCAAAATGTTGTTCGTGAAAAATTGAATTTTAATTTTATTTATTAAGATCAAACGTTTATTACTACACTAAAAAATAAAAATATATTTATTAGCAAGGACATAACTTTATTTTATAACCAAATTCATCCCAAAAAAACTTGGAATATCTTCATAAATTTTCCTTTCCCTTTTTAATTATTGTCCTTTTTAAAGGTCAACTAAATAAAACCTCATGAAGTTTATGTCAAGAGTAAATGATTTACATTTCTTTATTAATTATTTTTGAATTATCTTCTTCACTTTTTTCCTTTCTATTTAATTTATGGGAGATCTAAATAGGCCTCGTGAATATGCAAGCATTTTGGGAAAAAATTATTTATATAGTATAGCCTAAACTTTATAGGTGACTTTAGTAGTAAATGAGATTTGCCTTGACATTATAAATGTCAACATTCTTTGAAGCATAGGGACAAGTAGATTAATGCTTATGAGAAGGGACAAAAAAGTTGTCAATTATCAAGAATGTTGGTAGTTAAAAATTGTCATTTAATTAACAACTACACTCCCAAAAAATAATGGAACTTCATATGGATATCATAAAATCTTTTTTAAAAATTAGTGGAATCAAATGGACGGGATGAGCAAATTGAATTAAATTTGAACAGATCAAAATTGATTTATGGATAGGTAATTAACTCATTCGTCAAAGGTTATTTAGATTAAGATTAGCTAAGTAATGGGTCAAAGGTCAACTCTCCCAATTTATATCAATTCTTAGCTAGCATTTGATCATAGATTTTGGATCAGATATTGAAATTTTGTCTTTAATTAACTCGTTTAAAGGTTACTTGGGTTGAGATGAGCTAAGTAATGGGTCAAAGGTCAACCACTCTCAACTTTTACCAACTCTTATCTAGCGTTTGACCATAGATTTTGAATTAAATTTTAAAAAATTATCTTCAATTAACTTGCTCGGTTACTTGGGTTAAGATGAGCTAAGTAATGGGTCAAAGGTCAACACTCCCAATTTTTACCAACTCTTATCTAGTGTTTGATCATAGATTTTGGATCAAATTTTAAAAATTTATATTCAAAATATTTGTTTGACCATGAAATTTGATCAGATTTTGAAAATTTGATCTTCAATATTTTCAAGTTCTCAAAAATTGGCTTAGATCATTTTTTTTATTTTTTTTTATGGACTTCCACTTACAAAACTTTAAAAAAAATCAAGTAAAATGTATATCCAAACACAACTTAAAAAATTAAAAAATTTAAGTTTTAAGTGTCAACTTCAAAATCTATAGCCCAATGAATGCTAAATTTCTTTTTTTGTTTTCTTTATAATTTATTTGATTATCTAATAAAACTTTTTTTCCTTAATTGTCACATTATATAACATATCAAATTAAAAAAATTAAAAATATTTTTAAAAAGGACTTGAACAAAAGTGAATTTGTTCAAATTAAAATTTAAAATTGATCATATTTTGAAATTTTGATATTCAAATATATGTTTGACCATGAAATTTGACCAGATTTTAAAAAAATTATCTCTAAATATCTGTTTGACTATGAAATTTGACTAGATTGTAAAATTTGATTATATTTTAAAAATATGATCTTCAAATATATTTCCAATTTCCTAGCGTGTTTTCGGGACTTCCACTCACATCACTTTAATTATTTTTGAAATATAATGTATATCCAAACACAACCTCAAAAAATTATATTTTAAAATTTTAAATTTTAACTTTAAAATATATGATCAAATAGGATCGTAAATAAAAGATATTTGGAAAACCTAAAATTTACTTGTAGTAATTTATGATTTGACACATAGAAAAGTGGAATAATTTGGCGTGTTTGAAATAACATAAGTTGTTTTTATTTTATCATAATAAATTAAGCCTTTTGTAATACAATATAATGGTTAACTTAAATTGACCAAAGCATGACTGTGGTGAAATTAAAAGTTCTGAATTTTAATCCTTAAAAATGATTTTTTTTGTTGAGAGAATCGTTTTTAAAAATGAATTCCGCAATTTATAAATTTTAATTTAATTAAATTTCAATACGAACGAATTCATAAATCAAACGATGATTTTTTTCTTTTTTTCTTTTTCCCAATAAAGCACTGTCCACACTTCCACCAAACGTGTATAAGCAAATAGTAGCAAAATCAGAACTTTATTCTAAAAGAGTAATGCTTTTTTTATTTCGTTTTATGCGATATATTACTTTTAAGAGAATAATATATTTGATTTATATAATAAATAGTTTAATTCTGAACCTTTCATCTTATTCTTTTTGTAAAGAAGTTTTACCGTCACATATATTTTATAGCACATTTAAAATACAAATAAAAAATTAATCTTATAGTCGGGTTTCATGAATTTCTTAAGAAATTAAACGACAAGTCAAATTCTGTTACAAAAAAATATAAATAAAAGGTGTAGTACATTTTTACTATCTATCAATGTAGTGAAACAGATGAGATCCTAACTCTAATATCCTTAACCACGTGTCTACAATTCGAGCTCTTTGGAAGTAAAGAAATTTTGATTAAAAGTGTTTTTCTCTTAAATTTATCATATGCGGCGTGAATCTAAATTAGTCAGATAAATAATTTTTACTAAAAGAGGACATATTTCTTTTCAAAGTAAGCATGTTCTTGGAATTTGGGGTTATATCAACTTTATGTGGCGGCTTTAGTAAACGGTATATGAACAAATAGAGACAGCAAAGAAGTCCAAGGTGGTGTGCACAATTTTTGTTTATATTTAAATCCAATTAATTTGAATTTACGTATTTCAGGACTTATTTTGGAGGGTAGTGTTATTAACATGATTTATTTCATATTTAGAATTTGAACACGATATTTCTAATTAAAGATAAAAGAATCTCAATTATCATATCATAATTCAGGCTAGTTAGTTATATCTATATACCTTTCACCTTTGCTTCTTTGAGTAGTACTCATATTGTTTTTGTCTTCTTTTTTACATTGGTGTGTTGGACTAGTTTGAGTCAAGTCAATTATCTTGTTATAATTTTTAAGTTTTACATTTGATATTTGTATTGAGACAACTCGATTGATTTGAATTTGTGCCACAAAAAGTCATTAAAGGAGAAGTACTTTTTATCAAAATTGTTTCATGTGTGAGGTTTGAATTCGAAATACCTGATTAAAATGAAGGAATCTCATTCACCTCGTTACAATTCTTGATGGTGATTAACGAATAATAGAAGAAGCATTAACTCATGAGCACAAATCATCTAAAAGGTCCATATCTTCTAACCACACTTAGAGATCATTTGAAAGAATGTATAACGCTAGTACTGAATAAAATGTATCAATAATGTTATATTAGTTATGCTGAGACTATATTCTATCTTTATCCACGTATAACTAATATTATAATTTGCTATGTATATATTATTTATACACCCTAATACTGAATAAAGTGTACAACTAATACATATATTATAACTGCTTAAAAACAAAGATATATAACATTTGATACTTGATTAAATATTGGTCTCATTTATGCACTAGCACAAAGAATTCACCAATTTTGGCAACAAGAAGCTTTTTGTCTCTATGGATATTCCATTGAGGGGTTAACAAGGCACACAAGCTATGGCGCAAAAACCTCATACATGTATTCTACAACTAATATAAGAGAGAAATTAATATCGTGCTCGAGTTCATGGCTGAATGGTTGTACTAGAGCAACTAGAAAGAGATTCTTTAACCAAAAAGAATTCGATTGAGAACACTTGAGGCAGCACTTCAACCATCAATTTTCCTCTTCTTCTTTGATTTTTGATCTTGAGAGTGATCGAAGGATCCTGAAGAGGTCAATGCACTACGACCACTTTTGCCTGAATCTTGAACAGATTGGTCATTGGATTTTGCAGGGCCGCCATCACTGTGTTTTCTCTTGGTAGATTTGGATGAACTCCCTGATCGCATAATACTCCGTGTCCTAGTACTTTGACTAGGAGTTGCAAAGCGACGAGACGAATTGGTCAATGTAGTACCAGACGATCTCTGAGCCATCATCTGCTTCAAGTTTATGCTGTTCTGTTTAAGCTCACTTGGTTCTGGATAATGGATAAGGGAAACACGTCGCGAAATTTTGCCAGCTGCCAAAACATGCAAAAATCTGCTCAAACGCCTTACTTTGTGCTTGAATGGGAAATTAGCAGCATTTGAATCATATAGAGGTTCACATTAAGGAATAACAATAAGTTCTACCAAAAATATAAACAGAAGAGCATTAGTAGTTGGATTATGTGCAAGTTCTGCACAACTAAGAGAGCAGTAAAATTTCAACATGCGTCATATGTGGACATAGTAGAGCAAATTGAAATCATCAAACATATTGAGTCACATTAGCTTCAGTACTCACATGACAACAATGCATAGTACAACATAATGGTTGGTACAGCAAGATTATGAAGCATGACGCCTCAACTGTCAATAGAAAAGCTTTGACTTGACACCAACATCACAAAAGAAGAAATAAAAATGACACATCCAAAGGGACATTTGCAGTATTGCACGTTTTGAGTGTCGAGAATCTCGAGATCATGAGTGAATAAGCAGACAAATGGATAGTAAAATGCCAAGGAACTAAGAGTTACCAATTTTTGGCTCAGACTCAGAAGATAGAAAGACCACCGCATCTGGGTCCTGCGCTCTACAACTGACCACTTCATATGATTTACCTGTTACAAAAGCAATCATTGAGCAAGACATTAAGAAATTAAAAGCATCTTTCATTATCTTAAAAGACCAGCAATTAAAATTAGAGGTGCTGAGGTGGGGAGACAAACTCAATTAGATGTAAATGTTATTCTTATGACTGTACTTGCCAGATGAATCCTCAAAGCTGCCCATATGCCCATCATGATGGAGCTTCAACGAAACTTCTTGCCCATCAAGACCTGGATGCTGGAGTAGCCAATTGGAAATGTCAAAACTCAAAACTGATGTAAGTGATAAGGACTGAAAAACATATTAACAACCTCAAGTGCACACCCAACATTAAGAATCATTCTCATTCCCTTCAAAATCATAGTAAATCTCATAAGTAAACTCTCTCTTTGTTTAGAAACTCGGAAAGGATGGGAAATTTTACATGGTTTGTACCAGAAAAGGAAATGGAGAGAGACAGAAAATCTCTTCATTAGTTGGATATTTTTCACCTGATTGGGAAAAAAAAGAATGCACCTTATTACATCCTAAAAGTGGAAGAACAATAAATTCTCATGAATCTTACTTGATTAAAGGGCCACTGTATAAGCCAGAGCTCAGTTGAGTCTGTAATGTTAAGATTGATAAGTGAATCCTTTTTGACCTCCTCAAATTCTGATGGTGGTTTGTAGCTCAGTTCATTCGGAGCATCCATAATGATGGAGTATATTCAATAAGAGCACTTGAAAATGGCAGCGAAAACAGCTCCTGAACCAAAGGTTTACACAGAAAAGCACAAACAACATAAGATAACTCAAAATTTGAAAATCTTTGGAGAGTTAATAGACGTTTGACCAACAACAACAATAAACCCAGTGAAATCCCATAAAGTGGGGTCTGAGGAGGGTAGAGTGTAAATAGACCTTACCACTACCTCTCCGAGGTAAAGAGGTTGTTTCCAAAAAAACCCTCGACTCAAGCAAATTAAAGCAGTAATTAAGAGAAAAACATGACAATAAATAGCAAAGTAGTGCAGAGCATATATGCAAGAAACCATGACATTAACAACAAGGTGCAGTCACCTAAACGCAAAATGCATTAAATCACAGATGATAATTAGAAACCTAAAACAAAAAGACTACATGAATATGCTAATACTACGACTGACACGGACCTCTACTCAGCCAAAGACATGAATAAGCTAGTAATAAGAACACCCCTCAACTAACTACAAACCTTCTAGCCTTATCCACAACCTCTATACCCTCCTATCTAAGGTCAAGTAGTCTTCCAGTTCCGTCATGTGGCTTATGTTCTCCATGTAGCATTCAAACTGAATCCTAGATAAGCTGCAATGCGACATATTATGCCTAATCACCTCTCCCCAATACTTATTCGACCTACCTCCGCCTCTCCTCGAGAGCACTATCAAAAGTGGCTTAAATTTGATAAGACTTAAAATTTGCACAATCACAGTTTATATCTAATGTTTAAATCACTTGAACTCCGAAACACAAACTCCTACAGATTAATTTAAGAATTGAATAAGGCACTTTCTGTCTGAATAACAACTATTAGTTCAGTTTCCATGGCAGACAATCAAAATCAAATTCTCATATGCCAAAATTTCAGGAAAATAGAATATGAATTCAAGAATAAACCAAGTTTAAGTATACTGAGAAGAGAGACGAGAGTGAGAGATATACCTCCGCCGCTGCTACTGGCCGACGGTTGCTGCGCCGCTGCTGGTGGCCGACGGTTGCTGCGCCGCTGCTACTGGCCGACGGTTGCTGCGCCGCTGCCTGGTCGACGACGGTTGCTGCACGAGTGCACGGTGAGAGTAAAAAAAGTGAAACACTGAATTAGATTTTTTGAGTTTTGATTTAGGGCACCAAATACAAATTGGGATTGGGTTAAACTTAAATCTGAAATGGGCTTGGATTTTGGGTTTCAAAATTAAAATATTTTTGGCTAAAATTTTATAATTTACTTAATAAAATTTTGTTACCGAAAAATTGCGACCATTATATTGATCACTGAATTAAAGAATCGAACTTTCAAAATCAAAATCAAAAAATTAAATTAGTTCTATTTAATTTGATTTTTCGATTTTTCCTGGTATTATGTCCATCTCTAAATTGAACTGAAATATGCTTAATAAGCCAACCATAATTTGACTCGTTCAATTCTTACTAAGTTTATATAGTGATTTTAACGAAGTTTCTCATTAATCAACAACTTTTAAATGATTTGAAATTGGGGCGAATCAAAATGTGTTTAGTTAGTAAAATGAGGTTGGCTGGTCATATTTAATTTTGTCATCCTTGTTCAAACTAAAGAGTGATGTGTCAAAGAAACACTAGAGTATCCTGATTTTTCGAGTTTCATATCTAAATTATAAGGTATGCGAGTTTTCTAACTCAATTATCATCAAATATTTATTGAAACATACCTCAACTATTAGTTATTCTCTTTTCCTAATTGAACAATGGTGATATTTCAGATAGGAAAAAAAAAGAAGGAACAACTAATTGTCAAGGTGTGTTTCGATAAACATTAAACATTTGATTACAGTTTAGGTAGAAAACTTGCACATCTGATAGTTCTTATATGAAACTCGATAAAAAAATATTTTAAATATATTTTTGACTATTAATCTTAAACTTAGAATATTTTCCAAGTTCATGTTTTTTTAATCAATAAGAAGTTGAATTTTGATACTCCTATTTCATTTTCTCACACAATATTTTTTCCTCTTTTCTTCGAAATTATACTTATTAGTCAACAAAGATAATGATAGCAGACCAAAACAAGAAAATAGTAAGTAAAATACAAATTAATTCTGCCTAATTAGTACTTACACTTCTTACTTACTATATATTAAAAATAAAAACCTTGTTGACTTGGCATTGGGTGACGGTGCGCATATTTCGACAAATATTAAATTATCATATCAAAATTAAAAAATTTGACACTTCAATTTTGATATTATAATATTTGTTATGCATTTTAAAAAAAAAATAGTGTTTGATATTTTAAAAATATATATTGAAATACTGAATATCACATCAAATGTTTAGTTATATTGCAATTCATAAATTATATAACTTTATAACTAAATAGTTTTTTTGGATTAAGAATTTGTTATTTTCGATCGAACATTAGACAATTATTATTTCTTTCAAGCATGAAGAAGCTTCTGTCGTTGTTTAAATTATAATTTTTTACTTCATGAAACACGAAGTCGAGCAAACTGTGATTATCGACTTGTCACATGTATATACTAAAATTCAAACTCAAATTTTCAAAATCGTACTGTACCAACAACCCTACTTGGTGATAAATTCAAAATCATGTCAAAGAGAAATAAATAAATTGAAAAAAAAAAAGAAGTTGAAAATTCTTCTCTTTGTCATTGCTTACGTACTTATTACTACTCTATAAACTTCTCGAAATCTTCTTTAGAATTTTTGTTAGGAAAAACATAATCAGAATATATGTCCCTAATAAATATTTTTTTTTGGTTTTTCACTATGTGTTCAATATTCATAT
Source organism: Solanum appendiculatum (assembly GCA_018342035.1). Taxonomy (NCBI): domain Eukaryota; kingdom Viridiplantae; phylum Streptophyta; class Magnoliopsida; order Solanales; family Solanaceae; genus Solanum; species Solanum appendiculatum. Next base: position 257,624 of record JAGDQO010000642.1, read on the forward strand.
TAGAGTCTGATGATATTCGAATTCATATCTTGTATGACCCAATTTGAAAAGAAGCGTTTTCTATCAAGAATTTTTTCATATCTAGAGCTTGAATCCGAGATCTGTGATTACTAATTAAAAAAGAAACATCTCATTCTTTAGTGATGGTCCCTAATAAATTTCTTTTTTTTTCCTTCTTAGTTTTTTGACTTTATTATATAGACTTCTTAGGCACTTATTGATATTTTTCTACCTATATATGTAAAATATACTAGCCCACAATGATTATTACAAATTCTATAAGATATTTCTCTCGAATCTTCTAATGACTTCATCAAGTGGTGAAATAAAAGATAAATATCCCAATTTTTCCGAGTTTGGGAAATGAAAAAATCTTTGATATAGAGCATTTTTTCTTTTTAATGAATTGTATGTGGAGCAAATTTTAATTATTAGGACTTGGGTTATAGATAGAAACAAATCCAAAATTTAAATTTTATGGGTTCGATTGTTAAAGTTGTTAGCATTTGAAAGTTGAAACTATTATAATTTTAAAGTTATGAGTTCAAACCTACTATTTAATGTAATTTTAGTGGAGTTTTTATACATAAATTGGAATTTCATATCATTGAGTTCAAATGAATTTAATGTTATAAGGTTGCTTCAACCTTTGATTTCAAAGACCAAATGATTACACAATAAAGAATCTTTTTTTTCATTCATAGTGTTTAGTCAGCTTGCACCATCTCAATTAGTTTCACAAGTATCTGCTATCAATACAAGTACTAAGTAACTTTATTTGTCAAGATTTCGACAAATAAAAAGAAATCACCTTGTATTTTTTTTTGTCCTTAACTTCTTGTTGTTACTTGGTTCCCCATAATTTTAATTGACCTAATTAGCTAGTTTGGTTAAACTAATACTACTATTTAGTGAGGTTGACTTAATTAATAGTGGTTTAGTTTTGATTAATTAGTCTTTTTGAAGATTAAAAATAACAACTCTTTCTAATTAAGGTCAATTAAAGCTTGACAATTGTGTGTTATTATTGACAATGCCTAATTGTTACTATCACTTTTACAGTGAAAGCAAATTTTGTTGTACCTAACATATATAGACTTCTTCATTTTTAATTAAAAGTACATCAACTTAGTTCCTAAATTTAAAAACCTATAACCTAATATGGGGCCAAAATATTTGAATATCTTAGACTAAGTAATTAATTACAAAAAAAAGTAATTAATTACAAAGTAAATATTATTTTAATGTTATGTAATTATTGACCAATTCCATTATTTAAAGTTGTCTAGCTAGCTCTACCCACCTAATTACTTGTTGGTTTGACAAATGACTTACCAAATCAATCTGATTGGTATTCTTTTTTTCCAATGAATTTAAGCTAATTTTGAGGAAAAAATATTCTTCAATATTCGATATTCGTTTTGGAGTCTTTTTTATCTATAGGTAGAGAAAGATTCATTGCGTAAGCAACCTGACTGTGTCATACATATACTCTACAAGGCGTACTCTGTCTTTCTTCCCAATCCCAAACCCTCAGTTCTTTTTTTTTTTAAAAATAAAATTGAAAGGCAACATTACGTTTTTTTTTTTGATGATTAAAAAAAAAAATTATTATTATTCCTATATATAATAACCACCTCACAAATTCTTTAGAATCTATAAGACTTTTTTGCCCAATTATTGGGTTTATTGGTCACAACCTCCAAGTTTTATGATGTTAATATTATAATTCATTAGTAAAATAAATTTTATTTTCTTTCAATTCTTTGGCTAGAGGCTAGAATTTTAAAATAATTAACATCTACTTATTAAACCTAATTCCACTAAAAAGTACTTCTAACACGCCAAATTTGGTACCTAACACAAGTCATGCATATCTGATTATTGTATTTAATCTAATCAATTGCTAATAATTAAATTATAGAGTGCTGGGTTTGGTTTTGAATTATTATATTATAGTTGTTGGTACAAGTATATGATTTACTTTGATTTAAATGTTTAAATAATAAACGGAAAAAGGGGAAATCATAGAAGAATAAAGAGAAAGAAATTCACTCACGAAAAAAATAAAATGGCTTAATAATTTAACATACAAATTGACGCTTCTAATTGCACTATATTGTAAAGTCGACTATTTAATTTCACGAATTTTCAATTTCTAGTTAGTCCAAAATAATTTTTTAAATATTCCTAACTTACAGACATTTTTCATTTGTCCTGACGTGAATAATACATCATATTCATGTGGGAGAAAATAGTGAGACATCACTATCATCTTTTTCAATCAAAAATCAAATTAATCAAACACTTAAACGCTACTCTTCATCGAGGGAAGTGGTGCACCACCATCAACTCCTTCGTTGGTGCTAATGAACACCTCCTCACACTTCATTGTGAAACTTTATAAAAAATACTTCGCATTTTATCTTTAAGTCAGAGTTTTTAAGATAAAATTTGAATAACATTATTCCTAAGTTAAGAAAGAAACAAACTCCAAGTAGTTGTCTTTTGTTTCATGACATGATCAAATTCCTAATAATAGTTGCGTATCCAAATTCACACTCCTCCAATTTGTCATTCAAACGTCTTAAAGTCACACAAATCACACAACTACATAATTATGATCAACAATTAAAAAATATATATTTTAAAAAAATACGTGTTTTGACTAATTAAAGAGGTTTTTAATTGGAAAATTGTTAGAGTTTCAAATTTACAAAACTTAGATACAAATGTCAATTGTAGTATTAAAACCTAATAGCAACAACATTTTTTATTAGTTACTCAAAAAGTAGTAATGACAAACACACACAAAAAAACAATTTCATACTTAAAAACTTAACAAGTTAATGACATTTGAACTAAAGATCTCTTAAATCATTTACAAATATTGTAATACACTAAATTTATAAAAATACTTAATTTCACGAATTTTCAATTTCTAGTTAGTCCAAAACAATTTTTGAAATATTTCTAACTTATGGCGTTTCTCATTTGTCTTGACGTGATTAATACATCAAATTCATGTGGGAGAAAATAGTGAGTCGTCACTATCATTTTTTCAATAAAAAATCAAGCCAACCCTGAAAGGCTACTCTCCATCGAGGGAAGAGGTGCACCACCATCAACTCCTTCTTTATTGCTAATCAACACCTCCTCACACATCATCATGAAACTCTGTGATCTTTAATCTATTGTTTATTCAGTTGAAGTTTCGCATGTCTACTTTTGCAATTTTGAGATTTGTGGATCTTCATATAGTTTACAATTTGCGATAGAGCAATCAATCTAGCCAGCTCTTATAAACATCTTCAAGTGTAAGAATTTTTTTTTGCATTTTCTCCTTTAGTCAAAGTTTTAAAGATAGAATTTAAGCGTGAAATTTAACCTCGTTCCTAAGTAAAAAGAGGAATGAGCTCCAAGTATAGCCATCTTATATTTCATAGCATGTTGTTCAAATTCCTAAAAATATCTGTTAATCCAAATTCACACTCCCCAAATGCATGATTCAAACATCTTACAACCACATCAATCAAACATATGTTACAAAACTTAGGTACAAAAGCCAATTATAGTATAAAAGCCTAATAATAATAATAATGAGTTTATAAAACTTAGCTACAAAAGCCAATTGTATATAGTATTAAAGCCTAATAATAATAATAACAACTTCCATTACTTACTCAAAAAGTAGTAAAGACAAACACAAAAAACCAATTTGATACTTTAAAAAACTCAACAAGTTAATGACATTTGAACTAAAGATCTCTTAAATCATGTACAAATATTGTAATACACTAAATTTATAAAATTATTTGTCCCTCTTATAACTAACTTCACTTTTCTTTTTTTGCCATACATAAAAAAGACAATCTTAAAATTCAGCACTTCATTCAAACACAAATATAAAATATTTTAAGTGCCCCACAGATTCATAGTAAACAATGTACAAAAAAGTTCATCAAATCATTTGACTATTTTAAAAAGTAACAAAAAGAAGTTTTGGAAGTTTCCCTTTGGTTCACTTTCATTTTGGAAAAAATGAATTTCATCTTCTAGAAAAAGAATCCCATTAGTCCCATTGTTTATTACTAGTATTAATCCCTATTTATTCGCGTTCCTTTTGAGTCGAGGATCTATAAAAGATAACTTTTTTACTCCATAAGAATAAGAATAAACTCTGCATACATTCTAGCTTCGTATATTTCACTTGTTAGATTAGAGTGGATAATGTTATTATTTTTCGAAATTCAAATCATGTGAATTTTGATCAATATTTTTAATATACTTTTGCCAGTACAATAAGAAAAGTCGCAATAACAATAATAACTATGCCTCAATTTCTATCAAGTTAATATCGATTACTCTAATATCACTTTTTCATTTAAACTCATTTTATATCATCATTGTACAACTTATAATATTATTTCTATAATTTTAAAATATTTAATTAATTAATTTAATTTGAAAGGTTAGTTAAATTGATATTCGAAGAGGAAAAAATCGATAATTATTTTGAGATGGAGGAGTATATTAAAAGATATAAAAATAAATCAAATTCAATTTTTTAAATTTATTTATAAATATCTACTTCCGTATACTCCAATTCGCCTAAGGATTTCTTCATTTCACATTTATTTTTCTCTCTCTAGATTTTCTTCTTCTTTCTCTCTCTAGAATGCCTCAAGTTGATTTGGAAACTCTAGTTTCGGCCTGTGCCGGCGGCGGAAGTGACCGGAAAGTTGCATGTGAGACTTTGGCTGACAGTGACGGGGACGTCGAAAAACGTGTGAAAGACGATTTGGATGACGAGGAGAAGCAATCGGAACATCCGCCTGATTTTCCACCGGAATCGTTCTGGCTTTCAAAAGATGCTGAGTTCGATTGGTTCGATCGGAACGCTTTTTTGGACCGTAAACAGTCTACGAAAGGTATCGGTTCAAACACGACGAATTTGAATCCAGGTTCAAATTCGAGTTCGCAGAGATTTTCGACGACTTTGAAAAGTAAGGCTTCGATTATCGGATTTCCGAAGACTCAGAAGACTAGTTACGTCGATTCGAAACGGCGAACTTGTAAACCGGCGAACATAAGGCTTTTTCCGGCGAAAAGGTCTGAATCTACGTTGAAATCAGCTTCGGTTACGGAACCGTCGTCACCGAAGGTATCTTGTATGGGAAGAGTAAGATCGAAACGTCGATCACGAAGCCGACGATCATCGGAAAAAGCAAAAAAATGTGAAAAAAACTCACTCGAGAGATCACGAAGCAACAATGGAGAGAAACGTAAATCCGGATTCTGTTCACGATTACTATCAATATTCGGATCTAACCGGAGTAACAAAAAGCCGGCGAGGTCTAGTACTGATAAAACGCTAACGAAGGAGCCGATAAATCCGCTGAGAAAGAGCAAAAGTGTGAGTGTAGGGAAAACTCGCGGACGAGCTCCGGTAGGTATTGAACCGGTATTTACTGAACCGGCTGGTTTAGGAGGGATGAAACGGTTCTCTTCCGGCCGGCGATCGGAATCATGGGGAGGCGATGAAATCGACGGAGTTGTTTAAGTGGGTCCCAATGGAGGAAAAAGGCAAAGCACGAAAAGTCTGCATGGTAGTTGGAATTTTGGCAGGAAAATTAACGGCCTTTTTTCACATATTCGGTTAAATTTCGAGGTAAAAAAAAATGCTACTTTTTTTGGAATTTATTTTTCTTTTATAAAAATGTTTTTTCCTTTCTCCTTTGCTTTTTAAATTTTTAGTTTTGACCTTTTCAATAATAGAATGATGATGAATAGGTTATTTTAATATATTGTAAATATATTTTGGTTTTGGAGTGAAGGTTTGTAAATTTTTACTATTTCTATTAGTTTAGAATATTATAATGAAAATGATTTGGAAATAATGTTTTTGCTCTTTTATTATCTGGTGTCTAGTATTCTTTTCGTGTCTACTAATTTGAGAATCTTGAGATTTCTCGTACAAATCTTAGTCATGATAAAATATTACATGATTTTTTTTTGTCTTAGCTTTGATGGACGTATTATCTGATAGATACCTATTGCTGGTAATAGAATGTGATATATGTATCGTGAAATTAGTAAATTTGTGCTATTTGATATCTATTGTTGGTGATAAAATGTGATATATATTTTGTGAAATTAATAGATTTGCGGCGTGAGTTAGATTTAAGTTTGTATTAAAAAGTTGACTAAAGAGTAAAATGCGTCTTACTTGAGGCGATTTTATTTGTTAAATTTGAATACAAACAAAGATAAATATATTATGGTTAATACAACAAGGATTCCACTACTAATATTGGTTTTTTTTTTGGTGGAAATTATTACACTTTTATTTATATAATAATGGTGTTTTAGGTAGTAATATTTTTTTAGTTTCTCTCGATTTTGATTATTACTTGTGTGTGTTTGCCTTATTTCGTTGTTATTATTCTTTTTCATGTATGTAGTATATCGTTTTTCATTTTATATTATTTTTTCAAATTTTGTATGTATATTAGATAAAAGTAAGATGTATGTACAGTACACTCTATCATTCGCAAACTCCAATTGTGGAGCTATATTGAACATGTTATAATTGTTTTAATGTTTGTGTTCTAGGTAAGTTTGCGCGTATAGATCTTGCTTTCTCTTGCCATTATAAATATCCAAAGAAATCACCTTATATTTTTATTTTCGAAGAAAGATCCATATTTATCCCTTACATTAAACCAGAGATCCTCACTTGAACTATATTATTATAATATAATAATATAATTGGAATTTTAATATATATCTTATTATTATAATAACACATTCGAAGTGATTAATTAAAAAAATAACATAAAACAATGGGCTTACAGCAAATAGGGAGGAATCATACAGATTGTGGAGGCAGAATTGTGGACTTAAAGCACATGAAGTTTGCTTCCACGATGGTCTATTTATTTTTAGGCAGGTTGGACACAGAAAATCGAATAAATGATTTTCTAGTCTTTTATAAGAAAATAATTATTTTATATTTTAAAATTATTTTTTTCTATTCATATTATAAGTGATTAAAAGATGGCTGTTTCATCGAAGAAAACAGCTAAGTAAAGACAATAATTTAGTCCTACATGCTTTTGACATTTAAAATGGGTTTGATTAATTAATGTGAAAATTGAAAAGCTTGAGATTGTTGAAAATAAATTAATTAATTGCTTCATTTTTAAGATGGAGAATCAATTAGTCAAATTGTGCGACTTAGTAGTAGTGCTTTTGCTAAGAATATTAGTGATCAAATAAATATGTGCATAGATATTCTTAGCCAGGTGTGATATTATTTGTTTGCACGATTTTCAGTTAATAACCCATCACTATGATTCACAGATTAATTTTCGAGATTCATTGTGTGCCACCCACATCATCTGAATATTTTATAGCAACCAAATATTTGTTCTTTTTTCAAAGGGGTCTTTTATTAGGGGAATTTTTTGTACACATATAACACATATTTATTAAAGGTTTGGTTGGGCTTCATACATCTGGATTTGTCTTCCATTTAAGGGTTGAGTTGGTCTTGCATTTCTCTTGCATGTTGGATCCAATGGAGCTCTCAATTCTTCAACTTGTTCTCTTGATATTGATCTCACCTACAATATTCACAATTTTAAAAAAAAGAATATTCATTATTTCATCTTATTCTAAGTACAAAATTAATCCAAATTTAGTCGATAATCCTAACAAATAAAATCTCATACTACTTTCGTGCCCAATCAGAGACTGCGATATATATAAATTAAAACAGAGGGAGTACATGTACTAGTTATAACATTAACATCCAACGATGTGATATAGTGATCAATGAAGTGAATTGAGAATTATGAGATCTCAGGTGATTGGATATCCATTGATGAACAGAGTTAACCGATGCATGTGTTGATAAAATATAGTTGCAATGAAACTTATGGTAATAAAATATACATAAGTTCACAAATTTTATTCTGAATTGAATAAAATGAAAGAAAGAAAAAATGTGGTAAATCAAATGCTAATATGTAATAACTAGGAAATCTCATATTCCTTCCATTCCTGTTTATGTGATATTTTATCTTTGGCGGAATTTTTTTATACCACAAAAATATTATGATATATTTAAGAGCACAAATTTCATTTTAAAAAAAAAATAAAATTCGTGTCCAATCAAACTCTGACATATAAATTGAAATAGAGGGAATACTAGTTATGACATTAGCACCCAATGGTAGGGTCTATTTGATCAGATGTGTTGAGAATCGTGAGGACTCAGGTTTAAATTTTAGTGGAGGTAAAAGCACAATGATTTCTTTCCATTTATTCATTGATGGACAAAGTTATCCGATGCATGTACTGGTCACTGATTAGAGATAATAGATACCCGTGAAATTAATCAAGATACGTGCATGTAGCATTCATACAAACTAACAAAATAAGCTCAAATACAAGAAGAAAATATTTCATACCTTGCCTAGGATGTACCAAGAGACAATTTCAGAGCATGGTGGAGTTGTTAAAGAACCAGTATAAGTGTAATATTTGTGAGAATGTTTCCTTATTTCATGTGTATCAATTATTCCAAGCTGCACTTGTGTTTCTTTATGTGTTGCTACATCCTTTGCTAGCTCATTCATTTTGTTTTGAAGCTGATCAACAATTAAAAAAAAAAAACATTATAAACTTTTTCTTTTCTTTTATTTCAAATCACATTAATTAACTATGATTATAAAAACTAATATAGACAAGAGAGGGTTACTTAGATGCTAAACACACTTCACCTCCAATTCTAAGGTTGTAGGTTCGAGTCACCAAAAGAGCAAAAAGGTGGGAGCTTCCAGAGAGAGATAATAAAAGTTATACTAATAACGATAAGTTCTAGTATATAGTTTCCCTTTTGCCTCGAATGACGAAATATGCATGTCTAGCTAGTGTTGGAGTCGGGATTTTAGTTAAAGGAATTTAAAATATAAACAAGTAAACATATAAGAAAGAGCTCTTGGGTTGAGTCGAGGGGATTCAACATTTACTATATATATACATAAAAGAAATTTAATTTTATAAACGCAATATAATTTTAAAATTTAAACTATATAGATTTAAACTCGGGATTATTCCACAACTCATTTGAATTATTGGGTTTGAAATTTATTATTTGTTAGAACACATTTTTCTTTATTCTTAATTAGAAGTCTCGGACTCGAGCTCTGATAATACCTTGGTCATTAGGGGATCAGGATGGCCCAAATGGAAGAGGATTGATAAAACTGCAATAGTATTGTCTTGAGCAAAATGAACTAGATGAAGCTCTGCTGCATATCTGAAAAATAAAATAAAATATATTATTAAATAAATAATATATTTTTTTCATTATAAAAACACATTTAATTAATTCTTTATAGTGATAAAGAAAAATATATTATTTTATTAAATAAATAAACAAATGAAAGAAAGGAATAATCATACTGATTGCCATCAATTGTGTGTTCAGAAGGAGAATGCCAATGCATTTGCTTAAAGTTGTAAATTTTACCATCCACAATTAAACTTCCTGCATTATCACCATATTTTATCTGCAAATATTGGTAATATAATATAATTAATTAATCTCATGAAAATTTAATAATATTGGAAAAAATATTATCCTAAAGTAAATAACACATTGGTCATTCAAGTTATTGGTGAATTCTAATTTTAGTCTTTGTGATATATAACTCAGAACATTAATCATCAATTAATTTTTAATATGCATTTTTTTGTCTCTTTATTTACAAAATATGTTGTATTTGTATTATTCTTAGAACTATATAAACATCAAAATATGAGTATATAGTACAAACTTAACATAACAAATGAGTAATTAAGTGTCAGAATAGTTCTTAATAGTAGTAAATTTGAGACTGTCCACAAGTAAAAAGTTCAATTTAAATTAATTAAAAATTAAAATATACTTAGTTATATATCACAATTCACAAGGACTAACATTATACCTTTTTTTTTTTATCAATAAATGAAGGTTCAAATGTGTTATTAACCTTTTTTTTTTAGTTTTGAAAAAAAATCAAATTATATGTAAGTAATGTGATTGGCAAAAAGTAAATTTGGAAGATAAAAAGATTAAGAAAACTAACCCCAACATTAAATCCATTATCAACCAAAGTAGCAACTTCAGAATGATTATATTGCATAATCAAGGGCTTCAACTTCTTGTTAACAGCACAATTATGACTAATTATGTTAATTGGGGACTGTGATTTGCCATTTGAGCAGGCTGAATATGTTGGGCTCAACCTTCCCCAGCCATTTGGGCCTACTGGGCCTGTGTAACCAAATTTGACTCCCAAAGCATCACCTAACCCAAAAAGAGTTTTAAGTTAGAGCCACAAATTCCAGTAGTTTAGGGCCTAATAAGGTACCTTCACTATAGTTTTCGAAATCCTCTTCCGTATCACATTTACTCCCCCAAATACATGTATCTGACACACTCAGATACATACGGGTCAAGTTAGGTGTAATTTATTCTAGATACGTTTTATCCAAGCATGATTCACATGCATCTGAGATACACTAACTCTCTTGCTTGCCTCTTTCACTATGTATCTATATTTCAAAATGATATGATATTAGAGATACATGTATCTAGTGTGATTTGCACGTATCTAAGATACACTGACTCTCTCACTCGCCTCTCTTCTCTCTTGCTCGTCTCTCTCCTTATGTATCTATGTTTCAGAATGTATTTAGTATCTTTGATATACGTATCTAACTTGATATCTAAATGAATGGTGTATATAGTACACAATTATTAATTAGTGAGATAATGTGTAATTATTTCAAACTGTCGCGTGGATTAGTATTTATGATAGAAATGTTTTTGTAATTAGACAATTTTTTCTACAAGTTATATGTTATACAGAAGCTTTCACCAGTTGTCCCAATTTCAGACATCTATTTAGTTAATGGTCCTCTTTTTAATTATTTTTTTTGCAGCTTATGGATCTTTTAGACAATGATCTAATTTTTTTTTATGCAAACTGAAAAACAATAGATCACTATCTAAAATTTTATAAGTTATTGTAATCGTTAAAGGAAGGTCTAATGGTTTGCTAGTAAAGTTGAGAAAAATACAAGCAAACATCAGATGCGAATCTAACATTCAGTTTAGTGTGATTTCCTAAGATTTATCTTTGCACAACTTTTAAAAATAGAAAATAGATCTAAATTGGAGCCTAAAAAGAGAATATTTGAGTAAATCACTATCGAGAAAAAAGTTATATAGTATAATTTTTACTAGATTAGTCAAATGATTTCTACAACTACAAGTAAACCTCCTTATTTAGTGTGATTTCTAATCTTAAAAATATGATAAATTATCTGCTATAACAAGTAAAGATGATCGGGTAATGCAATTCTTGGGATCATAGTATAAAAATCATAAAGCTACACAAACAGTAAGAACTTTAGACAACTAAAAAGCATGACCATGATGTTTTTGTTCTTTTAAAAGCATATTCTCATCACAAATACGTCAAAGTTTTTTCAATAATTAAAGCAAAGCTTCAAACTAGGATGGTTTTATTGCGTATACTTTTTATTTATATATTAATTATTTAATATTTGAAATTCAGTAGCTCGATTAATTTTGATTTGCATCGCGTATGAACGATTTAAGGGAGGGGGCACTTCTTACCTGAGGTTTTCAATTCACATGATTCGAACTCTATCGAGATGTTTAGTTAAGAATGGGCAATTGGGAATACAAGATTCAATATTTTAACCATACTAAATTATAGGGTTCTAAAACATGTTAGTTTGTACATATTAAATAGATTTCTTAAGGCAAATACAAAGTTTAGACCAAAATTTATGCACTTTGCCGAACCCGTAAATCAAACTATACATTGGTCCAGAGGGTGGAGGAAATCCATCCATCACACTTGCTATACATGGTTCCAAAGCCACTTAATTCAATTTCCATATTCAAAAACTTATACTGTGCACAATAAGGTAAAAGCAAGTTGTTTTGTCATTTTCGATATCCGCATTGGAGTCCGAATAATCAGAATTATCCTTTTTCTTATCTATTGAACTAAAATCTTCCTAAAGGGTATGCTCTTTTTCCACTTTGGATTTCATTAAAATGTGTATAAGTTTACCCCCTTTTATTCCTAAAGAGTCCGATTAATCCAAGTTCACACATTGTAGGGTTCATTTTTGGGCAACACTCCCAATACAATTTTTTCTATACTAAGGTTCAAACTCGAGATCTTTAATGAAAGATAAAGAGATCACAATTCTCAATCATCCCGCAACAATTTTAGAATTATATTTCAATACTTAATATCTGTTGTACATATTAGCTTTATTACGTGAAAAATATTGAATTCAACTGAAACCGCAATATGAAAAGAAAGATAAGTGGACTTACCAGATGCAGTAGAAAATAGATTGAGTAGAAGAACTACATATATAACTGAAATTCCACCAACATCACCCATTGCTGTTCCAAAATAAATGTAAAAAATCAATATCAATTTTCTTGAAAACCCAAAAATCAAGAATTTGAATGAAACAACAAATTTTGAAAACAATTTGTATTATTGATGACTTACAGAGGATGTCTGAGAAGTTTTTTTTTTTTTTGTTGGAACATTAACTCAATTTTTGTCCTTTATTTATAAGCTTTTTGGACAAACCTTTTTACTATATAATATCAGCACTTGTCCATTATTTGCTTTTGCCTTTTTTGTTTGAGGATATAGTTCTTTTCTAATTTAACAAGTAAAAAATATTTTGGTTTTTTTTAAAAAGAAAATATTGATTGTGTATATAATTTAAACTCATTTAAATATGTATTCAAAATATTATATCACGCACGGGAATTTCGATTAATGACTTTATTTGCTCACTTTAATTTTACATGGACATGAATTTTTATCGCCTTAGTTATTAATTGTGACTATGAAAGGAGATGATCCTTTCATTTTTAAATAGAGATTTCAAATTCGAGTTTGAGAAGCGAAGTTACTTATGAGTTCGATAGAAATTTTTTATCTTATAAAGTGAGATTTTTCATTGTGAATCTGAATTATCGACTCCCAATGCGGGTGGGATTTTGTTTTTTTTTTTTTTGAAAAAACAATTCACTTAACTTTGTTGTACTATATGTTTTGAACTTTTTATCTTTTTTGATATGGTTCATATGAGATGCTTAAAAACTAAGCAATATCTTAACTCTTTAACTTTTGTTGTCATAGTTAGATCTTGTAATGGAAGTCATTTACTAAGAGTAGAATCTCATTTAAGAATTTCAGTGGAGCGATTTCTTCGTTCTTAATAGAAATTCTTAAATCCAAATCCTGAAAATATAATTACTTTTGATAAAAAAATACCGAAAACTCGAATTAATTGATCCTCAAAACGAGTAACTACAATATTAGGGTCATCAAACCAATGTAGGTATCACAATTTTCAAGGAATATTGGGAAATTATTTAGAGGTGCATTTATTATTACTATGATATTGTTAGAAGGAATATAAATATTGTGAATTTTTTAGAATAGTAGTAATATTGTTTTTTTTGTAAATGTGTTATCCCGTGACCTGTGACATTGAGCCAGTAAATTTTGTAATGACATATTTTTGGATAAAGGGAAATATTTTATTATTGTTACTGAGACAAACATTTTTTAAAAATGCATATGTTATCCCAATTGGTAATAATTAATATTGAATTTGACGTATATATACTCCCTATTAATATGTTTCAACAATTTGTAACATGTAATTTGTTGTATTTTTGTTTATCAATTCCATTTTTATGGAATGTGTAGATAAACTAATAATAGTAACAAAACTTTATTAACATTGTTATTCATTAAATAATTTTGTTATTATTTAATTTTGGTATATTATTTGAAAATTTTTAGAAAAGAAATTGTATCAACCTGGCAAACAAAATAAGTAACTGAGAGAAAGCGAACAACACCTTTTATAGATTAGGAGAAGCAAGTCCCTATCACAAAAAGTTATTGGGCGCTAGCGTTTTTCAGCTAATTGTTATGTTAATTGTATTTTCTTGTGATAATTCTATTGAGAGAATACGATACATCAATATAATTATTTTTTTTGTAAGCTTGATTTACTTGATTAGAAGGTATAATAGAATCTTCAATCTAAAGAAAAAGAATAAATACCTGATCTATAATTCGTTATAATCTCATAATCTTGTAAAAACTTGTACCCAATTAAACGACCCCTGAAAAAAGAGTATGATTACATGTATATTTATGAGTTGATTCTTGAAGATTATTTTAGAACTGAAAGGCCAAAATATAAATTGGCCATAGAAAAAGAAAGAAGAAGAAACTAGAAACTAATTAGGGGTTAGTGAATTTTTTTTCCCCTTAAGTGGATGGTGACAACAAATTATATCTTTGTTGGAGAAGCCATTGTTAATTTAGAGGTCACTAATATCTCAAAAAGGTATAAAATTCCACAACATAAAAAAGTTGTGGTATAGAGAAGACCTAAAGAGATTGGATTTGACAAGTCATAGACACACAATTTCTTTATCATCTATTTTTCTTTGATCAAAGTCCTATCGAAAAGTCCAGGTATTCAATTTCAAAGGTGATTTAATACACACGGGACTTAACTTCGATACCTTTAGCCAGGGATGAAGAGATATACTTATCACATCACTACAAATGATATTATCAACTTATTTCTGGTTACATAAGACACTACCTCATTTGAATTGAAATTCACAAAAGAAAACATTGTTGTATTTTTGTTCTCATAGAATAAAAACACAAACGAAATCTATTTTGTTTCAAAGTGTCTTAAACTAATTTCACTAGTAATATTGTTTACACATAATTACCAATTTTTTAAGAATTCAGATTAATAAAACTACACAAGATAACTTTGACTGATATTTTCATTACCAAAATTAACTTTACAACTGATGTTTTAATGTTTACTTCTAAAACAACTAGTAGTAACATAACACAAAATTAACTGAACATTTTTAGTCTAACCCGAGGATCACCCTCTTTACCTCCACGAGGTAAGGGTAAGGTCTGCATCTACTGTAATCTCTTCACACTCTATTTTGCGGGTTTTCACAGAGTATTTGACGTTGTTGTTGTTTATATAGTCAATGATGACAAATAAAACAGGACAAATTGAGAGTATAAAAATTTGTTTCTTTTAGAAGCATATACAACCTCCCTGGTGCTAGATCTAAATTTTAGTTTCCAGCAATGAGTTGGTTCATTTCTGGAAAGAAGAAAAAGTTAAATTCAATGTCACTTATAATAACTTTATTAAACTTTTAGATAGTCTCAACCATATTTGGCAATTGGATGAGAAGAGGCCAAGATCTTCCAGCTTGAATCTTGTTTTTTGTGACAATTACAAACAATGCACCAACTAGTGACTACAAGTTTATTATGTATACAGTTAGTCACGAGGAACCAAAGTTCTAAATCTAAAAAAAAAAAAAACTACCCTCAAATTTCAAATCAAGGCTTATAGGCAGAACAAAAAAAAATCACCAAGCATTTTTTGTCACCGATCAGTGGATCAATAGTGATCTACCCCCAAATTTCAAATCCTGGATTCGCTAACTTACTAGAGTATTACCAATCAGACATGTTAACAATCAACAGGTGAAAGCTTCTCTCAAGCAGCCAAGTTGAACACCCATTCCACATAAGAGACCAAATCATATAAAGAAAAAGTTGAACAGACTAAATTTTACCAAATTTACTACTGAGTATATGCATGTTGCAGTGGATTTCTGCATTTTTCAGTCTACTCTTACAGGAAAGAAAGTAGACGAAAACATATTTAAGTCAAACAGATGCAGTAATATTCCATTGAACCATTCGCTTTCTAACCTTGCGTGTGTGTAAAATTCTACTACAGTGATAAAGAAAATATGCCCTAAGAGATCCAGAGAATAATCCAAGAAACTCAAAGAGACTAAGAGAATCCTAGAACAAACAAGAAAAGAACAAAGTATTGACAAAAATGATATCATAATCAGTCTGATCAGTCAGAAAGCAAAATGTAGGGCCAGAAGGATTCAAAATAAGCATATAATTGCAAGCACTAAAAGCCATATTCTTAATCTTATAGCTACTCAAAGTGCAAGAACCATATCTTACCAAACGATCACTATGCTTCAAAGTAGTACAGTCTATGAATTGTGAAAGTGGAGGAAGCCTGTCACTGGACCACAGAACATGCTAATACCCAACTTCCACAATAAATGGCTACTATTGATTTCTTTTCTTCTGAGATTCAAAAAGACATTAAGAATTCCAAAAGTCAAATTTGATACTCCATGGGTCCTAATTTAAGTGGTATTGTGCGACTGGTTACGGAGTTTAAGAAAGAAAGAACTTTTGAAACTTGTGGTGTAAAACAAGCCGTAAACATTTGTGTGACAATAAATAATCATTTTAATAGTAAAATGAGAAGTTTAAAGTTAAACTATTTCTAATAAGGAAGTATGACATTTTTTCCGGAACAAACTAAAAAGAAAAGTATGAAACACAAATTGGGACAGAAGGAGTGATATTTTAGCCCCCATCTCAAAGCAAGGTGTAGTACTTGATAATTCCAGGGCCAAACTGTCTTGTAATGAGAACTCAAAATTAAAAGGATAGTGAAAAATAACATAATGTTATCCAACTTTATCATACCTAAGGTGTTCCTTGTTCACCTGTTTATCATCCTATGTTTCAGACACACTTAAGGTATTCCTTACACAAAATATAATGCAATGGTGCACCAAGGAAAAGTAGCTTTTTGTATGTGTCATGGGCAGCTATTTTTGCAATATTCTATCAGGAGTCTGTATCAATCAAAGACAAGACGCACTGCAAGAAGTTCTTTGCTTGTTCTTTATGAATTAGTCTCATATACTTAAGAAGAATCTCTTCATTGTCCTTCAAGTATAATTAGGCACTAGGCACCAAGAGATGAATAAGTAGTGCTATAGTGAGGTGTTTCTGAGACACTTCTGCAAGTAGAGGTGTCTTTCTGGTCACTTGCTAAGTTTAAGTGTCTAAATTACAAATTGTGCCAAGTTTAAGGGGCTATCTAGATATTTAGCCAAAATATTATAATGTTTTCGAACTTTATCATCCTATGCTATTACTTGTTCACCAGCTCATCATCCTATGTTTCAAACACACTAAATGTATATTCCTTCACAAAAAATAACACCATGGTGAACTACAGAAAAGTAGTGCTTTGGTAAGTGACATAGGCAGTGATTTCGCAAGGAGTCTGTATCAATCAGAGAAAAGACACAGTGGAAGAGAAGTTATTTGCTTGTTCTTGATACAATATTAGTCTCTTACACTTGAGAAGAATTTCTTCATTTTCCTTCAAGTATAGGTAGGCACCAAAAGATGAATAAAGTAGATGGAGCACATAAACAGTCTAGAGAATTACTGAACAGGAAAATACATGTTGCATCAGTTAGGTAGAATAATTATCATGCATGCACATATCTCAGCTGATTGTAATCAAAAGACAAACAAAGAACATGAAGGAGAGAAACTTGAGGATGACAGACCTGATGGCCGTACCTGCTATGCCGTGCAAATGAAAGGGTGATAAAGTGGATTATAAGCCATGTTACTCCAGCATAAGCTTTAACAATTTAGAAGCTGAATAAGCCAATAATGAGAGAATTAACCATAACATCTCATTAGCACCACTCGTAATTGATATTATAAGTCAACGAGTTGCATAGGTGAAGAGATGGAGCATCTTTTCTGACAGAATGAAAATTATAAACACCAAAGGCTGCTCGTTGGACTAAATATACAAGTCATACATGGCAAATCCCTTTATTGTGAACCATAATTTTTACTCTGGGGAGTACATATTTACAATGTTAGTCGCCTACATAGCCAAGCTATGGTCTAACACAAAATATTTAACTGAAGTTGACTGTTAATACAAACAACACGACGTGAAATAATTACATATTGTATTAATAACAATGTGAATAGTGGGTAATGGATGAAGTTCCCTGTCGGCTTTAAGTAACGTAGTACAATCTTTTGGACTCTGTCAAAGCCATTTACTTTTACCGACTGAAGACATAGATTTGATGAGGATGTAGATGAAATATCAGTGTACTCCAGAACATCTTTCCTTTTATAGACTTATCTCCATATAAAAACTTATCTTTGGTTCATTTATAAGAGAAGTAACTTTGAGCCTCATAGCAGGTATTCTCCTGTGAAATTGTCCACAAAGAAAGCAGCTCAGACAAATTTTACCTCTTGTTACAGAGGCATTAAGAAATTAAACTATTGAAAAAGGGAGAAGGCCTCACACCTTAACGAGCATAAGTTGCCTGTATATATTCCACAATATCTGCACTTTCAAACATCTGGACTCCAGTATTTGGATCTTCTAAGTATGGAACCTAGAGACAGACAGAGTCACTATTAAGTTTTCCACATTTCTTGTGGGAATGTGTGTAACACTTAACAGATATCCAAAAGGTAGAGTAACATAAAGCAAAGCAAAACCTGGAAATGACCAACTCTTTCGAATAATACTTGGCGTTTGGGGCTACCACGAGCACAACTGCACCATTTGGTTTTAGTGCAGTCAGAGAAAATCAAAAGCAATGAAATTGTTGTCGAGCATACAAGAATGGACATGTCAACTTTATCTTATTTTCTTATTTTAAATAAGTCATGAAAAATAATAGAAGCATCTTGTCGAACAAAATAGTCTTCTTGGAAACAGAATGCAATTAGTGAAGTTCCACACCAGCTATAAATATCATCAACGAAATTTCTTCAAACCCCTCTTCAAAACCAGCTAAGAGGAACTTCATTCTTGAAACCAGTGTCAAAGTACACTTTTGACAATAAATCAACAATACAAAATACAAGTGAACTAAATGCATTCAGATTCTCTTCTGTTCAGGTAAGAGGAGGATCCTCTATTCTTCCCTCCTAATGAATGTCAATTAACTTCTAGGATAAACACTTTGGACGGAAACCTACTTAAACCAAATGTATGAACATATAGAAGTCTTTATATAAAACATATTTAATTGTTGATGGTATTCTCACAGATAACATTCTAATTTATTCAGCTTATCATGGTGCCAACAGCATCCTATATTGCAGTGTATAGGTTTTGTTCATCACCCATTTCGTAGTAACATGTACCTGTGAAGTATGTGGGGTAGCTCTAGTTCTACAAGTACCTCACGTACAACTTTGCAAAATGGAGAAGGCTGAAAGAATGACACAAGTGCAAGTAAGTCATGTAATATGATATACTATTCAGCAAAAATTCTTTTAACATAATGATCGAATTGGAAATCTGATAGAATTATTAATTTAGATTCATTTAAACCAAAACTGAAAGCAATAAACACAGTCTAACCTCGTATGCCCACAACTCAAGCGGCTTGGGAGGCAGTTTAGATGGCCTATAAGAAGACCCCTGGAAACGTCACAAGAAGATCATCTATTTGTCCTGTTCTCAATATTAATAGTTTTCTGACAACAGTATCTATATACAGAAGTCTTAACTTTGGAAATTATGCGCACTGGAAGTCTTTTAACTTTTGAGGACTATGGACAAGAAGTTGTGGCACCAAAACCCATAAACTTATTAGCAGAGAGCAAAAATCCTATACCTTCCCCATTCGACCAATCATGGCAAAGCCTGCAGTAAGTGTCTGAGATGACAATATCCAATATTCAATAAATTGTACATCTATTAAATGCTCTATCTAATAAATTTAACTCATTGATGACCAATTTATGTAGCTTACAGTGAAAAGACCAAGGGACAACATAAGTGGGACATTTCCATCACCTGCACAAGGAAACCAACAGAATTGATGCACTCACTAAGAAGAATTTTACCAAAAGGACAGAAAAGTAGTAGGAGATCAATGATTATCAAACCAAACAGTCTCTTAAATGGGTCGTTTGGAATCAACTGCGATTCATGCCATCGAAAATCTAAATGTTGCTTCTTTTTTTACACTATAAATAGCTACATGGATATCAGTATATAGCTTGAAGTTTCAGATGTATGAACAAGTTACAATATTAACATTAAGAATTACAATTTAAATAGCTTTTAAATATAAGTTGGCCATTGCAGCATACCATATTTTCCAACCAAGTACTTGATAATCTCGTCTGATTCATACATGGAAACTCCAGTGTTTGGATCAACCTGCAGCAGAATAACACAAAAAGTTAGATCCCATAATGTTGTAATAGACCTGATCAACGAATAGAATAAACAACTGGATTATTTTGAAGAAGTTAATTCCAGTGGAGTTACAGCATAGCTAATCATTTTCGCATTTCAGAATGAGCAAAAATAAAATGCAGCATGAGACATCAATGTCCGACGAAGAAACTACTTAAGCATGTTTTAAGCAATCTGAAGCCATCAAATAATTGTGTTGAGTAGAAAATAGTTTTCTAAAGAACTTTTAGTAAATTTTTCCAAACTAATGAACTATCAATTAGAAAAAGTTTCTTAGTTGGCAGGTGAACTACACCTTGTGCTCTTCAATTACATTCAATAGCATAGTGTTTGAGTTTTTCTGATAGAAAAAGAAGCATGTAAACAAAAAAATCACTTCAATGAAGATTGTCTTCCTCACAGCTTTGTTTTTGTCTCAACATAATTATTGACATGATCCTTCTCTTGACTCACAGTCGCACATCATCAAGAGAATACAAGAGGAGAACATTTTGAAATATAAAATTTAAGTGAATTTTAAGAGCACTTTTAAAAATGATGATGCAGATTACAAGTCACCATATTATTTTATTTTAAAGCATGTAAAACGGTAAAAGGTTTGTGGTCGTAAGAGCTTGTGACTGTTTATTTTCTCTACAGAGAGCAGTAGGAGAGAAGTTATCTAACCATATAAGGGAACTGCTGCTTTCCACCCATCTGACCAACCTTGGGACGGAAATTTGGACCATTTCTTGGGCAAGGATAATAGAGGACATCAAGATCTAAAACAGCCACTATTTCCCTAACCTGCAACAAATTGACATCTTTAACAATCTGGAAGAAAAGGAAAGGAAAAAGATCAAATGAGTAGTTCAATCTGTATAATATTCGAAGAAAAGATGGTCCAGGCCGATGAAGAAAAATGTCACAAGATTCTTTTTTCTTTTTCTAGAACTCCATAGAGTTGGTAGGCTCATCAAGGCTGAAAGCATAAAATAATAGTTCTACACATTTTTTAAAAAGTAGTTCTACATACATTAGTGTAAACTTTCACTATCAGCCATCTTCACAATTGAAAGAACTCCCGATATGAAGGCGCATTGGAGATGCTTAGTAACAGTAAGCCAGTAACTGGGCTTATATAAGCAAAAGTTGCTTCTGTCAATTCCAGTTTTTTTTTTTTTTTTGAAACTGGAAAATAAAGGTGTCAATTCCAGCTTTAATTCACATGAAAACAGTAGATGAGTTGTATTATGGTGTTCTATTTTTGGTGTAAAGAAAGTAGAATAAAGGAGACAGACTCCTTGATAGATTTGATTGGCTCTCTGTAAATTCTTTTTTGCACAGTAGGGTTCTTGGCCTTTTTGTACATACATATGTTACCAGTCTAAAATAAAGAAGAAGAGTAGACTATAACTATGAACCTCAATCAGAATGAGAAAGAAAGAGCAAATGCATCTGCAGTTACCTTCCTACAAAACGGGCAGCTGTAGAAATCCCCACATGTTCCATGCCAGGCAATGTCAGAAAGGAAACAGGTGAATTAAGTCTATAATATGTCCAAAACTTGGATAGGAAATAGGAAAAACTAAATGGATAAGAAGCATAAATTTGTAATAAATAGATTCTGACAGTTGAATGTAATAGTGAGCATTAAAACACTTCCCCAGCAAAAATACCTTTCAAATTCATATATCTCGATTGGCTTCTCAGGTCGAGGACCTATATTTGAACTCTCCTTCACCTTGAAGCCTATTATAAACATCTCGTGTCAGAAAAGCATCACCCAAGACTTATACTCTATAGTTCAAACTAAAGGTGGATGAGAATAATAACTACCAGCAATTTCAAGTGCATACTGATCAGATGGAACCTCATTTTTGGGGACAAAAGATGCTGAATACCTGCAGTAGTACATAAAGAATAAGTATCCTATATTGTATCAACATTTGTATTTCAGAAGAATTAATACAAAGCTCTTTCAGAAAACCCAAAAGAAAGATGCAGATAAGCTTCAACTCATCATTCCTAAATCCTAAGACTGAAATGTTACAACAAGTGGCATTCTGGATTCCATGCAAATCATATCAGGAATAACTATGTAAGTCACGTATGATGATAGCTAGACACTCCAACTTAGTTTTTGTACATCTTGAAGCAACCCCTTGCATTGTCTCGTACAACTAAATAGAAGTTGAACTTTAGAAAAGCATCATTGCACCGCAAGTGTGCTTCTTCATTTAACGCAATTACTTTTTACCAATAAAAGCATATTGCATTTTACTTCTCAATCAAGCTATAAATACCCTACCAGCTGCAGCTCTACGAATTGACTCATTACTAGTGTACAAAAACCGAACCTTCTCTGTTTATCTACTTACTTTTGGTTTTCATTTTCTGCAAATAATTTTGAAATGACATCTCATGTACTATTGCCCTCAATAAGTACAGAAAAAGGGACCAAAGGTCAAATTCTTATTAACTCTAAAAATAATATGCTTGTCGCTGAAAATTCCATCATGCATCCTACACTCGTGCTATGAACTACCAATACCTCTACTCAGGCCATATCTCAGTCTTGATTAACTAATGTGTTCTATTAAGTTGGTTAAGATAAAATGTTTCACAACTACTATGAAAGGTCACATATTAGTGAGATCCTGGGAAACTAAAACCTATCACTGATTGTTCCCCACAAAAAATATAACAAAGTAGAAGACTATTTATCTGCCCATGTTACATTACTTCTATCTAGCCAGCTCAATTTGCTTTCTCATAGAACAATCCATCTTGGACACTAAGATTACAAGAATTGTTCCTTTAGTTTTCATGTTACATGAGTTTTTTTGGCATAAAAACAGGCATCTCATCCTTTACTGTTGTCATGTAAACGATCTATTTATTGCCGACCATAATAAGTTATAACATACCAAAATCTATAGTGCTCAATACAGATAGCTGGCTGCTCCAGTCCAGCAAATTGGTTTTATGCAGGATGAACATGTCACTCTTGGAAAAAACTTAAAAGAACAGGAATATTTTATTTCATTTCCTGGCTGCCTGAAGGAACGTATAATTGAAAAGAAGAACTCACAAAATGTCATTTCAGAAAACTTTATTTAAAAATGTCTATCACAAAAGCTGATTCTTATCTTCCTTTACTAATTTGTGTCCTCTTCTTGTATTCGTAAGCAGATTTTGTATACTGGACATGCTTTTCTTCATAATTGAAGTCAAACCATGGTGGAAGAAGTTACTGCCTGGTTGAAGGTACAATTAACTGAAATGAGAGACTCATATTCTCACTCTTAAGTTATAAAGGACATTCTTTTGTAGCAGCTAGTCAGTTGGAGTTTAGCTTCCCAAAAGTACAATAAGCTCTTGCAAGACACTGGGATCACTAAACAAAATATTATATAAAAGCTTGCCTGTATTGGTTTACCAGTTATCCTTGGGTAAGTTCTCATCCATTGAGACCTAGTCCCCTCCGTAGGACTAAGCTCACCATCTCCTTGCCCTAACACACAGGTCAACCATTGGTCACTAGACGGAGTCCTTAGAGTTGTAGGTCGAGCCACATAACTTAAAATAACTACAATACCAAATGCCTAACCACAACTTCGTATCAAATCAAAAGTAGTACTTTTCAACTACTTACCTCCTGATGATTTTTTCTTCAAACTTGAACTAAATTAAAATCATCCAGAAGAATCTGTTAACATTGCTTATAATCCTCAACAAAACAAGAGTGATAACCCTAATAACCGTGATGTCCAGGCCAGCTTGGACATCTTAACTAATTCCACGGGGTACCTGTCATTGTTACCGTCCACTAGCACAAGTACAGGAAACTCTATCCACATTCTTGGACAGATGGGAAGAAATTACTTAGTGCTTTTTCCACTGCTGAGGCTGAACGAAAGACGTCATGGTTCCCAACCTACTTGACCATTAGGCCTCACCCTGGCTGCATAACTCATTCCATTTCTGGAAACACTTCCCCATTACGCAATTCATAAATACTACAACAATTAGGAACCCTATGCTATATAATTATCTCACTAAAATCAATCAATCAATAGATCAACTAACCTCAATCCCAAATTCTCAAATTAATTAGGGCCAGCTAGAAGAATCCTCTGTATCCATTCATATTCAGATAATTCATCATAATTACGCTAATTTACAAACACATAATCAAATTTTGGCAAAATTGAGGTGATTAAAGATGAAATTAAACTTAATGAAGTGACATACCCAGAAACAAGAGCACCAGTACCAAGGCGAAAAATCAAAGCAAGAGAAGCACCTAATATGTCCAAAATCTTATCACCTCTCGGTGTAAACGGCTTAGGTTTCGGTGGCTTGAAGTTCGGCGGCGGCGAAAATGAGGAATTAGGTTCCTCTTTAGTGCTCACAGAAGTGGAACTATCTGAAGATTGCGCCATTGATTTTACAAACAAAACTCTGTTGTTTCTAGAGAGTTTGTGAGCAGAAATTGGCCGGAAAATTGGCGCCGGCGAAACGTTGAGAACTCCGGTCATGATTTTCCGGCGAACCTCAGTAGTAGTAGTATCTGTTTGGTGTGGCGGAAAATGGAACAGGTAATTCTGTTGAGAGATTTATATTTATTTTTAGGGATATTAATTTTGGTCCATCAACTATTGAAAAATTTATTTTGGCCCTATAATATTTAACTAAACATATTAAACCTTCGATTAACAAAAAATACATGTTTTTATCCCTTTATGTGAAAAAAAAATGTTATAGTTACATTATTTTTATGACTATACTAGCCTCAAATATTCAATAATTGAACAAAATTAACATTATACCTAAGTAATTACATACTATAATATTAATAATAATTCAATAAATTTGTGATGAATCGTAAGCACAAGGACTAAAAATGCATTACTTTTATTAATTGAAAGTTTTATAAACTTACACAAATATCAAATTTAATTGCTAGTGGTAAAACACAATTTTTCCGGTGAATTGGACTTAGTTCTATATTTGTTATCACTTAAAAAACAAATGTAAACTATTATTTATTCACGAGTTATATATTTTAACTATACATTGTTCTCTTTAGTTATTTAAAATATCACTTTCTTTGTATTAAACATACCTTGATGCTGAGTTGGTTAAATAGTTATTCCCATTTGATAACAAATATGTGTAGACTAAATTTTATTCCCTCAATATCAACGTATGTTTTAATACAAAAATTAAGATATCGTAAAAAAAGTGATAGTTTAAATAGATAATAGGACAACACATATTGAATAATATCAGTACAAAATTGAGATAGTACACCTAAATAATTAAATATTATAGTAGTTGATAATTCGATAAATTTATCGCAAATAAAAGAGATTAAAAGTGCATTGCTTCAATAATTGAAGGTGTTAGATAAATAATAGTAGGAAATATGATTGAAGAAGAAGATGGCTTTGAGGCGTGAAACACTTTTTTTAAAGAGATATTGCCCATATACATATTGGGGTAAATACAAACAATTCTCTTCAAAGATACAACAAAACCATTGGTTTATACATGCAGATTTTCTTTATAGGCTACTTCTAGAGAGTCTTTATATTTATAGAACTTAAGAGATGACTCTTCATAAGAGTCATGTTCTTTCATGAACAGATATGTCCTTTCATAAAAGTCATATTCTTTCATGAATAGATGTGTCTTTTTTATAAGAGTCATGTTCTTTCATGAACATATGACTTTTCATAAAGATCATGTTCTTTCATAAACATATGACTTTTCATAACAGTCATATTCTTTCACGAACAAATGTGTTTGTTCAATTTAAGACTTCTATATATTACAAAATATCCAACAATCCCCCACTAGTTTGTAATATTTCTCATAATATCATGCATATCAGAGAGTATCTTATAATAGATTTGAACTTTCTGTTAGTGCAAATACTTTAAAGTTCTGACGAAGTAATTGGTATTTTAAAAGATTTGAACCACAACTCCATGTGTCAAAACCGAAAATATCACACACATAGTATTATTTGTAGCTTAGAAACCTCAATATTTGCTTTAGCACGTTTATGGCCATGTGCTCATCCTAATTCATGAATATTTACAAGACCAACCCTTTAGATTTTGCTTGAAGCGGCACCACTTCAATATACATATAGGTGAAATTAGCTACTATGTCCCTGTTACTGTAGACATTTACTAATTTCATTAAGAATTAATTCAACCTCCCTGTAATAGTTTGCACTATGGAGTTTGTCACTATGCCCCTGTTATTTCAAGCATTTAACAACTCCTCAACTTCTCACATAACAGTATGCAGTACACTTGAATCAAGGCTCTAAAAGGAAGACTCATACTTTAGCAACACAAAGTAACTTGTTATTACCCGTTGAACTTGTGTTGTTAGAGTGTATACTAACTCAAAGTTGGGTTCCCATCACTTGTGTTTAGTTTAAGGATTTTAGCCTTACTCATTCACACATTTATTACACTGCATCTTTTGAAACTAGATTTTATAAGATTTATATAAATCATAAACAAATCTTTCACATAGGCATATCACATATATCATCATTATCTTAATAGCTTAGAATGGTTGCATCAGTTGTGGCCACAACATTTTAAAATCATATTTTTTCCAACCATTTCATTTCTTTTCAAGCATTTATATGCTAAATATATTCTTGTTCCACTATGGAATTCAAGCCTATTTTGATGCAAAACTTATGGCACCTTCATACATGTTACAAATCCAACTTATATGGACTTTATCATTATCATTAGAAGATTCACTATTTATAGACCAACACACCAATTTATCTATGTATAAATGGTCATGTCTATACAAAGTTATCAAACAACATATACTTCTTTTCATGAAAAGTCACAACACTTCAAGTGACACTACTTCACGAAATTACAAAATATTTTTTACGAAGGCTTATAGCCTTATCATCACACTAGTAGTTTAATCAACTAGTTATCGCTAAAATTATCAAGTTATAAATATAACTACCATGCAAAATATATCCAAGATATATCTTGTGGGTGTTGAAGAAATAATTTATATCTTAAACTTCTTCAAATATTATTGACTATTAATCATAATCTAATCACCCCCACACTTTAAATGTTTCAAATGTCCTTTTCATAACTTGTGTGGACATCTAATTAACATCAGTAAATTATCTTGTTATCAAATTTATAGCGTTCCAATACTTTAACACATGAACATTTAATAAGAAGACAAAATCTTCAACCTTTAATGAACACAAATGATCTAATAAAAATTAATCATTTCTCTTAATTTCAATTATTCTAGTAACTTTCAGGTATAGATATTATCCATCAAAATAAAGGAATTTATATATATCATCTCACAACTTGAAAATACAATTCACATGATCTTTATGCAACACTATTATGCCAGAATAATTTTCTTTGTCCCAAATAACAAATTTATAATAGGCATATCAAATATGTTATTCCTAAACTTATTTAAAAAGCATTTTAAGATCATCACAAGTGAATTAATTTATCCTAACATTTATGAAAAAACATTTCTCAAAAATTTCAAAGGATAAAACTTCATAAATAAATAATAAGAGAAGTTAAGAAAGCAGAACCCGTTATATGTCATTTCCTTCGTGATCAATTGTTGGCTCACTTTTTCCATATGACTTGCTGCCTTAGAATCATACTTTAAATCAGCCGAATATTTTTTCTTACAACCCCACTTCCCCAAGAATTCAAGGATCATGTCTCGTTTATCTTCTTCAATCCCAATATCTCTTTAAAATTGTTAGAAAAATAATAGTAGGAAATATGATTGAAGAAGAAGATGACGCGTGAAACACTTTCTTTTAAGAGATATTGCCCATATACATATTGTGGTAAATACAAACAATTCTCTTCAAGGATACAACAAAGCCCTTGGTTTATACATGCAGATTTTCTTTATAGGCTACTTCTAGAGAGTTTTTATATTTATAAAACTTAAGAGATGACTCTTCATAAGAGTCATTTTTTTAAAATTAGACTTAATTCTATCGTTGTTATCACTTAAAAGAGGTGTACTCAAAATACCATTACTATATTTTCTACTTCTAATTAGAAGATATTATCTCATCTCTTTAAGCAATGATTTTAGTAAAATTCTAATGCTAGTAATTTGGATTATATTCGTGTTTGTTTTAATTGTTTAAATAAAATCTCAAAATATTGCTCCATTCATTTTAATTTATGTCTTAATTAATATTTGGAGAGTTTAACTATATTTCCTTTGACAGTAATTATTTTAAACACTTTTTAAATATTTTGATTGTTTAAAAACATATTTAATCTATTTTTTTGTATATTTTATAATTTGTTGCAATAAAAGTTTAGTTTAAAGACAATCCATGAATTAATCCCACTTTCACAGGATAACTTTGGACTTTGGAAAAAAAAAATTAAAGTCACAAAAATCTTAGACTTGCCTACAAAGTTAGTAATTAATATATTTATTTGTAGATTATATATTATATAAAATCATTTATTATGAAATCTATTTAATTCTCCTATATCCATATAGTATTATAAATTAATATTATAATTACATTTAAAAAATGTAGAGCTCTTGTTGAAAAAAAAAAAAACAAGTATAAAAAGGAAGCCAATCAAGAAGAGTTCATCAATCCAAATGGCAAAGTTTCTTGGTTTATTTTTTGTCCTCTTTGCTCTTCCATCAGGTAGATTGGATATGCTTTATTTTAAGTCGAGCGCGTGTTGCAAATAATCTCTCTATCTTTATGAGATAGGGGTAAGATCTACGTATATTCTGTCCTCTTCAAAGTTCAGACACCACTTATGACATTAACTATATAGATATATTGTTATTGTTATCGTTATCGTTATCGTTATCGTTATTGTTATTGTTATTATTATTGTTCTTATTTTAATTTTTGTGAATGCAGATATAAGAATTATTCCAATGGTATATGGAATAATTTCAAAATCACATTGTCATGTTGAATTTGATTATAATTGCAAATCAGATGAGCAATGTAAGCTACCATGCATGGGAGATGTATATGTCTATCCTATTGATAAGGCGATGTGCGAGTTATATAATAATGGTATTTCATTTTGCAAATGTTTATATACATGTGATACCAAAAATTGTTGTAAAAGAAAAATGTAATCTATAATTTTCGTATAACCTATGAATATATAGGTGTTTAATCTCAAAATTATGATGTCTCTAAATAGCTATATGTGTGTGTGAGATAACAAAACAACATATTCCTTGACTTGTAAGAAAATGACTGACTACAAGACCAGGTATACCAATTTGGAGAAAATCTGCTTGGCGGGTAAGGCGGAAATTGAGGCTTC
This sequence comes from Solanum appendiculatum, assembly GCA_018342035.1. Taxonomy (NCBI): domain Eukaryota; kingdom Viridiplantae; phylum Streptophyta; class Magnoliopsida; order Solanales; family Solanaceae; genus Solanum; species Solanum appendiculatum. The sequence goes on from JAGDQO010000642.1 coordinate 287,281, forward strand.
TTCTCATTCTTCTTTGGCACCTACGGTAGAGATCGGAGGTATTTGGCCCCCAAAAGGGATTGCGGTTTTAGATCACGCAATTCCCCCGTCCATCGATTGATCACGCGAGTACGCATCCAGTCAGCGCATAGCGAATGAAAAAAGCGTTCATCCCGGATTCTCTTCCTCAAGAAAAATGTTTTTTGTAAAGTTTTTGTAAAAACGAAGAATTAAATTCGATTTTCTCTCCTATTTACTACGGCGACGATACTATTATATGATGTCTCCGTCGATTTTTCAAGTGCAAATTATTATTAAAGAGTATAATAAAACGATATGAAAATATTTTATGGAAGAGCATGTACGATTGAGTGCTAAAATTTTTCAATATCATAGTAAATACTTGAATTCGATTCCAAGTAGTTGCATTTTTTGAAAAACGACCCAGATCGTCAATTTTTTTAAAAACAAATGTATATCGTTTTCAATTTATTGAAACCCACGGACTAGATCGACTTACCATATTTTAACTGGCTCTATCCATCGATCGATTTTATGAAATCGACCCAAGTCAAATGATATACCATCCATCGATTTAACGTCATTTTTTTAAATAAAAAAATTGATCCAGTCCATCGATTTTTACCCAATTTTTAGTAGTAATATAAGCGCACTTTATTTTCAACAAATTCTAGATTTAAACTTATAGTTTCTAAAGTACAATGAATTAAAACCTTAAGAAGACTTTAAAGGTGAAATTCATTTAATTTAAATTTTGTATGAGAAGAAAAGAAAGCTAAGTTCTTTCTTTGTACTTGGTCAACCTATTTCTTCATTTCTTCATGACAAACAAAATATTTGTTTAAATAATATTAAGTCGTTCCACATGCACTTGTTTAGGAGAGTAAATTAACCAAAAAAAAGAAGAAGAGATTGTTGTTAGATTTTTTATGAATATTATCATCATTTTAGAGACCAGAAAAATATATGTGAAGTTTCAAATGAAAACACATCTTGATGGTAAGTTCATCAAATATTTATTCGCAATCGTTAACAAGTGTGTAGGTCAATTCAGCACCGTTCAGCATATGGAGGTATGTTTTACTAAAAAAAAGAAAGTGATAATTTAAGTATAAAATTCACAAAACAGCAATGGTTTAGATAGATAAATTAAACATTGGATAGTTGAGAGAAGAAATTCACGTAAAAATAATAATTTAAGTGTTTTTTTTAACCATTAACTCTTAATTTTTTCTACGTCTAAAGAAACAATCATCTCATCTCATTGAGCAATGGTTTTAACTAGTAAAACTCTAATGCTAGTAATTTGGATTAGATTCAATGTTTGGTTCAATTGTTTTAAAAAACCAATTCAAAATATTACTCCCTTCGTTTTAATTTATATATCTTAATTAATATTTATAGAGTAAAGTTTTTTACTTTGATAGTAATTATTTTAAATACTTTCTAAATATTTTTAACTATTTAAAAATATCTTTGATCTATTTTTTGTCACAAAAGAATTTAAATTTATACTTTGTTGCAATAAACATTTAGTCTAAAGACAATCCATGAAATTAATCCCATATTTCACAGGATAACTTCGGATATTTTTGGAAAAATAATTAAAATTACAAAAACTTGGATTTCTGTAAAGTTAATAAATAATACAATTATTTGCAGATTCTTATATCCAAAATGGTAAAATAATCAAATGTGAAATCCATTTAATCCTTCTACATATAGTACTTTAATATATAAAATACCAAAAATGTAGTTTTCTTGTTGTCAAACAAACAAGTATAAAAAATTAAAAAGGAAGCCCAAAAAGTATTGTAGCTTTCAACTTAAATTAATATTTGCAAATGGCAAATTTTCTTGCTTTATTTTTTATCCTCTTTATTGTCATTTCATCAGGTAGATCTCAATAATTTTATATATATACATATGCTTTATTTTAAGAGTGAAGGTCTATAAGAAACAATCTCTCTATTTCTACGAGATAGGAGTAAGGTCTACGTACCCCAAACCCCATTATAGAATCATTCTGAATATGTTATTATTACTGTTGTTGTTCTTACTTTTTATTTTATTTTCGATTTTTGTGAATGCAGATATGAGAATTGTTCCAATGGTACATGGAAAACCATGCCATCTTGATGTTGGTTTTAATATTTGTTCCATGTCTGAACCTGATGAGAAATGTAGGCAACCATGTGAGGATGCATTAGCTGCTCATGTTCATGATACAAATTCAATATTTTCAATGTAGAACATAATATGGATACATAATCACACTTTATTTTCAACAAATGTTTGATTTAAACTTCTAAATTTAGAAGTACAATGAATTAAAAGTTATAAGAAGACTTTACAGATCGAATTCATCAAATTTAAATTCTCAATGTGAAAGAAAAGTGAAAGCTACCTAGGTTCATTATATGTACTTGGTCAACCTATTTCTTCATGACAAACAAAGTCTTTGTTTTAAATGATACTAATTAAGTCATTATACATGTATTTGTTTGGGAGAGCAAACTAACCGAAAAAAAAGAGAAATTATCGTTAGATTTGCTATGAATATTGTCATCATTGTAGTGATCAGAAAATAACATATGTAAAGTTTCATATGAAAATACGTTTCGATGTTCAGTTGACCAAATATTTATTTTTAGTAAATAAAACATGTGTGTAGGGTAACACAACATATCAATGTGTTGTAATATTTTTTTTTGATACTTCAGATATGAAACTTGCAAAAAAGTAATAGTTTAGATAGATAAATAAAATAATGAACCGTTAATATATGAAATTCACGAAAAGATAATAATTTAATTGTTTTTTTTACCATTAAATCTTTTTTTTCTACTACTAATTAGAGAAGAGATCATCTCATTTGATCTCTTTAAGCAATGATTTTAAATAGTAAAACTGTAATGCTAGTAAATTCTGCTTCAATTGTTTAAACAAAACTTCAAAATATTACTCCATTTATTTTAATTTATTTATATATCTTAATTAGTATTTGGAGAATCAAAGTATATTTTCTTTGAAAATAACTATTTTAAATACTCTCTAATTATTTTGAACTGTTTAGAAAAAAATGATCTATTCTTTTGTCACAATTTTTTTTTATTAATAATTTGTTGTAATAAAAGTCTAGTCTAAAGACATTCCATGAATTAATCCCATATTCCACAGGATAACTTTAGACTTTTTTGAAAAAATAATTAAAGCCACAAAAATCTTTGACTTGTTTATAAAGTCAATAATTAAAACAATTATTTGCAAATTCTTATATTCGTAAATGGTAAAATCATCAAATGCCAAATCCATTATTTCTCCTATATCCATATATAGTATTTTAATAACTATAATAATTATATACCAAAAATGTAGTACAAAAACAAGTATAAAAAGGAAGCCCAAGTCAAGAGTTCATCAACCCAAAAAAGAAGAAAAAAAGAAGAAGAGTATTGTAGATTTCAAATGGCAAAGTTTCTTGGTTTATTGTTTGTCCTCCTTGCTATAGCTATTGCATCAGGTAAATTTCAATTACATTATTTATGTATTCCCTTTATTTTAAGTCAAGGGTCTGTCACAAACAATCTCTTTATCTCTACAAGATAGGGGTAAGGTCTATATACATGATTTTGTTCCCTCTTCAAACACCAGCTATGAGATTATAATAGGGTCTGTTGGAAACAACCTCTCTATCTCTACGAGGTAGGGGTAAGGTATGTGTACACTATTTACCCTCTTCATACACCACTTATGAAATTACACTAAACGTGGGTCTATCACAAACAATCTCTCTATCTTTATACAAGGTAGGAGATAAGGTCTGTATACATGATTTTATGCCCTTTTCAGACACCACTTATGAAATTACACTAGCGAGGGTCTGTCGAAAACACCTCTCTATCTTTACGAGATAATGGTAACGTCTACGTACTCAATGTCATCTTCAGACACCACTTATGAAATTACTCTAGCGAGATTCTGTCGAAAACAACCTCTTTATCTCTACGAGATAGGGGTAAGGTCTGTGTATACACTATGTACCCTCTTCAAACACCACTTATGAAAAGGATCTGTTGAAAACAATAACCTCTTTATCTCTACGTACGAGGTAAGGGTAAGGTTTGTGTACATGACTTTGTGCCCTCTTTAGACACCACTTGTGAAATTACATTAGGGTTTGTTGGAAACAACCTCTCTATCTCTACGAGGTAAGAGTAAGACCTGTGTACCCTCTTTCGACACACTAGCAAGAATCTGTCGAAAGCAACATCTTTATCTCTACAGACTACAAGGTAAGGGTAAAGTCTACGTACACTCAATGTCCGCTTCAAACATTACTTATGAAATTACACTGATATGTTAAATATTGCAGATATGAGAATTGTTCCAATGATATATGGAGAAAGATTTACTTTTGTATGTAATGATCTTAAATTTAATGCGAATTGCACAAGTGATGCGGATTGTAAGTTCCGATGTGGTTCAATAGTATATACTGAACCTATCGATAAGGCAAGGTGCAGGTTACACAAGAATGGTACTTCATATTGCAAATGTGCTTATACATGCGCCAATGACTACGACATAAATTGTTGTAAGACAAAATGTTGTTAGATTTCATTAGTCGTATAAAAAATATCTATGTAATCTATAGTTTTCGTATCGTTTATTATTAATGAACATAAGTCTTTGATCTCAAAATAATGTCTTCAACTGTAGCTATATATATATGTGCGCGCGCGTGTGAGAGAGAATAAAACATGTTATATTCCTTGACTTTGACGATTAAGTAAAAGAATTTATAATTTGGATTTCGCTTTGAAAATGAGAACAAAATATTTGTTGGATAGACATTGAATCGAGTGTAACGGTCCAGCCCACTAGTAATATTGTTTTCTGCATGGCTTTAAAATGTGTCACTAGTTGGTAAAGTCTGCTTACTTATATACTCAATATCTCTTCTGTGTTTTGTCGATGAGGAACTTCTAATCTTTAGGTGGGTGTCACAATTTTTTTGATAGAAATTATTTCAAATACTTTCTAATATTTTGAACTGTTTAAAAGAATATTTGATCCATTTTTTGTCACAAAAAATTGCTCAAAATAAGGGCCAAAATCGACGGACATAGTTAGTATATTGGCCCAATACGAAGTACTAGGGACAACCAACCTTGTATGTCGATTTTTATCAGTTTTAAAAGTTGATGGGCAATGTCGATTTTTAAGAAATATACACATAAAATGTAGTTACATGGAATTAAATTTAGGTACTTTTTATGACTTTGGATAATTCTAGACAATTAGAATTTTGATACTGTGACTTTCAATTCTAAGGAGTTACTTCTGCATTGTCGATGATGAAGATTCTCTCATTTATAAGCCGGGTTTAATTTATTGAAATACTGCTTAGAAATCTTTGGAATTGTTTATTTTAATTTGATTGCTTATTAAATTGTGTGTGAGTAATCAGTTGGTTCTCTTATCGGGAATTTGTGAGGGTGCCATTCACAGTAGGTCAGGGTCGTGACATTAGTTGATATGTTTTAATTAATATTTGGAAAGTTAAAGTATATTTTCTTTGATAATAATTATTTTAAATATTTTGAACGGCTCAAAAATAGATTTGATCTAATTTGTCACATATAATAGTTTGTTGCAATAAAATCTACTCTAAAGTCAATAATGAATTAATCCCACATATTTTTTTGATTTGTTTATAAAGTCAATAATTAATACAATTATTTGCAGATTCTTATTATATTAATAATAAATGATAATAATAATTATTTTTATAATAATAGATATAAAAAATAGTGCTCTTGCTGAAAAAAAAAGTATAAATAGGAAGCTCAAGTCAAGAAAAGTATTGTAGCCTTCAAACTAAATCACTATTTGCAAATGGCAAAGTTTCTTGCTTTATTTTTTGTTCTCTTTGTTGCTATTGCATCAGGTAGATCTATCTATCTATATATATACTTTACAATATTGCAATTGTACTATTTTCGTATTTTCTTTTTAAAATTATTTAGATATACTTTATTTTAAGTCGAGTGTATATCATAAACAATTTCTCTATCTCTACAAAGTAATAGTAGATCTGCATACCTCAAACTATTCACTTGTGAAATTATACTAAATAGATTGTTGTTGTTGTTATTGTTGTTCTAACTTGTTATTTTATTTTAATTTTTGTGAATGCAGATATGAGAATTGTTCCAATGGTATATGGAAAAATATGCACTGTTGATATTGGTGATAATATTTGCGACGTTAATGAACATGATGTTGTGGATTCAAGAAAATGCTATATGAGTTAATTTTAGTTATATGAAAATCTATGTAATCCATAATTTTCATACCATTTATTAATATATAATAATATAAGTCTTTGATCTCAACTTTATTTTTTGAGAGAATAGTGTGGGGCTTGACCCAAAAACAAAGAAATATAAATATATTGATACACCTAAAAAAGTTCCAAGCTAAGGATCAGATTTAGAATCTGAGTTTGAGTTTTACGGACACAGTCTACGAATCGTGAATCAGACCACAGGTCGTAGATTGGGCTCGTGAATCAAACTTCAGAAACATAGGTTTTAACATGAGTTTCACAAACTCAAACCACGGGTCATGAATTAGACCACGGACCATGGATTCATGAATTAATCTTCATAAAACATAGCTACTTTCTCACATTCACGGATTCAATCTACGGGCCACAGATCAATCTACAGATCAGATTGGTCCCGTGAATATAAAAACTTTATTTTATAATTTGTTGCAATAAAAGTCTAGTCTAACGACGACCCATGAATTAATCCCATATTTCATAGGATAAGTTTAAACTTTTTTGAAAAAATAATTGAAGTCACAAAAAATCTTTAACTAAAGATTCCCTCAAAGGGGATTCAATAGATAAGCCAAAGGAGCATGGAGGGGGGGAGGGGTGAAACCTGACCTCCGCATTAACGATCTGAATAATAAAGAACTGGCCCTGGACTTCCTGATATTTTGCCAAGCAGACTTGCTAGAGAATAAGCCTGAGTGGTCAGGGAGCCAAATAGGATAATCAACACTGTAAAGATCAAAATTGATATCCTTAACCTCAGACACTATATTAGCAAGCAAAATAGAGTTGAGCTTTGTCAAATTCCATTGGTTTTGATTAATGAAATCAGAAACTTTGATCTTCATAGGTTTATTTCCTTCCAATGGGATGATATCTTTTACAATACTTTGCCTGCAAAAAAATTTTCAAAGTAGAATCACAAGTTCTAAAGTTCACCATACTTTGACAGAAAAAGAGATACAAGTATCATGAAGAGATCTAAATCCCACTCCACTTTCATTTGTGGGATAACAAAGATTTTGCCATTTAATCCAATGATAACTATAGAAATTAGCAAAAGCTTTTTCAATAAGATCAAGAGTGGTTTTAGGAGGATAAACAATACAAATGATATGCAAGGGAAGGGAATGAAGAATAGATTTAATAAGGATAGCCCTTCCTCCAAAAGATAACATTTTACCCAGGGGCGTATGCAGGAGGGGGTCACCGGGTTCACGTGAACCCAAGAAATCATATATAGTAGTGTTATATTTTTTTAAAAAATTAAATATTGATGTATGAACCCACACTCGAAGTATATATATACTTTAAATTCACATTTTTATTATAACAGACCCATCATCCCAAAATTCTGGATACGCCTTTGATTTTACCCTGTCACCCTTGAATCCTTTTAATAATTTTGGCAACCATATTACAGAAGAGGATGGTATCATCCGCATAACTAATATGTGTTATCATTGGAGATCTTGTATTTGTAGAAAAAGGAATGAAGTTTAATAATTAATATAATTATTTGCATATTCTTATATCCATAAATGGTAAAATCAGCAAATGCCAAATAAAATCCATTCAATTCTCCTATAACCATATACAGTATTCTAATAACTATAATAATTAGATACCAAAAATGTCTGTAGTACAAAGACAAGTATAAAAAGGAAGCCCAAGTCAAGAGTTCATCAACCCAAAAAAAGAAGAAGAAAAGAAAGAAGAGTATTGTAGATTTCAAATGGCAAAGTTTCTTGGTTTATTGTTTGTCCTCATTGCTATTGCTTAAGGTATATCTCAATTATATTATTTATGTATTCCCTTTCTCAAATTGATTGGATATGCTTTATTTTAAGTCGAGGGCCTCTTGGAAACAACCTTCTATCTTTATAAGGTAGGAGTAAGGTATGTGTACACTTTGTGCCCTTTTCATACACCACTTATGAAATTACATAGTGTCATTTAGGAACAAACTCTCTATCTCTATGAGGGTATATATACTATACAAATTGATGATGGTTTATCATCATCAGAACAAAGATCAGCCTAGGGTCTGTTGGAAACAACCTCTCTATCTCTACGAGGTAGGTGTAAGGTCTGTGTACACTCTATTTCCTCTTCAGAAACCACTTATGAAATTACATTAAGGTCTGTCGGGAACAACCTCTCTATCTGTACGAGGTTAGGATAAGGTCAATGTACCCTCTTTAGACACCACTTATGAAATTATACAAAGGCCTGTTGGGAACAATCTCTCTATATCTACGAGGTAAGGGTAAGGTCTATGTACACTATGTACCTTCTTCAGACACCACTTACGAAATTACACCGGGGTCCATTGGGAACAATCACTTTATCTCTACGAGGTAGGGGTAAGATCTATGTACACTATGTACCCTCTTCAGATACTACTTATGAAATAGTTTGTGTTGATGCTCGAAAGTAATTCAAATTTCGCACTTCATCACTCAACACCTAAATGACGAATTTATGATTTAGGAAAGGTATCTTTCATGATGTGGGATTCTATTGCTGTTGAAGAATATAAAGAAAAATAATAAAAATATTTCATGAAGATCATGTGGGTTATTAACTCTTATATTTTTTTTGTACGGCTAATTAGGGAAGAGATAATCTCATCTCTTCTCATCTTTTTAAGCAATGATTTTAAATAGTAAAACTCTAATGCTAGAAATTTGAATTATAATCAATGTTTGGTTCAATTGTTTAAACAAAATCTCAAAATATTACTCCATCGATTTTAATTTATATGTCTTAATTAATATTTGAAGAGTTCAAGTATATTTTCTTTAACAATAATTATTTTAAATACTTTCTAAATATTTTGAACGGTTTTAAAAAAAAATTGATCTACTTTTTTGTCACAGAAAAACTATCCAAAAACGAGGGTCAAAATTAACGGATATAGTCAGTTTATTGGCTCAAACCGATGTACTTAATGATGTAGGATTTTGGTGCCTCGTATTCAAAGTACTTGCCGACAGATTTATACTCCTCAACTGCAATTTTATACTTCAAAACTGACGAAATTCCTCAATTTTGTATTTTAAAAAGCCAAAAATAGTTGTCGGTCTTCTATAAAAAGACTTTAAAGGTTAATTTATTAAATTTAAATTGTGAATTGAAAGAAAAGTGAAACTTTAGTTCATTATTCCATGTACTTATTCAACCTATCTCTCGAGGGCAAACAAAATGTTTGTTTGAGTACTATTAAATCATTACACTTGCAACTTATTTGGGATAGTAAATTAACCAAAAAAGAGATTATTGTTGGATTTGTAATATATATTGTCATTGTCATCATTTTAGAGACCAGAAAACAACATATGTAAAGTTTCAAATGAAAGTGATACACTTTTAAGATTGTGTTGTTTCATATATGAGCTTCTTCAAATCAGACTTATTGCTATTGATTTGATGGTCCCTATAAGATATGATCAACGAGAATTAATTATCGGGACAGACAAATCGATAATCAACAATAGCCACATATATATTTATGAAATGGGATTTGTAATGCAATTTCTAAACCCTACCAAGAAAAATATCTAGCTATCTTAGCTCCTCATACACATACACTAAATCAAAAATGATATTTAGCGCAATTAATTAATGAAGATAGCTTAATTGTCACTAAATATTCTTTTTAGAGGCAGTTAACATTTAACTAATGTCGATAAAAACTTTAGCACTCTTTGTTAATTTACTTATTTATTGTTGATAAAAAATATTTTTATCGTAGTGGGGTTGGGGGAGCTAAGTATGTGGGCGTTTTGCGTGTTGATAACATCATCAAGCACTTGTTTACTATGCATTCACTTTTTTTATTTTCCTATTTCTCTAATGTTCAAGTGGGCCTCAATCACATTCATATCTCCTTTTTGTTTGATTTATTTTTGGAAATAAATCATCCAATATTCTGTCTGACTTCACTAATTTGGATTCACGCTAAAAAGTCATTATAAATAAACTGAACATTATAGTAGGAGCTATATCTCTCAAACCACTTTAGCCGTTTAGTGTACGTATTCATTTTGAGACTCAACTAATCTGACTTCGCATCATAAAGTCACTACAAATAAACTGAACATCGATCATATATAGTAGAAGCTACATCTCTCAACCCACTTTGAGGGTACAATAAGTATCCATTTACAGACTCGACTAAACTGAATTCGTGTAAGAAACTCACTACAAAAAGATTGAACGTATATAGTAATTGAAGCTACACCTCTCAAACCACTTTAAGATAAAGCGTTTTTATTAAAGACGATTCTATATATACTGACTATTCCTTCACAACTTAATTTGATTTTGGTTTCGAATATTAGTGTTTCGACAAACTTTCACAATATTGCAGAAATTTAAACAACTATTATGATTAAAGTTATGAAATCATGTAACTCTAAGAAATATATCAAGAATATTAAAAGACATATAATAATACTAGATACGGAACCCCGTGCCAGCACGATGCTCAATATATATTGCTTTTTTTGTTTCAATTTATGTGATATATATGGAATTTGAAGTCAATCAATTTTTTAATATGTTTTTAAATATTTTAAGTTGTTAATTATTACCATTTATAGTACATTTTACGTCATTTTCACTTTATATATGTTACTCCTTTTGTCTCAATTTAAGTGACGCAGGTGAATTTGAGTGTTTATATATATGTGTATATATATATGTGTGTGTATATATATATATATATATATATATATATGCATATAGATATTTTAAGTCGCTAATTATTATGATTTTATAGTATTTTTTAATGTCTTTTTATAAGTTCTTTTTAATATTTAACTTGTAATTATTGTGATTTATAGCATATTTAATGTATTTTACATAATATATATTTCTCATTTTAGCCCAATTTATGTGGTATAGATGGAATTTCGAGAGTTAACGGAAACTTTTATAGGTTTTCAAATCTTTTAAGCTATTAATTACTGTGATTTATAATAATTTTTACATAATTTTTTTTATCTATATAAAGTAATAAAACAAAAAAATTAAACAAGAAAACATTAAAATTACCAAATTAACCCGACATACAAGCAGACATGTTGACGAATATATTGCTTATTTTGTTTCAGTTTAATTATGTGACACATAAATGAAATTTGGATAGTCAATCAATTTTTTTTTATAAATTGTAAATATTGCAAATTATTAATTATTATGATTTATAGTACTTTTTTACATATTTTTCAGATAATATTATTCCTTCTGTTCCAATTTATGTGGCGTAGAATTTCGAGAGTCAGTCAATTATTTTTTATGTCTTTTAAATTTATTGTGATTTGTAATACTTTTTACGTCAATTTCAAATAAGATATGGGACTCCTTTTGTCTCAATTTATGAGACATTGACATAATTTTGAGAGTGAACTAAATTTTTTATATGTTTTTTTGAAATTTTAAAATGTTAATTATTGTGATTTATTTTTAGTCCTCTTAGATGATATATGTTACTTCCTTTATCCCAATTTATGTGGCACGCGAGTCAATCGAATTTTTATATGTCTTTCAAATATTTGAGTTGCTAATTATTGTGATTTCTACTATTTTTCCATTTAAATTTGTTTCTCTTACTTTTTTTTGGGTTCGGTAAAATTTTTTGGAATTCGACTTATGATTAAATAAAACTTCAATTTGTAAATATTATTTTTTATTTTAAAAATAAAAATTACTTCTTTCAAAATCGACTATTTTCACCTTTAATATATTTTATTAATGAAATATTAGGATTTAGGAATGAATTTATTAACATTTTAAATAAATAATTTGCCATGAAATCAACAAAGTGGGAAAGAACAGTTGAGAGGCAGAAGAAGCTGGCACGTAAAGACAGAGAAATAGAATTGTAATTCAAAGTAATTATTATCAAATACATTTTCAAGCGTGTAGATCAAGCTTGAAAAGTGTCTTTAATTAATTAATGATTTTGCTAAGTCCAAAATGGAAAAGTTATAATTACATGCCACTAATTAATCTTATGCTAGTCAGCATTTTATTTGAGGTAATTAATTGATTGATAAATTAAACCTAGCAAATTGCAAGAGTGGCTCAATTAGCCACTAGTTAATATAGTGAATAGTTAGGTGGACCACACAACTTGAGACTTGATGAACTCAAGTCATTGTTCATGCATTACTTAATAGTAAATATTATTTACATTTTTTTCTTTTACATAATAGAGAAATTTCTGAGTGCACGATTTAAAATTTAATAGATAATGATTCCATTTTTTACTCTCGTCTTCACATAAATATCATAACATGTATCAAACTCATATATCATGTGTTGCGCTCTTATCACTGAACCGAATCGTGTTGCAAGGAATTTTTATTCCTTTGCCAACATCCTAACTAAAGTGAGATAAATGAGTCAATATCAAGATCAAATGAGCCTATATTACAAAAAGTATCTTATGAAAATCAAGATAAACTATTTCTATAGTTCTAATTAAAATATCACAAATAAAATGAGAGAAACAATTATATTTTTAGATGCCAAAAACGAGTTTTTTGCACAAAATATCAGTCACACTATGTCAAAAACAAACAAGAAAATTAATAGTCAATGAATTGTGCAATAGAAGAGGAGTCAATGAAGTAACAATTAGGTAACTATACCAATTAATGGTGCATATAATAGTCAACCACTTGCAATTGTGTTAGTGGTCCTTACTAGTGTTACATTCTTGTTTTAACCCATGAGAGGAAAATAAGTTTTACCAAGTCAAATTTATATGTAATTCATCTTCTTTCTCCTCACCTCATGAGTTAAGTTCACGATCGGATCGCCTATGTAATATTGTCAACTCTTTATACATAATATAGGTGTAGCGAGCTATCCACACATTTACCTTAGTGGTGGAGGATCGAACCTCATTATATCCTCCCTCGCTAAATCCACTCCACCCACCACCCCAAAAAATGTTTTGGAGATGCAAGAGACATATTACATATAATGTTTCATATATATATTAGTTGATGAGAGAATAAGTTGTTATCTCCTTATATGATTTTGTGTAATTCTCATTCTATGAGTTAGTTTTTGAAGTTTAGTTATATGAAATGTTTATTTTCTTCATACAAGTAATTAGGAACGTTATTATATCGGCTCGGGAAAAAGAGAAAAGTAAATTAGCTAGCTATAGCATGTCTTTTTTTTGGGCACCAATTGGGTTTAATCATAAATACTAACGGATGGAGTACGTAACTATTAAATATCATATTCAACTAAATCCATCATTTCTAACATAAAATATAGATACATACATAGATAACTACTTAATTTTTAACAAATAGCATATTTGACATTCATAATTTCAAAACTATCAACAATAGAAACCTAAATATTGAATTTATCAAATTTAGATTCTGAATCCGTTCTTACCCTATTCACAAAGGTAAATGGGAAGAGAGTTTCAAATAGAGCATAATCATATCAATCTAATGATATATCAAGACTCTTATTATAAGCACTCAATTACACATCAACCAAAAAAAATAATCAACAAGGTGGGGTCCAAAAGTGCTAAGGTTATACTTGTAATATTCCTTACTCCAAGGGGTATTTACAAACAACATTTCTTTATAAAAAGAGCAACACAACTATATGCTCCAAACAACAAACAAACATTATAACTCAATATACCAACAATGGGAAATTGTATAGTTCTTCAAGAAAAAGTTGTAAAAGTGATGAAAACAGATGGGAAAATTCTAGAATACAAAGCTCCCATCAAAGTCTATCAAATTTTATCACAATTTTCTAGCCATGTAATTTCTAATTCCCATCAAGTCATTGAAAATCAACATCTTCAGCCAAATGATGACTTGCTAGGTGGCCAAATTTATTATCTTTTGCCTAATTTACCAAAGCAACCTCCTCCAAAATCAGCCAAAAAAAAGGTCAAGTTTGCAAATGATCAAGTGAAAAAGAAGGTCAAGTTTGCAAATGATGATCAATTAGTAAATGATCATGAGAAGGTCAATTTTGCAAATGATCAAGTTGAATTATTAGAAGCTAATCATGATCATCACCAAAAGAAAGAGGTTATTAGGGTTAAAATTGTCATTTCTAAGAAAGAGTTGCAAGAATTGTTGAGTAGTAGTGAAGGTGGAATAATCAAAGTTGATGATATGATCAAGAGTACTACTATTGTTGAAGAAAGTACAATAACTAATGGTAAAGGATGGAAGCCTGTTCTTGATATTATACCTGAAAGACTTGATCACTAGCATACTTAGCCTTCTTACTTTTTGTTTAATGACGGTGATGTTCAGGTTCGTTTGCGTGCAGTTGACTATTTTATCAGATATTTGCTATCCTTCATCAACGCAGATATCTGATAATTCTGCCCATCAAAGCTTGAACTCCATACTAGCATACCTTCTTCAATTCCTAGTTTTTGTGTTTCCAACTTTCCATAGTGTTTAAGTTGTATATATATAGGTGTACGCATGCACCAATAACTATAGGGATCAGAACAAGATAGCGGACTTATACAAGCTAAACGATACGACAAAGAAGAATAAATTTTGTTTTTTGGACTACTTAACATGAGTTCCTTCTTTGTTTGCTCAAAAAGCTATTAGATCAGACAAATTAGGAACTACTTTTATTAAGGTGTTATCGGATAATACTAGTTTGGAAGGGCATCATGCCCATGATAACCTTGTACTTTGTTATGACACATAAATATTAATACAATAGTATATTTCTTCTATTTTATTTTATGTGTTCGAATACAAATTATTATTTGGTGAGTAAAAGGTTAATTTCTTTGATCATGATTTTTCAAATATTTTCAATAATTAACTATTGTGATTCATTGTATTTTACATGTAGTTTTTATATATGTAAATTTAATTAACAATTGAAGATAATATGAATTAACATAGAATATATATATAATTAT
Organism: Solanum appendiculatum; assembly: GCA_018342035.1. Taxonomy (NCBI): domain Eukaryota; kingdom Viridiplantae; phylum Streptophyta; class Magnoliopsida; order Solanales; family Solanaceae; genus Solanum; species Solanum appendiculatum. The sequence goes on from JAGDQO010000642.1 coordinate 302,586, forward strand.
TAACTCAACCTTCATAATCCGATAACCATATAACTTGAGATAAAAAGATTAAAATTGAATGACTTTTTATCATAAAGACTAATTTAATGATTTTATTACAGTAAAATAAAAATTGAGATATAGCATAATTGTCCTTATGATCCATATTTCCAGATCTAGGTAAGTATGAATAATGAATAATACATGTGAATGGAATAAGATATATATATTGTGATAATAAAACTAGGAAAACTGAAATTTATAAGTTATAATAATTATATTTATTAACCTCCATAAATTCAAGAGGATTTAACATTTTATAATTACGATATACATTATGATGAAAAGGTTCGAAAGAACTCCCACAGATACCTAGCTAGCTCTACCCTTGTCATGTCATGTGTAATTTAACGCGTAGTGACATTTTTTCAATATTTATTCTAAATTGCAAAAATTATTATTATTAAATAAAATTACTTAAAATTATTTTTAAAAATCATTTAATTACATAAATATTTTTTACCTCGTATTGTATATCGACTTTATTATTATTACAAGTCTAATTGGCGGTGACCGCCCAACAAATGAACATCAAGTATATGAAGATAAATTTCAAAAAAAGACTCCACAGTCCACTCAGTCTCCAAATGGGGAAATTTTAATAAATTACTAAAATTAACGTGAGCTATTATGGAATAATTGAAATTTCTTCATTCTAATTAAAAACTTTAGAATTCGAGATTTGTGTATAAAAAATATTTTTTTATTGAGAACATTGCCCTAAAAAATGAGTTTTATAAATGTAATTTTAAATTTAATCAGACTTTAATATACTGGACAATAAATAAGAAACCCCCAAAAATAATATAAAAGATGATATTTTCCAACGGGTAAAAAGTAAAATAAAATCATTAAAAATAGTCTTCTTTCGAATGTGGGTTACAAAAAGGAGATGGTGACATTTTCCATTTTGTAAATGAGAAGAGAATATTTGTTTGATAAAAATATCATTTTTTTGGTAGGAGTTGGTTAATTTCCATTTGAGACTATCATAATATTCTTTATAGCTAAAATTTATAATCCTCTTTGTGAGAAAATTGTCACAATTTTAATCCATAAACACATATGGTCCGCTATAATCCAACATTTTTAATGGATTTGTCCTTAGGATATTGTTGTATTATTGAGTTTAAAAAATGTACATATCATATAAATTTGTGTTATATTGTATAAAAAAAATTACTTTGCTATAATTTCTCATCTTGATATGGAATTCGCCTAACCTGTCATGCACATTTCTTTTCAAAAGTTTTGATGCCAACTTTAAAGCTTGTCCGTCTTTTTTACGTGAATCGCTCAGTGTCAATGAGCATCACAAAATAAGAGAGAGAATCTTACTAATTAGTCGATGAGATCCATTTTTGAAGATAACGCTCTCAACAATATTTTTCCGTTAATTGAAATGGTTGCACCCGAACCAAAAAAAAGGGAAGAAAAGCACTTCTATACTCTTGTTTTTCCTTGTTCATTTTGGCTTCTTTAATGAATAAAGGTATTATATAACAAGATTTAGTTAGAATATAGAATGGCTTGCAAGCAATATATTAAAAGGAAAATCTCATATATTTGCTACAAGACAAAAATACAAGACGTTAATTGAAAAATACCAACTTCTTTTAGGAATCATAAATTGAATAGATCACGATTTTCCTTTTAAATAGATTGATCTTTAGATTTTGCTTTTTAAATGGATAGATCTTTAGTTTTATCCTTCGAAATCAAACTTATGTCTAACAGAGCAAAAGTTCTTTAAGGGCACAGGGCATAAGTGGTGGAATATTATAATTTGAAAATATAAATTTATGACCCGCAAAAACGCATAAAATTAAAGACCAACACAAAATAGAGGCAGCTGTACAAATAACTTCGTTAACTGACCGCGCTCGATTGAGGTGAATTGAGTTAGTAAAATCAAAAGTTATAGATTTAATTGAATTAGAATGAGTTGAATAGATCGTATTTTCATGAATTAATTTAACGACCCCTAATTATTTGTTAACATCCAAAACTAATTCAAGAATCAGTTAAACTCGTCGACAAGAAAACCAAATAGCAATGTGAATGTGTTTTGAAAAATGGTATCCACAAAATAAGCAAATTAACGTGTTACGTGCCTTTGGCTCAAAGATATATAATAGTATACATATATAGTAAAACATATATAATATACCAGTATAATCTCATAATTAGAATCCGATAAAGATAAAGCTAACGTGTATGTAGACACATATATTAATACTTCTCACGCACTGACATTACATTAATTCAAATTTTGAATTCGTCTATAACATTCAATATTTATAGTCTTATTATTATAAAATAAAGTCTTACTATAGGAAAGGTATGCATTTTGCTTGCTTCACAAAAAAAGGTGACAACATGCATGATGAAATGAATATTTCAATAATTTGTAAGTTCCTCGTTGCATTAAAAAAAATGAATTGCTTCTTCAAGCTTCTTATTAATAATTATATATCATGTAATTTATAGTGTAGACCAAACCCTAATATCCTTAAATTTTGTTAGATTTAATCAGAATCGAAATAATGGTACGTCATACAAAAGTTTGTTATTATTTTATTAATATTGAATTGGACAGGTTTATATATATATTGGGAAGAAAATATCTCATGAGGTAGGATCTCCATTACAATTGTGAAATGTCATATTACATCCCAAAATAATAATAATAATTCACAGTGCTAAATATCTCGAAATTAATATTTAGATTATTATACTTTTATGGTATATGTCTTTATCCAATTGCTCATTTCTGCAATTTGTCTGTGATAATACATCAAAATGCAACCAACTAAAAGAAGCCACAACAAAAAAAAAACTTGATATAAAAGTGAAAAGTGCAAACCATATCATATATACCTAACATAATCACTATAAATATGGTTGGATATTTATTGATTACATAGAGATATTTTGTGTTATGTGAAGCCCTTCAAATTAGCTCATGATTGACAAGCAACTCGATGTACAAAATATTTCGTATTTACGTAAAATTTGGAGAAAGGCTGTACTTAAAAAGATGTAATATAGACAGTTTAATTTAATATAAATATTAGTGGCTAGTTCGATAACTTAGCTTAATTTATGTTTGACAAGAACCTAAAATGTTTAAGTAATTGATAAGAACCTAGCTACAATATTTGATGTTCTTTTATTATATATATATATATGAAAGTTTGATGAATGGCTATGAATCACGAGACCATAAACCAAAATATTTTCATTAAAATAATTTCTTGTGTTATAATGTAAATAATTAATGAAAAACTTTATCAAATTTGAAAAAAGTGTAAACAAGTATTAGTAAATGATAATCATTTAGTTTTTACCAAAAACAAAATGGAGGGAGGAAAATGTGAGTTCGTTTAAAGTCATATAAAGCAATCAAGTTAATTAGAAGAGTATATACCAATTAATTGAAATTCATATATTTAAAGGCAATGTACCTTTTTTTTTAATCAATCATCTGTATTAATATTCATTGACTCGACTAATTCAATTTAACGCCACGCATCTAAAAAACAATTAGGGGAGAATCACTTGTTATCAAAGTGGACATACTCTTAGCGTTGAAGGGTTTTCGATACCATAAAAGGTCGTAAAGCCGCATTTATTTGTTATGAAGGATTTTTTCATTCTTTTGAGACAATTGACGAAATATGGAAAAATCTCATCTATTTCATCATATCTTTTTTATTACGATCAAAAGTTTTAGACCAAATTTTACTCATTGACTCAAAATATGATCTTTTTATTTTAAAATATATAGATACCTTGCAACTTCCATTCTCTTAAATTCTCCAAAATATATCATGAGCTATATTTAGTGGTGATTACCATATAATAAGAAAGTGCTATTAAGTGTGGCTGATATTACCTACCTATTTCTTTCCTCTATTTTTAATAAATAATTAATCCTTTTTCCCTGTTGTATTGCATAAAGCATTCAAACTAATTTCTACCCCCACCCACAAAAAATACTCAATTATGCTTGTATAATTATTATTCTTTTGAGCTTCAATTCAATATAAATATCAAACACTGAATGACAAATACAAAAAATGACTTCATTCACTTAGATTTTGTGCAGAGGCGAATTCTGTGAACTCGTATAACACTTTAAATTCGCCACTATAATATATTCAGATTCTAAATCCGACTCTTACTATATTTTCTTTTAATTTGTCATGCTTGACCACCCCTAAAAAAAAACTTTTGATATTTGCGTATTGATAACATCACCAAGCACTAGTTTGCCTATTTTTAAAAATCCTCTATGATGCTTTTTTTTTTTTTTTGGGTTTCTCATTGGTGTCGAAGCCCACATTGGAGCCTTGATTAAATTTGGTTCGCGTACTGTATGGCTTAATTGGGGGTGACGCTCCCAACAAAAAAAAATTCATATCCAAGGTTCGAAATCGAGACTTTAAATTAATAAGGGTGAAGTAGTCCATCACTGCACCACAATTCATGTTGGTGATGCATTTTTATTTGTAGTCTCCAATCTCTTCAATGTTCAAGTGGGACCTATATCATATTCATATCATCAATTCTTCTTCTTTTTTTTTGAAAGTCAAAAAATGATGTTTTTGTATTAAATAAATTCTTATGTATATCATCATATTAGGAGGATAAAGCATGAAAAGTGTAATAAAAGCAATCAATATTTGGTAGGTTAAAATTTATTTTGCACGCCATGGAACACAACTTGAGATCTAATCAATTTGATTGTGCACTAAATAATGTAATATGAATTAATGATGGATATAATTACCCCACTTATTCAACGAATTATTAAGTGCTAAATCATTCCTTTATCAACATAGTATCATGATAAATTTGTATAGTTATTATTTCATAATTGAGAATTATAATTTTTTTAAAACACATTAAATATCACATATTTTCTATTTGTAAGGATAAAAAATACACATTTTAGTTAGCTGAAGATTCAATATACTTAGCCAAATATACTACGGATCAAAACCCGAACTCATAGATAAAAAATACAATTATCCTCATTAAAAAGCCAAAGTGAGATGCATGCTCCATTAAACCATTGATATTGGTTAGGATATTATTGGTACAATATTATTATACTACCAATATATATTGCAACTTTTTATTCTACTTTATTTTTCAGGTTATCATATTACCCCATCAGGAGTTGATGGTTTCTGTCTTTTTTGTACGCGTAATTATGAAGAACAAAGTGCGTATTTTGTGATATTTGATCTCATTCTTTTTAATAACTGATTCCTTAATTTTGTCTATTAAAAAATATTCATCGTTAATTTCTTATTTTCTTATAATGAATTAAACCGCCCTTGTGGAGAAAATAACAGAAAATCCACTAAGGCAAAAAGAACAAACAAATAGTCAATAAAGAAAGTAAACTTATGATGGTGCATAGTAATTAGTAGTCAACCACTTGTATTACCAAATGGCTTTAGTGGTCCTACTGGCCCTTTTAACTCATTTAATGGGTATATATATATATATGTTGTCTGGTGAGAATCCACCACAACCCCAACAAATTAAGGTGCATTTTTCCACAGTAATTAACAACTAACAACAGCCATAATCTCTACTAGCAAACTCATTAGATGGACAAAATTGAAAGAATCAGAATAATTAAGGATACTCTAATTAATATTGTCTGGTTTGAGCTAAATTTATAAGGTATTTACACTTTAATATATATTTTTTTCCCTTATCAAACTTTTAATGTGAGAGGACTTACTCCAGAGTCCGCTGGTAAAATTAAAGATAATGTAGGAGGTTCAATCAAATCCCTTCCCGTCAGAGGTGAATGTAGTGTTGCGGTACGAGTTTCAAAACTCAATACTCTCTTCGTGGAGCATAGATTTGCGTATTAACTAAAATTGCAAATATATCGTATATTTAAATTCATAATTTTTAAAATACAATGAGTTCAATATTAAAAATCTTAAAAATTGAATACATAAAAGTTCAAATTCTGGATTTGATCGCTACCTTTGTCCAAAATTTATACGGTGCAAACATGATAAAAAAAAAAACCCTCTTGTGTATATATAAACGTTTGAATCCCCTTAACATAAGAAAAGCGTCTTATATATATCTTTTTTTTTAAAATTGAATTTCTGGTTTCGCCACTGTCAAGCCCTCAAGTTGCACAATCAACAAAAATCAACAAGGTGGGGTCCAAAGTGTTTTTAAGTTCTTCCCCTAATATTAGTTCATTTCCTTATATAAACAACACCATCTATGCTCCTCCAAATTCCAAACAAACCTTACACACATATCAAAGCCAACTTAATTTTACACATTTCTACATAAACAAACACAACAATGGGAAATTGCATAGTTCTTCAAGAAAAAGTTGTCAAAGTGATAAAAACAGATGGGAAAATTCTTGAATACAAATCTCCCATCAAAGTCCATCAAATTTTATCACAATTTCCTAGTCATGTAATTTCTAATTCCCTTCAAGTCATTAATCAAAATCTTCAACCAAATGATGACATGCTAGGTGGAAAAACTTACTATCTTTTGCCTGTATTACCTATACCAAAATCAACCACAAAAAAGAAGGTTAAATTTGTTGATGATCAATTAGTTGAAGAAAAAGCTAAGCCAAAGACTGAGGCTATAAGGATTAAACTTGTCATTAGTAAAAAAGAGCTTCAAGCCTTGTTGATGAGTACTGAAGGAGGATTAATTACACTTGATCACAACGCGCAATGTCGTGTTCATCAGGAGGAACAAATCATCATAAACAACGTAAAGAGTTATGTTATCGATGATTATAGTACTGATCGAGGTAAAGGATGGAAGCCTGTTCTTGAAAATATACCTGAATTCGACTAGCAAAGAGTCATCTTACAATTGCAAGGAGCAAAGAGGCCATGTTAATGACTCCATCTGTTCTAATTTATGTAACACGTACACATTTCAAAGTTTTCTCATATTTCTTAAACTCTGTGGAAAATCAAGCTACATCATATAAATTAGGATAGAAAGAGTACATAAATGAGCTAGATCTGGTTCATACTATAACTTGTTGTTTCTTAACAAAGTGAAACATAACATAAAAGCAAAAGATGATTGATCTTAATTTCTACGTCTCAAATTCTTCCTCTACCCTTGTTTCAATCTATGGATCCTTCAACAAACGACAACTCAAACCGTGTCAAATCCTCCAAACATGCACTATTTTTGAAAAATCCAACCTTTTGACTAATTCTTTTTAGTTTTTTTGTATACTTATTGTAATATAACTAGTCAATTTAAAATTGTAAGAAGTAAAGAGGCCATGCTAATTAATTGTTATAGGCAAATAGTATATATATAACAACTAAACAATAAAGAAAAGTAAATTGCAGGAACCAAAATTTATTACCTTTGGGAAATTATTTAATATAATCAAAATTGATGAAAATTATGACCTCTTTTCCAATTCCAAAACCACAAGCTTCCATTATCACCTCCAGTAGCCATAACACCTTCATCATTCACGGCCATTGCATTGATTATAGTCGTATGTTGTGGAAGCATATTATGTAAAACTGTCCTTTGGGAAGGTTGAATTTTTTTTTATGTTGCCATCGGTTGATGCAGAAGCAAAAGATGAATAATGTTGAGCCATAGCGGGTACAGATTTGTTGTGATGAGCGAGTGTTTCCATCGTCTTACCATATCTTATGTCCCACAACTTTATGGTTGAGTCGTGAGAACCTATTTTTCTTGAACAAAGAGTCTATTTTAAATAATCTCTCTAACCATCACCAAATGAGTCGTACTTCCATCCTTCTCAGAACCCACTTTGTACTTTGTTGTAGAAACATATATATACCTGAATTTGATTAGCAAAAAGTCTTTCGACATTTTTTTGTGAACTTATTTAATATAACTGAACTAGTCATCTTACAATTGCAAGGAGCAAAAAGGTCCTGAATCTTTATTATATCTTTCAAGACATTATATTTATTATATTCAAAGGGTGATATAGTAAAATTACCCTATATTTATAGTTTTTTAAGAAGTGTACAAAGTCTATATAGTGAACAAGTATTGTTGGAGAGTATCATAATGAGCTAGATCTGGACATTTTGTGCCCAAACTAATAAAATTATCAAATAATTAAACTTAAAAAGATATTATCTTAATTTTGACGATTTCCAAAGCATAACAATTACCACAATATTAATGATTTAGATCGATTTTTGTAATTAAAAATAGTATCAAATATTATACAAGTAAAAATAATACTCTAATGACATCAGGTGGAAATCTTAATTCTATTTTTAAATAATTTTAATACTTCTAGAATATTTTGATAGCTTGTAAAATAATTGAATCAATTGAAAAAAAATTCATTACTATATAATCCACAAGAATTTATCTAAGATATAAAAATATATGTGGTGTTATATAACGTAAATTAATTTATATATATCCATTTTGTGTCTTGTGAATTAAACAAGTTACATAGTGAGTCATGAACTCACACAGATCACGAGGTAAAAAGGAAGTGCTTACGGACACCCGTATGAAAAATATTTTTTTTTAAAAAATAAATATATAATCCCTAATTCCCCAAAATAACTCGATTTTCCTTCAATTTAACCTTTTTCAATTTAACTTCCCACTAATGAATTTTCCTCTCTCCAATGGATACACTCGTTAACTCAGCGCTCGAAGAAATTTGCTCCCATGGCGATTCCGGTCTCTATCTCTCCAAATTATGGCCGAAGTTACAACCTTCAATTTCCAGTCAAGGCCTTAAACTTTGCCCAAACGTCAAAAAAGTTCTTTGGATTAACCTCATTGACATTCCGGGCCTTAAATTCGAATCGAATGGCGTTGTTTATACTTCGACTGATAGTTGTGTTCGTTCGTTCGAGCAAAGTGAGCGATTAGATTTGAAAATTATCGCGCCGGAGCATATGTGTGATGGTTTTATTGGAGTTTATGATATTGAGGCCTCCGATGCTAAGCTTTCTAAGCAGGAACGGCGTGTTCTTCGTTACCTTGCTACTGTTAGGTTTGCATTTGTTCTTTCTCTCTAGTTTCTTTTATGAGCATATATGTATTGTTATTAGAGTTAATTGATAAAAACTATGCTTGATTTTGAGTTTCATACCTTTTATGCTTATAATCTGAGTTTCCTTGATCAAATATATTAAGAGATGAAACAGAGATGAGAAGGAAGAAGAAGAGTAAAATCTTATTAGAAGTGTTAGCCTCTCAATGAGTACAAATCAGTCCTTTTATAGAATAACTAATCGAGTGATCAGTTATAACTATCTAACTATCTTAATTATGGTTAATAACTAACTACTAACAATTTGAGAGATAGAATTAGACAGTTCTTCCCTTTAGTCAACATTTGTTACTACTTGATCCTTCTTCTCAATACTCCCTTCAAGGTAGGTAGTGAGAAAAATATCAAACACTCCTAGCTTGGAACTCAAGTAGTGATGTTGAACCTTGTTGAGTCCTTTGGTTAGGATGTCTGCAGGTTGATTTTTTGTAGGAATGTAGCTAGTTGACACCAATCATTGCTTTATTTTTTTCCTTATAAAATGGCAATCAATCTCAATGTGTTTGGTTCTTTCATGATAGACAGGGTTAGCTGCAATTTGCATTGCTGCTTTACTATCAGTATATACGCTCATATCATAGGTTCCTTTACTTCAGCTCCCAAATCCTTCAGAAGTCCTAAGAACCATATCAGTTCAGCCACGGTGGAAGCCATGCTAATGTATTCTGATTCTGTTGAGCTTTTTGTTACTGTTGACTGATTCTTAGATTTCCATGCTATCAAGGAGTCTCCCAACTTCACTAAGTAGCCTATTACTGACTTTCTTGAATGAGGATAGGATGCCCAGTTTGAATCATAAAAGGCTGTGATTGTAGAATTGGATTTGCTAGACAAAAGAATGCCTTCTCCAGGTTGATTCTTCACATACCTTATGATCCTTAAGGCTGCTTCCATCTAGTCATCATATTGTCTGGTTGTTAGCTTGGCATTAGTATCTAGTGGTGTTATTGCTGGTTTAGCACCACTAAGTCCAGCTTCTGGGATGAGTTCCGGAGAATATTTCCTCTGATGTATCAATATTCCATGTTCAGACCTTGCAAATTCAATTCCTAGAAAATATCTCAGCTCACCAAGATCTTTCATTTTAAATGCTTGCTTCAGTTTTCCTTTGGTTTCTTCAACTATTTTTAGACTGTCTCCTGTGATCAGCATGTCATCTACATGGATGAGTATAGTAGCTGTTCCTTCTGGTGTCTTTCTGATAACTTGTCTGATCATACTGACTTTGTCTGAACTCAAGTTTGACCAGTGCTTCACACAACTTGGCATTCCATTGCCTAGATGCTTGCTTAAGGCCATATAGTCTGAGCATATATGAATTGTTATTTAGAGTTAATTGTAAAAAAAAAAAACCTAAAGTATCTTGTTTTTTCGAGTTTCGTACGATGAAGAAAATTACTCCCCATGTCCCAAAATACTTGTCATGTTTAGTTTCTCGGGTGTCAAACTACATGAAACTTTGATGGAACATTTAATATATATTTTTCAACATATTTATATGAGAAGAATTGCATATTGTAATACTTTTGCGCATAGTTTTGGAATATCTAAATTTTAATTTTGAAATATTAAATCAATCTAGTCCAATTTAGTTTCAAACATTAGTGAAATTGACTCTTCAGAATCGAGATGTGACAAGTATTCTGGGATTGTGGGAGTAGGACTTGTAAAATTTTGTGGTCATAAATGTGCCATTACATTTGGGGGCTGTAAAACTTTTGTAACATCTCATAGTATTTGTATTTACTGGTAAAGCTTCTCCTTAATGCTAAAGTGAGAAGTTTAAATTAAATCGCTTTCAAATTTAGAAAGATGTCAACCTTTTTGGGACTGAGTAATAAGAAATAATGTTATTTTTTTCTGGTTTTAAACATGCCATTATATTAGTGTGGCTATACAAGCTTTTGCATCAAAGGTAAAATTTGAAGTTTAACAGGGAAAAAAAGACTTTTGTAACTTGTAGTCTTAAACATGTTGTAACATTTATGCGGTTGTAAAAACTTCTCATCAAGGGTAAAAAGGGGAAGTTTAAGAAAAATACATAGCTTTTGAAACTTATGGTTATAAACAACACCTAGGTGATTTTTCAAGTACTTGATCACCTCCACCATCAACCGGTAGGTTGAGGGTTCGAGTCACGCTGGAGGGTAAGTGAGAACACTATTGATCCTCCAAGTAGGGGTGGAAAAAAACACCTAGGTGATTTCTTCCCATCCATCTAAACCTTGATGTTCATGGACTTTTGTGCACATAACTAATTCCACGGAGCTCTTCCCAAATGTTGTGTCCGATCAACTTTTGTGCACATATTCCACTGGATACCTGGTACCTCCTACTAGTAGCAGGTAACTCTTCTACAAGGCTTAGATAGATGGGAAAAAATCATCCAGTGGTATTTGTCTGCCAGGATTTAAACCATGGTCCTAAGATTTTTACCCACTTTATTCATATCTAGGCCATACCCTTGGTTGTATGCTATGGGAAAAAATTATTAGGTTTGCTAGTAATGGACGTAGCTCAATCGCTTACCAAAGGCTCTTAACTTTGACCGAGTTTCAGAGGAAAAGGAGTAGCGCAAAATGAGCTTGGCAAAGACTTCAAGATCAAAGGCAACGACATGTTCTACATAGTGAGGAAGCTTGAAAGACGAGGATTGATTGTCAGACAGCCAACAATCCTTAGGATTAGAGACATGGCTGGAGAAGGGGACTTCAATAAAGGTCCAGTTTCTACCAATATGCTCTATTTATTCCGCTATGCAAAGAATTTGGGTAGTCAACAAAGGCTTGAGATAACCAAGGGGGTTAATTCTTTGGAGGATAGTGAGATCACTGATGGTGAAGATGAAAATAGTGTTGGTGTTGCTGAGGAATCTCTTGATGTAGATCTGTGCGTAAAAGATTTTCTACCGGAACTAGAAGCCGTCTGTGATAAGCTTGAAAATGCTGAGGGAAAGGTTGGTTTTGATTCAACATCAATCTGGCTTTTAGATGTACTCTATTGCTGATTCTTTTATTTGTTTTCATTTATGAAGGTCCTTGCTATGGCTGATATCAAGCCAGAACTTGGTTATCAAGGGACTCGTGGGCATAGGAGATGGAGATATGTATGTTCTTCCTTTTTATTATTTTGTATCCTCAGTATGTTGCAACTCGTGAACCCATCTCATGCATCATATTTAAATCCAAATTTTTTACCCCTAGATTCTCAAGAAGCTGAAGGAGGCTCAAGTGGTGAAGGAGGACGATGTCATTATGGATGGGAAGGTCAGTGAAAAGTACTGGCTAATAAGTATCAACTGCTCTGGGTTTTATCTGTTACATTTTAGACTTTCCATACAAGTATCTAAGACATCTTGAAAGTGCCCATGGCTTTACTGCATATACTCCCATTTCTTCTACTGTTTCTCCTTTTCCTTTATGGACTTAAGTCCAAGGGTAATTATAATTCCTTTCTAACATTTTCTCCTTTTGGAATTATGGAATGAATATCTTTGTCGGGAATCCACTGAAAATTGGTCAAATTGCATAAGCTTTCTGAACAAATCTAATCTAGCGGAAATCAGTTTAATTTTTGTTGATTATTTAAGCTAGATTTCCTTTTTGTTTGATAGGTGTTTCAACCAACTTTGTCTCTTACAGTAAAGAAAGTTTTTGACTAGTTCTTTTGCAGCTGTTTAGTCTAACTTGTACTTTAGGGAAGTATATTCTTGACTTTCAACTTAAAGCAGTTCTGATAATTGATAAAGTGAGAGACGCTTAAATATTTACGTAATACTTTGATGAATTGTATACTTGTTGGAAGAAGTAATTTTTTTTCTTACCAAAGACTATTTGCTGATTCAACCAAGTTAATGCAACTAAATGACATATTGTCCTTTTCTGAAAGTTGTTTTTGGCCCAAAATTTTGAATTGTGATTTACTCCATTTGAAACTGAGACTGAAATACATATGTACACAAGGTTTGCAATTCCTTAAAACTGAAGAGATTATGACAAATTTCTTGCTAAATAGAGGTCAATCTTGCCCAAACTCAAGCTTGGACTTTAGTGGAAGGGAAGTATTTATTTTTTGGTGGTTCTTGAATTCTTTTTAGTTTTATACTTTTATAGTTTTATTCATGTGGTTATTGGATCTTAATAAGGTATAAGAGTTGTATCTGGAGATTGGAAGCGGCTATTGTCTTCTGCTAAGTTACTCTTTAAATTTTTTTCTGTAAATTCTCAAAAACATTGTATGGATTTCTTTGAAATTAGTGTCCAAAGAGTAGGGCAAAGATTCACTGGGTTGAGCTGATCCTTTTCTTTATTTTTTCCCTTACTTTGGGAGAGGGGGAGGGGAATGTTGGCGGAGAGGCTTACACCTAAAACTTGAATGATAGCTAGTTTACTAACTATTGAACTGGTTCCAGTTCAAGTTTTTTAGCTTCACCTTATCCCACAGCTGTCATCCACAATTTTTTTGTAAAAAAATAATTCTTAGCTTCACCATTTCTTGTCTTTATTTTCTTTCTAACTAAACAAATTTCAGAGTACCACTTTTTTCCCTGTACGACCAATTTTAAAAAAAACATATGCGCCATAACAAAAGTGTAGAAACAGTCTTGAGCTCTTACATATTTTATAGGAATTAGGACTTTGACTGGCTGATTAATTGCTTATCATATGCCCACGTTGCAGGAGGTCAAGTGTCTACATCTGTTGAAGGGTTTTTCACCAAAACATTTTGAAACATTGATGAAAAAGGCCAAGAGAGGTCATATTTCAGATCTGCTTTTAGAGCTTCCTATTGAGCATCAAATTTACGACATGGTTGATGCTGAGGGAGATAGAGGGTTGCCCTTCAATCAGGTATTGGATATTTTCTTTTATGAATGTCGAAACTAATGTTGATATCATTTTACTAGTACTGATAGTATTTTATGTGTATATTCTCTTCTTCATTTTTGGTGTAATTTCACACTTTTAGGTGCAATTTCACCCAAAGCCTCATTTTTATCTTTATGATCATTCTTGAAGCCTTGGATCATATTTTGAATCTTTTGTGAGTCAGCATTTTGTGATTTGGTACTCATTTATGTGAATAATATGAAAAAAATGACAAAGCTCTACAAATACACATTTTGCCCTTATTTGATGTCTCTTCTTTTGTCATATTTTTATTTATTTTTAATTTTAAAAAAATGAAGAGACATCAAATCCCCCTCCCCCCCCCCCAACACACACACAAAGGGATTTAGTCTAATGGTAAGAAAATAACACGTGATGTGTTTGTTATATGCACGTCACTGGTTCAAATTTTAACGCGGACAAAGATTGGTATTTAAGTGAGTAGGGTAGAGGGTGGGTGCATTATCCGCCAAGTTCCGAACCCTGTGCCATTAACCCTGGTGATTTCTCGATTATAAAAGAAATAATTATACAGTTGACTAGTATATTGTTATGACCTCAATTGAGATCTAGAAATCGAATTGCAGAAATTTGAATTGGACTAAACATATATATATTTGTATTTTTGCTCCATTGCACCTTTTTTTATTAAAGCCCATGATTTATTTGCACTTTGCGCTTAAAGCTCCAACAGACCTCAAAGTTTTTTTGTGCTTTTCGCTTTTGATAATACTGCATACAAATCACAATGTTGGCTCAATATGAATATTATTGGGCGGGTTGGGTTATGACCCACGATTCAATCCATCTTGACCTAACCCATTTTGACCCAAATAAATTTTGGGCTGGTTGGATTATTATTCGTTTATTAACTAACTCGTTTTGACTCGCCCAAATTTAACCCAACCTGCTCATTTGAATTTTGAGTTTTGACACACAAAAGTAGAAGCAACTTTTCTGTTATGGGGAAGAAGTTACAAACTTCTAACTGCAGTTTCTCTATTTTGGTGGTGTAAAGAGAATTGTATAGAGGAAGTAGATTAACTTGTAGACTTCTTAGGTGACTTTGGGGATGCCTCTGGGAGCTAAAAGCAGGTCTATAGGTATTTGAAATGGGGTGATTGAAAAGTGTGAGAGAAGATTGGTGAATAGGAAGATCAATATCTTTCCCTAGGGGGAAGTCTAACACTTATTAATAGTGTCTTGGATTCTATGCCTACTTATATGATGTCCCTTTTCCCTATTCCTGATGGAGTAATTGATAGACTGGATGCTCTAAAAAGAAACTTTCTATGAGAAGGCAACAGTGAGACAAAAAAAAATTTCACCTCGTTAAATGGAAAGCCTTGATTGGGAATAAACAAGATGGAGGTCTAGGGATGAGAAACTTGAAGACTCAGAATCAATGTCTACTAATGAAATGGTTTTGGAGGCTAGCCTCCAATGAACAAGCATTGTGATAGGAGGTGATTCAGGCAAAATATGAAATGGAAGATCACTGGTCAACTAACATGGTGGCCAACACTTATGGAACCAGCCTTTGGAGAGCCGTAAGGAATCTCTGGCCAAAACTTAGAGGGAGCTGCAAAATCAAGATTGGAAATGGTGTGAAGATCTCATTTTGGGAAGATAGTTGGCTGGAACAAAGTCCTTTAAAAACCCTTTTCCCTGATGTGTTCATCGTCAACCAACAACAGAGGGCTAATGTGGCAGAGGTTTGGTCAAACTAAGGATGGAATCTGAGGTTCGGTTAGTTTAGCTACAAAATAAATATATTGCAAAAGGTTTGGTTAATATCCAGAGTTCTGTAGAATTCTACTACTCTCTGGATCTCCCAATCATTAAAAGGCCTTCTATAAGTTGCAATATATTTATTTTGCTTTACATTTATGTCTCTTTTAAGATTGCTTTTCAGTTATAAGGTATGAAACACATTTATTGATTGGATTCATGTATTTGTGTGTGCATTTGACTTTTCAAATATGTCTCTTATGCGAGGGTTCCTTCAGATGTACATATGTGATATCAAAACTTTCCTTGCCATTATAATGTTTTTGCAGGTATGCAAAAGGCTGGGACTAAGCAATAAACAACACTACAATCGGCTGTTTGATATTGTTCATAGATTTGGAATACATATGGAGCCAGAACTCATGAACAAAGCCAAGGGTTACCGACTCTGGACACCTGGAAATCATAATCCTGGAGCTTCACCTATCACTCTGAATAAACCAGTAGTAGACCCTTCCGAAATTTCTGGCTGCACTCCACTTGGAACGCATAGAGAATTTCAAGAGAACCCTGCATCAGCCAGACAAGATGTGGATGCTTCAGTTCCTGAAGGTAATGGTGTAGCTAATGCCCAAAATGTAAGCACAGGAACTTCCCCAAAAGTTTCTGATGGCTTGGTGCTGGATGAAAAGGATGAATCTGTCCCAGTTTGTCTGAGCAGTTCACTGGACTCGACCATCAAGGTAAGTAGTACCACTTCTGATGCAGAGTTGCAGATAGTGAGTGCAGCAGCATCATATGTTGCGCCAGAAGACGCACTGGCTCTTGCTGTGCCGACGCCTCCAAGACGCCGATCTTATCCAAGGTATCCCTGTCTCACATTGGAAGCAACCAGTGCAAAGAGGGAGCAGTGGATACTTAAATTTCTACAGGTGTTTTTATTTGCCCATTCTTTTTAAGCTCTTCTGCCTGTTAGGATATTGCTACAGATAAAGGATCACAAATATTTTTTCTTTAATCAGGAGGAGAAGTTCCTGATCAAATCAGAGCTATACAGACGGCTTCAGGATCTTGAGAAGGAGAAGACGACAGAGACAGACAGAAAGACCTTAGATCGTTGTCTGAATAAGCTCTTGCAAGGAGGACATTGTAAACTTATCGTCGTTTATGTCCCTGTTCTAACAAATTGTAACCACAGTCGTAGGATACAGGTTGTTTTGCACCCTTCAGTTTCTAGCGTATCTGCTGAACAGATTCATGAGAGATTCAGGTCTTTTGAAACATACATCCGCACTCAATCCTCTTCTCAATTGAAAACGGGAGAGCCATTTCCTCAACTGAATGATCTCACCAGGACATATCAAAGCATAAAATTGAACCAAGCTGAGCGAGCTGAAGCTATGCGTACAAATGGATTTGTACTGGCCAAGATGGTTCGCACAAAGATTTTTCACATCTATCTATGGGAATATGTGAACAGTTTGCCTGGTTGTGAAGATGTTTTTTCATCTTTTAAAGATGGTCATGACCTAAAAAATCCTCACAGTACAGGTAAATTAATTGATTTAAATGCAGCTATTAAGGCCATGTCGCTTGAACTGTTCTTACAAGTTGTTGGCTCTACTCAAAAGTTTGAGGATACTATAGAGAAATGTAAAAATGGGTTTCACCTTTCTGATCTTCCTCTGTTGGAGTACAAGCATCTGATGGATATCCGAGCAACTGGACGACTATCATCATTGATTGACATTTTGCGACGTTTGAAGGTACAATGAATTTTACTTTGAGAATTTAGATTGTTGATGCTTGGAACAGGGTCGTTACTGGACAAGGCTTCCCCTAAAATGTTAGGATTCTTAGAGTCTGTTGGAACTATTAAGATAGGAATGTTGCTACTGAAAAGAGGAGTTATTGTTTTCCCAAAAGACGAATTTTCTTCTATATACATGCCTTATTTCTAGAGGAGCCTAAAATGTTATCCAGCTGTTTGACTGGAGTTCACTTACAATCTCCATATCCACTAGATGTATTCTAGATGCTTTTCAATAAAAGAGGATGATCCTGTGGCTATTGTAGACTTCCTAGGATCCTTATAAGATGAAGGAGGATCTAGTGATAGTTTTGCTTTTTTCTTTATCTTTTTGTTTGATAGGCACACTCCTGTGGATGTAGGACATGCTGTAAATTTTTGGTTACCAGCTTTGAGCTGATGATTGATATACAAAATGTTACCTTTATAAAAAAGAGAGCATAGTGTAGTTCAGGTTACTTGTAGAGAACCTGATACATGCAATTCAGTCACCGATAGCTCTTGACTAATTCAAAAATTATTCAAGGAAGAACCTTGATGAGAGTGAAAATTGTTTTCTTTGTAACTTTCCCAGCAACGTCTTTTTGCTGGTATTTCTAATGTATAAAGTTACTCTTTTCCGATAAAAAGAGAAGTTGTTAGCTTCCAGAATATTTAGAGCCTGCGGAGTACTCAAAGAAATAGCAGTTTTTGTAGTTGCTGTTTGCGACACTTGTAGGACGTCTAATAGGTATTGAGTTTCAGGATTAATATTCCTGATGATGCTTTCAGTTTGGTGTTATGTGGTGTGGTATACCCCCTCTCTCCAATAAAGAAAAGAACAGTCTGAAAGAGTCAGAAATTATAATTGATGCTAACTGCCTGACAACATATCTCTTCCTGTGAAATACATTCTTACTGGTCATTCCTATAAGTAAACGGAATCCTAAAGTTTCAATAACTAGTGCAAAACCTGGCTATGTTGCTCGGACTCTTAAAAACTGTCGATGTGTGCGTGTTGAATCCTCCAAAAGTAGTGCATTCTTGGAAGATCCGAAACAGGTGCTGCAACATTTTTGATGAGTCTGAGTAACATAGAAAACTGGTAATCGTAATTCACTCTCTGAAAGAGAAAAAGCTTCATAAATGGGAAAATCAAAACTGAGTTTTGGAATTCAGTATATTGAACTTCTTCCTACTCTTGTGTTTGTAAGAGTTTATGGTAGTTGTTTATTGATGCAATAGTTAATTGGTCGTGTATTTTCTTATGGCAGTTGATTAGGCTTGTATGTGGTGGACATCCAGAAAACACTGCAAATCTCCCTCATACTACTCTGACTCACGTATTGGAGCTTAAACCTTACATTGAGGAACCTGTTTGCTCAGTGGGTTCATCTCATTCTATTCATTGTCCAGATCTCCGCCCTCAAATCAGACATGATTTTGTTCTTTCAAGTAAAAAAGCTGTTGAGGAATACTGGAACACTTTAGAGTATTGCTATTCTGCTAGTGATCGTAAAGCCGCTTTGCATGCATTCCCCGGCCGCACAGTTAATGAGGTTTAATTCTTTCTATTTTCTTTGTCTTTTAGTGACTACTTTGAATTTCTGTTCTTTGAGCATAGTGGATGTCCATGGGGAAGGGCCAGACCACAGTAAGTCTATAATGGATGCAGCCTTACCTTGCATTTCTAGAAGAGGCTGTTATAATCTTTTCTAAAATTGAGTATTTGATCTACCTAAAGTGGTAATCTTCAGCTTTTAAAGGACATAACAACTCGAGAAATGGCCAAGAGTTGACAATACTTCATGCAACAAAATGCGTATAGCCAAGGGCCTTAATTAGCCAACTTATGATGAAGTTGTGCACTTAATAGGATGTCTAATTTCTGTAGAGTTCGATTGCATCCTTGAAATGGTTAAGAACGTGGGGAAATTTCTTGTTGTACTTCTATTTCTCTATGATTTGTTATTTATTATTGAAAAATTACTCCCTTTGTTCTGTTATACATGGCAGCTGGAATAGGAGTTCAAAATGTTACTGAGTCTGTGACTTGAATATTATATTTGCTAATAATTGAAGAAAAATATTGAAGTAACGGTTGAAGAGTTACCTTGATAGAGAAAACATCAAGTCAAAGTTTGAAAATTGAATAGTAGTGATTTGAATTATTAAAAGTTGTGAAATTTGTATAGAAATGGAACTGGTGTTGAGCCTTTCGCCCAAAATAGAAAGTAAGGAAGGAAGAGTATTTTCTCTCTGATTTGTTAATTTGGAGGAATAAAGTGGATTTCCATGCAAGATACTTCTATGCCTATCAGAAAGAAAGATTGCCTTTTAGAACTTTCATTTGTTTATATAATAAGATGGTTTGCTTTACTTGGTTAGTCTCTTGCTCTTTTGCATGTTTGATGCTTCTTCGTGCTTAAGAACTTGCTGCTGAATGAGTATTATATTGGAGAAATGTTATTTTTGTTTCATCTTCTGTTGCATTGTATTTAGGCTATTTGTCCCTCTTGATTATTTATTCTCAGTTCTGTTTGTACTGAGAGGGAAGTAAAATGTTGGTCAGGTATTTCTTTTCCGATCATGGGCCTCAGTCAGAGTTATGACAGCTGATCAGCGGGCTGAACTCCTTAAGCGTGTTATTAACGATGGCCCACAGAGAAAACTTTCATTCAAGGAATGTGAGGAGATTGCTAAAGATCTGAATTTGACTTTAGAGCAGGTTCTTGTGTTCTCTTTGCCCGCTCTCTGAGTTGCAATAAGAAAATTATTTAATATACTTATAGGACATCTGGAAGTTGAATCTGTTAAAAAGTACTAATGTGGTATTTTATCTAACTTATCTGATCGTCAGATATTATGAGATCATTTAGTAACTGTTTGCCTTTCATCAACTCATTTCTTTTAATGGGATGCCAGGAATGTAGTTATGTTCTTGGCATTTGGAGAACTCATTTAGACAAAAGTAGACATCTTCGATTTTGTTAGTTTTCAACGTAAAATCATGTCAAATCTTACTCGGAATTTTTTGGTTTTGAATTTTATGTGTTTTATGTTGTAATGCTGCTATGAAGTTGAAAGAAACTTCATGCACCACATAATCTTTCCACTTTAGTTTACTTATTTTGCTCGCCATCTTCTTCCAGTAGTCGTAGAATCTGGATCCACTTGTAAGCCTATAAAACAGAGTTGCTGAGGCACCTATATATTGGGAAATATGTTGCTGGCAAACTGGCTGATTCTAGGTTAACAATTTATTGTTGGAAATCAGGCATTCCAGATTAATGACTTGCTCGAATGTCAGTGTTTAATTGCAGTTCTGCCATAAAATAGGATAGTTGCCATTTTCACGTGCTACTAGATGAGTAAAACTGAATTAGTTTGGTATTGGAAGGTTAAAAAGGGGAAATAATAGAAAACACAAAAATGTTGAAAGAGACACCCAATCTACTAGGCTAAGGGGCAGAAGGAATCTTACCATTGTTGATCTGAAAAAGGATATAGATGAGTTGCTGCTGATTTTGTAGAAAGAGAGAAGGAAGAAAAAGAAGAGTCAAAAACAACAAAGCAACAAAAAAAGGAAGAGAGAGATGAGTGGCGGTTGATGTTGACTTTGTAAAGGACTTCTAGTTAGACACATAAGGCCAGTGTTCACTGATAAAATAAAAGGCCAATATTGTACTTAATAATCTACATTCCTGACTAGTACATATCTCTGTTAAGGGAGCAATAGTACTGCTCTTAATTGTGTTTTGAGCTCCTGACTCGGACATGTGCATGTTTTAGGGAAGCCACATCATTGTCATACAAATAAAATAAGATACATAGAAAATCATGATGTTAAAGGACCAAAAGATTGCTTATGAGAGGCCAGGAGTAAAGGATCTGTGTTGCCTTCAAATTTTTCCTACATCAGTTTATTACTAAATCTGTCACAAACAAGCAGCATGGTAGAAATCAGCTTCTATTTGCATGTAAACAGTTAACTCTCACTTTCTTGTTGCTCAACTTGATGAATTTGAAACTTTATCCGTGTTATTAGGAGCACATTTAAATGATGAATCAGTGAATGCATCAAACAACACCTAATGATCACTTTTGCATGCATGAAGAGCTAAAGTAGTTTTCCATTAGAAATCGTCTTGATTGGTACTCTCTTATGTAATGACTGAAGAAATTCTTCTAGACCTTAAGAGATTCTTATTTTTTTGAAGGAAACTCTGTTTGTGTAAGCACATTTAATTAAATACAGTCGCATTCTTGGGGAAGGCTCTCTTACCTGTCACTGGAAAAAAAAGAATCTTTTTCCAATACTGATGTCTCATTTATATCATTAAAGTATGCAAGTCCTACATTTTTCAGTCAGGTTACTGTTCACTTGCAGGTCCTTCGTGTCTATCATGATAAACGACAACGACGACTTACCAGATTTGATCGAGCTTCAGATGCTGGAAAGGACGAAATTCAGCCGCATCAAGGTACACCTACATTATCTCCAAAGAAAAGGAAAAGACCTGTAAGAAGGAAATCTTCAAAGCCTGCGGAGGCTGGTACCGAATTTGGACAGCCCCAGCCATTGAGCCAGATAGTCAATGAGGAACAAACCTCTTTCCCGTCGACTTCATGTACACAGACATGCAGCTTGGAGGGATATCACCTTCGAGATGACGTGGTAGCTGCTAAAGAGTCAGAATTACCTGAAGATGATGGGGTAGGACGTACTTTTCTTAATAAAAATGCCTTGTCAAGAGCGAAGCCTACACGCAAGGGAAGGTTCTGGTGGACAGATGACGTAGATAGGTAAATCTTATGAATTATTCCTACCTCATGAGGTCAATAACCAAATGGCTGGTTGGTATGAACAGATTTTTTCAAGAGTTCCCGATGATAATAAGATTTTTGAGCTTAAATTCTTGTCATTAAATTGGTGATTTACTGCTCTACTTCCGTAATGCTACCCATGCTATACTGTTTCCTGGATCTATTTGTATGTTTACGCTTATTACTTGGATTACATGAGGAACTTTATGTACAGGCAACTGGTTATCGAATATGCAAGACACCGAGCTTCTCTTGGAGCAAAATTCAATCGTGTAGACTGGGGAAAGCTTCAAAATCTTCCAGCACCGCCTGGTGCCTGCAGAAGGAGAATGGCATCATTGAGAACAAATCGACAGTTCAGAAAATCTATTATGAGACTGTGTAATGTGCTTAGTCAGCGTTATGTGGATTACCTTGAGAAATCCAAAGATAAAAAATTGAACCATGAGGGTCATCAATCAACACAATGTTATTGTCTTAAAAATACTTCGAACTTCCTCTCTCAAGATCCATGGGATAACTTTGATGATGCCAATATAAAATTGGCCCTGGAAGATGCTCTGCGTTACAAAAAGATATCCAAATCGGAGACCTTGAAAGATGTTCAGCCTTTCTTTGATAACAGCTCAGATGTTAATACTGATGAAAGACATGTGAGACTCATGCTTTCTTGTCAGTTATTTCATGAACTTTTGTGGCATAAATTAGTTGTTAATTACTTAGATTTAGGCTTAGCATTTCAACAAAAATACCAGCAACTTGAGGTGCCGGCACTTGCTGTAGGTTCTTTGCAGAAGTGTAGCTTATCTTGTATTTTTTTTTAAGAAACTGTTTAACTCAATTTTTTTCTTTACCAGATTGTTATTTGAATTTTTTATTTAATTTGTTTGATGCTCCCCTCTCTTTCAGGGTTCTTGTGGTCCTCAATCAGTTTTACCTGTTTCTTGTGGCCAATATGTTGATAATTTTAGTGGAAATACTGAAGATTCTGGTACACCAATAAACTCAAATAGGATCCCTCAGAAGTATGTGAATCTCACGATTGGCGGCATCCCCATCAGTAAACGATTATATGAATCAGCAGCAGTTGCTAATGCTGCAGAGCTATTTAAGCTCATCTTTCTCTGTAGCTCAAAATCTCCACTTGTGCCAACCTTGCTTGCTGAAACTTTAAGGCGCTACTCTGAGCATGATCTCTTTGCTGCTTTCAACTACCTCAGGGAGAAAAAAGTTTTGGTAAATCTTGTTTTGTACTACTATGTATTTAGATGCTGGCCTTGGTACATTTTTGAATTACCTCTCCATGTCAATTTATGTGATGATATTTCTGTTTAGAGATGTTCAAAATACT
Source organism: Solanum appendiculatum (assembly GCA_018342035.1). Taxonomy (NCBI): domain Eukaryota; kingdom Viridiplantae; phylum Streptophyta; class Magnoliopsida; order Solanales; family Solanaceae; genus Solanum; species Solanum appendiculatum. The sequence goes on from JAGDQO010000642.1 coordinate 326,321, forward strand.
TTATATGATTCCATTACGTATATTAGTCTACAGTTTCGGCAATTTTCAAAAATTCAAATTCATCAAACAATTGAAATTATTTTGTACTTTCATGTGATGTAGGACTAGCTTTTCATTCATCACTGTAATATTTTCTTCCACTACAGTTAGTATAGTATATTAATACAAGTAAAATTAACGTCTTAAATTTTGTGCTAGTCAAACACCATATAGAAAAACAGGAGTATAAATTTACATCTTGTATTTTACAAGTAATCTGTCTTCACCTATATCTTATAAAACTAAATGAAATTCACTATCAGTTTCTTCAGTAGGTGCCACTGTTGCTACAAAGACCCATCCTGTGTCTTGACCTATAATTAGAAAAAGATTTGTCTTCATCTTTTGTTTTCTCCTGCAAATATTTCCTAAGCTTTAAATATTTCTCCTTGCAGATTGGGGGCCATTCCAATTGTCCTTTTGTCCTTTCTCAAACCTTCTTGAATTGTATAGAATTTTCTCCATTCCCAAGTGATACTGGAAAAAGAGCTGCTAAGTTTGCTAGCTGGCTTTGTGAAAGAGAGAAGGAATTGATTGCTGAGGGGGTGGATCTTCCAAGGGATTTGCAGTGTGGAGATGTTTACCACCTTCTTGCTCTGCTTTCTTCAGGAGAACTATCAATTGCACCATGCCTACCCGATGAAGGTGTTGGAGAGGTTGAGGACTCCCGGATATCTAAACGCAAGAATGATGACTGTGAATTTTCTGACAGTGACAGGTATAAAAAGCTGAAAACTTCAATGGCTAGTGATAGTGAGCTTTGCTCACGCCGTGCAAAAGGTTTTCCAGGAATTAGGTTATGCTTGAGGCATGCTACACTTTCAAGAATAAAAACTATGGATTTACTCAAAGACAGTGATAACTATACTTGTGCACAATCTGTAAAAGAGCATCAAGCCACTGATATTGGCAGTGTCTCATTCGACTCAGATGACCAAGTAAATGAACTTCATGGTAGCGGGGTCCCATATACTGCAGTTTCTCCGACTGAATCACCATGGCAAGCCATGACTACCTATGCTGAACGCATATGTTCCTTTGGTTCTTGTCCGGAACAGAACTCTCTGGTATATCCGGAAATGTTTAGATCTGTTTATTCAGCTATCCAAATGGCTGGTGACCAAGGTTTGTGCATGAAAGATATCTCGAGGATTCTAAAGATGCAAGGTGTGTAACCACAAACCTACAAGGTCTTCTAACCCCGCCATTTAAATACTCATTGCATCTATTTATTTTTTTCCCAGATAAAAAGCTTTCTGAAGCTGTCATTGAGGTGCTAGAAGCATTTGGACGAGTTTTGAAGGTGCGTTTGAATTAACAATTAGTTATCTTCCCTTGTTCTTTGCACCATCTGATGAAGTTTCATGCACCTGCTTAGAGTTACTAATGAAAGAATTCTGATGAAATCCTCAGTTATAGTTTATCTGATGTTATTTTTGTGAAATAACTCTTCTCACTCATTTACTGAATAGGAAATATTAGTAAATGGATTGTTTTAAAAAGAGTCAATGTGGATTCACTTGTGTTGAGTGTAAACTAGCTTTGCCTGAAATCCTCTAGGTCTCTTCATTGTGTGTTTTACCTTTCTGTGTAGTGTGTTTGTCTTGTCACTTATGCCTTGAATCTTGAGAATTTACTTCATATGAAACTGACTGATCGCTCCTGAAAACAGATGGATATTACTTTGAAATTCCCCGTGGCCCCCAAATTTTATTGTATTTAGAATAATGGCATACTTTGGTATGTTTTAGCTTGAATATGCCGGTTTGAAGTGTCAAATGATACTCCTTTTGTCCCATTTTATGTGGCACCCTTTCCTTTTTAGTCTGTCCCAAAAAGAATGTCACCTTACTATAATTAGAAACAATTTTAACTTTTAAATTCCACTTTTACCCTTAATGAAATGAAACTCAGCTACACAAATATGTAAGGATTGTTTTAGACCACAAGTTTCAAGTCTTCCTTTTTTCTTAAACACCGTGCCAAGTCAAAGGGTGCCACATAAAATGGGACAGAGGGAGTATTAAGAAAATTGTTGTTTATATAAAGAATCTACCATATATCGCCTGATTTTTTGTTGAAGCGTGATGTACAATATAGACAGGGGATGGAAAGAGAAGAAAATATGAGTAGAGGGGCCAAAATGCTTTGATGAGTTCCCTGATGTCTTGAGTTGGTTTAGTGATATGGAAAATTTTGGTAGGTTAAAAAATGAATCATGTGACTAGGCACCCAACTTGGCATAGTTGTCATGATCATGTACTTCAAAATTCTTGTATTACTCGTAGATAGCTCATCAGTTTAAGTTTGGTGTGTTGGCGTTCTTCTCAGTTAAGCGTTAGTATGTCTCTTGTGTTGTGGATTAATATATCGTTGAGCCATGTGTTCTTTGAATAAAATTGACTTACATGCTTAATTCACTGCTGACCAGCTTCGTCAATATTGTGTGGAGGTAGCCACTATAACTCAAAATAAAACCCATGACATTATGTATTAAGCTCGTTGTAGTTGTTTGTTTTACATGTGGTTTGATCAAGGAAAGATAGCACTATAGCTAGTGATGTAATTAATAGAGAATGGAACAGAGTGCAGTAGAAGGCCCATCTTCTATTTAACTAATCATCTAGTGGGACCACAAAATGCAGGTCAATGCTTACGACTCTATTCGGGTGGTTGATTCTTTATATCGCTCCAAGTACTTTTTGACTCCAGTGGCTGCTATTCATGAAGATGCTACATCATCTCCTTATGAAGATTCTGAGGCTAAAACAGATGAGGAGTCTGCTACACATAATGGAGAAAATCATAAAGATGTGGAGTTGCAGAAGGAAATACGTGGGAATTCTGATAAGGTACACAAAGTCACAATTCTTAATCTTCCTAAAGCGGTTACTGAACCTTCAAGTGAAAAGCAAACCATCAATGAGGCCAAAGGTTGTCTGCCTACTGAAGCTAGTTCACCCACAAGAAATCACCCAGAAGAACCATATGATCTCCGCTCTACTGGTTTGCATTTGTGTAAGCCAATATTGCCTTGGCTAAATGGTGATGGTATTACAAATGAACGTGTCTACAAGGGGCTTGTACGCCGTGTTCTTGGCATAGTGATGCAAAATCCGGGAATAAAAGAGGTACGCCCTTTTACTTACATAAAAACATAGATACCTGATCATGACCAGTGAATCTGTGCAATTTAGAAGTATCACTTTCTAATTTTGTGCATAATGAATTGCTTCAAAATATTTGGGACAATTGATCCTTGTTGGTTGTAGAATAAATCAGTGAATTTCTTCTTACTTTTTGTCTAGTTCTCTTCACAGTATCTTTTTTTTTTTTTCGTTTTTCTAAGTCTTTAGTCCTAGGTTCATTTGCTTCTCTATCTTTTTCAATGTTCTCACAGATTCCCACCACTTCATATCGATTAGTTATGCTTCATGTCATATGGATTCATTTCCTTACGAATACTGGAACTCAATCATTGATGATTGAATCATAGTCATTCTTTTTCCTCATCTTGATCATTGATTAACACTGCATTACCAATTGAAACATCCATTTTCAGCTTGACTTTTTTATGTATAATCCGTCCTCGTAGCAATATATATATATATAAACAGATACTTCTGATTTATATTATTAGTTTCAAACTGACTTCTTAATTATTGTTCAGGGTGATATTATCTGCCACATGCATGTTCTGAATCCTCAGGTATGATATTTATTTCTGTTTCCTCAGACTTGTTTCTTCAGTCTGTTGATTATCAGATAAAATGTAACATGAAGCGGTATCATTGTTCTTGCCCAAGAAATGATAAAAATTCCAATAATCTCTTCTCCCAAGGATCTCTTTCCATAAATTATGAGCTGTTCAAAATTTTCATGTTTTCTATTATACCAATCTGGGAATTCCTCTAGCCAGATTTATTGCTTCTGAGTGCGCATTTAGAAGCCCTGATGTGCCTTCTAAACATAAACAAAGTTCATCTCTTTACCATACTTGTAGTTTCTACATGCCAGGATATTTTCTAGTTAGTGAGATCGTGTGCATCCTAGGCCAGGGGCGGAGTTAGAACCCCAGCTACGGGTTTAAACCAATAGCTTTTCCTCGAATAATGTAGTTGTGTTGAGAAATTTATTAAATATGTACACTTTAAATTTGGAATCTAGTTATTAACATTTTTGAACTCATCGTTCTAAAATCCAGAACCCCTAAAGTTGAAATCCTAACTCCGTATCTCTTGAGGCAGAGAATTGCTGGCACCTCATACTTCTACTTTCTTGGTCTGTAGATAACAAAGAAAATCTAAGTTTAGGTAGTAATGGAGATCTTAAAGTTTCAACAATTATTCAAATCCTTTTGCGCATAATGTGTTATAATAGGTCTCTACCTCGACGAGGTAGGGGTAACGTATGTGTACATTCTACCCACACCAGACCCCACCCATGGAATCACATTGGCTATGTTGTTTTAGTAGTAATGTTTTATGGGTATGAGATAGACAAGGCACGTTTACCTTTTCTCATCTACTAAAACATTCTTGTTGCGTCTTTCAGAGTTGCAGAAGTTTGTTAAACATGATGGTCTTGGATAACGATATCTTTGCGCGTAAGATTCCTCAGTCAAATCCAAGCGGAGCACCAGCAATTCTGAGTAGTCTTATTGGTAGCCATCTCAAGAAATCGAAGTTAATTTCAAGGGAACATTTCTTTGCAAACCCCTCTAGTACACACCTGTTGTAATGTAGGTAGATGTTGGATTTTGTTATTTATCTGTTTTGATCTTTTCGTTCTCTTGGTTCGTGTTTGGGACTAAGGCATAGTTGTTGTCATCTCCTAGTGCTGATCTTTGTATAGTGATTTCTCTAGGAAAAAAGTGCACAACTTGTAGCCCGATTAGACACGAAAGCAGATGTACATGTAATTTCAGGATTTCCAGAAATTCAATAGCTTTTGCCTAAGAATTCACTAGTTATTATTCTTATTATTAATATTGTGGTTGGTGTAGAAACGTATAAACTTTAATTCTTGAATTCGAACCGTCAACTTGTTTAGGTAAGAAGAATCATTTAATCCCCATAAACTTTTCCATTTCCACTTGCGTACAAGGAAAATGAAAAGGGAATCAAGAAATTAGTTGATAAATTGATGCATCGGTAATGGTTAGTTTTAAATCAAGAAAAATGTCACTTTTTTAGTATTAAGCAAGAAAAAATGTTCAATTAGGAAATTAGTCATTGTGTAAGTAAATACATTATATTGCAATTTTCACAATTACTATTTTCATAGATAATTGATTTAACTAATTTGAATTTACACTGGATAAGTACATCAAAGGAGAATACTTCATATCAAAAGGTTATTTATTCTCCATCTTGAACTCGAGACTTTCCATTAATTGTGTTATCAAATGGAATAAAGGATATTATAGCTTCACGAGTTCATGCAAAACATATTCAGTGAATTTACGTCATCGAAAACATTTTTACCAACCATAACATAAATTTAAATTATACATATTGTCACCATAACCAATCATAACATGAATTTAAATTATATATATCATCACACGGGAATTTAAGTTATATACACCGTCACTACAAATAATTAGTTGGGTCTCAATTTTCAAAACTAGGTAATTTGTTGTTTATGGTTGTTTAAGCCATGAATCCAACATCCTCAGCTGCTGCTCCCAAAGCTCTAATGGAGCTAAAAGCAGCTCTCTTTCATGGCTTCCAATCATTCAATCAACTTAAACACATTCATGCTCGCCTTATTCGTACAGGGTTTGATCAAAACAACTATCTTTTAAACTTACTATTAAAAGTTACTTTGAACAATTTCAACAATCCAAATTATGCTAAGCTTGTTTTCAATCAAACTCAAGAACCCAACATTTTTCTTTACAATACTATGATTCGTGGGTTGGTTTTGAATGACTGTTTTCACCAATCAATTGAATTTTTCCATGGGATGAGAAATGAAGGTTTCTTGCCTAACAATTTTACTTTTCCGTTTTTGTTGAAATCTTGCACGAGGTTATCGGATTTTGAATTGGGTGTTAAGGCTCATGGGCTTGTTGTGAAAGGGGGATTTGATTATGATGTGTTTGTGAAGACTGGGTTGGTTTGTTTTTATGCTAGGTGTGGGTTTCTTGATGATGCACACCAAGTGTTTGATGATATTCCTGAGAAGAATGTTGTGTCTTGGACCGCGATTATGACAGGGTATATTGATTTTGGGAAGTTTAAGGAGGCTATTGGTTTGTTTCGGAGGTCGTTGGAGATGGGTTTGAGTCCGGATAGTTTTACTCTTGTTAGGGTGTTGTCTGCGTGTAGTCGGGTAGGGGATGTTAGTGCTGGTGAGTGGATACATGGGTGCGCGGTGGAGATGGGTATGGGGAGGAATGTGTTTGTTAATACTGGTTTGGTTGATATGTATGCTAAATGTGGAAACATGGTGAGAGCTCGAGAGGTTTTTGATGAGATGGTAGAGAAGGATGTTGTGTCTTGGAGTGCTATGATTCAGGGCTATGCAGTGAATGGGCTTCCTAAAGAGGCTTTGGAGGTGTTTTACAGGATGCAAGGAGAGAATGTTAAGCTGGATTGTTATTCAATGGTTGGTGTACTTTCTGCTTGTGCAAGGTTAGGAGCGTTAGAAGTTGGCGAATGGGCTATTAAGTTGATGGACGTGAATGAGTTTTTGTCTAATGCTGTTTTAGGTACAGCGCTTATTGATATGTATGCTAAATGTGGGCGGATGGCATCAGCTTGGGAAATATTCAAACAAATGTTGGTGAAGGATAGTGTAATCTGGAATGCTGTTGTATCGGGTCTTGCTATGCACGGGCATGTGAAATCCGCCTTTTGTTGTTTTGGTCAAGTAGAGAAACTCGGTATAAAACCTAATGGAAACACATTCATTGGTCTCCTTTGTGCTTGTACTCATGCTGGCCTTGTTGATGATGGTCGCAAATATTTTCAGAGCATGACTCACTTGTACTCTTTGGAACCAGCAATTGAACATTATGGATGTATGGTTGATCTTCTAGGCCGAGCTGGTTTGCTGGATGAAGCTCACTCGTTGATCGAAAGTATGCCAATGAAGGCAAATGCTGTCATTTGGGGAGCCCTGTTAAGTGGCTGCCGGTTACATCGTGATACCAAGTTGGCTGAACATGCGCTAAAGCAGTTGATTGAATTGGAACCATGGAACTCTGGAAACTATGTTCATTTATCAAATATATATGCATCTAACAATAAATGGGACGATTCGGAAAAAATCAGGTCTTCTATGAACGAGAGAAGAATGCAGAAGATTCCTGCATATAGTTGGATAGAGATTGATGGAATAGTTCATGAATTTCTCGTTGGAGATACATATCATCCAATATCAGATAAAATATACGTTAAACTCGGTGAACTGAGCAAGGAGTTAAGAGAGGCAGGTTATGTTCCAAAAACAGAATACGTTCTATTTGACATCGAAGAGGAGGAGAAGGAGCATTTCGTGGGCTGTCACAGTGAGAAGCTCGCGCTTGCATTTGGCTTACTAAGTACTAAACCTAGTGGCGTTATCAGAATAATAAAAAATCTCCGTATCTGTGGTGATTGCCATACGTTCTTCAAGCTTGTCTCAAAGATAACGGAGAGAGAAATTATCTTGCGGGATAATAATCGTTTCCATTGTTTCCTTAAAGGATCATGCTCATGTGGAGATTACTGGTAAGACTTCAGTTGGTAATATGATGTTGCAGAAGAGAATAGAGGTCAATTGGTGCCATACTTGTATGCAGAAGAGATAAACCTAATATTTATCTGTCATCAACTCGATAAGAGGAGCAATGTTGTAAAATGGGCAGCCTGGTGCACGAAGCATCTCGCGTTCATGCAGGGTCGGGAGAAGGGTCGCACCCCAAGGGGTGTGATGTAGGCAGCCTAAGCTGATGCAAGCATCAGTGGTTGATTCCATGACTCGAGCCTGTGACCTATAGGTCATACAGAGACAACTTTACTATTGCTCCAAGGAAGGGAGGCAATGCTATGCAGAAGAAAAATATTTTGTGACAGAACAATACATGGTATGAATCATTTGGATGATTTTTTTTTGCATTTCTACAGTTAGATTCTCCGTCCTCATAAATGGTTATCTTCATGGCTTCTTTCCTACCCAGAGAGGCTTGAGACACGGAGATCCTCTTTCTCCGTTTCTCTTTATCCTCGTGATGGAGGGTCTCCACAATATGTCATCCGTTGCCATATAGAAAATTTTGATCAAAGGCTCTATCGACAGCTCCAGTACACACTTCATTATACTTGACGATTCATTGATCCTGTGTGATATAGAGGTTGATTCAGTCCATCTCCTAGGTCCACATTTTGCAGCTCTTCGCGATGATATTGGTCATTGGAAGCATTTCTATGAAATCTTTGGGCTTGGTGCAAGCTTTAAATCAGTCGCCATTTGGTGGACCATCCGGAGAGAAAGAAACAACTGAAAGCAGAATGACCTTGAAACACATTGCATTTTTTTACCTAAGCTCTACGCCAAGAGAACTAAACCTAGTGTTTAGGTGGAGAAGTGTAGAGGAGCGGACCCATCATCCCTGAGTTTCAAAGGTTGCTGTTGGCTCCAAATGGATTTCTCAGGATAAAAGGAAACACAATTGTATTTTTTGCTAATCCTAGCATCTTGTTTATGTTGGATATTTATATCAATAAGATTACCCTTAATTATCAACAAAACAAAAGAGTACTGTATGTATATTAGAATTCGATTTGTTTTATGAGAAATTAAAAAATTATCAGTTATTTTTTGCTATGAAAAGCATAGCAAGAAACTGTTTCTGCTTTTGAAGACAAAATTTTCTTGTGTTGGCATTCATATTCTCTACATACAGATAACATGTAGAGCTTAAATGGATTCCCTTTCTCTTCAAAGCAGACTTGAATGAGAACATTTTGTTGTTACCATTCCATAATAATGAAACATAGTTTATCAGATAGAAAACACACATATATGATGGCGATCAAACTTGTCAAACCATTTATCCTTATGATAAACTCAGTATTTTTAGAAAAGCTAGAAACAACAATCTTACACAAAATACTTAACCATCTGAATCTCTTTTTTCTTAAAACCACATTTCTCATAAAAAGGTCTATTCTCTTCAGTGCAATCAAGGATTACCTTATAACACCCCATTGAATGAGCATGATGAGCAAGATATTCAACAACTCTCTTACCTAATTGCAACCCACGAGCACTCGAATCAACAACAACATCCTCAATATGTCCAGCTTTGCCACAATTCCTCACAAACTTCTTCTCAATAAACACACTTCCAGTTGCAACAATCTTCCCTGATCCAACATCTTCTATCACACAAATACAATGATCATCCCCATATTTCGCGATTTCTTCAAATCTCTCCTTAAATTTCTCGTCCGAAACAGAATCACAGACAGTCAATTGTCTCAGCAATTCAATAAAACCTTTTTCTTTGTCAGTAACCTCCAGCTTGCGGATATGAAGCCAATCTTCAACAGAATTTTCGCTCTGCATCATTACCTTCAAACACTAACCAATTTTCCAGCATAATCATTTAGATTCAAAAAAAAAAAAACAATAAGGTTCCATATCTGGAGAGGCTAGAGTATACGCAGACCTTACCAACCCTCAACTTAAATAACACATAACGCCAAATACCGAAATTGGCAAAAACAAAGACTTCTACTACTAAATGAAAGATGATGTGAATGAAAATTTCCAATTAGAGCCACAACTAGAGTATCAATTACGGTTTCGGCAGAACCCAATAGCTTTGGCCAAAACATTATATCTATGATCGTATAAATAATTTATTCAGAAACCAATAAGATGCATTTCCTAAAATCTAAACATATAAACTCAAAATTCTAAATCCACTGTTTGTTTCCAGATGGAGATTTCTCATTTGTAGGAATAATGAGTTGCCCATTATTACCCTTACTTCTATCAATCACATCAACTTCTTATTTATAAAATCAATTTCAATAACGAAAAAAAAGTAACTTTCATAACTTAATAAATTATCAACTACTTTCAATCAGCTAATCCAAACAGTAACCAAAAATTTTTTTAAAAAAAAATCAGCATTTTTTATCTATCAGCTACTTTCAATCAGTCAAATCCAATGGAGAAAAAAGATTATTATCCATTTGAAAAAGGGAAAAAAATACCCAAAAAAAAACTGACCTGATAGAGCAAATAATCATATGGAGAAGAAGATCTACAGTGAGATTATTGGGGTGAATTGCAATCAGAAATAGATACCCAGAAATACTATTTTTCTTTCTGGACACAAAAGAGAAATGTAGATGGAAAGAAAAGAAAACGGGTCGGGTCGGGTTGGTTAAATGGGTGAGGTTCTAAGGAAATTGGGTATTTAATATTTGGGTGGGTCATTTAATTCTAAACTTGATAGGTGATTTTTCGTTAAAATTAAAGGAATATTTGTTACAAAAGTATAATGGGAGGATATATTTGGACACAAAATATAACATAAGGGGTATTTTGAATTCAAAGTATAACGAATGGTATATTTAAACTATTTTTAATATGATAGAGATATATTTGACCCTTTTTCGTATTTTTTTGCAGTGTTTGGTTTGATTTATTAAAATAGCATGCATTACGTAATTTTAGAAAAAATTATTTGTTTACAAAAATACTCTCTACAAATATAATGAAAAGGGAGTGGAAAGAGTTTTGATGGACAAACGTACCTTTAACCATGTTAACATATGTATTAAAACTCTTTGCATTACTAATATTATGAATTTTCATGTATTAGCTATATATACCTTAATATCAAATAGAGTGCATAACTAATGTTTACATAAGTTATATACAAGTTAAAAAAGTATACCAAATAATATATTTATAATATACAAAATTAATATATGTATTATTTTTTCTAATACATCTAGACGATCTCTTAGTTGATCAGGTAGTGATAGTTCATACTAAAAAAAAAAGAAAATAGATGATTCCAAATTTATTTAAATGTTAATTTAAAATCATAACTTCATGTCACATATTAGCCACTTAGTTGATCAGGTAGTGATAGTTCATACCCAAAAAAATAAAAATAATAATAATAAAAAAAATTCAAATTTATTTAAATGTTAATTTAAAATCATAACTTCATATCACATATTAGCCAGAAACACTCGAAAAAATACTACTCTTAACACTATTTTGTCAAATAAGAGAAAAAACATTCCACCTTATTTTTACTTTACTTTAATTTAACCATATGATGCAAGGGTGAAGCTATCTTTGATAAAAAGAGTTAATTAATACTCTTTCATCATAAAATTACATAATATAAATAAATTATTTTTTGATATATTAATATGTTTAATCCCTTTGACACAATGTATACATATATTTTATTTCTCTTGAATTAAAATTGTGATTCTATCACTAAATTGTAATTTCAAAAATTTAAAGTATGACCATTAATCATTTGCAAAAGGTTTAATAATCCCAAACTTTTTGGTAGGTCCATAAAATAAGAAGTTTAAATGATAATTGACAAAATTGCAGCTTTAAGGTAGCAAGACCCATTGAATTTCCACCTTTTAGTTCTTTCTTCTTGTTTTATTTTTATTAAGGAATAGTTAGAGATAATCGATCGAGATTTCTTTACTTTTAAGGAATTAAAAAATAGATAACTTTCATATATGATGCGATTTCATCCTTTTAATGAGTTTTATTTCAATATATACTCGAATTAGTGAAGCCAATAAATTTTGGATACTTGATGATTTAAAAAAAAACTAAAAAAGATAATGTTATCTATCTTTGAAATACTACACATTTAGTTGTTGACTTTGTTCCTTTAAATTACTCTAATCCCTCACAATTAATAGTGAAGTATAAAACTCAATGAAACACTAATTTAAACATTTAAATCAACTTCACTATTTAGAAGACTAATTAAAGTTTTTTAAAAAAAATAAAAAAAAAGAAGAGGAAATTTGTCATTTGGAAAGATGACAAATCTTCCAACAAATCATTTCGATCTGTATTAAGTGGAATTTCTAGTTCCTGAATTTGTTAGCCTATTTTTATATAAATCATACAGATTTAATCAACTTTAATCAAAATTGTTGAAAACAACATAAAATAACCTCACAAAAAAGGAGAAAAAGACAGAAAGGAGTAGGTTATATAAAAACTTAAAATAATTCATTAAATTAAGGTGACAGCTTAAACAGTGAAAGGACTATTCTGTATTTTACAGATAATATTTGCTGTGACATCAGTATTTATTAGAGTAGAGAAAAGACATAAAGTCACCACTGAAATTGTCCGAAATTTTAAAAAAGACACCTTAACTTTACGGGTGTCTTATTACCCCATTAGAGTATAATATAATTTATGTATGTGTAGTTTGTGGATAAGTTTACATTCGATTGAATTCGAATCTAAAATCTCATAATTTTCCTCCTATTTCATTGAATATACACCCTTGTATTTATTTATTTTTAGCAAAGGAGTAGAATGTGTATATTTTTCTATGGAAATTATAAGTTCTTTCCATTAAACATTTTTCTTACCAAACCTTATAATTGTCGGCATGCAATTCAATTCAAAATTTATGCACTCTAATTTGGTCCCTACTTGAGTAATTGTTGCCATTGAGGGAAAGACCATATTGCCTACCATATATTAAACACATCCAATAAGAATTGCATATCCAATTCAAAAACTACAAAATTAATTAAAGGTAGGTAACCAACAATATCAATCAAAGGATCCATAATATTACTTATCAATTCATGTGAATTCAGTAATTTTTATCCAAATATATTATATATTTACTAAAGTTTCCTTATTTATAATAAATGTATGACTGTAAGTTTAATTATTATTGTATATTCATTTAAAATTATTGTAGAAATCATAAAAAATAAAATCATTATTCCGTCTATGATGTCAACTGGTTTTACATATAATAATAATGATTAAAATCTCTTCACCTTACTCAGAGTTCTAGAGGTCAAGCCCTTAAAAAATGGAGTATTTATTAGTAGGGAATTGTTTACTCCCCTTAGACGATCCACTTGATTCGAATTAGTTATTGTACTTGTGAATTTCACATATATACGAGATGTCAAAAAAATAATATAAATAGAAAACATCGTCAATATTATGCATGAGTACATTTTCTTTTATATTAATTAAAAGTTCAGTGTTACAAGTCTTATATGAAAAAATCTTGATAATGAACACTTCCTTCTTTAATGGATCATACGTGGTGCAGATTGATTGAAATATCAATACAGATATTGAACATCGGAGAGAAAAGAAGGAAAAAACTAAGAAGCATGACCCTCTAAATTGCACCTAAGTCAAATGAATCTAAATTGTTTGACATGGTAGTAAAAGCAATGAGCTTCTCTATTATTGTTTGTTAGGTCAATAGAGGCAACAAAACCATGTTTTAATCTTTTATCAATTCTTTTTACATATAGTTAATAGGAAAGAGAAAAAAAATCTAATAGAATAGCAAAGGGTAGGAAAATGATCAATTGATTTAACATTAGTTAGTGGCAATTATTTTTCAACTTGAAAAATTTAAATGTCTAATATTACAACTTTGTCTTAGAAAAATAATATGTAAATGTTATTTTTTGTTTTGCTTGACAATTTTTATTATAATAGAATCACGAGTTGCTCATTGATATATATATATATATATATATATATATATATATAATAAGTATAAATATCGTTATCACAATTTTGTCTCCATATTGGAATTAAAATATTATGTTCATGTCCTACTAAATCATTGAAAAAATATATATTAAAAATAGGTTAAAAGGTTGAAATTAGGAAAGAAAAAAAATTGGTCTACTCTGGCTACTGTATTAAATATTTACCAACCCAAAAAAAAATGAAATTACAATAAATATAAAATTGACACATGCAACGTAGAAATCAAAAACATCATTTTCCAGCAGGCTTGACCAAGACTTTATAGAGTGGAAAAGTAGCATTGTGATTATTATTATTATTATTTTTTTTTTATGATAGCGGTATTTGGATCAGCTTTTATGTATTTTTTATCTTTGCTGAGATTTGAACCTAAGAATTCATGATTCTCGACCACTTTATTGACCACTCGAACAAATCCTTAGGTGCTGATTTTTTGTGATTATATATATGTAACAAAAGACGACTTGACCAATTGTGATAAGTTATAGTACATAATCCATTATTCTTAGTTAGAGATTTTGGATTTGAGTTTCGGATATAAAGTCATCTCTGATAAGAAGTGTTTTATTTTCCAAAATAAAACTTTCTAACGTGTATCTAAATTAATCAAACTCTAAAACGAGTATAAAATATCGGGTGGAAAAAAAAGGACTTGTAAACTTGTTGGGTTAATTATTTTGTTATTATTATTGGAAAAAAATTGGATTTTTTTGTATTATTATACTATCTTTTAATGTTATTATATTGTTCTCTTAAACTTCAAGCTAATAGTCGACGCGCATACCAAAGGGCGTGAACACTACTTCTGAGTTTGGCAATATAATTGGGATGAACTATGGATCGTTTGATTCGAATATAAGTTATACGTTAATAATAAATGAATGAGTAATGCAACTATCATTTCATGAGTTCTTAGAAGGACGTAACTCACATGATGTACCTTTTGAACAAAGTTCTTATGTATAAATATGATATTTGGATCATTTTGCATGCTTCTCGATATAATTGCATGAAGATATGCTACTTTCAATTAGGATATGTATTGAATAATTCTGTTCATTAAAGCTTGGACTAATGTGAAGAAATTATTTTTTATTTTACCTTTTATCTCTATTGAAATTTGAATATAAGATTTCATAATTTTCAATTAACTTTATTGACTGTTAGGTCACGAATCGAGCGCAAAGTTATTGTACCAAGGCTCTAGCTACTACTACTTTTTTTATTCGGATAAAAATTATACATTAGCTTATTTTTTTTGTAGTACATACACATCATAGGGTATTAGGGTTATATAGAAGAAATAGTGAGTATATATAGTAGTGGAATAATTGATTTAAGATCTTAGATCAAACTCTTGATAAAAAAAATAAATTAAAATATACGTCATTTATTTGGAGTGCAAAAAGTGCAAAATAGACTTTAAGTGCTTTCTTTAAATGCATATAAGGGTAAATCATAGTTTGTACTTGAAACAAAAAATAATAGGATTGAAAGTAAAGAAATGAGACAAAAAGAAGAAAAATACAAGCTACAAAGAAGGAGAAGGATATCAAAGTCAATAGCTCTTTACTCTTTAGATGTCCAATACTTTAGTATCATTTTTTTGCTTGAACGATCGATATTTGTATTGGAGCCTAATTAACATATATTCGCACTATGTAAGATTCATTTAAAGAGGAAGCATTCCTTAATGAGATTATTTTTTCACTTTCAAGACTTGAACATAAAGCCTTTAATTAAGAATAGAAAAATTATATTCATCTCATCACGATTCTGATTGATCATTACTCTAATAATATCAATGATATATTTTAAATACATACAAAGAATTATTCATTACCCCTGATTTAGACTGAATTCTAAAGATTTTGATGTTGCCAAATAAATTGTATATATATTTTTTTTGATAGAGATGTAAGTATTTGGCAAAACCTTAAATCACTCTATTTGATGAAAGAATCAACTAATTATTATTAAAAAGATATACACATATATTCATGATATATGGACCTACACAACCTATTCAAGTCCAAATTATGAAACATGGAAAATTGACCACGTACAATCAAGACTTGTGGATGAGACTTGAGTTTGAGCAACAATTATTGACACACCACTCTTTCGGACGGTAAAATTAGTCTATAAAAATATGACTCGTTTAATTCGTATAGATTAATGATCATTCATTATTAACTCAAGCTAGTTTATTCGTCCAATAATGTAATTTATATAAAAGTTGAATTGAATTATCCTTCGAATTTATAATATCAATTTATTTCGTTACAAAAAAGAATGCCTTGTTTTTATAGTTAGAAATGAGTTAAAACTTTAAAATTTATTTAGCTTTCACATAATAAGATAATTTATAGTCATATAAATATCTAACATTCATTTTAAATCATAAATTTTAAATATTTTTCATTTTAAAATCTCATAACTAATCAAATAGTACCACATAAATTATATTGAAAGAATTAACATGTTTAAAAACACTAATTTTTTTAGAATACACACTTTTGGAGTTAATGAAAAAACACACATATAAACTATCTACTTCTTCGGGAGTTTCATACATTCGCTATTACTCCCTTGTATTAAACATACCTCAAAGTTAAATTGGCCTCTACGCGCTTAGTGTCGATCTGAAACACATATTTGGCTAATTAGCATCATTATGTGTTTTAAAAGAAGATAATAATTTAGATAAATTAATAAAATAAATAATTAAAATATGAGACTCGCAAAAAAGAAGAAGAAGTTAGATATGTTAGCAAAATTTTTGTTTCATACATTAGCCATCACTCCCTTTTGTATTAAAACACACATTAATGTTAAGTTGACCTCCACGCGCCTAGTCTTGATCTGAAACACATGTTTGACTAACTAGCATCGTTGTATATTTTAATACAAAGAAGATGATAATGAATAATTAAAGTATGAAACTCGCAAAAAAACATTAAATTTTTTATTTATTTTTAGTGCGGAGTCAATTGTGAAAAGTCGAGTAGTGGAATAATCAAAAGAGCTCTTTATTCAAAGTCCGTGCGGGCGAGTATTACTCTCTATTTTCATACTCGAGCGCGTGGGATTTATATCTCATAAATTGTTTCGTCCCAAAAATTTGACAAGTGGATTTACCGGCGAAAAAATGGAGTCTGTAAATATATATATTCACACACACTCCCCCCCACTCATTTCGTACTCCGTTTCATTCTCCGGCGACTCTCTCTCTACAACTTTCTCTCTCTAAAACTCACTTCAACTGGAGTACGTTCGTTGTCCGAATCTCAAGGCCTTTTGTAGAGCAGAAGCAGTTATTTGATCGAATCTCTCTCAATGGAAGTCGAAACTACCGGCGTGTCAAATTTTGATCTCAACAACTCTTCCTCCTCTCAGGTTCCTCCTCTTCCTCCGTATAGAAAACTCATTGACATGTCCGCTTGTAAACTGACGGAGCTCCGTATTCCCGATTTTCGGAGCTCCGACGACATGCCGGAACTCGAAGGATTTGGTTCGCCGGTTTCTGTCGGTGTAGAATGTGAAAACGGTATGGTATCGTTTTCGGCGTCTCCTTCTGTATCTGAAAATGGAGGCCGGGAATGTGATTTTTCTGAGTCCGTTGAAAAGATGCCGTCGAATGCCGCGAAGAGATTGCAGAAAGTTTATCGGAGTTATCGTACACGGCGTATGTTAGCTGACTCTGCTGTGGTAGCTGAAGAGCTTTGGTACGAGTCTTAATAATTCACTTTTTTTTAATCAAATACAGTAATTCATTTTTTATATTAACGTGAAAAAAATTGCATCTTATAGTAGTAATATTTCTTGTATATTTTTTGAATTTATGAAATGTAAACTCGATTTAGTTCAATTTAACTTTGAAGATTAGT
Source organism: Solanum appendiculatum (assembly GCA_018342035.1). Taxonomy (NCBI): domain Eukaryota; kingdom Viridiplantae; phylum Streptophyta; class Magnoliopsida; order Solanales; family Solanaceae; genus Solanum; species Solanum appendiculatum. The sequence continues at coordinate 344,020 of JAGDQO010000642.1, forward strand.
TAAATTGCTCTGTTATTTGTATGAAGGTGGCAAGCAATAGATTATGCTCGGTTGAATCACAGTACAATTTCATTCTTCAATTACTCGAAGCCGGAGACGGCGGTTTCACGGTGGAGTCGCGTCGGCTTGAATGCTTCTAAGGTACTCTCAGTCTCAAATTATCTGTCGTAATTTTCGTTTACGTAACATCACCATAATTGAGGCATTTACTGTCTTCCATAATAATTGCTACTAATGTCTTGAACTTCTAAAACGAAAAATAATTTGAGATAGCTATTTTTAAAAATCACAATAGATATTGAACTTCTAAAATGAAAAATAATTTGAGATAACTATCTTTAGGAATCACGACAGATAGTTTGAAATTGAAGAAATATTGATTATGTTTTACTTTGTAGATGATTGATAGTAAACTATAGGCTAAATTATGCAGAGATCTCGATACCAAGCTCAGGGATTAGTTTTACAATTAGTATAGTTGTACAAGTTCTAGTTCATATAAAATTGAAAATTATTAAAAGATCTTATTATACTACTATTCATTGTTTTTTATAATATAATTTGCCTTTCTTTTAATTTACTAGAACTAGCACAAGGCCCCATAATTTAAAGCTGTTTTTGTCATGTTAGGTGATCTTTCGTATTCCACTCTTTATTTTGTGTAGTAATTAGCATAGTCCGCACATAAGTTTTGCAGATATAATTATGTTGAATTCTATGGTAGAAACAAAACTATCTCAAACTCCATTTGTGGAATTACACCGGGTATGTTGTTGTTGTAGTAATAAAAAATTTTATGACGGAGAATTAACATTGTAGTTGTAATGTAAAATTTTATACCAGGATTATTTTTTCGCATCTGAAAAAACCAAACAAGTACTAACTTTATATACATTCTGGCCAGGTTGGTAAAGGTCTATCCAAAGATGCTGAAGCTCAGATATTAGCGTTTCAACACTGGATTGAGGCTGTGAGTCTGCCCTTTTACTCTGCTTGCTTTATTTTAATATATGGTCCTCCTCCATAGTTAATTTCATTATAAATGCGATATGGTATTTGATCTTGTGTTGTGGTAACTGTAGATTGATCCACGCCATCGATATGGACATAACATGCATATTTATTACGAAGAATGGTGTAAAACTGATGCTGGCCAGCCCTTCTTCTTTTGGTAAGAAAGTTGAATGCTGAAAACTGGTATCACATGCATTGTCTCAAATGTAAATCTTCAGGTCGTCAAAGTCTATATTGCTACTCTTCAAAAATGTCACAGGGTGGGTGTAGGATCCTCCAAAAGTAGTGCACTTTGGAGTACCTATCATGGGTGTAACAACATTTTCAGACGACCTGAAGATTACATTTGAGACAATTCATGCATTCCAGTTAAGTATTTGTAAGCTTTAGTCTGGGAGACTGGGACTCGGGGTAGCTTAGAATGACTAGGCATGTGCAGGTTGGATCTTGGAGATGGCAGAAAGGTTGATCTCAAAGAATGTCCAAGAGCTAGGCTTCAGAAACAATGCATCAAGTATCTTGGACCTGTATGTGCTGAATCTTTTGTTACTTATGATCTACATATCACGTAGTTTAGCATCAATCACGCACTGCAATAGACACATGTCCAATAAAATACTTGCACCAACTCTTTAGCCTTTGATTATCTCCGTCATACACGATCTAACTGGATTCCTTGTTTTGCATGTCGCATTACCTGATATTAGCACACAACTCCTAATTGTTCCTTAATCTTTTTGTAATCAGCAAGAAAGACAACATTATGAGTACATAATTGCTGGCGGGCAAATACTGCATAAGCTAACCGGAATTTTTCTTGACACAACTAAAGGCCCGCAAGGGGCAAAATGGATCTTTGTGATGAGCACATCAAAAAGACTCTATGCTGGTGAGGTGAGCGGTATAGTGTTGCTGCATAAATTTCTTGTTTTTCGTTTTCCTTTATTAACAACTTTATTATTCTTACTATTCTGCAATGTCTTTCAGAAAAAGAAAGGAGAGTTTCATCATTCCAGTTTTCTGGCTGGTGGGGCTGCATTAGCTGCTGGAAGACTCGTGGTACAGGATGGGACAGTGAAGGTAAATTGATTTAAGTATCGTAATCTTTATATGAACTATTAAAAATCAAATTGATCAGGTAGATTATCTTTACGACTTTACCTTTGTCAGATATGATGTTTGTAAGACTTCCTAATTGAACAATTTTGGTTCCATCATTAGTATATAATTGCATATAGGCTTGTTATACAGACTCTTTTGCCTTGCTGTTTACAATGTTTTGCTTGAATTCTGCTATACTCTGACATTCTTTTTCTTCAGTCTATTTCACCTTACAGTGGCCATTATCGGCCATCAGATGATAGCCTCGAAACCTTTTTATCAATTCTCAAGGAACACGGAGTCAACGTGGATGAAGTTGAGGTCAGTGATTATCATGTGTCTGGTCTTTACATCCATTTTTCTCTTTAATGTCTAACACATGAGAGAGCCGTTTGTCTCATTATTTACTCTTGAATATTAAAAAAAATGTTTTTTTACATTAGAAATGGCACCAAGATTGTGCGAAACAAAGAGAATAGCAAAATCTAATACCCGAGTCCTCTACCCCCTAGAGCCTATTATAAGCTATGTTGCCGGGACTTAAATATGACATTGAAAATCCCCCAAAAATAGTGCGTGTTTGGAGGATCTAACACGGGGCTGGAGGCTTGGGGCGGGATTTACCTTCAATACTAAGGGAGCAATGCTTACTAGGCCCCTAGCCCCTTTTATCATACTGTCTGCTTTGGATCGGATTGACTTGTGATTTTGTTTGATTGTTCACCAAATTCTAATCTTTTAAATAATCCGCGTCTTTGTGATCTGTCATCAGATAAAAAAGGCAAATGAAGACTATGACACCTACGTAGATGTAAATGTAAAATCTGTTGAAAAACGTCGGCCAAAACTTTCAACTCCTCCACAAGCAGTGAAGGAAGAGAAGAAAGACCATTCCACAGAATCAATTGGATCACCACAAGCTGCAAGTAGTACAACTAGCTGCTACCAGAGAACGCTCTCAGGCGGCCTTCAAAGCCCTAGAACAGAAGTACCAAAGACTGCTATACTAGAAAGGATCAATTCCAAGAAATCTTCAAGATCATATCAACTTGGCCATCAACTATCTCGGGTATGGTCAACAGGCGCCGGTCCAAGAATTGGCTGCATTGCCGATTACCCTGCTGAACTAAGATGGCAAGCCTTGGAACTTACTAATGTTTCACCTAAACCTTCTCCATCATCAACTCTTTGTTCGCCTACTTGTTCTTCCCCAGTTTTTAACAAAGTACTTGTCAAGTCTTCTTAAACTCGAGTCTTTTGTTCCTGCTACAATATACTCTAGCAAGTGTAAATCCCTTGTTCTTCAATCTTCAGTTATTTGTAACTTTTAACATTTTGAGTATATACTATGTCCTTGTTACTGTTTTTCCAAATTAATCCCGCAGATACATATAATTCAAAAGAATATGTGAGTGATTCATACACAGCAGAATTCAACTTACTGCAAAGAACACAAAGGGGTGTTTATTGAATCTGCTTTTGTTGGCTCTTGAAATCAGGGATGCTTAGACAAATATATGGTCTCTCATGCCAAATCTAATTTGTTTTCTTCCAATTGGCATAAACGTGATAACATGTATATAAAATTCAGAAGCAACTATTACTTTAATTAAATAATTTTCATTTAATTTAAATCCATTTAACTTTCCTCAGTGGGCCAAGAATTTAGAATCTTATTTTAAAAAAAATGAAATTCAAAATTTTAAACCTAATTCTATCAAATAAGGGACTCCACCTATATTGACGGCTCTAACTAGGGGTGGGCATTCGGTTCTTCGGTTTGATTTTATTAAATTTCGATTCGATTTTGAAAAAGTGTGCACCAAATAACAAATCAAAATATTTCGATTCGATTTAGTTTAATTCGGTGTTTTTAAAACGATTTTTCGGTGTAAGCAAATAAAAAATAAAATGAAAATAAAATTATCAAAACGTTTAACTAAAGATAAAAATTGAAAACTCGAAATAATCAATTAACATATTTAATAGTTAAAGTTTCTCTTTCCGATTTTTTGTTTCCAACAAACACTCTTTGTAATAGCAGCCAACAATTTAAACCAAGAATTCAACACCTGAAACTTAAAAGTTAAAACAATACAAAGTCAAAAATGCCTTAATATTCAACTTCATTCAAATACAAAACAATAGGAGTCACAACTCACAAACACAAGTTACTAAGTATATAATTAATAAATTTAAAATATTATTTTAAATTTAGTTAATAAAATTTAGATTTTTCGGTGCACCGAATATTTTTTTACCCTTACACCTAATATCGAATCGAAAAAATGAAATTCCAAAAAAAAAAACACCGAAATCTAACCAGCTATAATATTTCTTTCATTTGTTTAAGCCTCGATGAATATAGTTATCCGATGACTAAAAAAACAAAAACAAAAAAGTAATGTGTTTTATGCTAGAAACTACTAGCAAGTACCAAAATCAGGTTTCGCACGTGTAGCCTCCACGTGTATTTTATAGATACATATAGCTTCTTTTGTACCTGTATTTTTTTTACAAAAAAGTAATGTGTTCTTCTTCTTTCTCTTCTCTTGTTATTATTCACAATGAACACCAAACACATCGGAAATTCAACAACACGGCTGTGCACGGCGGAGCAACAGAGGTTTTCCGGTCGTGACGACGTCAAAGATGAACTTGTGGATTGTGAAATGGAAGCAACACAAACTTCGGTTCTATACAAAGGCGGATCTGGAATTTAAAGGTTATGATCACTTTTTCATGTTCATTTGAACTTTTTCAATACGTAGACAAGATACGAACAAAAATTACTGAATTCACGTGAACCTAATAACTCTCTCGACTATGAGGTTAGTTTTTTCTTTTTTTTTCATTCATGGATTTATATAGTTGATTCTAACTAGTTTGTTATTTGAAGCATTAATTTATATTTAATTTGCAGAGAAATAAGAGGTAAATTATTTAAACATGTCGTTGCTATCTAAATAGTCAGAAAGACGACAAAAAAATATAAAAAATAAAATAAGGCGGCAAAGATAGAATCAAACCTTAAATTAAAGTGGAATTACGGAATTACCCCTTTCTTGTTTTCCACGTGGCAGCATTACAAGAGGCCACATCCCTCCACATAATGTCCTACGTAGTTCACCATGATAAATTTCAATTAGATTAATAGTTAATAAGAATTGAACTTTAATATAAATTAAATTAAAATATTCATATTAATTATTATTTTTAATAAGCGTACTAAGTTTAAAGTGGACAAGTAAAACTTCGCAACAAGCATCTTACTAAAATACTAGTTGACAAGTGGCTTATGAAGTAGCTTACAAAGCACCTTGCAAGTAATTTCTGTTTTTCTATAAATTGAAAGCTAATTTAATTTATTTTGGATTAGTTTCAATCTCTTTTTCCTTCTTATATATCCTCTCCGTTTCATATTAGATGAGCATTTTATTAAAAATATTTGTCTTATATTACTAAATCACTTACTAAATCAGGATATAATTAATTATTGTTTTCATTTTACCCCTACAAGATATTTGGAAGTTTAAACAAATTTTAAAGATCCAATTTTTTAAAAAAAAGACTAATTAATATGAGCAAAAAGTAAAACAGTAAATTGATAATTACTGTGTAAAATAGAAATTGTCCGTCTAATATGAGACGTAGGGAGTAAGAGGTAAATGTTTTAGCCACGTTGGTGCCATGTACTACAACAAAAGGCACCGCAAAGATATAATCGAAGCTTTCTAAATACAATGAGTTTACGAAATTAACTCTTTTTATTTTCCACGTGTCAGTATTTCAACAGGCCACATCCCTTCACCATAAAAATCGACAAAACAATATGCTACAAATAATTAAAAATTAATTTAAAACATATTATTCTCTGTCTATTTTATGTCATACTTTCTTTTTAGTAATTTTTATATAGTAAGTTTTGAAAGTATTTTTCTAAAAAAATTTATTCCTAATCAGGTACAATCATATAATATAAAATAATAGCATAAAATTAGATCTTTTCTAATTATATCTGACGAGTAGAATTGCTTTATGTTGTTTTGTGGTCTTTTTACAAATATTTTTCATTTTTATACGTGGGATATTTGAAAAAAGTTATTTTCTTTCGTTCATTTTTGTAAGTGATCCAGAGCTTTTCACTCCTTTATAAAAATCGTAAACTTATGGATATCAAGTGATCGAGCCAATTTGACCTTATGTAGAGCAAAACGGGGGAGGACAGATTGAATTTTTGCGAATTGAACCCCAACCCTCTCAGGAAATGATAAAGTACATGAATCAACTCTCTCTTCAAGTCGACTCTAGCTGTTTTAGTTATGTTTCTTTACGTTATTTATACCAAACCCGCGCCCCGCCACATTGCCATCACGTGTCCAACCTCCATATGTGACATTGTTACACACGTGGTCTTTGATGATACAGTATAATAGTGGAGTATGCATTTTTTCTGATTAGACATGACACGTGGCACTCATTCACCACCCTATTTTTTTTCTTTTTATTTCTTCTCTTTTCTCTTCACTTTTAATTTTAATTTTTTTTTTCTGCAGTTTGTTTTTCTTTTCAAAATGAAGGACAATTTTACGCCGCCGTGCAAGGCGGAGGAAGGGAAGTTTGCTGGTGGAGATGGAAAAGATGAACCGGTGGATTTTGAAATGGAAGCAGCACAAGCATTGGCTTGTTTGGCTCATCCAGGGAGTAGAAGTGATGAATTTTCAGTTCCAGGGCCATCTGGTCGCTCTGAGGTAGTTAAAAAAAAACTTATTTTTCATGTTTATTTCGAGTTCTTATAGTCGATTCCAACTAGTTTGTGATTTTGTAAGTATATTGTGTGTGTGTGTTTTTTGAAATTTTGATTTTGGAGTGTTGTGTAGTGAATATTGAGTTGAAATGGGTAAGTTTATGATGATATGTGTATATGTATGCAGGCATTGGTCATATGCGAATTTGTGTATTTGTATGATGATTATTGAGTTGATTTCTCATATGGTGGTTCAGGTAATAGTTCAGGGGCGTTTGGCTAGGAAAGTTGTGAGTATTTGGAAAAAGTCGTTTTTGTTTTCAAATTTTAAAAGTGATATTTGAAAATTGGAGTTGTGTTTGGCCACAAATTGGTGTTGTTTTTGAATTTTGTGAGTAATTTGGAGTGGAAAAAGTGAAAACAAACCTTTTGATACTTTTCAAATTGCGGAATTCAACATGATCTGTGAAAAAAAGAAAAAAAAATTCATGGCCAAACACCTTGATTCCAATTTCCTTCAATAAGGGAAGTGCCTTTCTAAGAAATCAACTTGATGGTTATTACTTATTAGTCAAGTGAGACTATCTGAGAAATCAACTCGATGATTATTGTACACTGTGATTTCCACGATTGGAATTGTAGCCCTCTAAAACTCTGCTAGTAATCTTGGTTACAATTTGGGGTGAGTTGGAGTGATCTCTTCTGTTTTAATGAAAATTTTGAGTAGTGAATAGTTTTGTTTATCATTTGCTGAAACGACGTTCTTGTGCTTTGTTTATCACATTATTTTGCTCTATATGGTTCGTTAAGCTTTCTCTATTATTTGTTATGTCTTAGTTGCTATGCCTTGTTTTACCTATGTACTGTCCTTTCCAAACGGCTTTGTCATGTGTTACTTGAGCCGATGTCTTTCGGAAACAACCTCTCTATCTTCACGAGGTAGGGGTAAGGTCCACGTACACTCTACCCTCCTCAGACGCCACTTGCAGAAATACACTGGGTATGTTGTTGTTGTGTGTTTGCTGAAACGACAAAATAGGGTGCCTTGTTTTTACTTTTGAAATTTACAATTTGGGAAATTTTGCAAGCAGGGGCGGATGTACAATTAAAGCTACTGGTTCAGACGAGTCTAGTAACTCTGTCCCAGACCCTGTACATGTGTTTATGTGTTTTGGGTATATGTCCTTTTCTGAAGAGCACATGAGCTGTAGGTACAACTACATATCTGGGTACTATTTTAGGTGCAGGTTGTTATACGGATTTAATAAGTCTGAACAAATATTAAATGTCGAACCCGTTAATTCAAATGATCAGCGAGTATAGTTGCATCCTGAATCCATGAAGTTCAAATCTTAGATCCGCCTCTGGAATTGCACCGGATTCTTCAACTTAAATAGCTACTAAGTTCTCCAGTATAAACCAGTGGAAAAGATAATGCACATATTTCAAACATAGTAGCTCAATGAGCTCATTAGAGGCAGTTTAAAGATTTGAACTTGATTTTTTTTTCAATCTGTAAGATTCTTTGGCTAAACTCATTGTACTTTACAAATAATGGGTTCAAAATTTAATATTTGTTGAAACTTTGGGATTTTTCACACATATATATATATGTCTGGTTCTTGTCGAAAATACTAGGTTAAGTTGAACCCATTGTGCAAAGGTGGATGCAGCCTTTGGATCGTATGGTGTCTTCACTTAATCTTGGAAAAGATAAATAGATTTCTTGATTTAGTTTGCAATGGTAAAGCCTTCTTGTGAATTTCAAAGAGTTCTATATTAAACTCCGCTTGTTTACTATCTTTTCAGCAAGTCATTTTAATGGAAAGCTGTTAGAAGAAGATGTAAGTTTCCTCTTAAGAATTTCACCAGGTAGGGGGTTTTCAAGGACAACAATGCAAGGTGTTTTACTATTAATAGTTCTAATGCTGTTTTATTTTAATGAATTCTCGCTAAATGGGTTTGCCCATATGATGAGTTCCATGTTATATCTTTATTTGTGGTTTGTCCTTGGAACTGTCAGAGAGGGGTGGCCGAGACAGTAGATGCAAAAGATGGTTTGGGAAAGGAGCTAGCTACGCACCCAAGGTTGTGGCCTAGTGGTCAATGAGGTGGGTTGAGAACTATGAGGTCTCATGTTCAAATTCCAGCAGAGACAAAAACACTCTGATTTCTTGCCATATGTCCCTGATTCTGGTGGGAGGTGATAGGTATTCTGTGGAATTAGCCGAGGTGCACGAGAACAAGAAAGAAGAGTTAGCAGGTCTGACAAGGTTTTTTGGGTTAGTATATGAAATGGTGGTTGGATTGTTAGTTCCCTTGTTCTTCACCGTGGCTTTTTGGGTAGGCTGGAAGCTTTGCATGCCATTAGAGCTTGATTAATGCGTGAAGGAGGATTGAAATCGGATGAGACTTTTAAGTGAGGAGGAATCGTTTTGTGATGGGGCTAAAGATTGGTCTTTCTGAGCTTGAACATGACCATTTTGGTTTTGTGGAAAGACCGTTCTTTTTGGATCATTAGCTTGGCTATGGTTATGGACCTCTCTGAAATGGATCTCATTTTCAGCTGCATGATGAGGAAAGGAATTTTGTTTACGGGAAGGTGAGTGTTAGTGATGTGGTCTGAGTATGGGTGGTTACCGATGGAGCGGTGAGGGAGGAGATAGTAGCCGTTGTAAATAGTAGGTTATCAGTCGGTTTCTCATTGGTTAATTGCGGTGGTGGATCTGGTGGGTCCGTAGGTGGGGTTGTGGAACCGCTGGTGGTCCAAATAATTCAATGGAGAGCATATAGTGAGAACTTGCACTTTTCCTTTAATATTTTTTTATAACTCGAGCACATTATTTAATAATCTTTTAATTTTTCTTAATTATATACTCATTGATATTGGTACATGCGCAAAGCGCGTATCCTAAAACTAGTATATTATAATTTCATGCACACTGGCATATTCAATGTTTGTTTCTATCTATCATTATTCCATGCTCGGGCAGAATTCAATAAATCAATTCATAAGAAAAAAAGGATCATGATTATTAGCCTATTCTTGCTGTAGTTGGGTGTATGCCCATTCTCATAATATCAGCTATATCTAATGGAAATACTACTCTTCTTTAGTTTGCATGTATTTACTCCAGAAAAGTACTATTCCCGAGTACAGAATTGAAAATGTGGCTGGGGGATAATGGAGATAAAAGAAAATCCTATGTAGGGGTTTCTCTCATTGTTATTGTCTCTTTATAGGAGGTGGAAACATCTTTTCAAAGCATTGATGAATCATGAAGTTCAAACTCAGACATTACAGTTTCATGTGTGTATTAATCAAGATCTTTTTTTTTTTTTGAAATTGGTAATTTCAGTTCTCCAAGGAAATCAACTATCTGTACTTCATCATTTATTATACGTTCTTTACACCAAAAACATAGAGATACAATACAATTCGACTTGATCTTCTGAAATGGAATTAAATCTATCTTCAAAGATCCTCTCTCTTTACACCACAACTTCTTCTGACTCTTACTGCCTCCACTTCTGTTCCAGCAGCTGAGAAGGTCTCCGGTATGTTCTGGCATTGCCCATTCCTCCTTCTCATACTACGGAATAAACCCCAAACCTGTGCTGTAACTTAGCAATGTAGAAAGAGTTAAGACTGTTGGTTTCCTGTGCCTCTTGGCGTAAAACATATCTTGAGGCTATTTGTACGCCCCTTTTCTGTAAAGCTTCATGTGTGAGACATGCTTTCCTGGCCATCAACCATGAAAAACACTTACCTTGTCATGTTTGTTTATAAGCCTATTAAGGGCTTACATGATGAGCAGTATCAAATGGCATGTCTGATCAGTACCGTATAGCTTTTCGACATTTCCATACGGAGAAATACATAAGGTTATATCATATTCTAATTTGGAACTGCTATAGGGATTTCGGGATTCCGTTTTGAGTTTCAATTTCTTGAAGTCATTCAACTAGGAATATCGAGGTTAAGATCCCTTCCCAACTCTCTTCATCATCATGGATGCTTGATATTAAGAATTTGTCATTGCAATGACTACTTCGCTACTCTGGAACCACTCCATTTCCCTTCCACCATTGGTATAGTACGTGTCGCCAGTTTAGGGGAAAGCTTCAGAAAGAGCTGTAAGTTTTCCCTAAGAATTTCACAGGGTAGGGGGTTTCGGAGGACAAGAATGCAAGGTGTTTACTTTTAATGATTCTAATACTGTTTTCTATATTGAAATTCTTGCTAAATGAGTTTACGAGGTAGGAAAATAGAGCAGAATTTAGATAACAAAAAAAAGCATATATCCTTGTGCTGCTTAGCTCTTGAACTTTACACAACTGACAAGAATGTCTTCGAGGCAATCTATCTGAACTAACAGTTTTGAATTATTGGTTGCTCGTAGTGGAAGTTAGCCCACCATTTCCATTATTTAATTGCTCGATCTAGCAGAGGAAGTTGTATCATTAACATTGTTGTGGAATTGCTGGCATTCTCTCTTATGTAGAAGGCACAGGTTAGAGTAGTTTGTCTAGTGCAATATGTGCTTAATTTTAGCTGTCAATGGGATTTTTCCGTGTCTAATAACTTTCTTGAAGAAGAATTAACACTTTTATCGAATCGAGTTTCTTGATGAGCATTTAACTCTCATTTTGAGGAAAACAGCACTCTTTAAAAGAAAAAATAAAGTATCTTGTTATCTTTATCTAAGCAGACAGATATATTGACTTTTGATACTATTACCAGATCTTTTGGAGGAGAGTAATTCTTTTGCTTTTAACAGGAACAAGTAATAACGATACAGTCCAAACAGGAATCTGAACCAAAAACAAGTCCTCAACATGCTCTGAACTATCCACCAGTTGCCAGCAGAAGATCGAGGCAGAATTTGACTGAGGTACTCTGAATTATTGATCTCTCATCCTTATATCCTCAGGGTGTCCCTGCATTGTTGCTTGATTTTGGTAATCTCAGGAGGAGAAGGAAGAACGAAGACTCAGTCGTGTGTTAGCAAATAGAGAGTCTGCTAGGCAGACAATTCGCCGGAGACAGGTATTCTCATCCGATTCTTTTGGCAACATCAGTTTATAAGCAAATCTCAATTAACTAATTCGAGTTATATGGTTGTTGTTTATTCTCTCCCTGAGGAATCTATATGTTAGAAATTACGTCTGCATCCTGTTCACTTGTTAATAGAGAAATCAACTTAATGACATGGCAAGGTCTTAATTAATGCAATAGCACTTTATGTAGAGTCGTGCATTTCTTGTGTTTGTTTAACAGAACATATCATGCTCATGTAATTATTTCTTCCCAGGCAATGTATGAAGAATTGACAAGAAAAGCAGCTGATCTTTCATCGGAGAACAAAAATCTGAAGAAGGTATTCATAATTTCTTTTCACTTGTGTTATCTGAGTTTTGACAAACAACTTGGTTGTGAAAGTAACATATAACTCAGTCCATGCGATCTTAAGTTACTTGTCCTACTATTACATTGCTTTTTATGGTACACTACAAATCTCCGCGAACTCATTTTTGCTGGATGATGTTTGTTACAATTAGAAAAAGGAGCTGGCAGCTAAGGAGTACGATTCTTTGAAGAACGAAATTGCTACCTTAAGACGACTGGTAATCCTGGTTTTATTGAGGACAATATAAACTTAGAAATTCAGAATATGAAAGAGAGATATAATCGACCTGGACGACACAAGTGAAAAACTATAACGAATGACTTTGGTGTTCTGCAGATGTCTAGAATAGAGAAGGTTGAAGCGGAGGAAACAGATGGTGCTTCCACGTCGAAACCTGTAGAAATCTCCACTACAAGTCCAGCTCCAAATCCGACTCCAACTCCAACCTCTCTTTTTAACCAGCCTCCTACATTACCTTTCTTTTGGCCATCCATCGTTCAACCTTTCAACCTATTACAATGTAGTACTCAAAATATTTCTGACATTGCATCAGTGGTGCCTTCACTTACTGCCGGCGAATTAAATTCTATTAACAGACAACAGAGTTCGAATCCAGGAAATCCACTATATGTACTTCCCTTCCCTTGCTTGATCCCATTTCATCCTCAAAGTAATCCATTTCTTCCTTGGGCCTCTACCGTTGCTGAAAAACATGCTGCGACTTCCTCAGCCCATCGGTGTAGTACATCATATGTGAACATGGAGAACAATCAAGCAGCGACTACCCAGGAAACCGAGACGGAAGCTGTACTTGGTTTTCCACCAGACTCGGGTGCATCTGAGAGAAGGCGGCAGCGCTCTAGAGAAATGGTCCCTATGACTGATCCCTCTGGCCATATTGACACTCATCATCAACAAGACGATACCCCTGATCCCAATGCTGTCTCTTGTACTGCGGGACATGGTGGAGATACTACAGAAAAGACATCTCAAGAATCCATCACCTGCTCTAGCAAAAAGACGGCAGATGCCATTGCAGCAGCAACAGAGGCTCGGAAACGAAGGAAAGAGCTACTGCATTTGAAAGGCCACCATTCCGATCAATTTGGTCACCACTAAACGGTAGAGGTGCACTCCTTTTTGGTTTGTCTTAGTATATACAAGCCATCTTTTAATTTCAGTTAGAGATGGATCATGATGCAACGGAAGCATAACATTACATGTTTTGTGGGAATTTTGTTTTTGCTAAGAGTAAATATTAGAAGAGGATGTAAAATATATGTGCTCCTGTATTTTGAACATTTCAAAAGTTTTAGTTGTCATGTACTATCACCTGTATAGAAGGTCTCTTGTTATCTCCTGTATTCAAATTAGCAAAGGTAAAAGATGAAAAGAAAAAAAAAAGAACTATTCGAGTTCACAGAATTCACTATGTGTCCTTAATAAATTTAATCTCCTCAAATACTTGAGGTTGTTGATTAATTTCTCTCAAGATAAAACGGATTAATTATTAAAAAAGTAGCGGTACCTCAAATTTCGATAATTTTGATAATTTCAACGAACTCAAAAAGACAGCTATGAGATCACACACAGACAAGATCGATCGATTTTATTTTGTAAGAAATGTATGCAAAAGAAGGGAAGAATACGATGCCCAAAAATGAGAGAAAATCTCTTTATTTATAGCCAACAAAGGGTAGAATAAAAAGGTGTTAAATGTGCTTTATCGGAGAGGTCACAATTCTTTGGAAAAGGGACAACCTTTCATGAAAGGTTACAAACCTTTGGAAAATGCACAACCTTTCAAATGGTCTCAATCCTTTAGAAAAGACACAACTCTTTGATAAAGTCACAACCCTTCTCCTATTCATACCTTTAAAACCCAACATCTCTTTCTAAATTTTGAAATAATTTTACTTTGAACTGTGAGTCCCTCATCAAAACTCACTAACTAGCTAATCTGACGTGAGCCCCTCATCCGGCGGATTTTTCCTTTGCTCCTTGGTTTACCGGGGGTACTAACAGTCGTTTTCAGCTTTTGTTCCCCTCTCCCGAGGAGAGCATATGACTTTTTTTTGAATCGGAACGAGATAGATAGTGGTGCAAGTAAATTATATCTATTGAAACAGTAAAGAAGTGGGAATGATGAAAACCAATTGATTCAAAATCTATTAGTATCTTATTGAACAATATCTAGCTTTTAATACACAAAATTCAATAATGGCCTATAAACTAAGATAGGACTTTTAACATAAGGTTTTTTCCCACCCCACACTAAAGAACTAGAAATATACCATGATTTATCTCTAGTGAAGTTTCCCTTCAACTCAACTCTAAATGATTTTTTCTCATTCACTTTACTAAATGATAAAATATTTGGCACAACATTTATAGATAGACACTTTGGTCCCCTAACTTTTGCTTTATACACAGCTTTGCCATTCCCAACATATGTCACAGTTCTATAAAAAATTGCAGAAATATCACTTTCATTTGCATTTTGAAGTTGCAAGTGTATTGAAGGGTAATTCAGTCCATCTGCCCCTAATGCTTTTGGAATGCTTGAACAGTTGTACATTTTGCTTCCAGTGAGTAAAGCTATGTTTGTACTGTTGTAGCCTTCTTTGCAAAAATAACCTATATATGAGTTAATATCAAGGTCATATATTAAACCAGGATTAATTGCCTTTCTTGGATTTATTTGTCCTGATCCTGAGGCTAATTCAGCTCCCACTGGTCTAATCTTCATAGATGTAGCTGAAAAAAAAAAACAAAAAAAAAGTTGATTACCTTCTATATAACAATAATATTAAATAATCTTTATACTATCAGATCACACATTGATGAAGCTACTACTAGCGAAGGTTTCGCCGCTAAGCTTGCCTAAGAAGATACTCCCACCGTCCCATTTTTTGTGACACATTATGATTAAGTAAAGAGTTTACGAAAAAAACAGAAACACTTCTGAAATGAGAAGTTTAAAGTTATCTTATTTCTAAATAAGGAAGTATGACATTCCTTTCCGAATAAACTAAAAAGGAAAGTATTCACACATAAATGGGGACAAAGGGATTCTGAAAGAATTTTTACACTATCGAGTTACAAAGTGGAGCATTTATCGATCCTACAAATTATACACTACTATGTATATAGGTCAAATATTATATTTTATACATATATATTAAGTTTTGAATATCCTAGACAAAATTCTTCTCTCTCTATATATAGTCAGTAGTAATAGCTAACATGATTTTATGATAATCCATAGCTAAAAGTTGTATGTCATTAATTCATGTTTTTTTCTTTACAAGGCATGAAATTCGTGGTGTCGTCACTAAAGCCACTTAAGAAGATAACTAGATGTAACCGTTCATGATAAGTGAGATTAGTAATCTGAATTACACGTGTATAAGTTTGAGACAGATGTCGAAAATGTACCGGTTGTCATGAGAGCAGATTTGATAGCTGCAGGAGACCAATCAGGATGAAAAGATTTAACATAGGCAGTGGCTGCAGCAGCATGTGGACAAGACATGGAAGTGCCTGAATCAACATTATACTTCACCATTCTCTTGTCTTTAGTTCTATCACCATTGATAGAATTCAATCCTGTAAATGCAGCCAAGATGCTCAATCCAGGGGCAGATATGTCAGGCTGCCACAAATAATAATAATAACAATACTTCGTGTCAGAGTAATAGCAGAGTTAGAGTTTTCACTAAAACAAACACATGTTACCGAAAAAATCAAAGAAATCTAACATATAGTAAACAACACCAACATACCTACTGTTATTCCACGGGTGACATCTGAAGAGGGTAAATTATATGTAGTCTAAGGGTAGTCAAAATGTAAACACACGGCGACAAAAAAATCAAAGAGATTTAACATAGAGTATACAACACCAACATACCTATTGTTATCCCACGAGTGACATTTGAAGAGTGTAGACTGTACGTAGTCTAAGGATAGTCAAAATGTAAACACACGACAATAAAAAAGTCTAAGGGAATTTAACATATGGTATAAAACAACAACAACAACACCCATTGTTATCCCACGGATGATATCGGAAGAGGATAGAGTGTACGTAGTTTAAGGGTAGTCAAAACGTAAACACACGACGACAAAAAAGTCAATGGGAATTTAACATATAGTATACAACAACAACAACACCCATTGTGTTATCACACACGTGGAATTGGAGATAAAGAGATTGTTTTCGATAGACCCTCGACATTTAGTCTATAGTATATACACATAAATTTTCATTAAGAGAAGTCCAAAAGAAAATAAATAAATACAGAAAGAAGTCAAAGAGATTCGACATATAGTATATCGATATAATTATTTTATCTACCTATCTATATAGAACAATTTTCCAGATAAGAGGTATCAATTCTAATACACTTTGGTAAGCATTTTTGATGAATTCGAGCAAAATAGTGTCTGAGTATTACTTTTCAATGTTGTTAGTCCTATTGTAAAGATACTTAATTGTTTTACATAAAAATACTTTTTGCACACATAAGTTAAAGAAATTTTTATGAAGTAGTGTCAGATGACATTCCTTGATAAAAGGGCATCTCCGCCATTTGATAACATGTTTATATAAAATATGTTTTTGCACATATACATCGAAAAATTAATACGAAGCAGTGTTCGATGAAACCATTAATTCTCATTTTTTTGTTTACCTTGAGAATGTTGAGACTGATTGATTGGGGTCCTCTAGATGAGAAAGAAGGCACAAATGGTGCAGTCATGTTCACAGTTCTTGTTTTGTATATTACAGCTTGAGGGGATCTGAAAATTCATTAAAAAAACCATCAGAAAAAAAACATGACATATATAATTCAATGTCGAAATCAGAATTTTCATAATAAAATTACAAAAAATATATTAGTACACATGAAATTTTTTAGAAAATTCAACATTTACTCTATATATAGATAAAACATAAAAAATAATTTTGATGTCATATATACTTGTGAAAAATTAATAACAACTACATTTTCATGAGGAGAACACCTTTTTCCCTTTTATTAATTAAAATTCATTAAAAATATCAATAAAGTTCATGATAAAGTGGTAAGTTTTTCGTTCATTCTTAACCACATGTCTCAGTTTCGAGTCCAAAATATGAAGCCCTCAGTATTGAATTTCATGGCATGAATTCGAATTTAGTCAATTTCCAAATACGAATAACATCCTATACTGAATGGAAGAAAATTAATCCATAAAGGTCGTGATATAGTGGTAGGTTTCTCTTTCTTTCTTAACCACATGTCGTGATCAAGCCCAAGGTATGAAGTCATCTTTTCTTAGAAAGCACTTTACCCAATATTGAATTTCAATTCATGGTACAAATTCAAATTTAGTCAGTTTTCTTAAGACGAATAATACCAGATACCGAATGAAAAAAAAAATCACAAAAAAAACTTACTTTGTAGAATGTATGTACTTCTCAACTTGTGCAGCATATGTTGTGTTGATACTTGTTGATGATATATATGTGATAAATGGAGTGTCTATCATTTTATCAGATAATATAATTGTACCAGCTCCTTGTAATCCTTTGAGGGCATAATCTTGTTGATTACTTCCAAGGCAATATACTATTTTCCCTTTCACTTTGCTCTCATCTAAAGTCCCATAGTCGCACGCACTGGAGTTTAAGAAAGAAATGAAAATTGTAAACATACAAAAGATGTGGTGACAATCTATAATTTTTCGTTCTAATTTTTGTGACGTAAATATATCATGTTTTTTTTTGTAGGTATACGAGTATTTTCCTTTATATTCGGTGAAAATCACATGTTATACTTATATTTGAGGACTAATAAATGTGTTACGATACATGTCCACATTTTAAAAAATAATGATGAAATGAGGTTCATGAGGAATAATATAATTTTTGCAAAATAAAATAGGAGGATAAGTAAAAAAATAAATCTCAATTTTCATTTGAATAAATAAGTTGAATGAAAAGCCTTTGATTCATTTATCATTATAGCCAGACAGTTGTAATATTCTTAAACATGTCATACTATTAATGTTCTTATAAGATTTATGAAATTTATGATTTTAAATAGTCATAAATATTTATTTGGGTACAAAAGCTTGTTGGGAGGAAAAAAATGAAGATTTAAAAAAAAATTAAGCTCGTAAACATGTCATAATGTTTATGTAGATTATAAGACTTTCAAGACTTATAGTTTTAAACAATGTTTATACTTTATACGATGTCATAAATATTTATGTAACTATAACAACTTTTCATTACTGGTAAGGTGAGCCATATGAAGTTAAATTGTTTTCAAGAGTATAGAAATATACGTCTGACTCGGACAGACTAATAAAAAAATAGTATCACATAAATTGAAACGTACCTTGAATTTCCATAATAAGATGCATTCTGTGTTTGTGCAAGAGTTCCAGAGGTTAAGGGAAACCATTTTTTCGTTGGTTCAAATGTGTTGACTGAAATTCCCTATAAAAGAAAAATACATTAATTTATCACATAGAACTTGTGACAACAATTTTTCTTAAGTTATTATGTATAGAGGTGTCAAATTGACAAATTGTATTAAATTTGAACGGATTAAAATGAGCCGAATTTAATATATGAACCTATCTTTAACCATCCAAAAATTACCCGAGCTAAGTCAAGACGACTATAACAACAAGTTATAGCCTAACCCGCCTAACTGTAATCAAGTTTTATTTTTTATAAAAAAATTTTTAGACATCAAATTAAATATTTTTTAAATTATGGCTATATCTAAACATATCAAACAATTTATTTTTTGGCAAGTTTTTTTATATGTCAAATTGGATTTACATATTTAGTTCAAATCAACATAAGTTCTGATGCGTCATGAAATTATGTCCAACCCAATACATTTAAACGGGTCATATTTCTATGGAATCGTTTTTGGAAAAGTTCCCTAAACACATCTTATTTTACCATAATCTCTAAAATTTCCTATCATTTAAAAAAATTTCAAAAATCCTCTCTCGGATACATCACTCTCTTCTCGATGATACATCCTTATCTCCCTCTCGGGTACATCCCTCCCCCCTCGGATACATCCCTCACCTATGTATCCGGATGTCTGCTGATGTATCCGGAAGTAAAGTGATGTATCCGGATGTCCTATCCCCTCTCTGATACATCCCTCACCTATGTAGCTGGATCTGCTAATGTATCCGGAAGTTCAGTGATGTATCCGAGATCCATAAATTTTAAGAAATTTTTGTAATTTGAAAAATAGTAGGGAAATAATGTAATTAACTCTTAACAGTTAACACTATGGAATTTATGTAAATTATACCTAGTTTTTTCGTCTACAGACACCATGTGTCCGTTCACATGCCACTTTTCGGCATAGTTTTGAAAAATAGTCATTGTTCTTGATGATATTATTTCCCGTGAAATTTATAACTATATGGTAATGACTATTTTTCAATCACAGAGGCCAATTATGTAACACAAACATACATATAAGTGAAATAAAAGAGTTTGTGTAACTTACAGGAATAGCAACTCCATTGGCCAACATAACATCAGTCTCAAATTTTCTATCAGAGCTACTAGCAGCCACTGTGAAAATCCAGGGTGCTACATTTTCAATAGTTCCCAAATCAGGCCCACTATTTCCAGCAGCACAACATGTCAAAATTCCCTTTTTTAAGGCATGAAATGCTCCAATAGCAATCGAATCCTCGAAAAAATCGCGCCCTCCGCCTCCGACGGAGAGGGAAATTATGTCCACCCCGTCGGAGATGGCAGCGTCGAACGCGGCTAAAATATCGCTGTCCGTGCAGCCCATGGACCAACACGCTTTGTAGGTGGCAATGCGCGCGGATGGGACCCCTCCGCGTGCAATGCCTTCTGCTAGACCGTACAAACTAGCGCCCGGGACGGGTACTCCACCGACCGTGGACGCCACATGGGTCCCATGGCCTTCGAAATCGGCCGGTGAGAGCTCGTCATCATTGCCCGCGCCTCCAAGATTGAAAAATTGTGCTCCGATCACTTTACTGTTCATTTATAGAAATATTAGTATGAATTTAACTTTTATACACTAACATAAAAGAATTACTATAAAAAACATGAGTTACCGACAAACAACTTTCTGAATAGTAAAAATATGTTCACTAATCCTATTTAATGACAAAATAGCCACATAATAATAAAATCTTATTTTAGCATCAAATAGTGAAATGTAGAAATTTTACTACTTATGGGCTAGCTGGTCGTATTCGATATTTACGTCAAATCAAACAATTCAACGTTAGTAGTTTCAAATTAAAGTAAAACTTTTTATCACATAACTATAATTAAGCAATAATTTTGTGTGTAATAAACAACTTGAATTCATAAAATTTTGATAAATATTGAGTGCGAATAAATTTTTAACTTACTTGTTGCATTTAGTGAAGTTGGCACCTTGGCCACATTTGCCTTTCCATTTTGAAGGTGGAGGCCCAAAGCCTTCATCATTGAAACTTGGTGATTGAATCCATATTCCTAAAAATTATAATTTTCAAATAAATAAATAAATATAAAGTATTGGTCAAATACCAATAATATGATAAGTGATTGAATGAACTAAAATATCCATTATATTTTATTATTTGTAGCGTAACCTCAGTTTGCACACACCTCGTCTTATTAGTATATACATATTCTGAATAAATTATACATACATATTAGTAGATTTATTAACATAAAAAATATAGGATTTTAGCCAAAATTACTAGAATTTGTTGAATACGTAATTAGAATTCTAGCTCTGCCTCTCTATCTCCAACCAATACAAATATTATATCAAAAAATTTCTTAATTGTTTCTATAGGATACTAACCTATATTCCTAAAAACATTTACAAATTATGACGATGGTGTTCGCGTCAGTTTGAATATACATTAATAATTCTATTTCCCATAAGTGGATTCATAATTTGGTATATGAGTTCTGAATTTTAGAAAAGAAAACTTATCAAAGTTCGAATAAATGATAAATATATTCAGTATATTTCTTAATATGTATAGTTTTGTGGAACACGTAACTAAAACTCTAGCTTTGCCTCTACTATCATATACCTACTATCTCCCACCTGTACAAATACCGTATCAAAGAGTTTTGGTAATTTTTTAAACAATATTGAATACTAACCTGTATCAATAACACCAACAATAATATCACTTTCAACTTGAGTTCTTTTAACATTCAATGGCATGCCAATAAAATCCCATGATCTTGTAGTACGAAGTTGTCGAATTGTGTTTGGAAACACTGAAATAACATCTTCTCTATCTGCAAAAAAATAATAATAAAATATCATACTAAATTAAATTAAAAATTGACCAAAATTAAAAAAAAAAGAATTTTAGATGTTAAAATTCATTGATATTCGATATAATTTCATACGAGATAGAAGGTCTGCTTCTTCTGGCAATAATTTTGCCACGAACCCATTAAAACTTTTGTCGTAACTGTGTAGTACCCTCGGTTGTTGTGCTACTGCAAAACTGAACCGAAAAAAAATAAATAAATCAAATAATATTTTAAGACTTGAATAACTAATTAAGATTTTCTTTCGGTAGATCATTGATGTACACATAATTTTTTGTTGGTGGTAACGATATAAAAAGTGAACACATGAACAAAGTCATTATAAACTCATATTAACAAACAAAAAAAACACTATTCAAATGGTATTTAATATATATAACTCTGACAAGTATTCATATTTTGAAATGTATTCATAATAATAATAATAGTTTTTCATAAGAAATACAACTAATCAAATACTTTATTAGTGCATTCATTTTGAATCAAATAACAATTGAAGCAAAATGTTTTATTTTTGTTACTAGGGTTGTCTTGAGTAGTAACTTCAGATTTAATCAAGCCGAATATAAGTATCTGACACCAGATGAAAAATCAAAATAATATGTATACTCCAATCAATCGTACTCAACAAACTTTCGATGATTAACAACTATATCAACAATAATAACATAATAACAAATTCACAAACATATATACGTGTGTGTGAAAATAGATAGAAATATATTTACTTTGATCCAATTGCTTGTTTGAGAATTTTGTTGTGATTGCTAAACAAGGACCTTGTGTCCTTTGGAAGTTCTCCCATATACACAATATATGACTGCAAATTACACATTATAATTAATAACATGATCATTAAAAAAACAACTTACAATATGTCAAATATACTGAAATTAACATCAACAACAACAAGCAACATATCCAGTGTAATTCCACAAATGGGATTTAAGAAGAGTGGTGTGTAAACAATCTTATCCCTACCTCGTAAGTCGTAAAGATAGAGAAACTGTTTCCGATAAAACATTGATTCAAATAAAGCATGATAAAAATCAAGTAAAGTGGATCGAGGCTATAATAGTGAAGTAGACATGCTAAACACACTGAAAATAACATTAATACAAGAATTTTACAAAAAACAAATTACCTTTCTTTGATCGTCATTATTTGCATTTGCACTAACTAGAAGACACAAATTGAAGATGAAAATGCAAATACTTCTCCACATTTTCATTTTCTTCATTTAAACTTCAATTATAGTTATTTTTTAGATTTAATTTAGTTGAAAGAGTTGTGAAGATTTATATTTATAAGGCTTTGAATGTGGAATTTTTTTGTGACCCTAATTAATTTGATCCATAACTACTAGGACGTGTTGAACTAATCTTTCGGATAAATAGTTATTTGTTAATATTTCTGTTTTTATTTTAATTATTTTTTTAGCTCTAGTTATGTGTTTGTGTATATTATTATGTAAATTAAATAAAATTTTGAATTATTATGTGTTTGTGGAGTGGTTGGTGGTTACAAAGATTCATTTATGTCTGTTTCCACAAATTATGGGATATAATTAGTCTTGTAGAATAAATTTATGTAAAGTTGTCATTTATGTATTTTTACTGTCGGTATTTTCTATTTTTATATATAAATGACGCAGATATACCAATCACTTTTATTTTTAATTAAAAAGAAGTCATGTACGAGTATATTTGATTTTTCTCACAAAGTTACAATAACAACAACATATCTAATAAAAACAAATAAGGTCCAAATAACACACTATGATAGATATCATAACCAATAATAATACAACTAATATAATAACAAACAATAACAAACTTAAGCCCTCAAAAAGAAAAAAAAAACAATCCTGCGCTAGTACCTATTTATAATCTCCTACCCTAGTACGCGACCTCCATATTCTCCTATCGAAGAGGTATATTTCATATGTTATATCTGTCTATACTACCTCAAAATTGGAAAGTTTTTTGTTTCTCCTTGAAAATGAGGGATAAACTTTCAAATTCGCCTAAAAGCGATTTTCCACACATTTATTAAAAATAACAATAAACAAAGCATAAGGTCAAACACTCTTCAATGTTTGATTATATCTACCATAACATGTTTTATCACACGTCAAGTGATATTCAATTATCTTGAATACATGACTTAGTAACGACGTGCAATGCACGTGTCAAGAAACTAGTTATCCAAAACAAACAAATAAGCCGAACTTAGTAAATATTGAACAATGCTTATGACTCAATTCTTAGCCCACCTCAGTCTAAGTGCCCAAGAAACTTTTGATTACTCAGCCCATTTTGACATCTTCAATATTTTCAGCCCAAGACGCTACGTGCACCGTAACAAATCATCAAGACATAGAATGTGGTAATTATGAACTTCTTATAATGTATTAGTTCATGAGATTAAATTAATCAATATGAAATTTGCTTTTACCCTATATAATGATGCAAAATACCTTGCTCCAAATCAAATCAAATCAAGTAAAAGTTATACTTTCTCGTTTCATTTTACTTGTCATCCTTACTTTAACTCGTTTAGAGTCCAAAGTTCAGTGCCAAAAAAATAATAATGGGGAAGGCTCCTGTGATGTTTGAAGTGGCTTCAGTACATGGCATGAATCCCAAGAGTTGATGTCGTGATAAAATTTTATTTGTGCTCGATAGTCACATTAGATGTATCGAGTGTGGGATAAGATTTAATTGCCATCGATGTGTCGACTCTTGTCGTTGTATGTTTTGATTTCCTAAATAAATAAGAACTTCAAAACTTTTATGATGAGTAATACTATCTGTCGTCTCAAATTGTTTGTTGTGATTTCTAAATAGCAGTCTTAAATTATATATCATTTTAAATGTTCAAGAATAATTTTTTTTCTTCCGTTTTGTGATTAATAGTAATTATTTTTTGAATACTGCAAATACCTTCAGGATGGCACATATAGAATAAATAATCATTGAAGAGAGGATTTTTATTACATAAAATAAAAGGGTAAAATAGTTAAACTTTTCCTAATTAATATTTTCTTAATGCGGCATGTTGAAAAAAAACACGACAAATAACTTGAGTCAAAGGAACTATATGCTTTAGTACTAAGTTTTTTTGCACAACATCAAGTTTGCGACTATCCAAGAAAGTGTTTTTTAACCCATTTGGAATTGAAAATTCACTAGTTTGACTAATTTAAATTCACACGTTATAAAATTCATTTAACGAAAAAATGTTGCTTAGTAGGAATCTCTTTAGTTACGGAGCCTCGAATATGAAATCTTTGATTAAGAAAGGTATCAAACCATCAATGTCTTACATATCCATGGATGGTTATAACGTATTAAATTGAAAAATATTTTAGATATTTTAATAACATTTTTCATGGATCAATTTTAATTATATACTTAGCCTAAAAGATGAATTGAATTTAGATGGATTATAGCCGACTAAATTAATAAATAGGCGGATCATTAAGACAATAAAACTCATAGGACGAATCATATACTTATATGTTAATCATATCATTACCTTACAATTATTGGTTAGATGCTTAGACAACAATGTTATACATACAAAATTACAATGGGTTGATTATTGATATGTTACCAAATATATTTTTACCTCAAGAATTCACTTTTTCTACCTGAAAATGAGAGATATACTTTCAAATTTGTCTAAAAGTGATTTCCCACACTTTTTTTTTTAAAAAAAAAAACAATAAATAAAGCATAAGGTTAAATACTCCCCAACATCTAATTATATCTACCATAACATGTTTTATCATACGTCAAGTGATATTCAATTATCTTGATTACATGACTTGGTAACGACGTGCATCGCACGTGTCAAGAAACTAGTTATAAGACAACAAGCAAATAATTTAAAATTAGTAAAAATTGGACAAGTTGGCTTATGACTCGATTCTTAGCCCACTTCAGTCCAGTCCAAGTCGAAACAACCCAAGTAACTTTTGAGTACTCAACCCATTTTGACATCTTCAATATATTCAGTCCAACTCGCTCATTTGATATCCATCTCAATTTACGTGCATTGTAACAAATCATCAAGACATAGTGATCCATTTGGTTTATAATTAATGTAGTAATTATGAACTTCTTATCATGTATTAGTTCATGAGATTAAATTAATCAATATGTAATTTGCTTTTACCCTATATAATGTTGTAGAATACCTTGCTCCAAATCAATCAAGTAAATGTTATACTCCCTCCATTTTATTTTACTTGTCGTCTTTACTTTACTCGTCTAAAGTATAAAGTTCAGTGTCAAATAAAATAATGGGGATTATGTATACAAAAATGTTTTGGATCATATCATTACCTTACAATATTTGGTTAGATGCTTAGACAACAATGGTAACATATAAAATTACCAAACATATTTTTATCTAAAGAATTCATTTTTTCTCACTGAAAATAGGGATATACTTTCAAATTCGTCTAAAAGCAATTTCCCACATGTTCTTTTTCACATAATAATAAATAAAGCATATGGTCAAATACTCCCCAATGTTTGATTATATCTACCATAACATATTTTATCATACGCCTAGTGATATTCAGTTATCTTGATTACATGACTCGGTAACGATGTGCAACACACGTGTCAAGAAATTAGTTATAAAAAAATGGGCAAACAATTTAAAATTAGTAAAAGATGGACAAGTTGGCTTATGACCCGATTCTTAGCCCTCCTCAGGTCAAGTCGAAACAGCCCAAGTAACTTTTGATTACTCAGCCCATTTTGACATCTTCAATATTTTCAGCCCAACTCGCTCATTTGACGCCCATCTCGATTCACGTGCACCGTAACAAATCATCAAGACATAGTGATCTATTAGATTTAGAATTAATGTAGTAATTATTAACTTCTTATAATGTATTAGTTCATGAGATTAAATTAATCAGTATGTGATTTGCTTTTACCCTATATAATGCTTCAAAATACCTTGCTCCAAATCAAATCAAGTAAAAGTTATATGTTGTCTGTTTTATTTTACATGTCGTCCTTACTTTACTCGTCTAGGGTATAAAGTTCAGTGCAAAAAAAAATGGGGAAGGCTCCTATGAAGTTTGCAACATTTGTTATAGTTCAATACTGGCCAATTATCCTGGGTAATTGTCCCTATTTCTAATTCTCTCTAGCACTATTAATTTTTGCATTTGCACTGTGGCCAAGTCAGAGTTTTAAGTGGCTTTCGTACATGGTATGAATCCCAAGAAATCAGGATAAAAATTTATAATCGTACTCAATATGGTGTGGGATAAGATTTTATTGTCATCGATGTGTTGACTCTTGTCGTTGTATGTTTGGATTTCCTTAATAAATATGAACTTCAGAACTCTTATGATGAGTAATACTCGCTCCTTCTCAAAATACTTTTTGTTATTTCTAAATGGATGTCTCGAAAAATCTCCGTAGGGAGTTGGGGGAGCAGTACGTACAGTCTCACTATTTTTGGAGTCATTTTTGGGCATTTAGAGGCCAATTTATAGGAATTTTAGTGATTTTCTTAGTTTTTCGTGTGTTAGCCCATGAATATTTTGGTGATATGACTTCCGAACAAATTCTTTGTAAATATTTACGAAACTCTCTATAGGGAGTTGGGTCAGCAGTATATACGGTCGCCATTTTTTTGAGTCATTTTTTGACATTTAGGCGTCAATTTTCAAGAATTAGGTGATTTTCTCAGTTTTTTTTGTGTGTTAGCCCATAAATATTTTGGTGATATAGCTTCCGAACGATTTCTTTGTGAAACCGTTACGGAACCCTCTATAGGGAGTTGGGTAGCTGTACGTACAATTTCACCATTTTTTGAGTCATTTTTGGGCATTTAGGGCCGATTTACAGGAATTAGGCAATTTTCTCAGCTTTTTCGTGTGTGTTAGCCATGAATATTGTGTGTGTTAGCCGTGAATATTTTTGTGATATGGCTTCTGGACGATTTCTTTGCAAAACCATTATGTAACCCTCCATAGCGAGTTGAGGGAGTATTACGTACAGTCTCACCATATTTTTGAGTCATTTTGGGAATTTAGGGGCCAAATTACAAGAATTAAGCAATTTTCTTAGTTTTTTTTCGTGTAATGCCTATGAATATTTTTGTGATATGACTTTCGGAAAATTTCTCTGTGAAACCTTTATGGAACCCTCCCACGGAGTTGGGGGAGCAGTACGTACAGTCTCACCATTTCTTTGAGTCATTTTGGGCATTTAGGGACCAATTTACAAGAATTAGGCGATTTTCTCAATTTTTTTATGCGTTAGCCCATGAATTTTTTTGGTGATATGTCTTCTGGATGATTTCTTTGCGAAACCTTTACGTAACCCTCCGTATGGAGTTGGGGGAGAAGCACATATAATCTCGCCATTTTTTGAGTCATTTTTAGAAATTTAGAGGCCAATTTACAAGAATTAGACGATTTTCTCAATTTTTTCGTATGTGTTAGCCCCTAAATATTTTGGTGATATGACTTCTGAATGATTTCCTTGCGATAAGATCAAATGCTCCCCAATGTTTGATTATATCTACCATAACATGTTTACCATACGTCAAGTGATATTCAATTATCTTGAGTACATGACTCTGTAACAACGTGTAACACACGTGTCAAGAAACTAGTTATAAAAAAACAAGTAAATAATTTAAAACCTAGTAGAAATTAGATGAGTTTGCTTATGACTTAATTTTCAGCCAACTTCAATCAAAGTCGAAACAACCCAAGTAACTTTTGATTATTGGTCCAATTTTGACATATTCAATGTTTTCAGCCCAACTCGACATCCATCATGATTCACGTGCACCATAACAAATCGGAAAAAACTACATAATTACACATATTTCACTATCATATTTATTATTATTATTTATACTTTTAAAATACTACGTATTTTACCACTAATTAAGAGTTTCCTACCATATATTGAAGGAAGTTATACTTAGATACATGTATTTTTGTCACCAGATACACTAAAATAGGGAGAGAGGCGAGCGAGATTGGGGAAGGAGGCGAGCGAGATTCGTATGTATCTCAGATACATGCAAATCTCACTAGATACACACTAGATACGTGTATATGTATATATCTAGCTTTATTTGCATGTATCCGAGATACCAGATACATACAAGAGTAGCGAGCGAGATGAGAGAGAGGCAAGCGAGATTTATTATGTATCTCAGATACATGCGAATCCACTTTCAATATATTAGACATATTTCAATGCATGTGGTGAATATACAACTAAAATAATTTTTAATACAAATTTATTATAAGTAAATTATATTATATGTGAGTTTCAAACATTCAGGACTATTTTGAATTAGTTTACATTGTTAGAAATGTATTATATTTCTTGTGGAATAATAACTATCAAATTCATAACAATGTATAATATTGAATTTGAATTGTATTACAACTATTGTTTATATATAGTACAATTTTAGTACAACTTTGCAAGGTTTCACCTCTTTTTCTCTGGTGAATTACCATCATTAAACCACCACTAGACTACCACTAGCTTCAACCAACTCAAAAAAATCACCTCTTAGTATACTCACTGCTGATAAAACTTAGTCGGATCTCCAATACTGGCTCGCGCGCACCTTCGGTGAGGTTGGACGGAGAAGGAGAGAGATGAGGGGAACAATGGTGTGATTTTAACTATTAAAGGTGAACATATGTTATAGATTGTAATAAAAAATAATATCTCAATAAGAATAATAATTAATCTAAAAGAATTCATTTATGTAAAAATTCCTTTTTAAGTAACAAATCAGGTCCTAGTGATTATCAATTAGGCTTATAATTTATGTGGTAATTAATAATGAATTTGCTTTTATCTTTAATTAATTCATGAGATAACATTAGTGAAATAGGATTTGCTTTTTTACCCCTATATAATGTTGTAGAATACCTTGCCTCAAATTAAATCAAGTAAAAGTTATATTAATTGGTATCTTTTGTGAAAAATGGGGAAGGCTCTTATGAACTTTGCAACATTTGTTGTTGCCCTATTGCTAATCATCATGGGTAATTGTCCATCATTATATTTTAGTTTATGCTTAATTATCATTATAATTTTTATTTTTTTAAGAAAAAAAACTGATAAAATAATTTGTTTAAATATTTTCAGTTGCAGATTTTCCATCCAACAAGGTGGATGCTACCCATTGTAATTTCAAAAAAGATTGTAATTGTTTTGAGTCTCCAAATCTTCCCATTCCTGTTTGTATTTTTCATAAATGCCTTTGCATTGCCAAGTCAAAGTTTGAAGACTAAAGGGGCTGATGTCCGGATAAAAATTTATTCGCACTCGATATTTATATTTATATGTACCATGTGCAGGATAAGTTTTTATTGTCTATGTGTCGACTCTTGTTGGTGTATGTTTCGATTTCCTTAATAAATGGACTTCAAAACTCTTATAGTTATCTTGAATTATCCGTCATTTGAAAAAATCAAGAACAAATTAGTTTTTTTTTCATTTTATTCTTAGTAATAATTGTTTTTGAAGACTATAAACATCTTAAGATGATACATAAATAGAGTAAGTAATCAATAAAGAGAGAATATATCTTTAAAATAGATAAGAGTAAAATAATTAAAATTTCTCCTAATTAATATTTTTTAAGGAAATTTATTCAGCAAAATTTATTCCATTCACGGGTGGTTATAAATATTAAATATTAGCTATACATCCATGGGTGGTTATAAATATTAAATAGAAAAATATCTAAAGATTTTAATAAGATTTTTTATTGGTCAATTTTAGCTATATACTTAGTCTTAAAGATGAATTTAATTTAGCAGATTAAAATTGACTAAATTAATAAACGAATGAATCATTAATCTAATCAAACTTGTATGAATTGAACAAAATCATATATTTATATAGGAACATTTAATTGTGTATAACAAAAGTTTTGGATCATACCATTTATTATCTTTAAATTTTGGTTAGATGTTTAGATTTATTCACATAGTGTCACATTCCTTTTTTTTTCATTGTTGGAAAAAGGAGGAGAAAAAAGGTTTTTCCAATTAAAGTGGTGGTATTGAATACAAATTATTTTATTTATAGAGTCGTCATTTGAAATTGAGATATAGTGTTCCAAGTCACCTTTTTGAATCCCTAATTAAAAGAAAATAACTTTAAATTATTCTTGGATAAATAGTTTACCTACTATTTGCTTAAACTATTTAAATTTTATTAATCATAACTAAGACACAAAATTACAACTTCAGTTTCGACATATATCTATCAAGCGCATAAACGCGATCTCTCCTTATGTATTGTACCTTAATTTGAGCCTACTCGTCTATAGGATTAAAGATTTATATTTTTAAAAGAAATTTGGGTCAAGACGCGCACGAACGCAATCTCGCCATTTTATTAATTGTCTTTATGTAAGGCACAAAATCGCGACCTTAATTAAGATGATATATTATGCGCGCTCTTGCTAGAGCTTAATACTTAAAACAATTATTCTCTACTAAAATCGGGACAAATAATGTATCCATCATGTTAAGGATTACGTATAAACTAAGTGTCATCCCTCAACCAAATTCCTATCAATTAATTAATCACAATCAATTCATGTATTTCCAATTAAAAACACCATCACTAACATACTAATTCAAACTAGCAGTGATATGAATACTCAAGTGATAAGATACACTAAGATCATTGGTGAACCTAATTTATCGCTAAATAATTCATTGTTTAATTATTATTTTCTTATAACTCACCGCAAAATAGATCTAGTGATAATTTTGTGCTTTATATGTGCAATGATAATCTAATAATTCGTCGCAAAAGTATGTACTTTTCTTGATTTGAAATTATTAACCTGATCAATTTGAGCGAGTTGGACAAATCATTTATATATATATATATATATGAATTAAATATGAATTGATGAGTACATAAAGCCAAAAATAAAGGATATTTATTTATGATTCCATGTCTTTCCTCTATTATTTATTGGAAAATTTCGAAAACAAGACGCATTATGATATATGAAGAATTGTCACACCTTTTTTTGGATTTTTTTTTTTATAGTTCTTACTCGATGTTTTAAGACATCTCATGAATCTTTAATAAAAAGAAAATGAAATTTTATTTTTTATTTTTTATTTGTTCAACATTATGAACAAATAGAATAATATTTGACAAATTTACCCTTAATTATCTTTTTTTTTTGGTAAGTAACATTTTATTTACCAAGTAAACATTACAAAACAAGCCTTAGCCGGCATGGACATATGCTCCATCCTTGCTATTCATACTAATTGCAATACTCTTAGCTACACTCTTTGGATAATTGTTCAATTCACATAATCTAGTAGCTATTCTAGCATATCTACAGCCTCTCCCATGTATCTCCTTAATAATGCGTCTGACCAGTGAGTTTGCTGGCTTCTGCTTCTGTTGGAATATCCTGGAGTTGCGCTCCAACCATATGCGATAAACTGAATTTGCCATTGCCATTCTATACACCATGGTTGCACCATTTTGTCCCTTCATGAATCTACTTGCCCATTGTACCTCCTCCGCCCAGTTCATAGTACTCCTTCTTACCCCTTGCCACTTTAATATACTACTCCACACCTCTGCACTATAAGGACATTGGAAATAGAGATGATCAAGATCTTCATTCCCCTGTTGACACAAACTGCATGTTTGGGATTGACCTATGCCCCATTTAGCCAATCTAGTTTTTATTGCAAGCCATCCCTTTACTGCAAGATACATAATGAATTTCCACTTAGGAGCTCCAAAGTTTGTCCACACCAATGATCTCCATCCTACCTTCTCCATTGTACCTCGCAGCTGTACATACATTTTGCTCATATTGTACTTTTCCACGTTCCTTATATCTGCCTCAGTAAGCCCAGCCTCTTGTAAGTATTTTACAGCCTTCAAAATCTTTTGTACCACCCAAGAAGCCTGACTAGCTTGTATGTTCCATACACCATTCTGCCCATAATATGTATGGATCCACACAACCCATAATTTGTCCTTTTTTTGACATAAATTCCACAGCAACTTTTCAATGGCTGCTTTGTTCCATGTATATATGTCAAGAAAATTTAACTCTCCATTTGCTTTGGGCCAACACAGCTTGTCCCATGCAATTAGAGCTTTTCTTGATGTCTCAATATTGCCTGTCCACAAGAACCTTCTGCACATACTCTCCACTGTTTGGATGATCTTCTTGGGAAGGGCAAATATTTGTGACCAGAACATTTGTATTGCATACAGATAACTTTTGATGAGTTGAGCCCTACCTGCATAAGATAAAAATTTGGTCGTCTAGCTTGTAATTCTGTTAAGCATCCTATCTAGGAGTGGTTTACACTGTACTATGGAAATTATTTTGGTACTCAAAGGAACTCCAAGGTATCTGAAAGGCAGGTCCCCTTTTACAAACTGTAATTCCTTTAATATCTCCTCCTGTTGCTGCTGTTTGACTCCTCCAAAATAAACACTGCTCTTATCTACATTTGCAACTAAGCCTGAGGCCTTGGAGAACATCAGAAAACACTGACTAAGACACTTTACTGATTTTAAAACTCCTCTACAAAACATCAATAGGTCATCAACAAAACTCAATTGTACAATTCTCTGCTTTTTGCATCTAGGATGGTAATGAAACTCAGGGTTAGTCTGCAATGTCTTCAAAACTCTTGTCAAATATTCCATAGATATCACAAAAAGGTAAGGAGACATTGGATCCCCTTGTCTTACTCCTCTCTTAGCCTTAAATGGTGTTGTACTGTGTCCATTTATCTGAATGGAATAAATAACAGTTGTAACACACTGCATTATCCATTTTATGACTGTAAATGGTATCTTAAGTTCTATCAGAATCTGCTCTAAGAATGTCCATTCCAAGAAATCATAGGCTTTCTTCATGTCCCTTTACCAGCTCATGACTTAATATCACATTATCACTCAGAGCTCTACCTGGTGCAAATGCTGACTGATTTGGTACACACTGTTTGACCCTTTATTATCTTTTATTTAACAAAACAAATGCTTTAAGAATGGAAATTCAAATTCATTAGCGGAAGCCTTTCATTCTCTGTAATGATAATACAGTATCACACCTATGTTTTTCCTCAGTGAAAAATATTATTTTATATAATGAAGATTTTAATTTTATTGAGAAGATTTTCTAATTTATTAAGTTTAGTTATGGAATTAAATCTATGAATTGATATGGAATAGAACTACTATTGATTTACAAATTAAATCTATGAATTGATATGGAACAATGCTCATTGAGAGGTTGGGTTGGAGGAGAAATTGGGTGAGGAAAAATGAATAGCCAATTCTCATAATTATAAACACCAACAAACAAAAAAAAGAAGCTTTGTTGTAATTCTTGTAACTGAAAAATCAAAATTGTAATATAAATTATTTTTAATCTACTTGTTGAATCAAATTTAGTGTTCACATATTAGGGAGCCACACAATAAACTTAAGTTTTTATTTTAAATCATTAGTTAAATAAAGAGTATATTAGTAAGGGTAAATTTGTCAATTTTTGACTTTTTATATTTATGATAAATATGTTTATAGAATTGTTACAAAAAAATCAAAATAAGGACGATAAGTGTAATATTGTAAACCACAAGGGCGATTAGTGTTATGGAGCTATACCTGAGGGAAGGTCTCTGAAATTATCCCTTAAATTTATTTTAATCCAAATAACTATTGGCAAGTCATTTATTAACTCATCTTTTAAAACCCCTTCATGAGATTCTTTTGATCAAAATTAATTAGAGAAATTCTAAATATGATTCTTAGAGCCTGTTTGAATTGACTTAAAAGTTGGTCAAACCTACTTTTAAGTTAGTTTTAGCTTTTTGGAAGTGTTTGACAAGGTTAAAAATAACTTAAAATAAGTTTAAAATGACTTTAAAATAGTTAAAAATCAAAAGTAGATCTCCCTCTACTTTTTATTTTTTGACTTAAAAGTCACTTAAGTTTGACGTTTTATTTTTTTGACTTAAAAGCTATTTTTTAAGTCAATCCAAACGGACTCTTATTCTTTTTTAGTAGATTTGGTTTGACCCCTTTTTTAAATGTAATTCCAAGAGATTTTCTTTTACCCCTATATAATGTTGTATAATACATTGCTCCAAATCAAAATCAATTAAAAATTATAATTATAATTAGTAGAAATTGCAGTGCGCTATTATGAAGTTTGCAAAATTTTTTGTGGCTCTCTTGCTAATCATCATGGGTAATTGTCCCTTCTTTTTATTTTTTTAAAATTATTTCTCTCTTGGTCTAATCTGTTGCCAAATAATTTGTTGTTTGATAAGAAAATTTAAATAATTTATCGCTTAATAGATCAATGATAGAGTTTTGTTATTTTAATATAAAATTTGTCTGTCATTAATTTTTATTCGTTTGTTGCTAATTGTTGGGATATATCATCATTGGTTTGTCCCTCTTTCCTTTCTTACTCTCTCTGATCCTAATCTATCGCTAAATCATTCATTGTTTAATTATTATTTTCTTATAACTCGGTGCAAAATAGATCTGGTGATAATTTTGTGCTGTATATGTGCAATGATAATCTAATAATTCGTCGCTAGTCTCATCAAAATTTGAGCGATTTGGACCGATCATATATATATATATATATAAAAGAAAATGATGATTTGTTTTCTTATATGCAGTTGCAAATAATTCATTCATCAAGGTGACTGTTGCGACCCACTGTGACTCACCCAACGATTGTCGAGAAGCTTGTCATGATCAGACTCCCCTTTGTGTTTTGCATATTTGTATGTGTATTCACAATTTAGACAAATATCATACACATATGGAGGAAGGCAAATTAAATATGAATTGATAAGTGCATAAAGCCAAAAATAAAGGATATTTATTTATGACTCAATGTATCTCCTCTATTATTTGTTGGAAAGTTTGGAAAACAAAGATGCATTATGAGATATGAAGAATTGTCGCACCTTGTTTTTTGGATTAATTTTTTTTAAGTTCTTACTCGATGTTTTAAGACACCTTCTGAATCTTTGATAAAAAAAATGAATTTTTATTTTGATTTGTAAAAATAAAGACAGAATAAGAAATTATATTTATCGGAGAAAAGATGTGAAATATCTTTTGAATCTTTGTGATTTTAGTACGATCAATTTTATTAATTTATACTCATCTTAAATAATTTAAAATAAATCGCTTTTAAATAAGAGTTGACTAAGGGGCACGATCTTGAAACATGTGGTCAATAAACAATTACTTTTTACGAGTCATAATTCAAACTAGCAGTGATATGAATACTCAAGTGATGAGATACACTAAGATCATTGGTGACCCTAATTTATCGATAAATAATTCATTGTTTAATTATTATTTTCTTATAACTCACCGCAAAATAGATCTAGTGATAATTTTGTGCTATATATGTGCAATGATAATCTAATAATTCGTCGCAAAAGTATGTACTTTCCTTGATTTGAAATTATTAACCTGATCAATTTGAGCGAGTTGGACAAATCATTTATATATATATATATATATATATATATATATATATATATATATATATATATGAATTAAATATGAATTGATGAGTACATAAAGCCAAAAATAAAGGATATTTATTTATGATTCCATGTCTTTCCTCTATTATTTATTGGAAAATTTCGAAAACAAGACGCATTATGATATATGAAGAATTGTCACACCTTTTTTTGGATTTTTTTTTTTAAAGTTCTTACTCGATGTTTTAAGACATCTCATGAATCTTTAATAAAAAGAAAATGAAATTTTATTTTTTATTTTTTATTTGTTCAACATTATGATCAAATAGAATAATATTTGACAAATTTACCCTTAATTATCTTTCTTTTTTTTGTAAGTAACATTTTATTTACCAAGTAAACATTACAAAACAAGCCTTAGCCGGCATGGACATATGCTCCATCCTTGCTATTCATACGAATTGCAATACTCTTAGCTACACTCTATGGATAATTGTTCAATTCACATAATCTAGTAGCTATTCTGCCTCTCCCATGTATCTCCTTAATAATGCGTCTGACCAGTGAGTTTGCTGGCTTCTGCTTCTGTTGGAATATCCTGGAGTTGCGCTCCAACCATATGCGATAAACTGTATTTGCCATTGCCATTCTATACACCATGGTTGCACCATTTTGTCCCTTCATGAATCTACTTGCCCATTGTACCTCCTCCGCCCAGTTCATAGTACTCCTTCTTACCCCTTGCCACTTTAATATACTACTCCACACCTCTGCACTATAAGGACATTGGAAATAGAGATGATCAAGATCTTCATTCCCCTGTTGACACAAACTGCATGTTTACGAGACATTTTAATAGGAATTAGGCAATTTATCTCATTTTTCGTGTGTTTTAGCCAATGAATATTATGGTAATATGGCTTCTGGTCAATGTTTTTCTGAAATCTTTTGGGACCCTCCATAAGTATCCGAGGGAGCATCAGGTGAAGCCTCGTGAATTATCACGGTGTTTTTGGGCATTTACGAGGTATTTAATAGGAATTAGACGATTTTTCTCATTTTTCTTGTGTGTTAGCCTATGAATATTTTGGTGATATGGCTGCCTGTCAATTATTTTCCTAAACCTTTTGGGACCCTCCGTAAGTACCCGGGGGAGCATCAGGTGAAGTCTCGAGAAATTTCACGATGTTTTTGGGCATTTACGAGACATTTAATAGGATTTATGTGATTTTTCTCACTTTTCTTGTGTGTTAGCCCATGAATATTTTTGTGATGAGGCTTCTGATCAAGTTTTTTTCAAAACCTTTTAGGGACCCTCCGTAAGTACCCGAGGGAGCAGCAGGTGAAGTCTCAAGAATTTTCACGGTGTTTTTGGGCATTTACGAGGCATTTAAAAGGAATTAGGCAATTTTTCTCATTTTTCGTTTGTGTTAGCTTATGAATATTTTGGTGATATGGCTTCCAATCAATATTTTTCTGAAACCTTTTGCTGACGCTCCGTAAGTACTGGGGGAGCAGTAGGTGAATCCTCGAGAATTTTTACTGCGTTTTAAGCATTTACGAGGCATTAAATAGGAATTAGACGATTTTTCTCATTTTTCGTGTGTATTTGTCCATGAATATTTTGGTGATATGACTTCTGATAAAAAAATTTCCGAAACCTTTTGGGACCCAGCGTAAGTATCCGGGGGAGCATCAGATGAACTCTCGAGAATTTTCACGGTGTTTTTGGGCATTTACGAGGCATTTAATAGGAATTAAACGATTTTTCTCATTTTTCGTGTGTGTTAACCTTTGAATATTTTCGTGATATGGCTTCTGATTAAGTTTTTTTTGAAACCTTTTGCGGGCCCCCATAAGTACCCGGGGGAGGAGTTGGTATATCCTCAGGAATTTTCATGGTGTTTTTTGGGTATTGACGAGGCATTTAATAAGAATTAGACAATTTTTCTCATTTTTCGTGTGTGTTAGCCCATATATATTTTGGTGATATGGCTTCTGGTCAATATTTTTTTGAAACTTTTTGGGGACCCTCCGTAAGTACCGGGGGAGTAGTAGGTGAAGCCTCAGTAATTCTCAAGGCATTTTTGGGCATTTACGAGGAATTTAATAAGAATTAGGTGATTTTTCTCATTTTTCGTATGTGTTAGCCCATGAATATTTTTATGATATGGCTTCCGGTCTATTTTTTTCCGAAATCTTTTGAGACCCTTCGTTAGTACCCAGGGGAATAACATGCGAATTCTCGGGAATTTCCACAGTGTTTTTGGGCCGTTACGATGTATTTAATAGGAATTAGGCGATTTTTCTAACTTTTCGTGTGTTTTAGCCCATTAATATTTTGGTGATATGGCTTCCGGTCAAATTTTTTTCTGAAACCTTTGGGACCCTCCGCAAGTACCCGGGGGAGCATCAGGTGAAGCCTCGAGAATTTCCACGGTGTTTTTGGTCATTTACGAGGCATTTAATAGCAATTAGGCGATATTTCTCATTTTTGTTTGTGTTAGCACATTAATATTTTGGTGATATGACTTTCGGTCAATTTTTTTCGAAACCTTTTGCGACCCTCTGTAAGTACCCGGGGGAGCAGCATGTGAAGGCTATGGAATTTTCAAGGTATTTTTTGGCATTTACGAGGTATTTAATAAGAATTATGCAATTTTTCTCATTTTTCGTGTGTGTTAGCCCATAAATAATTTGGTGATATGGCTTCCGGTCAATATTTTTCTAAAATCTTTTGGGGACCCTCCGTAAGTACCGGGGGAGTAGTAGGCGAAGCCTCGATAATTTTTACGTCATTTTTTATCATTTACGAGGCATTTTTTTCGTGTGTGTTAGCCCATGAAGTACACGGCTTTTTCTCACTCTTCGTGTGTTTTCGCACATGAATATTTTAGTGATACGGCTTCCAGTCAATTTTTTTACGATACCTTAGAGGTACCACCGTAGGTATCCAGGGGAGCAGCAGGTGAAACCTCAAAAATTTTCACGGTATTTTTGGGCATTTACGAGGTATTTAATAGGAATTAACTGATTTTTCTCACTTTTGTGTGTGATTGCGCATGAATATTTTAGTGATACGGCTTCCGATTAATTTTTTTTTCAAAACCGTTTGGGGACCCTCTGTAAGTACCGGGGGGAGCAGCAGGTGATGCTAAGGGAATTTTCACGGCGTTTTTGGGCATTTACAAGGCATTTTATAGGAATTAGACGATTTTTCTCATTTTTCGTGTGCGTTAGCTCATGAATATTTTGGTGATATGGCTTCCGATCAATTTATTTCTTAAACCTTTTGGGGACCCTCTGAAAGTACAAGGGGGAGCAGCAGGTAGATCCTCGGGAATTTTCACGGAGTTTTTTTGCATTTACGAGGCATTTAATAGGAATTAGGTGATTTTTCTCATTTTTCTTGTGTGTTAGCCCATGAATATTTTTGTGATATGGCTTTTGTTCAATTATTTTTTAAAACCTTTTGGTGACCCTACGTCAGAACCGGGGGAGTAGCAAGTGATGCCTTGGGAAGTTTTACGGCGTATTTGGGCATTTACGAGACATTTAATAGGAATCAAGTGATTTTTCTTATTTTTCATGTGTGTTAGTCCATTAATATTTTGGTGATATGGCTTCCAGTCACTTTTTTTAAAAATATTTTGGGGACACTCCATAAGTACCTAGAGTAGCAGCAGGTGAAGACTTGAAAATTTTAACGGTATTTTTTGGGCATTTGCGAGGCAATTAGTAGGTATTAGGCAATTTTTCATATTTTTTGTGTGTTAGCCCATAAATATTTTGGTGATATGACTTCCAGTCAATTCTTCTCCGAAACCTTTTGGGGACTCTCCGTAAGTACCCGTGGATTAGCAGGAGAAGCCTCGGGAATTTTCACGATGTTTTTGGGCTTTTATTAGGTGATTTTTCATATTTTTCGTGTGTGTTAGCTCATGAATATTTTGATGATATGGCTTCCTGTCAATTCCTTTTTCGAAACATTTTGGGTACCCTCCGTAAGTACCCGGGGGAGCAGCATGTGAAGACTCGGGAATTTTCACGGCGTTTTTGGGCATTTAATAGGAATTAGTTGATTTTTTCTTATTTTTTGTGTGTGTTAGCTCATGAATATTTTTGTGATATGGCTTCCGATTAATGTTTTTCCGAAACTTTTTTGGTACCTCTTTAAGTTACAGGGAGAGTAACAGGTGAAGCTTCGAAAATTTTAAAGGCATTTTTGGGCATTTGCGAGTCATTTAATAGGAATTAGGCGATTTTTCTCATTTTTCATGTGTGTTAGCCCATTAATATTTTGGTGATATGGCTTCTGGTCAATTTATTCTGAAACCTTATGGGGACCCTCTGTAAGTACCAGGGGGAGTAACAGGTGAAGATTCGGGAATTTTCACAGCGGTTTTTGGCATTTACGAAGCATTTAATAGGAATTATGTGATTTTTATCATTTTTCGTGTGTTAAACCAATAATATTTTTGTGATATGACTTCCGGTTAATTTTTTTTCCGAAATCTTTTGGGGACCCTCTGTAATTACCAAATGGTGCAGCATGTTAGCCCATGAATATTTTAGTGACATGGCTTCGGCCAAATTTTTTTGAAACCTTTTGGGGACCCTCCGTAAGTACCTGGGAGAGCAGCAGGTGAAGCCTCAGAAATAGTCACAGTGTTTTTGGACATTTACGAGGCATTTAATAGGAGTTCGGTGATTTTTCACATTTTTCATGTGTGTTAGCTCATGAATATTTTTGTGATATGAATTTCAGTCAATTTTGTTTCGAAATCTTTTCGGGACCCTCCATAAGTATCCGAGGGAGCAGCAGGTGAAGCTTGGTTAATTTTCATGTTATTTTTGGGCATTTACTAGGCATTTAATTGAAATTAGGTGATTTTTTCCTTTTCGTGTGTATTAGCCCATGAATATTTTTGAGATATAACTTTCGGTCAATTTTTTCTGATACGATTTGGGGACCCTTCGTAAGTACCCGGGGGAGTAGCAGGAGAAGCTTCGTGAATTTGCACGGCGTTTTTGGACATTTACGATGCATTTAATAGAAATTTTGCTATTTTTCTCATTTTTTGTGTGTGCTAGCCAATGGATATTTTTTGTGCTATGGCTTCTAGTCAATTTTTTTCCGAAACCTTTTGGGGACCCTCTGAAAGTACCCGGGGGAGCAGCAGGTAAAGCCTCGGGAATTTTCATGGCATTTTTGGGCATTTACGAGGCATTTAGTAGGAATTAAGCGATTTTTTTCATTTTTCGTGTGTGTTAGCCCATGAATATTTTGGTGATATGGCTTTTGATCAATTTTTTTCTGAAACCTTTTGGTGACCTTCCGTAAGTATCTGGGGGACCAGCAGGTGAAGTCTCGGGATATTTTTACGACATTTTTGGGCATTTAAGAAGCATTTAATAGGAATTAGGTGATTTTTCTCATTTTTCGTGTGTGTTAGCCCATGAATATATTTGTGATATGGCTTCCGGTCAATTTTTCTACCAAACCTTTTGGGAACCCTCCTTAAGTATCCGGGGGAGCAATAGGTGAAGTCTCAGAAATTTTCACAGTGTTTTTGGGCATATTTAATAGGAATTAAAAGATTTTTCTCATTTTTCGTGTGTGTTTGTCCATGAATATTTTGGTGATATGGCTTCTGGTCAATTTGCTTCTGAAACCTTTTTAAGACCCTCAATAAGTACGCGAGGGAACAGCAGGTGAAATCTCAGGAATTTTCACGGCGTTTTTGGGAATTTTCGAGATGTTTAATAGAAATTAGTCGATTTTTTCTCATTTTTCGTGTGTGTTAGCCCATTAATATTTTGGTGATATGACTTCCGGTCAATTTTTTCCGAAATCTTTTAGGAATCCTCCGTAAGTACACGAGGGAGAAGCTGGTGAAGCTTCATGAATGTTCACGGCGTTTTTGGCATTTACAAGGCACTTAATAGAAATTAGGTAATTTTTTTCATTTTTCGTGTGTGTTAGCCATGAATATTTTGGTGATATGGCTTTGGGTCAATTTTTTTACAAACCTAATGGAAACCCTCCGTAAGTACCCGGGGGAGCAACAGGTGAAGCTTCGGGATTTTCATGGCGTTTTTTGGTATTTACGAGGTATTTAATAGGAATTAGGCAATTTTTCTTATTTTTCATGTGTGTTAGCCAATGAATATTTTGTTGATATGGCTTCTGGTCAATTTTTTCCGAAACATTTTGGGGATCCTCCATAAGTAATCGGGGGAGAAACAGGTGAAGCCTCGGGAATTTCCACGGCATTTTTTGGCATTTACGATGCATTTAATAGTAGCTAGGCGATTTTTTTATTTTTCGTGTGTATTAGACCATCAATATTTTGGCGATATGGTTTTTGGTCAGTTTATTTTCTGAAGCCTTTTAAGGACACTCCGTATGTACCTGAGGCAGCAACCGGTGAAGCCTCAAAAATTTTCACGGCATTTTTGGGCATTTACTAGCCATTTAGTAGGAAGTAGGTGATTTTTCTCATTTTCGTGTTGTTAGTCCATGAATATTTTGGTGATATGACTTCTTGTAAATTTCTTTTCCGAACGCTTTTGTGGACCCTCCGTAAAGACCCGGGGGAGACACAGGTGAAGGCTCAAGAATTTTCACAGCATTTTTGGCTATTTACGAGGTATTTAATAGAAATTAGATGATTTTTCTAATTTTTTCAGTGTGTTAGCCCATGAATATTTTTGTAATATGGCTTATCGTCAATTTTTTTTCTGAAACCTTTTGGGGACCCTCCGTAAGTACCTGGGGAAGCAGCTGGTGAAGCCTAAAAAATTTTCACGGCATTTTTGTGCAGTTGCGACGCATTTAGTAGTAATTAGGCAATTTTTCTTATTTTTTGTGTGTGTTAGCCCATTAATATTTTGGTGATATGACTTACGGTCAATTTTTGTTTGAAACCATTTTGGGACCCTCCGAAAGTACTCGGGGGAGCAGCAGGTGAAGCCTCATGAATTTTCACGGCATTTACGAATCATTTAATAGGAATAAGGCAATTTTTCTCATTTTTCGTATGTGTTAGCCTATGAATATTTTAGTGATATGGCTTCTGGTCAATTTTTTTCCTAAACCTTTTGGGGACCCTTTGTAAGTACCAGTGGAAGCAGAAGGTGAAGTCTCAAGAATTTTCACAGCGTTTTTTGGCATTTTTGAGGCATTTAATAGGAATTAGGTGATTTTTCTCAGTTTTCGTGTGTGTTAGCCCATTAATATATTGGTGATATGGCTTCCGGTCAATTATTTTTTCATAACCTTTAAGGTACCCTTCGTAACTACTCGGGGGAGCAGCTTGTGAATCCTTGGGAATTTTCACGGCATTTTTGGCAATTACGAGGCATTTATATGGCTTTCGGTAAATTTTTTCCGTAACCTTTTGGGGTCCCCCCGTAAGTACCTGGTGAGCAGCAGGTGAAGCCTCGACAATTTTCACAGCGTTTTGGGCATTTACGGGGTATTGAATAGGAATTAGATGAACTTTCTCATTTTTGGTGTGTGTTATCCCATGAATATTTTAGTGGTATGAATTCTAGTCGATTTTTTTTTGAAATCTTTTGGGGACCCTCCGTATGTACCTGAGGAAGCAGCAGGTGAAACCTTGGGAATTTGCATTGCATTTTTGGGCATTTACGAGGCATC
Source organism: Solanum appendiculatum (assembly GCA_018342035.1). Taxonomy (NCBI): domain Eukaryota; kingdom Viridiplantae; phylum Streptophyta; class Magnoliopsida; order Solanales; family Solanaceae; genus Solanum; species Solanum appendiculatum. The sequence goes on from JAGDQO010000642.1 coordinate 387,877, forward strand.
ATTTTCCTCATTTTTCGTGTGTGTTAGCCCATGAATATTTTGGTGATATGGCTATTGATAAATTTTTTTCTGAAACCTTTTGGGGACCCTCCATAATTACCTGGGGGAGCAGCAGGTGATGTCTCGGGATTTTCATTGTGATTTTTTCTATTTAGAAGACATTTAATATAAATTAGGCGATTATTCTTATTTTTCGTGTGTGTTATACCATGATTATTTTGGTGATATAGATTCTGGTCAATTTTTTTCTGAAACCATTTGAAAATCCTCCGTAAGTACCCAGGGGAACAACAGCTTAATCCTCGGGATTTTTACGACATTTTCATGCAGTTTTGAGGCATTAATAGGAATTAGGCGCTTTTTTTTATTTTTCGTGCATGTTATCCATGAATATTTTGGTGATATGACTTTCGGTCAATTTTTTTATACAATTTTTTTGGGGCCCTCCGTAAGTATCCAGTGGAGCAGCAGGTGAAGTCTCAGGAATTTTCATGGTGTTTTTAGGCATTTACGAGGTATTTAATAGGAATTAGACGATTTTCTCATTTTTGGTGTGTGTTAGCCCATTAATATTTTGGTGATATGACTTTCGGTCAATTTTTTTTTGAAACCTCTTGGGGACCCTCCATAACCACTCGGGGGAGAAGCAGGTGAATCTTCAAGAATTTTTACGGCATTTTTGGCATTTACGAGGCATTTAATAGGAATTATGTGATTTTTCTACTTTTTCATTTGTGTTAGCCCATAAATATTTTTGTGATATGATTTTCGGTTAATTTTTTTCGAAACCTTTTGGGGTCCCTCCGTAAGTACCCGGACGAGAAGCAGGAGAAGCCTCGCAAATTTTCACGACGTTTTTGGTCATTTAAGATGCATTTAATAGGAATTAGGAGATTTTTCTTATTTTTCGTGTGTGTTATCCCATACATATTTTGGTGATATGATTTCCGGTTAATTTTTTTCAAAAACCTTTTTGGTACCTTGCGTAAGTACCCGGGGGAGCAGCAGGTGAAGGTTCGTCAATGTTCACGGTGTTTTATGTTATTTACGAGGAATTTAATAGAATTTGGTGATTTTTCTCATTTTTCGTGTTTGTTAGCTCATGAATAATTTGGTGATATGGCTTCCGGTCAATTTTTCTCGAAAACTCTTTTGGCGACCCTCCGTAAGTATCCGGGGGAGAAGCATGTGAAGTTTCAAAAATTTTCACGCCGTTTATAGTCATATACGAGGCATTTAATAGTAATTATGCGATTTCACATTTTTCGTGTGTGTTAGCCGTTGAATAATTTGGTGATATGGCTTCCGGTCAATTTTTTTCGAAACCTTTTGGGGACCTTCTGTTAGTACCCGGAGGAGGAGCAGGTGAAGTTTCAAGAATTTTCACGCTATTTTTTTGAAATTTACGATGCATTTATTAGGAATTAGCTGAATTTTCTAATTATTCGTGTATGTTAGCCCATGAATGTTTTAGGAATATGGCTTCCAGTCAATATTTTTTCGAAACCTTATGGGTTCCCTCCGTAGGTACCCGAGGGAGAAGCAGGTGAAGGCTCGTGAGTTTTCACGGCATTTTTCGGGCATTTATGAGTCATTTAATAGGAATTAGGCGACTTTTTTCATTTTTCTTGTGTATTAGCCCATGAATATTTTGGTGATATGGTTTTAAGTCAATTTTTTTAAAACCTTTTTGGGACCCTTTTTAAGTACCCTGAGGAGCAGCAGGTTAAGCCTCATAAATTTTCACGGCGTTTTTTTGTATTTACGAGACATTTAACAGGAATTAAACGATTTTTCTCATTTTTCGTGTGTGTTAGCCCATTAATATTTTGGTAATATAGCTTCCGGTCAATATTTTTTCTAAACCTTTTGGGGACCCTCCGTAAGTATCCGGGGGAGCAGCAGGTGCATCCTCGAGAATGTTGTGGCGTTTTTGGGCATAAACAAGACATTTAATAGTAAATAACCGATTTTTCTCATTTTTCGTATGTTTTTAGCCCATTAATATTTTGGTGATATGACTTTTGGGTAATTTTTTTCAGAAACCTTTTGGGGACCTTCCGGAACTACCCGAGAGACCAGCTAGTGAAACTTCGGGAATTTTCACGGCCTTTTTGGGAACTTATGAGTAATTTAATAGGAATTAGGTGATTTTTCTCATTTTTCGTGTGTCAGCCCATGAATATTTTCATGATATGGCTTCCGGTCAATTTTTTACGAAACATTTTGGGGACCCTCTGTATGTGCCGGGTTGAGCAACATGTGAAGCCTTGTGAATTTTCCGGTGTTTTTGGGCATTTATATGGCATTTAATAGGAATTAGACGATTTTTCTAAGGTTTTGTGTGTGTTAGCCCAAGAATATTTTAATGATATGGCTTTCGGTCAATTTTTTTCCAAACTTTTTGGAGACTCTCCGTCAGTACCCGGGGAAGCAGCAGGTGAAGTCTCGAGAATTTACACTGCATTTTTGGGTATTTACGAGGCATTTAATAGGAACTAGGCGATTTTTCTCTTTTTTCGTGTGTGTTATCTCATGAATATTTTGGTGATATGACTTTCGGTCAATTTTTTCTGAAACCTTTTGGGAACACTCCGTAAGTACCCGGGGGAGCAGCAGGGGAAGCCTCGAGAATTTTCAAAGCGTTTATGGCCATTTATGAGGCATTTAATATAAATTTGGCGATTATTCTCCATTTTCGTGTGTGTTAGCCCATGAATATTTTGGGGTTTCAAAGCTTTGGGTCAATTTCTTTTCGAAAACCTTTTGGGGACCCCCGTAAGTAACATGGGGAGAAACAGGTGAAGCCTCGAAAATTGTCACGACATGTATGGACATTTACGAGGTATTTAATAGGAATTATGTAATTTTTCTCATTTTTCGTATGTGTTAGCCAATGAATATTTTGGTGATTTGGCTTGCGGTCAACTTTTTTCGAAACATTTTGGCGACCCTCCGTAACATTCCGGGGGAGCAGCAGGTGAAGCCTCGGGAATTTCCACGACATTTTTGGTCATTTACGAGGCATTTAATAGGAATTAGGCGATTTTTTTTTATTTTTCATGTGTATTAGCCCTTCAATATTTTGGCGATATGGTTTTCAGTCAATTTTTTTTCCGAAGCCTTTTGAGGACACTCCGTAAGTACCCGAGGGAGCATCAGTTAAAGTCTCAAGAATTTTCACCGCATTTTTGGGCATTAACGAGTCATTTAATAGGAATTAGGTGATTTTTCTCATTTTCGTGTTGCTAGTCAATGAATATTTTTGTGATGTGGCTTCTTGTAAAAAAAAATCCGAACCCTTTTGTGAACCCTCCATAAAGACCCGGGGGAGACACAGGTGTAGGCTCAGTAATTTTCACAGCGTTTTTGGCTATTTACGAGGCATTTAATAGGAATTAGGTGATTTTTCTGTTTTTTTAAGTTTGTTAGCCCATGAATATTTTGTGATATGACGTATGGTCAATTTTTCTGAAACCTTTTGTGCACCCTCCGTAAGTACCTGGGGAAGCAATTGGTGAAGCCTCAAAAATTTTCATGGCATTTTTGTGCATATGCGAGGCATTTATTAGAAATTACGCAATTTTTCTCATTTTTCGTGTATGTTAGCCCATGAATATGTTGGTGATATGGCTTCCGGTTAATTTTTTTCCGAAACCTTTTTGGGACCCTACGAAAGTACGCAGGGTAGCAGCAGGTGAAGCCTCATGAACTTTCATGGCGTTTTGGGCATTTACGAATCATTTAATAGGAATAAGACAATTTTTCTTATTTTTCGTGTGTGTTAGTCCATGAATATTTTAGTGATATGACTTCTGGTTAATATTTTTCCTAAACCTTTTGGGGACCCTTCGTAAGTACCAGTGAAAGTAGAAGGTGAAATCTCAGGAATTTTTGCGGCATTTTTGGGCATTTACGAGTTATTTAATAGGAATTAGGCGATTTTTCTCAGTTTTCGTGTGTGTTAGCCCATTAATAATTTGGTGATATGGCTTCCGGTCAATTGTTTTTCCATAACCTTTTAGGGACCCTCCGTAAGTACCCAAGGGAGCAGCATGTGAAGCTTGGGGAGTTTTCATGACATTTTTGGCATTTACGAGGAATTCAATAGAAATTAAGTGAATTTTATAATTTTTCGTGTGTGTTAGCTCATGAATAGTTTGGAGACCCTTTGTAATTAAGTTAATGTTTTTTCGAAAATTAAGTTAATTTTTGTTTGAAACCTTGTGGAGACCCTCCGTAAGTACCTAGGGGAGCAACAGGTGAATCCTCGGAAATTTTCACGACGTTTTATGGCATTTACGAGGTGTTTAATAGGAATTAGGCAATTTTTTTTATTTTTCGTGTGTTATAACCGAGGAATATTTTCGTGATATGGCTTCAGGTCAATTTTTTGCCCAAACCTTTTGGGGACCCTCCGTAAGTACTGTGGGAGCAGCAGGTGAAGTCTCAGGATTTTCAATGCAATTTTGGGATTTACGAGGCATTTAATAGGAATTAGGCTATTTTTCTAATTTTTCGTGTGTGTTAGTCCATGAATATTTTGGTGATATGGCTTTTGGTAAAAAATTTCCATAACCTTTTGGGGACCCTCTGTAAGTACCTGGGGAGCAGCAGGTGAAGTCTCGAGAATTTTCACAGCGTATTTAGGCATTTACTGGGTATTTAATAGGAATTAGATGATTTTTCTAATTTTTCTCATTTTTCTCATTTTTCGTGTGTGTTATCCCATTAATATTTTAGTGATATGGCTTCTAGTCGGTTTTTTTTTGAAACCTTTTGGGGACCCTCCGTAAGTATCCGGGGAAGCAGCAGGTGAAGCCTCGAAAATTTGCACTGCATTTTGGGCATTTACGAGGCATCATTTTTCTCATTTTTCGTGTGTGTTAGCCATGAATATTTTGGTGATATGGCTTTCAGTAAAAAAATTTCAGAAACCTTTTGGGGACCCTCCGTAAGTACCCGGGGGGCAGTAGGTGAAGTCTCAGGATTTTCGCAGTGATTTTTGCTATATAGGAGGCATTTAATATAAATTAGGCGATTATTCTCATTTTTCGTGTGTGTTATCCCATGAATATTTTTTCGAAACCTTTTGGAGACCCTTCATAAGTACCCAGTGGAGCAACAGGTTAATCTTCAGGATTTTCATGACGTTTTATGGCAGTTATGAGGCATTAATAGGAATTAGGTGATATGACTTTCGATCAATTTTTTTATGAAATTCTTTTGGGGCCCTCCGTGAGTATCCGGTGGAGCATCAAGTTAAGCCTCAGAAATTTTCATGGCGTTTGTGTGCATTTACGAGGTATTTAATAGGAATTAGATGATTTTTCTCATTTTTCATGTGTTAGCCCATGAATATTTTGGTAATATGACTTTCAATCAATTTTTTTTCGAAACCTTTTTGGAACCCTCCGTAAGTACCCAGGGGAGCAGCAGGTGAATCCTCGAGGATTTTTACGGCATTTTGTGTATTTACTAGGCATTTAATAGGAATTATGTGATTTTTCGACTTTTTCATGTGTGAGCCCATATATATTTTGGTGATATGATTTTCGATTAATTTTTTTTCGAAACCTTTTGGGGACCCTCCGTAAGTACCGGAGGAGAAGCAGGTGAAGCCTCGCAAATTTTAATGACGTTTTTTGGCATTTATGAGGCATTTAATAGGAATTAAGCGATTTTTCTCATTTTTCGTGTATGTTAGCCCATACATATTTTGGTGATATGGTTTCGGGTCAATTTTTTTCCAAACCATTTTGGGTACATTACATAAGTACCCGGGGGGGTAGCAGGTGAAGGCTGGTCAATGTTCACGGCGTTTTTGGTCATTTACGAGGCATTTAATAGGAATAAGGCGATTTTTCTCATTTTTCCTGTGTGTTGACCTATGAATATTTTGGTGATATGGCTTCTGGTCATTTTTTCTCGAAAAATCTTTTGGCAACCCTCCGTAAGTATCCGGGGGAGCAGCATGTGAAGCCTAGAAAATTTTCACGGCGTTTATAGGCATTTAATAGGAATTAGGCGATTTTACACATTTTTCGTGTGTGTTAGCCTTTGAATAATTTGGTGATATGACTTTCGGTCAATTTTTTTCTGAAACCTTTTTGGGGACCTTCCATAAGTACCCGGGGGAGGAGCAGGTGAATCCTCGGGAATTTTCACGTTATTTTTGGAAATATACGAGGCATTTATTAGGAATTAGCTGAATTTTCTAATTATTCGTGTATGTTAGCCCATGAATGTTTTGGGAGTATGGCTTTCGGTCAATATTTTTCTAAAACCTTGTGGGTTCCCTTTGTAAGTAAATGAGGGAGAAGCAGGTGAAGCCTCGGGAATTTTCACGATGTATTTCGGGCATTTACGAGTCATTTAATAGGAATTAGGCGAATTTTCTCATTTTTCGTGTATATTAGCCAATGAATATTTTGGTGATATGGATTCAGGTCAATTTTTCTCGAAACCTTTTGGGACCCTCTGTAAGTAACCGGGGGAGTTGCAGGTTAAGCCTCAGAAATTTCCACGGCGTTTTTGGGCATTTACAAAGCATTTAACAGAAATTAGTCGATTTTTCTCATTTTTCATGTGTGTTAACCCGTGAATATTTTGGTGATATGGCTTCCGATCAATATTTTTCCTAAACCTTTTGGTGACCCTCCGTAAGTATCCGGGAGAGCAGCAGGTGATGCCTCGGGAATTTTGTGGCGTTTTTGGGGATTAACAAGGCATTTAATAGGAATTAGCCAATTTTTCTCATTTTTCGTATATGTTAGCCCATTAATATTTTGGTGATATGACTTCCGGTTAATTTTTTTCTGAAACCTTTTGGTGACCTTCCGCAAGTACCCGGGAGACCAGCTTGTGAAGCTTCGGGAATTTTCACGGCATTTTTGGGAACTAACGAGGCATTTAATAGGAATTAAGTGATTTTTCTCATTTTTTAGTGTGTTATCCCATGAATATTTTCTTGATATGGTTTCCGGTCAATTTTTTTCCAAAACATTTTGTGGAGCCTCGGTATGTACCAGGTGGAGCAGCAGGTGAAGCGTCGAGAATTTTCACGGTGTTTTTGGGCATTTACAAGGCATTTAATAGAAATTAGACGATTTTTCTCAGGTTTCGTGTGTGTTAGTCCATGAATATTTTTGTGATATGACTTTCGATTAATTTTTTTTGAAACCTTCAGGGGACTCTCCGTAAGTACCCGGGGAATCAGAAGGTGAAGTCTCGGTAATTTACACTGCGTTTTTGGGTATTTACGGGGCATTTAATAGGAACTAGGCGATTTTTCTCATTTTTCGTGTGTGTTAGCCCATGAATATTTTGGTGATATGGTTTTCGGTTAATTTTTTTCTGAAACCTTTTGGGGACACTCCTTAAGTACCCGGGGGGAGCAGCAATGGAAGCCTCGAAAATTTTCAAAGCATTTATGTCCATTTACGAGGCATTTTATATAAATTCTGCGATTATCCTCATTTTTCGAGTGTGTTAGCCTTTGAAATTTTTCAAGGTGTTTTTGGGCATTTACATGGCATATAATAGGAATTAGACGATTTTTCTCAAGTTTCGTGTGTGTTAGCCCATGAATATTTTGGTGACATGGCTTTCGATAAAAAAATTTCCGAAACATTTTGGGGACTCTCCGTAAGTACCCGGGGAAGCAGCAGGTGAAGTCTGAGGAACTTTCACGGCATTTTCTTGCATTTACGAGGCATTTAATAAGAAATAGCCGATTTTTCTCATTTTTCGTGTGTGTTTGCCCTTGAAAATTTTGGTGATATGTCTTCCGTTCAATTTTTTTCTGAAACCTTTTGAGGTCCCTCCGTCAGTACCTGGGGGAGAAGCAGGTGAAGCCTCGTGAAATTTTACGGTATTTTTTTATATTTACGAGGCATTTAATAGGAATTAGGTGAATTTTCTACTCATTTGTGTGTCTTAACCCATGAATATTTTGGTGATATGGTTTCAGGTCAATTTTTTTCTGAAAGCTTTTGGGTACCCTCCGTAAGTACCCGGGGGAGAAGCAGGTGAAGCCTCGGGAATTTTCACGGCGTTTTTGGGCATTTAGGATGCATTTAATAGGAATTAAGCTATTTTTCCTGTGTGGTAGACCAATAATATTTTTCTGATATGGATTTCGGTTAATTATTTTTCGAAATCTTTTGGAGATCCTCCGTGAGTACCCAGGGGAGCTGTAGGTCAAGTCTCAGAAATTTTCACATTGTGTTTCGGCATTTAAGAGGCATTCAATAGGAATTGGGTGATTTTTCTCATTTTTCGTGTATGTTAGCCCCTGAATATATTGGTGATATGGCTTCAGATTATTTTTTTCCAAACTTTTTGTGACCCTCTATAAGTACTCGGGAGAGCAGCTGATGAAGCCTCGGGAATTTTCACTTCGTTTTTGGAAATTTACGAGGCATTTAATTTAAATTAGGTGATTTTTCTTATTTTTCGTGTGTTTGGCATGAATATTTTTTTGCTATGGCTTCCGGTCAATTTTTTACCGAAACCTTTTAGTAACCCTCCATCAGTACACGGGGGAGCAGCAAGTGAAACCTCGGAAATTTTCAGGATTTTTTTGGGCATTTACGAGGCATTTAGTAGGAATTGTACGATTTTTCTCATTTTTCGTGTGTGTAAGCTCATGAATATTTTGGAGATATGGCTTCCAGTAAATATTTTCCCGAAACATTTTGGGGATCCTCCGTAAGTACCCGAGGGAGCAGCAGGTGAATCTAGGCAATTTTCACAGAGTTTTTGGGTATCGACGATGCATTTAATTTGAATTAAGCGATTTTTCGCATTTTTCGTGTGTGTTAGCCATGAATATTTTGTTGATATGGTTTCCGGCCAATTTTTTTCTGAAATCTTGTGGTGTTCCTCTGTAAGTACACGAGAGAGAAGCAGGTGAAGTCTCGAAAATATTCGTTGCGTTTTTGGGCATTTACGATTCATTTAATAGGAATTAGGCGATTTTTCACATTTTTCATGTGTGTTAGCCCATGAATATTTTGGTGATATGGCTTCCGGTCAATTTTTTTCCAAAACCTTTTGGGGACCCTCTGTAAGCACCCGTGGGAGCAGCAAGTTAAGCCTCCGGATTTTCACGGGTTTTTGGACATTTACGAGGCATTTAATAGGAATTAAGCGATTTTTTTCATTTTTCGTGTGTGTTAGCCTATAAATATTTTGGTGATATTGCTTCCGGTCAATTTTTTTCTGAAATCTTTTGGGGATCCTCTGTAAGTACCCAGGGGAGCAGCAGGTGAAGCCTCAGTAATTTTCACGAAATTTTGGCATTTACGAGTTATTTAATAAGAATTAGGCGATTTTTCTTATTTTTCATGTGTGTTTGCCATGAATTTTTTTGTGATATGGCTTCCGGTCAATTCTTTTGCAAATCTTTTGGGGACCCTCCGTAAGTACTGGGGGTAGCAGCAGGTGAAGTTTTGAAAATTTTACGGCGTTTTTGGGTATTTACGATGCATTTAATAGGAATTAGACGATTTTTCTTATTTTTCATGTGTGTTGGTCTATTAATATTGTTGTGATGTGCTTCGGGTAAAAAAATTTCCAAAAACTTTTTCGGACCCTCTGTAAGTACCTAGGGGAGCAGCAGGTGAAGTCTCAAAATTTTCACGTCAATTTTGGTCATTCACGAAGCATTTAATAGGAATTAGGTGATTTTTTTTATTTTTCGTGTGTGTTAGCGCATGAACATTTTGGTGATATAGCTTCCTGTCAATTTTTTTATGAAACTTTTTGGGGACTCTCCGTAAGTACCCGAGGGAGCAGCAGGTGAAGTCTCGAGAATTTTCATGGTGTTTTTTTGACATTCACGAGCCATTTAATAAGAATTATGTTATTTTTATCATATTTCGTATGTGTTTGCCATGAATATTTTGGTGATATGGCTTTTAGTCAATTGTTTTCCTAAACCTTTTGGTGTCCCTCTGTAAGTATCCAGGGGAATAACAGGTGAAGCCTTGGGGATTTTTACGATGTTTTTGGATATTTACAAGGCATTTAATAAAAATTAGGCAACTTTTCTCTATTTTCGTGTGTGTTAGCCATGAATATTTTTCTGATATGGCTTTCGGTTAATTTTTTTCTGAAACCACTTGGGGACCTTCGGTATGTAACCGAAGGAGCAGCAGGTGAAGCTTTTAGAATTTTCAAGGCGTTTTTTGGCATTTACGAGGCATTAAATAGGAATTAGACAATTTTCTCAATTTTCTTGTGTGTTAGCCCATAAATATATTGGCTATATGGCTTTCGGTTAATTATTTTTCGAAACCTTTTTGGGACACTCCTTAAGTACCCGGGGGTGCAGCAGGTGAAACCTCGAGAATTTTCACGGCGTTTTTGGCATTAACGAGGCATTTAATTGAAATTAGGCGATTTTTCTAATTTTTCGTATGGGTTACCCATTAATATTTTGGTGATATGGCTTTCGGTAAATTTGTTTTCAGAAACTTTTTGGGGACCTTCAGTATGTATCCGGGGGAGCAGCAGGTGAAGCCTCAGAAATTTTCACGTCGTTTTTTTGTACTTACGAGACATTTAATAGAAATTAGGCGATTTTTTCTAATTTTTTGTGTGTGTTAGCCATAAATATTTTGGTGATATAAGTTCTGATCAATTTTTTTTCGAAACATTCTGGGGACCCTCTGTCAGTATCCCGAGGACGCAGCAGGTGAAGCCTTAGAAATTTTCATTGCATTTTTGGGTATTTACGAGGCATTTAATATGAATTAGGCGATTTTCTCATTATTAGTGTGTGTTAGCCTATGAATCTTTTGGTGAAATGGCTTTCGGTCAATTTTTTTCTAAAACCATTTGGGGACCCTCCTAAGTACCCAGGAGAGCAGCAGGTGAAGCCTCGGGAATTTTCACAGCATTTTTGGGCATTTACGAGGAATTTCATAGGAATTACGCGATTGTTTTCTCATTTATTAAGTGTGTTACCCCTTGAATATTTTAGTGATATGCTTCGGGTTAATTTTTCTCCAAATCCTTTTTAGGACCTTCCGTAAGTACCCAGCTAAGATGCAGGTGAAACTTCAGAAATTTTCACGGCGTTTTTGGGCATTTAATAGAAATTAGGTGATTTTCTCTTTTTCCTGTGTGTTAGCCCATGAATATTTTGGTGATATGGCTTCCGGTCAATATTTTTTTCGAAACCTTTTGGGCACCCTCGGTAAGTAAACGAGGGAGAAGCAGGTGAAGCCTCATAAATTTTTACAGTATTTTGGGCATTTACGAGGCATTTAATAGGAATTAGGTGATTTTTTTTCATTTTTCGTGTGTTTTAGCCCATTAATATTTTGGTGATATGGCTTCCGGTCAATTTTTTTTAAAAATCTTTTGAAGACCCTCCGTAAGTACCTGTGGGAGCAGCAGGTGAAATCTCGTAAATTTTCACGTCGTTTTTTTCCATTTAATAAGAATTAGGCGATTTTTCTCATTTTTCATTTTTTTTAGCCTATGAATATTTTAGTGATATAACTTCCGGTCAATCTTTTTTCGAAACCTTTTGGGGACCCTCCGTAAGTACCCAGGGGAGCAGCAGGTGAAGCCTCTGGAATTTTCACGATATTTCGGCATTTACGTGGTATTTGATTGAAATTAGGCGACTTTTCTCATTTTTCGTACGTGTTAGCCCTTCAATTTTTTGGTGATATGACTTTCGGTCAATTTTTTTATGAAACCGTTTGGGACACTCCGTAAATACCCAGGGGAGCAGCAGGTGAAGCTCTTGAAATTTTCACGGCGTTTTTTGGATTTTACGAGGCATTTAATAGGAATTAGGCAACTTTTCTCATTTTTTGTGTGTATTAGCCTATGAATATTTTAATGATATGACTTTCGGCCAATTTTTTTTCCGAAACCTTATGAGGAGCCTCCGTATGAACCTGGGGGAGTAGCAATTGAAGCCTCGGTAATTTTCACGGCGTTTTTAGACTGTTACGAGTCATTTAATAGAAATTAGACAATTTTTCGCATTTTTAGTGTGTGTTAGCCCATGAATAATTTGGTGATATGTCTTTCGATCAATTTTTTTGAAACCTTTTGGAGACCCTTTGTAAGTACCCAGGGGAGCAGCAGGTGAAGCCTCGAGAATTTTCACAGTTTTTTTGGGCATCTACGAGGCATTTAATAGTAATTAGGTGATTTTTCTCATTTTCGTGTGTGTTAACCCATGAATATTTTGATGATATGTTTTTCGATCAATTTTTTTTCCGAAACATTTTGGAGACCCTCTGTAAGTACCCGGGGGAGCAGCAGGTGAAGCCTCGATAATTTTCACGGTGTTATTGGGGATATATAAGGTATTTAATAGGAATTAATCGATTTTTCTCATTTTTCGTGTGTGTTAGCCCGTGAATATTTTGGTGATATAGCTTCTGGTCAATTTTTTTTTGGAAACCTTTTGAGGGCCCTACGTAAGTACCCGAGGAAGCAGCAACTGAAGCCTCGTGAATTTTCACTTCATTTTTTGACATTTACGAGGCATTTAATAGGAATTAGGCGATTTTTCTCATTTTTTGTGTGAGTTAATTCATGAATATTTTTGTGATATGACTTTTGGTCAATTTTTTTCAGAAACCTTTTGGGGACCCTCTGTAAGTACCCGAGGGAACAGCAAGTGAAGCCTCGAGAATTTTCACGACATTTTTTGCATTTACGAGGCATTTAATAGTAATTATGTAATTTTTCTCATTTTTCGTGTGTGTTAGCTCATTAATATTTTTGTGATATGGCTTCTGGTCAATTTTTTTCTGAAACCCTTTGAGGACCCTCCATAAGTACACGGGGGAGCTACAAATGAAGCCCGAAAAATTTTCTCTGCGTTTTTGGGCATTTAGGAGGTATTTAATAGGAATTAGGCGATTTTTTGAATTTTTCATTTTTGTTAACCCATGAATATTTTGGTGATATGGCTTCCGGTCAATTTTTATCCGAAAACTTTTGGGGACCCTCTGTAAGTACCAGGGTGAGCAGCAGGTGAATCCTCAGGAATTTTCACAGTGTTTTTGTGCATTTACGAGGCATTTAATATGAATTAGGCGATTTTCTCATTTTTCGTGTGTGTTAGCCAATGAATATTTTGGTGATACGGCTTCCGTATAATATTTTTCTGAAACCTTTTGGGGACCCTCTGTAAGTATTCAGGGGAGCTGCAGGTGAAGCCGCGGTAATTTTCACGGCTTTTTTGAGCATTTACGTGGCATTGAATAGGAATTAGGCGATTTTTCTCATTTTTCGTGTGTGTTAGCCCATGAATATTTTTCTCATGTCGAAACCTTTTGGGGACCCTCCATAAGTAACCGGGGGAGCAGCAGGTGAAACTTTGAGAATTTTTTCACAACGTTTTTCGGCATTTATGAGGAATTATGCGATTTTTTTCTCATTTTTCGTGTATGTTTTCCCATTAATATTTTGGTGATATGCTTCCGGCCAATTTTTTCCAAAACCATATGGGACCCTCCGTATGAACCCGGGGGAGTAGCAGGTGAAGCCTGGGTAATTTTCATGGCGTTTTTGGGCATTTACGAGGCATTTAGTAGGAATTATGCGATTTTTCTCATTTTTAGTGTGTGTTAGCAATGAATAATTTAGTGATATGGGTTCAGGTCAATTTTTTTTTGAAATCCTTTGAAGACCCTCCGTAAGTACCCGTGGGAGCAGCAGGTGAAATCTCGTGAATTTTCACGGCTATTTTGGCCATTTACGAGGCATTTAATAAGAATTAGGCGATTTTTCTCATTTTCGTTTGTGTTAACCCATGAATATTTTAGTGATATAACTTCCGGTCAATGTTATTCCAAAACCTTTTTGGGACCCTCCGTAACTACCCAAGGGAGTAGCAGGTGAAGCCTCGAGAATTTTCACGATATTTTTGGGCATTTTCGAGGCATTTGATTGAAATTAGGCTATATTTTTTCATTTTTCGTGGGTGTTAGCCCATGAATTTTTTGGTGCTATGGCTTCCGGTTACTTTTTTTATTAAACTTTTTGGGACCCTCAGTAAGTACCCATGGGAGCAACAGGTGAAGTCTTGGAAATTTTTCACGGCGTGTTTGGGCATTTATGAGGCATTTAATAGGAATTAGACAGTTTTTTCTTATTTTTCGTGTATGTTTGCCCATTATTATTTTGGTGATATGGCTTTCGGCCAATTTTTTTCCAAAACCTTATGAGGACCCACCGTATGAACCCGGGGAGTAGCAGGTGAAGCCTCGTTAATTTTCACGGCGTTTTTGGGCATTTACGAGGCATTTAGTAGGAATTAGGCGATTTTTCTCATTTTTAGTGTGTGTTAGCCCATTAATAATTTTGTGATATGGGTTCAGGTCAAATTTTTTTCGAAATCTTTTGTATACCCTCCGTAAGTACCCGGAGGAACAGCGGGTGAAGCCTCGGAAATTTTCACGGCATTTTTGGTTATTTACGAGGCAATTAATTGAAATTATACGAATTTTTTAATTTTTCGTATGAGTTTGCCCATGAATATTTTTGTGATATGACTTCCGGTCAATCTTTTTTCGAAATCATTTTGGGACCCACCATTAGAACCCAGGGGAGCAGCAGGTGAAGCCTCAAAATTTTCATTGCGTTTTTGGGCCTTTACGAGGTATTTAATAGAAATTAGGTGATTTTTTCATTTTTCGTGTGTGTTAGCTCATACTTTGGCGATATGACTCCGGTCAAAATTTTTTCCCGAAACCTTTTGGGGACCCTCCGTAAGTACCCAGGGGAGCAGTAGGTAAAGCCTCGGGAATTTTTACGGCGTTTTTGGTGATTTACGAGGTATTTAATAGGAATTATGCGATTTTTCTCATTTTTTGTGTGTGTTAGCCCGTAAATATTTTGGTGATATGGCTTTCGGTCAGTTTTTTTCGAAACCTTATGGGGACCCTCCTTAAGTACCCAGGGAAGCAGCAGTTGAAGACTTGGAAATTTATACGGATTTTTTGAGTATTTACGAGGCATTTGATAGGAATTAGGTGATTTTTCTCATTTTACGCGCGTGTTAGATCATGAATATTTTTGTGGTATGACTTCCGGTCAATTTTTTCTGAAATCTTTTGGGGACCCTCCTTAAGTACCCGGTGGAGCACCAGATGTAGTCTCAAAAATTTTCACGGCATTTTTGGGCATTTACGAGTCATTTAATAAAAATTAAGCTATTTTTCTGATTTTTCGTGTGTGTTAGCCCATGAATATTTTGGTGATATGGCTTCCGGTCAATTTTTTCTCCGAAACCTTTTGGGGACACTCTGTAATTATACTGGGGAACAGCAGGTGAAGTCTCGGGAATTTTCACGGCGTTTTTGGACATTTACGAGGCTTTTAATGGGAATTAGGTAATTTTTCTCATTTTTTGTGTGTGTTAGCCCATGAATATTTTGGTGATATGGCTTCCGGTTTTTTTTTTCCGAAACCTTTTAGGGACCCTCAGTAAGTACCCGGGAGAGCAGCATGTGAAGCTTCGGGAATTTTCACGGCATTTATGAGAAATTTAATAGGAATTAGGTGATTCTTCATGTGTGTTTGCCCATGAATATTTTGATTTTATGGCTTTCGATAAATGTTTTTTCGAAACCATTTAGGGACCCTCTGTAAGTACCTGGGGGAGCAGCAAGGTGAAGCCTCGAGAATTTTCACGGCATTTTTGGGCATTGCTGAGGCAATTAATAGAATTAGGTGATTTTTTTCTCATTTTTCATGTGTGTTAAGCCCATTAATATTTTGGTTTTATGGCTTTCGGTTAATTTTTTTTCTGAAACCTTTTAGGGACCCTTCGTAAGTACCTGGGGGAGCAGCAGATGAAGCCTTGTGAATTATCACATCATTTTTTGTCATTTACGAGGCATTTAATAGGAATTATGTGATTTTTCTCATTTTTCGTGTGTTTGACCATGAATAGTTTTGAGATATGACTTCTGGTCAATTTTTTTCGAAACCTTTTGGCGACTCTCCGTCAATACATGGGGGAGAAGCAGGTGAAGCCTCAACAAATTTTCACGGTGTTTTTGGGCATTTACGAGGCATTTAATAGGAATTAGGTAATTTTTCTCATTTTTCGTGTAAGTCAGCCCATGAATATTTTGGTGATATCGCTTCCGGTCAATTTTTTTTAAAAATCTTTTAGGGACCCTCCATAAGTACCCGGGGGAGCAGGAGGTGAATTCTCGAGAATTTTCACAGCATTTTTTGGCATTTACGAGACATTTAATAGAAATTAGGTGATTTTTCCAATTTTTCGTGTGTGTTAAGCCCATGAATATTTTGGTGATATAGGTTACGGTCAAATTTTTTTCGAACCCTATTAGGGACGCTCCGTAAGTACCCGGGGAAGCAGCAGGTGAAGCCTCAGAATTTTCACGGTCTTTTTAGGTATTTACGAGGCATTAAATAGGAATTAGACGATTTTTCTCATTTTTCGTGTGTGTTAGCCCATGAATATTTTGGTGATATGGCTTTCGGTCAATTTTTGTCCAAAACCTTTTGGTGACCCTCTGTTAGTATTCGGGGGAGCAGTAGGTGATACCTCGTGAATTTTCACGATGTTTTTTGGGCATTTACGAGGCATTTGATAGGAAATAGACGTTTTTTTCTCATTCTTTGTGTGTGTTAGCCTATAAATATTTTGGTGATATGACTTCCGGTCAATTTTTTTTCTAAATCTTTTTGGGACCCTCCTTAAGTACCCGAGGGACCCGCAGGTAAAGCCTCGTGAATTTGCACAACGTTTTTGGGCATTTACGAGGTGTTTAATAGGAATTTGGCGATTTTTCTAATTTTTTGTGTGTGTTAGTTAGCCCATTTATATTTTGGTGATATGGATTCAAGTCAATTATTTTTCCGAAACCTTTTGGGGACCTTTTGTAAGTACCCGGGGGAGTAGCAGGTGAAGTCTCGAGAATTTTCATGTGTGTTAGCCCATGAATATTTAGGTGATATGGCTTCCGGTCAATTTTTTTCCGAAACCTTTTGGGAATCCTCCGTAAGTATTCGGGGGAGCGGCAGGTGAAGCCTTGGTAATTTTCAAGGCGTTTTTGGGCATTTACGAGGCATTTCATAGGAATTAGGCGATTTTTCTCATTTTTCGCGTGTGTTAGCCCATTAATATTTTTGTGATTTCATAAGAACTTTTAGGTGCTCCAAGGTACCAGATTCATGGGCTAATACACTTGAAAAAACCATGAAAGTCGCGTAATTTCTACGAAAAATGGTTGGACTATACGTAACGTTTCCCCAACTCATTACTGTGGTCCTCATAAATTTTGTTAGAAAAAACTTTTGGGTGCTCCGAGGCGCCAGATCAATGGGCTAATACACACGAAAAATCAAGAAAGTGGCATAATTTCAAAAAGTAGGTTCGCTAATGTTAAAATATACCTGAAAAAATGATGGGACAGTACGTAATGCTTTCTTAACTCATTACAGAGGTCCTCATAAAGATTTACAAGAAAAATAATTTGGGTGCTCCGGGGCAGCAGATCTATGGGCTAATTACACACGTAAAATTCAGAAAGTTACGTAATTTCTAAAAGTTATCTCGTAAATGTGAAAATATGTTTGAAAAATGGTGGGATTGTACGTAATGCCTCTCCAACTTATTACAGAGGTCCACAAAATGTTTTTTCAGAAATTTTTTTTAGGTTCTCCGAGGCGCCATACCTATGAGTTAATACACACGAAAAATTAAGAAAAGTTGCGTAATTCTAAAAAGTTTGCTCGTAAATGCTAAAATATGCTTGAAAAAGGGCGGGACAATATGTAATGCTTCCCCAACTAATTACGAAGGTCCTCATAAAGTATTTTTCAGAAAAAGATTTGGGTACTCCGAGGTGGCAGATCCATGGGCTAATACACACGAAAAACCAAGAAAGTTGCGTAATTGCTAAAAGTTGGCTCATAAATGTGAAAATATGCCTGAAAAAATTATGGAACTGTACGTAATGCTTCCCCAACTCATTTCGGAGATCCTTATAAAGTTTTTTCAAAAATTATTTGGGTGCTTCGAGGCGCCAGATCCATGTGCTTATACACACAACAAACCAAGAAAGTAGCATAATTTCTAAAAGTTGACTCGTAAATGCGAAAATATGATTGAAAAAATGGTGGGATTGTACGTTACGCTTTCTCAACTCATTACGGAAATCCTCATAAAGTATTTCAGAAAAAAAATTGGCTGCTCTGAGGCGACAGATCCATGGGTTAATATACACGAAAAATAAAGAAAGTCACGTAATTCCTAAAAGTTGACTCGTAAATGGGAAAATATGCCTGAAAGAAATGGTGGGATTGTACGTAATGCTTCCCCAATTCATTACGGAGGTCCTCATAAAGTTTTTCACAAAAAACTTTTGGGTGCTCTGAGACACCAGATCCATGGGCTAATACACATCAAAAACAAAGAAAGTCGCGTAATTCCTAAAAGTTGGCTCGTAAATGCGAAAATATGCCTAAAAAATGGAGGGAATGTATGTAATGCTTTCCCAACTCATTACGGAGATCCTCATAAATATGCTTTCCCAGATCCATGTGCTTATACACACAACAAACCAAGAAAGTAGCATAATTTCTAAAAGTTGACTCGTAAATACGAAAATATGATTGAAAAAATGGTGGGATTGTACGTTACGCTTCCCCAACTCATTACGGAGATCCTCATAAAGTATTTCAGAAAAGAATTTTGCTGCTCTAAGGCAGCAGATCCATGGGTTAATATACACGAAAAACAAAGAAAGTCACGTAATTCCTAAAAGTTGACTCGTAAATGGGAAAATATGCCTGAAAGAAATGGTGGGATTGTACGTAATGCTTCCCCAATTCATTGCGGAGGTCCTCATATAGTTTTTCACAAAAAACTTTTGGGTGCTCTGAGACACCAGATCCATAGGCTAATACACATCAAAAACAAAGAAAGTCGCGTAATTCCTAAAATTTGGCTCGTAAATGCAAAATATGCCTGAAAAATGAAGGGACTGCATGTAATGCTTTCCCAGCTCATTACGGAGATCCTCATAAAGTTTTTTTCATAAAAAATCTTAGGTGCTCTGAAACGCCAGATCAATGGGCTAATATACACGAAAAACTAAGAAAATCGCATAATTTTAAAAGTTGGCTCGTATATGCGAAAATAAATCTGAAAAAAATGTTGGGACTATACGTAATGCTTCCCCAACTCATTACGGAAGTCCTTATAAAGTTTTTTCAGAAAAAAATTATGGGTATTACGAGACGCAAGATACATGGGCTAATATACACGAAAAACTAAGAAAGTCGCATAATTTCTTAAAGTTGGTTCATAAATGAGAAAATATGCCTTGAAAAAAATGGTGGAACTATACGTAATGCTTCCCAACTCACTACTGAGGCACCAGATCCATGGGCATTACACACCAAAAATAAAAAAAGTCGCGTAATTTCTAAAAATTGGCTCGTAAATGCAAAAATATGAGTGAAAAAAATGGTTGGACTGTACGTAATCTTTCTCAACTCATTCCGAAGGTCCTTATAATTTTTTTTCAGAAAATAATTTGGGTACATCGAAGCGGCAGATCCATGATCTAATACACATGAAAAACAATTAAAGTCGCGTAATTTCTTAAAGTTGGCTTGTAAATGCGAAATTTTGCCTGAATAAATGATGGGACTATACGTAATGCTTCCCAACTTATTACGGATATCCTTATAATCTTCTTTGAGAAAATTTTTTTGGGTGCTTCGATGCGGCAGTACCAAGGGCTAATACCCACGAAAACCAAGAAAGAAGGGCAATTCCTAAATGTTGGCTTGTAAATGTGAAAATATGCCTAAAATAGTGGGACTGTGCATAGTGCTTTCAAAATTTATTACGGAGGTCCTCAAAAAGTTTTTTCTAAAATTTTTTTTGGGTGCACGTAAAACTAAGAAAATCGCGTAATTCCTTAAAGTTGGCTCGTAAATATGAAAATATGTCTGAAAAATGGTGGGACTGTACGTATTGCTTCCCCGACTCATTACAGATGTCCTCATAAAGTTTTTTCAGAAAATTTTTTTAGATGCTCTGAGGCGCCAGACGCGTGGGCTAATACACACGAAAAGTTAAGAATATCGCGTAATTCTTAAAAGTTGGCTTGTAAATGTGAAAATATGCTTGAAAAAATGGTGAAATTGTACGTAATGCTTCCACAACTCATTATGAAGGTCCTTAGAAAGTTTTTTCAGAAAAAAATTTGGGTGCTTCGAGGTGGCAGATCCATGGGCTAATACATGCCTAAAAACGATGGAACTATACATAATGCTTCCCTAACTCATTACAGAGGTAGTCATAAAATTATTCAGAAAAATTTATTTATGCTCCGAGGCATCATATGCATGGGTTAATACACACGAAAAACAAAGAGAGTCTCTTAATTCTTAAAAGCTGACTCGTAAAATACAAAAATATGCGTGAAAAACATGGTAAGACTGTGCGTAATGCTTCCCTAACACATTACAGACGTCCTCATAGAGTCTTTTTAAAAAAAAATTTTTGGGTGCTCCGAGGCGTCAGATCCATGGGCTAGTACACATAAAAGCAGAAAGTCGTATAAATCCTAAAAGTTGTCTCGTAAATGCGAAAATATTTCTTAAAAAACGGTGGGACTATACGTAATGCTTCTCCAACTCATTATGGAGGTCCTCATAAAGTTTTGTCAGAAAAAATTTTGGGTGCTCCGAGGCGTCAGATCCATGGGCTAATACAAACAAAAAATAAAGAAAGTCACGTAATTACTAAAAGTTGGCTCGTATATGTGAAAATATCCTTGAAATAAATGGTGGTATAGTACATAATGCTTCCCCAACTCATTACGGAGGTCCTCATAAAGTTTTTTCAGAAAAAATATTTTGGGTGCTCCGAGGGCTAGATCCATGGGCTAATACACACGAAAAACCAAGAAAGTCGTGTAATTCTAAAAGTTGACACGTAAATGCAAAAATATGCTTGAAAAACTGTGGGACTGTACGTAATGCTTCCCCAACTCATTACGGAAGTCCTTATAAAAAAAATTCAGAAATTTTTTTGGGGTGCTCCAAGGTGACAGATCCATGGGCTAATACATATGAAAAACAAAGAAAGTCTCGTAATTCCTAAAAGTTGGCTCGTAAATGTGAAGATATGCCTAAAAAAATGGTGGGTTGTACATAATGCTTCCCCAACTCATTACGGAAGTCTTCATAAAGTGTTTTCAGAAAAAAATTTGGGTGCTGCGAGGTGGCAGGGTGCTGCGAGGTGGCAGATCCATGGGCTAATACGCACAAAAAACCAAGAAAGTCGCGTAATTCTTAAAAGTTGGTTCGTAAATACGAAAATATGCCCTAAAAATTTGTGGGACTATACGTAATGCTTCCCCAACTCATTACAGAGGTCCTCATAAAGTTTTTTCTGAAAAAATTTGGGTGCTCCGAGGCGGCAGATCAATGCGCTAATACACACGAAAACCAAGAAAGTCGCGTAAATATAAAAAGTTGGCTCGTAAATGCAAAACTATGCCTGAAAAAAATGGTGGGACTATACATAATGCTTTCCGAACTCATTACGGAGGTCATCATAAAGGCTTTTCATTAAAAAAATTTGGTTGCTTCGAGGCGCCAGATCCATGGGCTAATACACATGAAAAACCAAGAAAGTCGCGTAATTCCTAAAAGTTGGCTCGTAAATGCGAAGATATGCCTGAATAAATGATGGGACTGTACGTAATGCTTTCCCAACTCATTGCAGAGGTCCTCATAAAGTTTTCTCAGAAATGTTTTTTGGGTGCTACGAGGCGGCAGATTCATGGGCTAATACATACAAAAAAATCAAGAAAGTCGCGTAATTTCTAAAACTTGGCTCGTAAATGTGAAAAAATGGTGGAACTGTACGTAATGTTTCCCCAACTTAATACGGAGGTTTTCATAAAAAAATTTCAGAAAACTTTTTTGGGTGCTCTGAGGCGTCAGATCCGTGGTCTAATACAAACGAAAAACCAAGTCGCTTAATTCCAAAAAGTTGACTCGTAAATGCAAAAGTATGCCTGAAAAAACAGTGGGAGTGTATGTAATGCTTCCCTAACTCATTACAGAGGTTCTTATAACGTTTTTTCAGAAAAAAAATTTGGGTGCTCCGAGGCGGCAGATCAATAGGCTAATACGCACGAAAAACCAAGAAAGTCGCGTAATTTCTAAAAGTTGGCTTGTAAATGCGAAAATATGCCTGAAAAAAATGGTGGGACTGTACGTAATGCTTCCCCAACTCATTAAGGAGGTCCTCATAAAGTTTTTTCCGAAAAAAATCTGGGTGCTCCGATGCGCCAGATCCATGGGCTTATTATACACAAAAATCTAAGAAAGTTGGGTAATTTCTAAAAGTTGGCTCGTAAATGTGAAAATATGCCCGAAAAAAATGGTGTGACTGTCGTACGTAATGCTTCTCCAACTCATTACGGAAGTTCTCATAAAGTTTTTTCAGAAATTTTTTTTGGGCGCGACGATTAATCCAACTACATATGAAGAATTGTCGCACCTTTTTTTGGATTAATTTATTATTTTTTAAAAGTTTTTACTCGATGTTTTAAGACATCTCGTGAATCTTTAATAAAAAGAAACTGAATTTTTATTTGTAAAAATAAAGACTGAATAAGAACTCGAGTCATGTGATGCTAGTACGATCAATTTTATTAACTTATACTCAACTTAAATAATTTATAATAAATGGTGTTTGTCTTAATCGTTTAATTTATCTAAATGATTTGCTTAGAAATGTGACTTACATTTACAGCTTAGGAACGTAAACACACACAAAGCTTTTTATTTACAAAAGTTGACTAAGGAGCCTATTCGCAAACATGATCAAACTATATATCAAATAGAAAAATATATTTTAATTCTTTTGACCAAAATTAATTGTTGAAATTCTAAATATGATTATTATTCTTTTTTTTAGTAGTTTTGATTTGACCCATTTTAAAATTTTATTTTAATCCAAATAACTATTGACAAGTCATTTATTAACTCACCTTTTTAAAATCCCTTCATGAGATTACATTAATTACAAGAGATTTTATTTTACCCCTATATAATGTTGTATAATACATTGCTCCAAATCAAAATCAATTAAAAATTATAATTATATAATTAGTAGAAATTACAGTGCGCAATTGTGAAGTTTGCAACATTTTTTGTAGCTCTCTTGCTAATCATCATGGGTAATTGTCCCTTCTTTTTAAAAAAATTATTTCTCTCTAGCTCTAATCTGTTGCCAAATAATTTGTTGTTTTATAGATTTTTTTAAATAATTTATCGCTTAATAGATTAATGATAGAATCTTTTTATTTTAATATAAAATTTGTTTCATTTTAAATAATTTTCCATGTTGCTTATTGTTGGGATATATCATCGATGGTTGGTCCCTCTTTCAATTCTTACTCTCTCTGATTCTAATTTATCGCTAAATAATTCATTGTTTAATTATTATTTTCTTATAACTCGCCACAAAATAGATCTAGTGATAATTTTATGATGTATATTTACAATGGTAATCTAATAATTTGTTGCTAATTTGAAATTATTAATTTGATCAAATTTGAGCGATTTAGACAGATCATATATATATAATGATGATTTGTTTTCTTATATGTAGTTGCAAATAATTCATCCATCAAGGACGTGAATGCTGTGCACCACTGTCACTCACCCAAGGATTGTGAAATATTTTGTCCGGGTCAGAAGACGAATATCATACACAGTTGGAAAAAGCCAAATTAAATATGAATTGATGAGTACATAAAGCCAAAAATAAAGGATATTTATTTATGATTCAATGTTTTTTCTCTATTATTTGTTGGAAAGTTTGGAATAACAAGACGCATTATGAGATATGAAGAATTTTCGCACCTTTTATTGGGGGATTAATTTTTATTTTTTTTTAAGTTCTTACTCGATGTTTAAGATACCTTATGAATCGTTGATAAAAAGAAAATGAATTTTTTATTTTGATTAGTAAAAATAAAGACAGAATAAGAAATTATATTAATTGGAGAAAAGAAGTGAAACACCTCTCGAGTCTTATGATTCTAGTACGATCATTTTTATTGACTTATACTCAACTTAAATAATTTATAAATAAATAATGTTTGACTTAATCACTTAATTTACCTTACTGATTTGCTTAGAAATGTGAGTTACATTTCTAGCCTAAGAACGTAACCGCACACAAAACTTTTTACTCCCTCTGTTCAATAATGGTTGTCCATTATTGACTTGGCACACTCCTTAAGAAACAATAAATAATAAAGGTAACACCAAGGATAAAATAGATACAAAAAAGTAAATTATTTCTTGATTTTTTAAACTGGACAAGTATTATATAAAACTATTTTTAATATTGTTGGACGGAGAAAATATTTACGAGAGTTGACTAAGGATTGTATCCGCAAACATGGTCAAACTGAATTTATTAGATAACCTCAAGGGATGTAACCAAACATGTGGTCAAAAAACAATTATTTTTTATGAGTCAAAAAGTGTAATCACACATATAACTTATTAACTAGTTAATATTTTAATCACGAATCGTAACCAAACACATAATCAATATTGCTTAAACGTGCCACAATTTATTTGTCTAACGCAACCAAATCATGCTTCAACGTACTGAACAAATAGAATAACGTTCGTGCTCTATAATGGATGTTTCTAGTTGAATTTGAACAGAATAAAATGAGCTAAATTAATATAATGTCACACCCTGAGTATTCTAGACGTGGTCGGCACTCAGAGCCATTGTTGCCCCCAGTGAATTGTTGATGCAATACACACTCATTAAGAAAAAAAAGTTTAGGACATAAATTGAATATTACTTTCCACTTTTGACCTTTTAATTATTCTCAAACTATTCTTGAAAATATAATTAAAATCATAAATATGAACAATTAACTCTCTTGAAACTATCACCTAGAAATGTAAATGAGGGGTAAAATGAAAGAAATTTCCAACAACTCTCTTTAACTTTGAACAATTCACTTATTTTGAAATATGAAAAAAAGTCCAACAATTCACTTATTTTGAAATGAAGAGAGTAATATAATACATATAAAAATAATGGTCAATAAGGGAGAGAGAATTAATCTTTTGACCAAAATTAATTAGAGAAATTTTAAATATGATTCTTATGGCTGTTTTTTAAATTTATTTTAATCCAAATAACTATTAACAAGTCATTTATTAACTGACCTTTTAAAATCCCTTCATGAGATTATATTAATTACAAGAGATTTTCTTTTACCCCTATATAATGTTGTATAATACTTTGCTCCAAATCAAAATCAATTAAAAAGAAATTGCAGAGAAAAATAAAATAAAAATATGGGGAAGGCTCCTATCAAGTTTTCAACATTTGTTGTTGTTGCCATGTTGCTAATCATCATGGGTAATTATCCCTCTTTATTATTATTTTCTCTCTATTTCTAATTTATCGCTAAATAATTTATTGTTTGATGGAATTTTTTTAATAATTCAGTGTTAAATATATTTTATTGTTTAATTATAAAATTTATATGTCATTAATTTCAATTATTTTTTGATAATTTTCCCTATCTCATTGTTTTGTCCCCTCTTTCTTAATCTCTCTTGTCATAATTTATCGTTAAATAATTGATTGTTTATATAATTTTTTGATTATTCATCACTAAATAAAATTAGTGACAGATTTTTGCCAGATAATAATTTGATTTGTTCAAATATTTTAGCTGCTGATTTTTCATCCAGCAGATGGGAAGGGCTCTATTGTGAGAAGAATGAGGACTGTTCTTTATTTTGTGGGTTGCAAGGTTTCTATAATTTTTGTCTTTTTCATAGGTGTGGTTGCTTTGCCAAGTCAAAGTTTGAAGTGGCTTTAACACCCAAGAATTGATAATGTGGTGATAAAAATTTACTCGCACTTGATATTTTATGGTTATATAAATTAAGCATAGATAAATTTTTACTATTGATGTATCGACTTTCTGTCATATATGATGTTTTGATATCCTAAATAAATGTGGACTTCAAAATTCTTACATTAGACTAATTTATTTTTTACTTAAAATATGCATCTATTTAGTTATTATTTATCTCACGTGTTATAATTTATATCTCTGTTTGATTACAAGTTATATTAATTTAACAATTCGAGTAAATAATTTTGTAAAAATTCAAATTGCAAGTTGATATTAAAGCATGTACTCCCTCCGTCCATTTTTACTTGTGTCCCTTTTAGAAATAATAAATAGAGAGGTAATTTTATTATATCAATCCTATAATTGTAAGTCATCTAAATTTGAAAAATGAATAACATTTAATAGCAAGGGTAAAATAGACACAAAGTGGTAAATTATCTCTTGATATTTCAAATTGAACAAGTAAAATTAGGCAACTATTTTTAATATATTGGACAAGTAAAAATAAATGGAGAAAGTAATAGTAAACGGTTCACATGGTAGGTGAACAGACCCATATTCACATTTTATTTTGCGTGTTTTTTTTAAAAAAAAATGTGGGATTCAATCTCATAGCATGTCTTTGAAACTTAATAAGTTTCTTTTGAGACTTACTAATTGCTACAACACCAATATTATGAACTATTTTATTTCTTCGATTAGTAATACACTAGCGTTTTCAGAGCTCTCAATTAAATTTGTGTACTTCCACATAATTTATAACACTACCATTATAGTGAATATCTTCTTCAAGGAGAAATTTTTTTATATAATTGCGGTCATGATAAAAAATGTTTTATAGACAAGATTTACTTTTTATTTTTTTCTTTGGTAATTCATGATAAGACATACCAAAATATTTGTGATGTACTAAAAGTACTTGATCAATAGGCATTCATATCAAAATAATTTTTATTTCTCTTAAACCTCCCACAAAGATGAATTATGGTATTCATCCAACCATACATGGTTATTTTCTTGTTCATCATTTTTATCACATATTGACACATTCATTTTCAAGAAAGGCCTAGCATTCGTAATGCTTATCACAAGTCTCTTTCTGTTGAAGGAATAGACTATAATCACATGTACGTGCTTCATAAATTTTTCATTAGAAGCTTATCGTTATCATGTCTTGAAATTTATTATATTTATATGACACGCCTTAATATCAATTTAAAAGATTAAATGCACCACCACTTTATATTTCTTTATTTTGATGAAGAATTTATAAAACTTATCTATCTAGGTTGCACAACAATTGTGTACCCAATGACTTTTCATATATATTGCTGGCAAAAATTATCTTCGCCTTTTGAAGAATCACTTTGAGAATGCATAATATTTTTTTCACCACAATAATAATAGTATTCTTTTCTTCAACTAATTGTCTTCTTTCAGACTTATAATATAATTTATCACATTTTCTTCACATCATGGAACATATATGAAGTGGGATGGACTTTCATGATTTTTTTATTAAAAGCACATTACTTTGTCATACGTATCATTGTATCATCAGTTTAATGCATCAAGACTCAAGTCTAATGTGTTATCCATATAAAAATGTGTTATGTCATAATGCAATAAGGTTTTTATCATGATTATACATTGAGATTTTAATCCAATATCTTAGGATGTGTTTAATATGGAGAAAAATATCTTTTTTATCAATTTTTTCATGTTTGAGTGATTAAAATTTTGAAAAATATTTTTTATATAAGTCGTTTAAAAATGAGAAAAATGACTTTCTTAATGGAAGTAGAAAAAACAAGTTCTACAAGTAGCAATCCATATTAATTGTGTCATCTTCACCCTTCAACATACATGAACTTCAACCCCACCCGCTCATAGTATTTTTTTTTGAATTATATATAAATAATTTTAGAATATTATTTTTATCATAGATATTGAACACAAAAATTTTTTTAGTGAGACAATATGAACTCTTATGCATCTATTTACAGTATTATATAGAAGCATACAAAAGATAGTCATGGAGGGTCAACGGGAAGGGGTGTGATATTTGTAAAATTAGATCTTGAACCTAATTCACATACCAAAAGTTAGCTCGAATAGAGGAGGATTGTCCAAACTTTATAATGAGACCACGTATATCATTAACTATCAGTACGAAACTTGTTTCATTTTGAAACACCACATCTCATGCCCAAGATTAAACATTTGGCGTCTGTAATTTTAATTTACGGGTTCAGCATTAGGTGAGATAAAGGTGTAGTAGTTAATATCATAATAGTGAGGAGTAATGAAAAATTTATTTTAAAGTAATAGACATTAATATCAACTTATTTTCTTAATTTTGTGTCTACTCAAAATCAAACAACAAAATAAAACAACAGCAACAATAACAATAATAATTACAAGAACAACAACAACAAAAAACTCCATGCTCTACTATGATAATGGCTTCCATTAGTGGTCAATTTTCTTATTATTTACTCTCTCCGTCCTTGTTTACTTGTCAAATATTATCTAATTTGATTTTTTTTACTTATTATTTTTGACAAATCAATTGAGCGGACACATGGCATAAATATTATACTAGCATGGAACAATACCATTATATTTTACTCCATCCGTTCACTTTTACTTGTCGCTTATTTCTAAAATAGATTTTCATTTTTACTTGTCACTTTTGACATATCAAGAAAAGACAATTATTTTTTTTCATGTTTTATCCTCAGCATTAAATACTTATTTTCCAAGTCATTCTTTAAAACATCATTTAATAGGAGATAGTTTGGTAAAATATCTATATCATTAATTATTTTCTTAATGGATATGCTAAGTCTAACCATGATAAGTAAAAATAAACGGAGAGAGTATTTTTTAAAAGTCAAAATCCATATTAACTCAGAGACCATCGAACACCCCCAATGTGAGATTACATTAATTAATCATAAATGGGATTTGCTTTTACCCCTATATAAGGCTGTAGAATATTTAAAAAAATGGCAAAGGCTCTTATGAAGTTTTCAACATTTGTTGTTGTTGTGTTGCTAATCACCTAGGGTAATTGTCTCTTTTTTTTTTAATTATTTCTCTCTAGTCCTAATTTATCACTAAATAGTTTTTTATTTCGTAAAATCTTTTTAATAAATCATCGCTAAATAGATTAGTGATAGAATATTATAAAATTTATTCGTCATTAATTTCAACTCTTTTTAAAAAAACTTGCCCTTTCGCTAATCATAATTGTTTTATCCCTCTTTCTTTTTTTCTCTGGTCATAATTTATCGTTAAATAATTATTTGTTTAATATATTTTTTTAATTCTTCATCGTTAAATAAAATTAGTGATAAATTTTTGTTATATGATGATTTAATTTATTTAAATATTTTTCAGTAGCAGATATTTCATCAAGTAAGATGGCAGAGGCGTCAAGATGTCATGATAATACTGATTGTTATTATCGTTGCCATAATAGCATTGGTGCTTGTATTTTTCATAGATGTTTTTGCTTTGTCAAGTCAAAGTTTGAAGTGGCTCGAGTACCTAATTAATGATGTCAGAATAAAAATTTATCCGCACTTAATGTTTTATGTCTACGTTAACTTAGTGCGGAGAAGTTTTTACTGTTGGTGTTGATGTATCGACTATCTTCATGTATGTACTAATATCCTAAATAAACTTGGACTTCAATATTTTATATTGAGTAATTTATATTCGCTTTCAAGTACATATATTTAGTTATTATTTGTCTCACACTTTATTACTTATATCTCTATTTGAGTATGAATTATATTATTTATATCTAATATTTCAACCTTTGTGAACTTTATAAATACATTTTTTTTCACTATTTAAACTAGGAGATAAATACTTCAACGTTCTCAACACATAGAATAACAGTACCAAAACAAATGCCAAATCCAATTAATTAAATAAATTTAACAAGTACTGCCCATTAAATCTTTTAAACCATCCGAACCCGTTCCCAGCATTTTTCCGCACAACATAAATTTATATTTTCATATCATAATTATAAGTTATATCGTAAAAAGTATAACAAGTTATGTTTTTGATATCGAAATAAGAAATAGTTTTTTCGTAATATAAATTTATATGTTCGTATCATTATATTCCACAAATTACGTCTTAAAAGGCATTACAAGTTATGTCAACAATATAGATTTTTACAAAAAATAAATAAATTAAAAACCTTTGTTTAATTCGTTTATCTTGTGTACTCTATGATGAGTGTTTTTAAATTGAACTTGATCAGGTTAAAATGGAAAAAATGAAAAATCATTATCCAATCATGCACAAAAGTTTTTGGTTAAGTGGATCAGGATGAACTAAACAATGAATCATAGTCGAACCAATCTAATTCTTAGAAAGTTATAATTTCCTTATTTGATTTTTTATAATTTGTTTTATTAACATATTAAACTTTTTATTCTTCTTTGCTATAACTATATATAGAATATCAAATAAATAAAATATTTTAATAAGATATTTTGGAATCAAATTTTGACTACACACTTAGCCCAAAAGGTAGATTGAATTTGGATGGATTAGAAAATGTTAAACTAATAAATAGTCGAGTCATTAATCTGGTGAAATTTAAACTAATAAATGATTGAATCATTAATCTGGACAAATTCAAATGGATCATATTTTCATAAGTCTTACTCTAATCCTCAGAATGCATAATTAAATATTTTCCTAATAAGTTTTATTTACATAAAAAGGTAAAGATGTAATCAAACCACACCAAGAAAAATACTTTTAGAAAAATTATAAAAGAATATTTGGAATTTTATTTGAAAATTGGTAGATTAATTAATTCTACACTAAGAAAATCATTTTTTAAGTATATTTGATTTGACCCGATTCTTAACTTTATTTTAATCCAAATAACTATTGACAAGTCATTTATTAACTTACCTTTTAAGACCCATTCATGAGATTATATTAATTACAAGAGATCTTCGATCTTTTACCCCTATATAATGTTGTATAATATTTTGCTTCAAATCAAAATCAATTAAAAAGAAATTGCAAAGCAAAATAAAATAAAAATATGGGGAAGGCTCTTATCAAGTTTTCTACATTTGTTGTTGTTGCTATGTTGCTAGTCGTCATGGGTAATTATCCCTCTTTTTTATTATTTTAATCCAAATAGATTAGTGATAAAACTTTATTGTTTAATTATAAAATTTGTATGTCACTAATTTCAATTCTTTTTTGATAATTTACCCTGTTCCTAATCATCATTGTTTTTTATTCTCTTTTGTCATAATTTATAGTTAAATAATTGATTATTTAATATAATATTTTCATTATTCATCGCTAAATAAAATTAGCGACAAATTTTTGCCAGATAATAATTTGATTTGTTTAAATATTTTAGACGCAGAATTTTCATTCAGCAGGTGGCAAGGGTTCTATTGTGAGAAGGATAGAGATTGTGCTTTATTTTGTGGGTTTCAAGGTTTCTATAGTTTTTGCCTTTTTCACCGTTGTGGTTGTTGGGCCAAGTCAAAGTTTGAAGTGGCTTCAACACCCAAAAATTGATAAATGTTGTAATAAAAAATTACTATATTTACATAAAATTAAGCATGAATAAATTTTTACTATTGATGTATCGACTTTCTGTTATATATGATGTTTTGATATCTAAATAAATGTGGACCTCAAAATTTGTATACCTAGAGTAATTTATTTTTTACTTAAAATATGCATTTATTTAGTTATTATTTATCTCATATTTTATTATTTATATTTCTGTTTGAATACAAGTTATATTAATTTAACAATTCGAGCAAATAATTTTACAAAAAAAAAATCAAATTGCAAACTATTATCAAAGCATATGTTATCATACAATAAATGCATCTATTAAAATCATGTACTTGACACACTCCTTAAGAAATACTCCCTCCGTTCACTTATATATGTCACAGTTTGACTTGGCACACCCATTAAGAAAATAATTAATGATATATGTATTTAACCAAATTATCTCTCTATTAAATAATGTCTTGGAAAATAAGTGTTTAATGCTGAGGGTAAAACGTAGAAAAAAAAATTATTGCCTTTTCTTGATATGTCAAAAGTGAAAAGTAAAAATGAAAATCTATTTTAAGAATAAGTGACAAGTAAAAGTGAACGGATGGAGTAATAAATAGAAAACTAAGTTTACTATATCACCCCTATTAATTATAAGTTATCTAAATTTGAAAAATGAATACTTCCTGCGTCCCATATTAGATGGACATCTTACTAAAAATATTTTTCCTATATTATTTGATCACTTACTAAATCAGGATAGATTTAATTAAATTTTTCTTATTTTACCCCTACAATTAATATGGTCTTTGAAAGTTTAAACAAATTTTTTTAATCTAAAAATTTCTTTTTTTAAGAGGCTAATTAATATGATAAAGGGTAAAATAGTAAAGTTATTCAATCCATTAATGATTTCTTAATTACCGTGTAAAAATAAAAAGTGTTCATCTAAAATGGGACAGAGGGAGTAACATTTAATAGTAAGAGTAAAATAGACACAAAGTGGTAAATTATCTCTTAATATTCCAAACTAAGTAAAAAAGTAAAGTTGGAAAACTTTTTTTAATATATTGGACAAGTAAAAATGAATGGAGAAAGAAATAATAAACAATCCACATGGCAGGTGAACGGATCCATATTCACCTTTTTGCGTGTTTTTTTTTTTAATTGTGGTATTCAATCCCATAACATGCCTTTAAAACTTAATAAATTTTTTATATATATGTATAGTTTGACGTGGTATACATGTGCAAGGTACGTACTCTAAAATCTATATTATATCAAAATAAAGCCTGAAGGTCCTTAGACATGTTGATGAAACCTTTTATCCTTCATTAAAAGACTTGCAATAGATAGAATTGTCATTTACTATTTCTCTTAAATAATTATTATTTAATTATTATCCTAATCATAGTTAAACCCGTCTAATTCTTAGAAAGTTATATTTTCCTTATTTGATTTTTTATAATATGTTTTATTAACATATTAAGCTTTTTATTCTTCTTTACTATAACTATATATAGTATATTAAATAAATAAAATATTTTAATAGTAAGAATTTGTATGGATCAAATTTTGACTACATACTTAGCCCAAAAGGTGGATTGAATTTGAATGGATTAGAATAAGTTAATTAATAAATAATTGAATCATTAATCTGGTCTATCAAATTTGAACTAATAAATGATCGAATCATTAATCTGGTCAAATCTTAACTATTAAATGATCGATCAGTAATATGGTCAAATTCAGATGGATCATAGTTTCGTATACTTATTTTGCAGTTCTTACTCTAATCCTCAGAATGCAGAATTATATATTTTCCTAATAAGTTTTATTTACATAGAAAGTTAATGAGGTAAATCAAACTACACCAAGAAAAATTACTTTTAGAAAAATTATAAAAGAATATTTGGAATTTTATTTGATAATTGGTAGATTAATTAATTTTACACTGAGAAAATCATTTTTTTTCTTTTCACAAGAAACTCCTAATTAAATAGCTAGGTAATCGATTTCTTAATTAGTCATATTTACAAACTTTTATATGTCCTAATTGTTATAAAATTTATGCGAAAATATCCTAAAGATGTTAAAATTGATTGGTTTTGATCCGCTTTTTAATCCAATTAATCATAATTAATTACATTAATCACATGTGGGGATTTGACTTTACCCCTATATATATATATATATATATAATGTGCTCCAAATTAAAATCAAATAAAAGTTGTAAATAACTAGTAAAAATTGCAGTGCAAAATAAAATAAAATAATGGGAAAGGGTCTTATGAAGTTTTTGACATTTGTTGTTGCTCTGTTGCTAATCATTCTGGGTAATTATCCCTCTTTATTATCATCATTATTATTATTATTATTATTATTATTATATCACTTTATCTCTAATTTATCGCTAAATAATTTATTATTTTACAGAACTTTTTAATAATTTATCGCTAAAGGGGTTAGTCATAGAACTTTAATGTTTCGTTACAATTTTTTTTTTTTGAATTATTCCATTTCTTTTTTAAATAACTTCTCCTGTTATTATTCACTATTAGTTTGTCCCTCTTTCAATTTGTACTCTCTCTGGCCCTAATTTATCACTAAATAACTTATTATTTAATTAATTGTTTTTAATAATTTGTCGCTAAATAAAATTAGTGAAATTTTTTTGCTACATATATAAAAAATAATAATTTGATTTGTCTAAATATTTTCAGTTGCAGATATTCCATCCAATAAAGTGGTAGAGGCACAAGTGCAAAAATGTCATCATGCAAAAGATTGTACTTATTGTTTCATTCCTACTTGTATTTTTCATAGATGCTTTTGCCTGTCCAAGTCAAAGATTGAAGTTGCTTCATATCCCAAGAATGGCGTTAAGCCCGAAAATTGATGTCGAGATAAAAATTTATTCGCACTCAATATATTAGATTTATATACATCATGTACGAATAAGTTTTTATTATTGATATATCGACTCTCGACATGTATGCATGTTTTGATTTCCTATATTAAAACTCTTATGTTGAGTAATATATGTTGTCATAATGAAATGATGTTTTATAGCAATAATTATTTTTTTTCATACACCATAAAATTATAAATCTTGCGTTTATTGTCACTCTTCGACTTTACATTTGTCAATAACCAAAAAAAGAGAGGCTTCTGTAATAATGTGAAATAATTTTGTCTCAGAGATAAATTTAATTTACTTTATGAGATAACACTAATTTGAAATGGGCTTATTAAATGAATCATTTTTCAAGTATGCCCAAAAATTTCTTGGATTGAATTAAAATGATTTAAATAATGAGTCATAATTTAAGCGGTCTAATTTCCTTCTTAGAAAGTTTTAGTTTCTTTATTTGTTTTTTTTAATTTTGTTTGATTATCAAATAAAACTTTTCATTCTTTTTTACTACTACCATGTATAATCATATAGAAAAATATTTTTATAAGGATTTTCATGAATTAATTTTAACTGCATACTTAGTCCAAAAGATGAATAGAATATGGATGAATAAAAATAAATTGGATTAATAAATAAATAAGTTATTAACTTGATCAAACTCAGACAAATCATATTTTTATTTATTTACTTTCTAGTCTAAACTTCGAAATTTGTAAAAAAGACATACTACAAGTTTTACCACCTTGAGTAAATAAGATCAATATTTGATTGCGTCTAATAAAGTTTTTCATCATATATACATTTATAAACTAATATTTTTGGTTAGATGCTCTTATGTTGAGCAGTACATGTTACTATAATTATGTTATGTTAAGAAGATGCATGTTGCGAAGATGAGGATGTCATGTTAATATGGATGTGTGGAATTACTAGGAGGCAATGTACATCTATTAAGAAAAAAAGTTTAGGACATAAATTGAATATTACTTTCCACTTTTGTCCTTTTAGTTATTTTCAAACTATTTTTAAAAATATAACTAATTCAAAATAAAATCATAAATATGAACAATTAAAATGTAAATGAGGGATAAAAATGAAAGAATTTTTCAGACACTCTCTTTAACTTTGAACAATTCACTTATTTTTAGATATAAAAAAAATCCAACAATTCACTGATTTTGAAATATAAAAAAAGTTTCAACAATTCACTTATTACTTTTGACCAAAATTAATTAGAGAAATTCTAAATATGATTTTTTCCTTTTTAGTAGATTTGATTCGACCCGTTTTTTAAATTTATTTTAATTCAAATAACTATTGACAAGTCATTTATTTACTCACCTTTTAAGACCCCTTCATGAGAATATATTAATTATAAGAAAATTTCTTTTATCCCTATATAATGTTGTATAATACTTTGCTCCAAATCAAAATCAATTAAAAAGAAATTGCAGAGAAAAATAAAATAAAAATATGGGGAAGGCTCCTATCAAGTTTTCAACATTTGTTGTTGTTGCTATGTTGCTATGTTGCTAATCATCATGAGTAATTATCCCTCTTTATTATTATTTTCTCTGTATTTCTAATTTATCGCTAAATAATTTGTTGTTTGATGGAATTTTTTAAAATAATTCATTGTTAAATAGATTAGTGATAAATTTTATTGTTTAATTATAAAATTTATATGTCATTAATTTCAATTCTTTTTTGATAATTTGCCCTGTTGCTAATCATTGTTTTATCCCCTCCTTTTTATTCTCTCTTGTCATAATTTATTGTTAAATAATTGATTATTTAATATAATTTTTTCATTATTCATCGCTAAATAAAATTAACGACAGATTTTTTGCCAGATGATAATTTGATTTGTTTAAATATTTTAGCTGCAAATTTTTCATCCATCAGGTGGATTGGGATCTCTTGTGAGAAGAATGAGGATTGTTATTTATTTTGTGGGTTGCAAGGTTCCTATGGTCTTTATTTTCTTAATAGTTGTGGTTGTTGGGCCAAGTCAAAGTTTGAAGTGGCTTCAACACTCAAGAATTTATAATGTTGTGATAAAAAATTATTACATTTAATATTTTATGTTTATATTGCAAGTTGATATCAAAGCACATGTGATCATATAATAAATACATCTATTAAAATCATGCACTTCTTCCGTTCATCTATATTTGCTTATGGTTGACTTGACACACTCCTTAAGAAATAATAAATAGAAACATAATTTTACTATATCACCCCTATTAATTATTAGTTATCTAAATTTGAAAAATGAATACTTCCTCCGTCCCATATTTAGATGGGCATCTTACTAAAAATATTTGTCCTATATTATTTGATCATTTACTAAATCAGGATAAATTAATTAAATTTTTCCTATTTTACCCCTACAATTAATATGACCTTTGGAAGTTTAAACAAAAAATTTAAATCTAAAAATTTCTTATTTCAAGAGGCTAATTAATATGAACAAAAGGGTAAAATAATAAAGTTACTCAATATATTAATGATTTCTTAATTATCGTGTAAAAATAAAAAGTGTCCATCTAATATGGAAGGAGGGAGTAACATTTAATAGCAAGGGGAAAATAGACACAAAGTGTTAAATTATCTGTTGATATTCCAAACTAGAAAAGTAAAGCTGGAAAAATATTTTTAATACATTGGACAAGTAAAAATGAACGGAGGAAGTAATAATAAATGGTCCACATGACAGGTGAACGGACTCATATTCAACTTTTTTTGCGTGTTCTTTTTTTAAAATTTTGGTATTCAATTCTATAACATTCCTTTAAAACTTAATAAGTTTTTTATTATATAGTTTGACGTGATATACATGTATAAGGCACGTACTCTAAAATCTATAATATATCAAAATAAAACATTAAGGTCCTTAGACATGTTGATTGAGTGGGCCTTTTATCCTTCATTAAAAAACTTGCGATAGATTAAACTGTCATTTACTATTTTTCTTAAATAATTATTATTTAATCATCACCTAATCATAGTTGAACCCGTCTAATTCTTAGAAAGTTATAATTTTCTTATTTGATTTCTTATAATTTGTTTTATTAACATATTAAGCTTTTTATTCTTCTTTACTATAACTATGTATATAATATATTAAATAAACAAAATATTTTAATAAGATTTTTTATGGATCAAGTTTTGACTACATACTTAGCCCAGATTGAATTTGAATAGATTAGAATAAGTTAATTAATAACAATTGATTGATTATTAATCTGGTAAAAGTTGAACTAAAAATGATCGACTCATTAATATGGTAATATTTTAACTATTAAATGATCGATCATTAATTTGGTCAAATTCAGATGGATCATAGTTTCATATGCATATTTTGCAGTTCTTACTCTAATCCTCAGAATGCATAGTTATATATTTTCCTAATAAGTTTTATTTACATAAAAAGATAAAAGAAGTAAATCAAACTACACCAAGAAAAATTACTTTTAGAAAAATTATAAAAGAATATTTGGAATTTTATTTAATAATTGGTAGATTAATTAATTTTACACTGAGAAAATCATTTTTTTCCTTTCCACAAGAAACTCTATATTAAGATAGCTAGGTACTCGAGTTATACAAAAATAGCTCAATTGTACAAATGTACCTGTGAATTATACAAATGTATCAGCGAATTATACAAATCTGTAAATTATACAAACGAGACAGCTTAAATTATAGCTACAGCCCGTAAATATGCAAACTATAGCTATGTAGCATAATTAAATATTAT
The DNA here is from genome assembly GCA_018342035.1 of Solanum appendiculatum. Taxonomy (NCBI): domain Eukaryota; kingdom Viridiplantae; phylum Streptophyta; class Magnoliopsida; order Solanales; family Solanaceae; genus Solanum; species Solanum appendiculatum. The sequence goes on from JAGDQO010000642.1 coordinate 426,095, forward strand.
AATTAGGGGTGTTCATGGTTCAATTTGGATCGGTTATTGGTTAAAACCAAAACCAAACCAATCTAGTCGGTTTTTAAATTTCTAAAACCAAACAAAATCAAACGAAAAAAATAACCGTCGGTTTGGTTCAATTTTTTTTATTTTTCTGGTTTGAAAGTAATAAATTTGTTGAGGGCATACGCATCTTGATAGACATAAACACCTAGTACATGAATAATCCATAGGAAAACTACTGTGGATTCAATTAAATAATACTAAAGTTATTATTACGCGAACAAAGTGATTAATTTAGAGAAAGTGTGATTATCTGATGTGATGTAGGGTAGGTAAAGACTAAAGTAATGGATTTTGATAGACTTAACTTGTGATTTTAATAGTTAGGCTAAAATTTAATTGTTGGGCTGAAGAAAATAATAAACTTAAAGACTTAAATTAAATAAAATTTAACAAAATATTTATATTTTACTTATGAATAATATATAAATAATTATAAATTTTATATATATAATTTCTCGGTTCGATTTGATTGTTTTTGTGATTTTTTTTAGTAAAATCAAAACCAAATAGTATCGATTTTCAAAATTTAAAACCAAACCTAATCAAGCCACACCAAATATCAGTGTTTTACATCGGTTGATTTTTTAACCATAACCATGAACAACCCTAATTATAATGACTATTTGCCAAAATTTTCACGACCCGAGCCTATACCCTGGATGTGGCCGACACTCAAGAACCATTGCTGGTCCCCAAGCAAACCCTTATCCTGATTGACCATAAGTGGAAAACTAACTCAAGCAATAAAAGGCTTAAAAACGGAATATTTGTTTTGAACGTTTAACTCAAAGTAAATCCTCAACTTAAACTGTCTATAAAATACTCAAATAACGTAAGTGTAATAATTTACAAAAACATCCCCATGAAAAAGTAAATACTGAAAGACTCCTCAACTCTATCTATCTATGAAGCCTCTATAGTTCAACATGGATGTTGGGACAAGACCCGTAACACCCTGAAACAATACTAAACTGAAAGAGGGAAAAGGAAAATCATTCGGAATGCAAGGAGGCTCACCAAAGCTAACTGGAATGTCAAATGATCTTAACGAAGCGTCTGTTGATGATTCTAAACACCTGTATCTGCATCATTATAAGATGCAGGTCGAATGACATCAATACATTGAATGTACGAGCATGCAAGGAGAACTGAAAGCATAGATAACTGAACTAACAAGATTGGAAGAGAAATACACGCCTCAACTCAACTCCAACACAAAAGCAATAACAGAGATGCAATGTTTAAAGCATTATAAGACAGAAGATATAACCTCAATGATATATAAAAATACAATAAAAATACTCTTTACTCTTATTTGGGAGATTCACTAACCGACAACCATCACTATAAGCTATGTGATGATACAACGTCTCGCCCACACTGCCAGAAATGTCTTATACCTTGTCGGGTATAGAACACCTCAACTAAGTGGATCCACTAAGCTATGCTCGAAAGCAATAAAGAGTCGTCTAAAAAGTACGATCCTTTACCCATGTTGGCTACATGGTTTATGAGGAGTGTAAGTTGTCTGAACTCATCCCCATATCGGTGCTCAATACTATTCCCAATATTATATACTCATGCTCAAATGTGTAAAACATACTCTTCCTCTGGTTTGAGATAATTGCTCTGAAATAACTTTGAACTCATAAACTCTTTTTAGAAATCAAAGTTTCTCTTTTCTCAACGTAAAATGATATATTTGGGAATACTTAGTTCCCTTAAACTTTACTAAAAAAATGTTTCTTAAGCTTTCCTCAAAACTCAGTTTAAAACACAAATATTGGCTTTAAAAGATTCCAAATACTTATAACTCAACATAGGGTTCATGCTGAGATATAGACATGAACGAATCAACTCAAGGATCTCGATAACAATATAGAAAACTCAATACTCAGAACTCAAGAACTCAGAACTCAATGATACTGCTCATCTCAAGAGTACTCAGAACTCAACGATACTGCTCATCTCAAGAGTACTCAGAACTCAGAACTTAACGATACTACTCATCCCAAGAATACTCATTTTCATAGGGTTCATGCTGAAATCTAGACATGAACGAATCAACTCAAGAACTTCAATGTATAACATATAGCTATTCAATAATTAAGAAATAGAGTTTCAACAAGGATCAGGAACTCAAGAACTCAAAATCAACTCAATAAAAGCTCTTGAACTTCTCTCTTAAACTCACTTTAATTTTAAATATAAATTAAGACATGTGATTAGGACATACAGGATCTCTCAAGGATTAATGGAGCCTTTAGGAGCTAATAGAAAGAAGAGAATGTAATCACGATTCAAAGAAACATGTTTGAAAAGAAGCATGGAAAGAAAAGGGACCAGGCGATCCTGGCTTCCTGCTGGCGTGTTGCCCAGGGCCTGAACTTCAGAAGTCAGACCTTGGCGCACTGCTGGCGTATTGCCCCAGGGCCTGAGCTACTGAAGTCAGGCCTTGGCGCTATGTTGGCGCGCTGCCCCAGGCCCCTACCCATAAAATCCGACAAATTTTTCTACTCAATTTAGGATCCTAACTCATCTAGAATTGAGTGATTCCTTCTAAACTCTTCTTGATTCTCAAACCCAACACGAATTCATAGAAATTTCATACAATCCCTTTTAAGAATCACAACTCATACTTAAGATCCTCAACCCAAGAGACTCAAAACCTCAATTGTTAAAGAATGAAACTAAAATCAAGAACTACTCAAGAATCTCATAATATAATGATTTCACGAACGAATTCATGAATGAATTAGATGTATGGCGTGAGGATGAACAAGTCCAACACTGTGAGAAGCCTTACATACATGGAAAGAACGATGTTCTTGGCGAAAACCACACGTCTTGAAGAACGTTTGAACTTAGCCCTTTTTCTCCTCTTGAAATCTTGCTCTAAATCCCTAAGTGTTTAGGAACGTGAATAGGTGATTTAGAATCTGATTAGACCCTTAATTAGGTCAGTAAAAACGTGTTAAGCCTAGTGGAAAAAGGAAAAGACCAAAATACCCTTTTTCTAAAATGAATGAGATGCCTTAAATAGAGATGTTTCACTCAAACAGGCATAACTTTTTACTTAGAGCTTGAAATTAAGCAAACTTGGCGGTGTTGGAAAGAGAACTCAAAGAACTTCGATTTGATAGGTCGTGGACCAGCTAATTCTTTATGTGCTAAAAGATATGGTCGTTTGAAATTGACCCAAACTTAAAACCGATGGTGACTCATACGAATTTCTCTTTAGTTCTTTCGAAATCCGAGGTGTTACAAAAATTCTCCAAATAATGGCTAATAAGGGAGAGAGAATTAATTCTTTTGACCAAAATTAATTAGAGAAATTCTAATATAAAGAGCAGATTTGATTTTGACCTGTTTTTTTAAATTTATTTTAATTCAAATAACTATTGACAAGTCATTTATTAATTTATCCTTTTAAGACCCTTACATGAGATAAAATTTAATAAAATCTAAGTAGATTTGGTTTTGACCAGATTTTTAAGTATATTTTAGTCCAAATAATTATTGACAAGTCAGTTATTAACTCACCTTTTAACACCCCTATATAATGTTGTATAATACTTTTCTCCAAATCAAAAATAATTAAAAGAAATTGCAGAGCAAAATAAAATTTTAAAAATGGGGAAGGCTCTTGTCAAATTTTCAACATTTGTTGTTGTTTCTCTATTGCTAACCATCATGGGTAATTATCCCTCTTTTATTATTATTATTATTATTATTATTATTATTATTATTATTATTATTATTATTATTATTATTATTATTATTATCTTTCTCTATCCTTAATTTATCACTAAATACTTTATTGTTTGATAGAATCTTTTTAATAATTCATTGCTAAATAAATTAGTGATAAATTTTATTGTTTAACTACAAAATTATCTGTCATTAATTTCAATTATTTTTTGATAATTTACCCTGTTGCTAATCCCCTCTTTTTTATTCTCTCTTGTCATAATTTATCGTTAAATAATTGATTATTTTATATATATTTTTGACTATTCATCACTAAATAAAATTAGAGATAATTCTTTCTATATGATGATTTGATTTGTTTAAATATTTTAGTTGCAGATGTTTCATACAGCAGGGAAGGGTTCTTTTGTGTGGAGAATGAGGATTGTAATTTATATTGTGAGTTTCAAGGTTTATATGGATTTTGTATTTTAAATAGGTGTCTTTGCTTTGACAAGTTAAAGCTTGAAGTTGCTTTAGCACCCTATAATTGATAATGTTGTAATAAAAATTTATTTGCATTTGATATTTTATGTTTACATAAATTAAATGTTGATTAAATTTTATTATGAATGTATGTTTCAATATCCTAAATAAATGTGGACTTCAAAATTTTTATATTAGAGTAATTTATTTATTTTACTTTAAATGCACATATTTAGTCATTATTTATCTCACATTTTATTATTTATACCTCTATTTGACTACAAGTTATATTAATTTAACAATTCGAGCAAATAATTTTACAAAAATTAAATTGCAAGTTTGAAATGGCTCCAGTACCTAATTGATTACGTCAGGATAAAAATTTATCTGCATTTGATGTTTTAGGTTTATATGAACTAAGTGTGGATAAATTTTTGTTGTTGATATATCGACTATCATCATGGATGTATCAATATCCTAAATAAATGTGAACTTCAAAATCTTATGTTTGAGTACTTTATAATCGATCTAAAATACATATATATTAGTTATTAGTTGTCTCACATTTTATTATTTATATTTGTAGTTGAATATGAATTATCTTATTTTGTATTTAACATTCAGATCTTTGTGAACTTTATAAATACAATTTTTACACGATTTAAACAAGACAATAGATACTTCAACGTTCTGAACACATAGAACAACAGTACCAAAACAAATGCCAAAAATGATCCATTTTTTTTGTGCGATACAAATTTATATTTTCGTTTTCTAACTATAAGTTATTTTGTAAAAGGCATAACAAGTTATGTTTTCGACATCAAAATAACACATAATTTTATCATGATATAAACTTATATGTTCGTATCATTATATTCCACAGGTTACGTCATAAAAGGCATAGCAAGTTATGTTTGCAACATAGGTTTTTACAAAAAAATAAAAATTTATGTTTAATTTTTTTTTTTATCTTCCGTACTTTATAAGAAGTGTTTTAAGTTGAATTTAAATATGTTTAAATTGACAAATGAAGAATCATTATCCAATCATGCACAAAATTTATTTGGGTTGAATCAGGATGGACTAAACAATGAATCGTAGTTGAACTTCTAATTCTTAGAAAGTTATCATTTCTTTATTTTATTTTTTCTAAAAATATTTTATTAACATATTAAACTTTTTATTCTTCGTCACTATGACTTTATATAATATATCAAATAAACAAAATATTTTAACATGATTTTTCATGGATCAATTTTTGATACATACTTAATTAGCCTAAAAGAATTGAATTTGAATGAATTAGAATAAGTTGAATTAATAAATAGTCAAATCATTAATCCAGTCAAACTTGGACGAATCATATTTTCATATGCTTATTTTGCGGTTCTTACTCTAAACCTCAGAATTCATAATTAAATATTTTCCTAATAAGTTTTATTTCCACAACAATAGGTAAGGAAGTAAATTAAATCACACACAAAAAAAGTTATTTTTAGAAAAATTATAAAATTTGTGATTTTATTAGATAATTGGTAGATTAATTAATTTTATACTGAGAATTATTTATTTTTTCGTTTCACATGAAACTCCTAATTAAGATAGCTAGGTACTCGGTTTCTTAATTATTCATATTTACAAACTTTTATATGTCCTAATTGTTATAAAATTTATGGGAATATATTTGCGTTATTGAGAAAATTATATCCTATAATTCTAAATTGATACTCCCTCCGTCCACTTTTAATTGTTAAGGATTCCTTTTTTAGAGTCAAACCATAAGAACTTTGACTAACATTTTATGATGTATTTTTTCATCATACGGATATGCAAAAAATTGCGATTTATAGTACTTTTCGTATAGTTTTTGAATATCTAATTTTTTTGTTTGAAATATTGAATTAATGTAATATAATTTAATTTTAAAAATTAGTTAAATTAACTTTCGAAAAGTGCAACATGATAATTAAAAGTAAACGAGGTAGTATGAATTTGATTTTGACCCACTTTTAAGCCAGTCATAATTAGTTATATTATGTGAGATTACATTAATCACAAATGGGGATTTGCCTTTACCCCTATATAATGTTGTGCTCCCCATCAAAATCAATGAAAAGTTATAATTAATTCGTAGAAATTGCAGTGCAAAATAAAATAAAATAATGGGGAAGGCTCTTTTGAAGTTTTCAACATTTGTTGTTGCTCTGTTGCTAATTATCCTGGGTAAATTTATTATCATCCCTCTCTATCTCTAATTTGTCACTAAATAATTCATTGTTTTTAAAGATTTTTTAATAATTCATCGTTGAATAAGTTAGTCATAAAACTTTATTGTTTCGTTACAAAATTTATCTATGATTAATTTCAATTCTTTTTAAATTGTAATTTGATTTGTTTAAATATTTTTAGTTGCAGATATTCCATCCAGTAAAGTTGTAGAGGCACAAGTGCAAAAGTGTCATCATGCAAAAGATTGTACTTATTGTTTTATTCCTATATGTATTTTTCATAGATGCTTTTGCTTGTCCAAGTCAGAGTTTGAAATGACTTCACTACCCAATAATACCGTTAAAATAAAGAATTGATGTCGAGATAAAAATTTATTCGCACTCAATATTTTAGATTTACATGAATTAAGTGCGGATAAATTTTTATTGATGATGTATCAACTCTCGACAAGTATGTATGTTTCGATTTTCTATATTAATGAATATGAACTATAGTACTCTTATGTTGAGTCATACATGTTGTCATAATTAAGCGATTTGCTAAATGTAATGAATCTTTATAGTACTAATATGAGTAATTAATTCCTTTTTTGTACATCATCAAAATTGCAAAACTTACGTTTATTGGTTGGCCTTACGTTTGTGAAATAATTTGGTCTTATAGGTAAGATATAAACTTAATTTACTTTATGTTTTCATGAGAAATGGGCTTAATGAATGAATTATATCCAACTACGCCTAAAAGTCAATTGGGCAAAAATTACATAAATTTCATAGTGTCAAGAGCTAATTACACTTATTCTTATTCTTTTCCAAATTACAAAATTTTCTTAAAATTATAGGATCTCGGATACATCTGGAAACATGTGGATACATAGCTCACCCTGCGGATACATAGCTCACGGATTGCGAATGATACATTACTTGATGGGAGAGATGTATCCGAGAGGGGATAGGGGTGTATCTGAGAGGGGAGGAATGCATCCTAGAGGGGATTAGGATGTATCCGAGAGGAGAGGGATGTATCCGAGTGGGGAGGGATGTATCCGAGAGGGGGTTTTTTCATTTTTTTTAAAAAAAATGATAGGAAATTTTAGAGATTATGATAAAATAAAATGTGTATTTATATAATTTTTCCTAAATAATATGTCGCAGCTTAAATGGTCTAATTCCCATTTAAAGCAGAAAGTTTTAATTTCTTTATTTGATTTCTTATATTTTGTTTGATTACTAAATAAAAATTTTCATTCTTCTTTAATCTGTACTACTATATATATATATAATATATCAAATAGAAAAATATTTTAATAAAAAATCTCATGGGTCAATCTTGACTGCATAATAGCCTAAAAGATGAATTAACTTTGGATAGATAAAAATGGAAGAAATTTTCAATAACTCTATTTAACTTTAAACAATTCACTTATTTTGAAATATGAAAAAATGTCGAACAAGTCACTTATTTTTAAAATGGAGGGAATAATATAATAGGTATAAAAATAATGGCTAATAAGGGAGAGAGAGAATTAATTCTTTGACCAAAATTAATTAGAGAAATTCTACTATGATTCTTATTCCTTTTTAGTAGATATGATTTTGACCTATTTCTTAAATTTATTTTAATCCAAATAACTATTGACAAGTCAGTTATTAACTCACCTTTTAACACCCCTATATAATGTTGTATAATACTTTGCTCCAAATCAAAATCCATAAAAAGAAATTGCAGAGCAAAATAAAATAAAAATATGGGGAAGTCTCTTATCAAATTTTCAACATTTGTTGTTTTTGCTTTATTGCTAACCATCATGGGTAATTATCCCTCTTTATTATTATTATTATTATTATCTTTTTTATCCTTAATTTATCACTAAATAATTTTTTGTTTGATAGAATATTTTTAATAATTCATTGTTAAATAGATTAGTGATAAATTTTATTGTTTAACTATAAAATTATCTGTCATTAATTTCAATTATTTTTTGATAATTTACCCTGTTGCTAATCCCCTCTTTTTTAATCTCTTGTCATAATTTATCGTAAAATAATTGATTATTTTATATATATTTTTGATTATTCATCACTAAATAAAATTAGAGATAATTCTTTCTAATATGATGATTTGATTTGTTTAAATATTTTAGTTGCAGATGTTTCATTCAGCAGGAAAGAGTTCTTTTGTGTGGAGAATGAGGATTGTAATTTATATTGTGAGTTTCAAGGTTTATATGGTTTTTGTATTTTAAGTAGGTGTCTTTGCTTTGACAGGTTAAAGTTTGAAGTTGCTTTACCATCCAAAAATTGATAATGTTGTGATAAAAATTTATTTGCATTTGATATTTTATGTTTACATAAATTAAACGTGGATAAATTTTTAAGATATCGACTTTTGTTATATATATGATGTTTCAAATATCTTAAATAAATGTGGATTTCAAAATCTTTATATTAGAGTACTAATTTGTTTTTTTTACTTCAAATGCATATATTTAGTTATTATTTATCTCACATTTTATTATTTATACCTCTATTTGAGCACACGTTATATTAATTTAATAATTCGAGCTAATAATTTTGTAAAAATAAATTGCAAGTTTGAAGTGGCTCAAGTACCTAATTGATGACGTCAAGATAAAAATCTATTCGCACTTAATGTTTTAGGTCTACATGAACTAAGCGTGGATAAGTTTTTAGTTTTGATGTATCGGCTGTCATCATTGATATATCAATATCCTAAATAAATGTGAACTTCAAAATCTTATGTTTGAGTACTTTATATTCAATCTAAAATACATATATATTAGTTATTATTTGTCTCACATTTTACTATTTATATCTCTAGTTGAGTATGAATTATATTATTTTGTATTTAATATTCAGATCTTTGTGAACTTTATAAATACATTTTTTTACACGATTTAAACAAGACAATAGATACTTCAACGTTCTAAACACATAGATACTTCTTGTATGCCTGGTGTCACGATCATCTCCTTAAGCACAACATCACCTTCTTCAAAAAGACCGCAAATTCCTTTCCCGAGACCGTCATCATTGTCATATTCCTCTACCAGAAAGGACTGATACAAATGAGACGAAGGCTTTGGTGAAACATGATTAATCTTCTTCTTGTTCTGACCCTCTCTTGACACTGAAGCAAAAGCTTGATGGGGTGCCATGATCACAAATTTGGAGTTCTCACTTATGCTCACAGAAGCTACAACTTTCTCAAGGTTGTCCGGGTTGGTTGGGGATTATAGATTTACCCACACATCAATCCTCTTCGACCTCAATCATGTTGATAGTAAATCCTTCATGATTCAACAGTAAATTGCTACTGGCATTGGGAGTGCCAGTTTGGAGAGTTACAATTCTTTGATCAATCAAGTCCTGAATTTTATGCTTCAAATTGATGCAATTTCCAGTGGTATGTCCAACATCTCCTGAATGGTAAGCACATCGATAATCGAGCATGTAATGTCTGGAATTGATATTGACATTTTTGGATCAATTGTTTGTATCAGACCAGCTGCTTTCAATCTCTCAAAAAGCTGGGTTCGACTTTCAACTAAAGGAGTAAAGACTCGAGAAGGTTTCTTCTCAAGTTTTGGACGTGGAAGATTGTAATTATTTAGTGGAGGTGAAGGTACTTGACGGTAGTTTGGAGGATTCTGATAAGTAGGTGCTGGAGTTTGGAAATTCGGCTATTGTGTAGTTTGGTAGCTAGGAGGGGCATTTGTGTAATTTGATAATGTGGCTTGAACATTTGGGTAATTTGACAATGGAGCTTGGTAATTTGATTGGACATTTGGATAATTTGGTAATAGAGCTAGGTAATTTGATTGGACATTTGGATAATTTGGCCATGGAGCTTGGTAATTTGATTGGACATTTGGATAATTTGGCCATGGAGCTTGGTAATTTGGTTGGATATAGAAATACGACACATAAAGATATTTGCAGGTCCAAAATTAGGCTTGTGTTGTGCCTCTATGTGATCAATGTGCAACATCAAATTGATCACTATTAATTGTAAGATTGATTGTTTTTTCGAAAAATAATGTTGTAAATTTAGATGAAAATGACAAGCAAAGACCGACTTGGGAGCAATCACAACAACAAATGAATCAAAATGGAGAGAGTTACACGACAAACACTAGAAAGAAGAATAACGAAAATCAAATAATGCGACCAATAAACTACCATCTAACCTTCTATATATATATATATACACACAATATCTTTATCATATTTTGCCGATGTGGGATTTGTTTTGGATAACTCAACGTCCTCCTTGAGATTTACCTTATCATCCTCTAGAAAATATGAGATTTGCCTAAATCCAGTTTAAATGTTGAGGTTTGGCCCCACATTGTCCAAGGTTGCACACGTGATAGTTCTGGACTTCTAGTACCATTTGTAACAATCCAAACCCGACCCTAATGATATTATTTGTTTTGGATTAAGGTTTACGTGACTTTAAATCACATCACTAGAATCCAAAGCTTGTTTCATGTTACATTCAGAATCTCTCTAATATTTTATTGATATGAGATTTGCCTAGAGTTTCACACAATATATGGATTGACCCATATTCTATTGTTTTCTCATGTGAAGATTGATTAATTAATCTTTAATTGTTTATAAGATTTGCATTAATGTCATTAACCATTAGAGATTGTTTGGATTGGTTTTTGACTTATAAGCCAAAAGTCATAAGTTAAAAATTGGAAACATAAATGGGTCATAAAATTCAAAATAATTACATGTTCATACTCAAATCCAAAGTAGTTCAAGAAATACTTATTCTCTCATAAATAATTACAGTCCATACCCCCCCCCCCCATTCATTAAGGCTGATAATTTTCGCTTAACTAATACTAAATCAGTATCATATACTGTATTGGTATCATTAAGGTTGAGAATTTTCACTTAACTGATACTAAATCAGTATCATATACTGTATTGGTATCATTAAGGCTGATAATTACTCATTAGTCAATGATACTATAAGAGTATATATATTTTTTTATGATATCATTAATGTTTCTTGTTCAGAAATTATTCGTTGATCAATGATACTATAAGAGTATATGTATATTGTTGTGGTATCATTAAGGTTTCTTGTTCAGAAATTACTCATTAGTCAATGATACTATAAGAGTATATGTATATGATTGTGGTATCATTAAGGTTTCTTGTTCAGAAATTACTCATTAGTCAATGATACCACAATAATATACATATACTCTTATAGTATCATTGACTAATGAGTAATTACTGAACAAGAAACCTTGATGATACCATTACAGTATATATATACTGATTTAGTATCAATTAAGTAAAATTGCCAGTCTTAATGATACCAATACAGTATATGATACTGATTTAGTATCAGTTAAATGAAATTAGTTGGGGGGTATATAGTGTAATTATTTAGTGGGGTATGAATGCAAAGGGGTATATATTTATAATTATTTTGCTTTTATGGGGTATTTGCTTAGTTTCCCCTTAAAAATTCTAATTTATGACTTTCGACTTATTTTTATTATTTTAGCTTATAACCAAGTGTGCTTAAAAGGCTCTTAATTTTATTAGCAAAATGTATTCAAATTAGTAACCCAAAAAAAAACATTTGTATATTGCTCTACCACTATATATATAATGCTAAACAAGACTTTTCTCCAAATCATTCCAAAGTTTATAATATTTTCTTCTTTTAGAGAAAGTGAAAAAATGGCCCAAATTGTGATGAAGTCTGCTTTCTGTATTGCTTTGTTGCTGATCACCATGGGTTAGTTTCTCTTTATTATTATCCTCTCCAATCCCTTCATATACTATTTTATTTTAAATTATTTTTGTTTTTCATTGGAGCAACCAGTAAAATTATCTTTGTGTGACGTATAGATCATATATTTTAATTATAAAATCAGTGACTGATACTTGTATCAGAATAGACTACACATATTCTATAATAAATTCTTTTAAATTATTTTTGTTTTTCATTAGAGCAACACGTAAAGTTATCTTCGTGTGACGTATAGATCACATATTTTAATTGTGAAATCAGTCATTGATACTTGTATTAGAATAGACTACACATATTCTACAATGAATTGTTTTAAATTACTTTTGCTTTTCATTGGAGCAACCAGTAAAGTTATCTTCATGGGCGTATAGATCGTATATTTTAACTATAAAATCAGTCACTGATACTTGTATCAGAATAGACTACACATATTCTATAATAAATTGTTTTAAATTATTTTTGTTTTTCATTAGAGCAACACGTAAAGTTATCTTCGTGTGACGTAATCATATATTTTAACTGTGAAATCAGTCATTGATACTTGTATTAGAATAGACTACACATATTCTACAATGAATTGTTTTAAATTACTTTTCCTTTTTATTGAAGCAACAAGTAATGTTATCTTTGTGTGACGTATACATCACATATATTTTAACTGTGAAATAAGTCACTGATACTTGTATCAGAATAAACTACACATATTCTATAATGAATTGTTTAAAATTACTTTTGTTTTTCATTGGAGCATCAAGTAAAATTATCTTCGTGTGACGTATAGATCACCTATTTTAATTGTGAAATCAATCACTGATACTTCTATCAGAATAGACTACACATATTCTATAATGAATTGTTTTTAATTTATTTTTGTTTGTAAAGTTGCAGATATTCCAAGTTCTAAGGTTGAAGCAATTCATGTATGTGATAATCCAGAGGATTGTGAAGCACGTTCTCCTCATAATCTAGATGCACCATATTCTTCTAAATTTTTTTTTTTGTGTTCATCATAAATGCATTTGCTGGTCCAAGAAAAAGATGCAAATGGCTACTACACAAGGAGTCATAAATTGATGTATTTTTTTTAATTGAATTGATATGTGGACTATGAGTTCTTGAGTAATTTAATATATACATGTTACATTTTTTATGATGTGGAATATTCTGTTATCGTTATTTTTCTTTAAATCTTGCTTTTATTATATTTCTTTTGAGTTGAATGTCTGTCAGAAACGTTTCTTTCAACGTTCTGTACTCTACATTTTATTATGATATGTTTAAAGGAATTTAATCAACTCATTTTTCATTGTTTTGAAGCAATTGTCAGTAGGAAGGATATTTCGAAGCTATTTAACTAATTGAAGAGCATTTTTGAGCTAAATTAACAAACAACGAATGCATTTTTTTTAACAAACATAACGGGAGATAAATTTGACCCTTCTCTCTATTATTAATGTAATAAATGAACTTTATTTTTATGTTATAATTAGTTTCTGGGCACACATGTTATGCATGTACTTTCATAACAAGAGTAACCAAAAATTTAAAGTGATAGATATTTTTTATTTTTTTTTGAAAAGGGTAAAAAAGTTATTCAATATTTAATGGACATTTTTGTAAATCAACTTTTGATATTGGAGACTTTTCATTTATAGAATAAGTATGATGATTCATGAGATTACATTAGTAACAAGTGAGATTTGCTTTTACTCCTACATAATGCTATAAAATGCATTTCTCCAAATCAAAATCAATTAAAAGTTGTAATTAATTTATAGAAATTGGAGTGCAAAAAAAATAAAATATGGACAAAGCTCTTATGAAGTCTACAACATTTGTTATTGCTCTGTTGCTAATCATCATGGGTAATTGTTCCTCTTTTTTATTATATCTCTCTGGCCCTAATTTATCGCTAAATTATAATTCATCGCTTAATAGAATTTTTTTGATAATTCATCGCTAAATAGATCAACCATAGATTTTTTGCTATTTCGTCATGAAATTTTTTTCAGCCATAAATTTTTGCTACTTCGTTATGAAATTTTGTTCATCCCTAATTTCTGTTATTTCCCTTCTTTTTTAATAATTTGCCCATTGCTAATCATTATGAGTTTGTTCCTCTTTCTAACTCCCCAAATACCACAAAAAAGATAGAAATAAGTGACAGATTAATTTTTTGCTAATCCATAAATAACCCCTTATTTAAAAAATAAGATTTTTAATTTGTTGTTAAATATGATTAGCGATCGATTTTTCTATTTCTTCAGGTAACCTGTCTGGCGCTAATTTCAATTATAGGTTCGACAAAGCTCAATAATTTTGGTTAAAACCTCGTACTTGTATTAAGAAATTAATCAATTTAATACATATAAATAATTATTTATTCAAAACTCAATAAGCTGTTTTTTCTATAATTCTAAAATCATAAACAAAAAATTCTGGATTCGCTTCTCTACTTCAAATATAAATAATTATATTTTAGTTTATATGAGAAATAATGATTTAATTTGTTTAAATATTTTTCAGTTGCAGATATTCCATCCAATAAGGTGGCAGATGCAAAACTAGTAAAATGCCATGTCAAAAGTGATTGTTCTTATTGTTTGATTCCTGAGTGTATTTTTCATAGATGTTTTTGCATTACCAAATCAAAGTTTGAAGTGAGTTTTGTACGTGGCGTTAAACCGGAGAGTTGATGTTATGATAAAGTTTTATTCGCACTCAATGTTTATATCTACAAATATTGAGTGTGGAATAAGTTTATATGATCGATGCATCAAACTCTTATCATGTATGTTTCAATGTCCTAAATAAACGCGAACTTCGAGTAATAATACATGTTGTCATAATTAGACGATTCGCTAAATGAAAATATTTGGAAGGTACATATTGTTATGATATTTTGAAGAGAGATGCAAGGTTGAAAATATGGATAAAAATTTGTGTCACAATTTTATTAATCATAGAATTTTAAACAACTGCATAAATAAAGTAGTAGACTCCTACAAACAATATTCAAATTTTATTAATACTACAAAATTGAATATTTTACTAAATTAACTATTAGACTCCTACGACAACTAATTATTCTAGAAAAACTATAACAGTAACAGATACAAAATTCAATATATTATTTTCAGATAGTTGTATTGAGACTTATTTCGTTCTGTATTTGTATTTAGAAGGTCTTATACTTATAACATATGTTCTGCATTAGCATCATTAAAGACAAAATTGTCCTTCAAAAACTTTTTCACATTCTTTCCACTATATTTGTGGAGGGTATTTTTGTAAAAAACTATTTCTTTTAAAAAAGTTATGCAATGCATAATATTTTTAGTACACCAAACCAAACACTGCATTAAAAAAATCTCAGCATAACTAATACAAGCATTACTAATACACTATATTTTGCATAGATGTTTTTGCATTGCCAAGTCAAAGTTTGAAGTGACTTCTATAAGTAGCGTTAAACCCAAATTGATGTGGGATGAAAATTTATTCTCACTCGATGTTTATATTCACATATATCAGGTGCGAAATAAATTAGTATGGTCTATATACAGTAAAACTTCACTAAATTAATATAGGTGGGACCACGAAATATTATTATTTTGTAGAGATATTATTTAATCGATAAATTAATATTTATTAATTTAAAGAGTATTTCGACACAACAAAATTTGTTTGGGGATGAAATTTTAAAGAATTTGAATGAACCCACTTATGAAAACGTAATTTGTGAACTTGATGTCGTGATTAATGATCTTGGTTACCGCAATAAAATGGACGTTAATAACCTATTGGATGAGTGGAAATGATACATGTTCAGAGGTCCAGAACTTAGAATAAATTGTGGATATCATTGGAAAAAACAATGTTGATAATAAAGTTGAAGATGATACAATACCCTTGAAACCAGTTACCTGTAAAGAAGCACTTATTCCATCTAGAATTTTTCACAATTTTATGTTATTGTTCGAAAAGAAAACACTGGAACTTTTGGATGCAATAAGAAAAGTTTGAGATGAGCTCAACTAGATTTAATTTTTTTTAAAAAAAAATCGAACATAATAGAATCATATTTCATTAAATTGTCTTAGATATATTTGTACTTTTACAGAATTATTAATTTATAATATTAATGGGACCATATATTTATATAAGGGTGTTCTGAAAATATATTATCTTATTATCTTATCGAAATTGGTGATTTTTTCCATTGGCCCAAGTCGGGACCGAAATAAATTATTATCTGAAAAAGATTATCAATTAATCGAATATTAATTTAGTGAGGTTTTACTCTATGTATCAACTCTTGTCATGTATATGTCTTATTCCGCTTTGTATTCGTATTTTAGAAGCTTTTATTGTACCTATGTCACCAGGACTTGGGGTGTATTTTCTTGTTTCCCCGTAGTTTTTGACTATGAGACTTGGTTATTTTTTTTTTGATATAATGTACTCTTCGTTTAAAAAAAAGAATAATCTAGTTTGACTTGACACGAAATTTAAGAAGATAAAAAAGATTTTTCAATCTTGTGGTCCTAAATTAAAGTTATGACAAATGTATCAAATGTCTTTTAATCTTGTGATCTTAAACATGCCACGTGGAAATCTGAAATTAAAGTGTTGCCAAAAAAGAAAATAAGTCATTCTTTTTTGAAACCGAGAAAGCAGGTCATTTTTTTTCAAACGGAGGGAATATGATATAGTATTAATTTACCATCACGTTATTTGGGAGATTAGCATTTACTGGCAATGGTTAGTTTCAAAGATTAACAATGCTATAACTTAATTAAGAGATTTTTCTTTATTGTATTTGACTAGAATTCTTTGGGAGAATAGCAATTACTAATTTCAAAAACTCACATTATTAATTAAGTTGTTTGTTTGGTTTATATTTTTGGAAAATTTTATCACCAAAATGTATTCAAATCAATAACCCAAAAAACTATTGTTAACCAACTGCTTTTATTGCTCTACACCACTATATATATTATTTGAAACAAGACCTTTCTCCAAATCATTCCAAAGTTTATAATGTTTTCTTCTTTAGAGAAAGTGAAAAAAAAATTGGCCAAAATTGTGATGAAGTCTGCTTTCATTGTTGCTTTGTTGTTGATCACCATGGGTTAGTTTCTCTTAATTATTTTAATTTTTTGTTTTTGTCATTGAAAAATGAAAACGGGAGTCTCGGAACAACGATAAAGTAGTTTCCATGTTATCTATAGATCACAAGTTAATTCAAGTTGTGAAATAAAATATGATGCTTGCGTTAGGGTAGAATGTTACATTACAACCCCTTAGACTAGGGGATGGGTCAATCCCCCACATGGGCGAATCTATGATGTCGATTATGGGTTCACGTAAACTCAGTAACTTTTGTCCAAATCATGCATATAGAAATGATTGTGAACCTTATTAATTTAAGATCGTAGTAGAACCTATCATATAAATTTCAAATCTTGAATTTGTCTCTGAATTTTAAGGTGGATGTAGCATCACAGAATCAGGTTCATCTCAACCTAGTATTTTCAACACGTAGCATTAACTTATGTATAAAAATCCACTAAACTTGCAATTTATAGTATGTTTGAACACCATAGAGCTTAAAATTTAAATCATGAATTTGCCTCTGCATCTAATCTTTAAACCTATGTGAATACAAAATGTTTCATACACCGAGCCACACTTTTTAATTAATTTATGTTTATATAGTTGCAGATATTCCATCCTTGAAGGTTGCTCATAGATGCATTTGCTTGTCCAAGGAAAAGATGGAAATGGCTACTAAACAAGGAGTGATAAATCCCAAAAATTGATGTATTTTATTTGATAAATAAATTGATGTAGACTCTGAGATCTTGATCTTGAGTAATATATACATCTTGCAATATATATGAATTTGATAATTGTGTTTGGTTTAATTTATAAGTTTATTTTTGAGTTTGCTATGAAGTTTTTTTTTTTTGGTCAATGCATCAAATTGTGTAGTACTATTTGAGTCTTAGCACAATAGCTTTAGTGGCGAAGTCACTATTTTTATTAAAGAAATTTATTATTTGATATTGATGAAAATGGTTTGATATCGGATAAAAAAAGAGAATTTTGGGCTCCTTATAAGGTTAAGTTATCCACGCACCAAATGCCTAACAATACTTAATTTGATAAGTTTGAATTAATGTTCTTTCGATATCCTAATCTGCATCTTAATTATGATGTCAAAAGGATTTAGTTTTTTTCTAGAAAATAAACATACAAAAGTTTTTAAGTTAGTTTCATTAGTATGAAAAACATGAAGGTGTTACCATAGCCCATAGGATGTGGAGCAATAGATAGGATTCTTACATCCTTAATTAAACAGAAATTTGGGTTCGAACTTAAGGTGTACTTACTTTTACTTTCAAACGGTGGGTAAATAGTAATAAGCGGTCCAAAAATTGGTCCAAAACAAATAATATGATTAGTGGATTGAGCCATTACATATGGTACCAGAATCATTCTGTGTGCAACCTTTGGGCAATGATGGAGCGAACCTCATTTAAACAACTCCAAAATTTATGTGTCATGTTAGCGTCGGATGTTCATGAAACACAGTGAGGACTAGTTGAAATGTTGTCAGCTGAAATCAAGTTAAGGTGTCTAGATGTGCACTCTCAAATTTGAAGTATTTTTTTATCCGCTAAAGACAAATTTAAGTGTCTATTTATATATTATGCCAAAAAAAAAAGTTGATATCACAAAATGATAGAAAATATTACCAATATTTTTATATTTTAACCATAAAAATTACAATAATTAATGTGAACTCTTATATAAGCAATGACCTATATGCTAAAATAGGACTCTTCACAAACTTTTTTAGTAGGCCCAAAGTTTGTGAAAGTGCGAAAAAACGTCGCAGAAAAATCGATGGAATTGTGAGGTAATTGGAGGTTTTTAAACCAATTTTTATTTGGAAAAACCACAATGAAATAGAATTAGATGAGCATATGCGAATTACTCTATATTACAACAACAATATATTCTGTGTAAATATATCACAAGCGGGGATATGTGTAGAAAGTAGGATATACGCAAATTTATACTAATTTTTGTAAACTTAAAAAAGTTGTTTTCGATAGACTCTATAAATTGGCTAAACAAAGGGATATATATTGCTTAGAGAAATAAGCAAACAAAAATTGAAGAGAAGAAAAGAAATGCACTTTAATACTTCCATTATTTGATTTTTTATTTTTGTGTATGAAAATATGCAAGTGAGGAGAAGCATATATATATAATAGGTGACATTGGAGAATTTAATATTTTGATAATGAAGATAAGAAGTAATTATACCACACAAAGAAAAGTTACTTATAGAAAAATTATAAAATAATATTTGTAATCTTATTAGATAATTGGTAGATTAATTGATTTAATACCGAGAAAAACATTTTTTCGTTTCACATGAAAACTCCTAATTAAGATAGCTAGGAACTCGATTTCTTAATTAGGCATATTTACAAAGTTTCAAATCGTTAACTATTGTAACTTCTTTTTTTTTTTTTTATGTAGTTTCTGAATATATAAATTTTTAAAAAAATTAAAGATTTTATATGTTTGAGTTCACATTGAACATTAGTAAATTTGACTCTATTAATGAACCAAGTCCAATCCAATATGAATACCAAGGTCACACAAGTAGTTATTGGTATGACAAGATCTATTGAGTTGAGAATAATTAGTAAGGTCATGTTAATTTGAGATTCGAATTGAGCAGTGGGTGTGAGAACGATTCCATCATAAGGGATAGTGGTATGTGATTCAGGGGTTATTAATATTGAAGAAAATGCATGTCCTCTCTTCTTCTTCTAGAGTCTAAGTTTCTCATCCTCATTCCTATTTCAATCTCAATTAGTTACTTGTTATTTTAATATTTCCATTATAACTCAGTAGTTTGAGTATTACAATTAAGATTCTAAAATTATAATCACATTCTAGTTCTCTTATTAATGTAGTGAGGAATTCGAGTTTTTTACTCTCTCGTACTCCAAATTATGCCAAACAAATTAAGATCCTATAATTTAGTACTAGGGTAAATTTTGTGTACCAAAGTTGCTCATATGCTTAAGGTAAAAAAATTTATTCACATCTCATATTTATATAAATCTAGTGTCCTATGTCTTCACATGTTTTGCTAATCCATTAACTAATTATTTTAATTATTAATATCTTACTTTGAGTTACATATTTTCGTATTACCCCAACACACAAAATATTAGAAAACGAAAGGAAATGTATAATTAAATTCTACAATCATATATGAAGTCCCAATTCTTCCACAGTTGTACATAACAACTAATGGTATTAGTTTAGATACTAGAATTATATATTATGTGTGGATTCAGATTTTAAAATTTATAGATATAGCAACTTCAAGTTAATATGACTTGTGAAGTATAAGATAATCAATCGATCATTAAGATGTTTTTTGGGGTTAACTCAACTTCAAAAGCTAGATTGTCCAAATCTATATAAAGAGACCAAACTCCCATTCCTTTTCCGATTTGGGAATTCTTAACATTCGTACAAGCATACAAGTATTTCAAAGGAACAAAATAAAGATCGAAATAATTAAGATGAATCTCAACATGATAAATTTGATAGTAAGATAACCATCACCAAAGGTTGTGATAGGTGCATCTTATTTGTGCAGTCATGACCAAAAATGGAATTTGATCAGAGATGGGATCCATATTATTATTAATGATAAAAGAGATGAATTTTATAAATCAAAAAGAGGTGTTAAACAGTGAGATTCTATAATCTGTCAGCCATATTCATTCCCGAGCCTTGCATACAGCACCCTTGATACTATGGGAGTTGACCATGCCTCGACCACAAGGAGCCCGAGTCAGGGTTAGTGACTGGAGTGAAGTCATGACAATGTAACCGTATTGGAACGTGCAACTGGATCACCTTGAGAGCTAATGATAGTTGTTGGATATTTTGGTTTGACACTGCTTCAAAAAAAGAAGGGATCGGAGGGAGCTACTTGGAGAATGGAAGTCTTCTAAACCAAGCTCATGAGCTTATTATGCTAGGTCGGAATAAGTTGAAAGGACCTAAGTTAATAAGTTAATTAGACTCCTTGACATAGGATCAATCATTTATGTTGATGATTTGATCAATAGAAACAAAAGTTGATGAAAAATCTATCAGAAGAGAACCAAAACAGAAGCAGATTTTCAACTGGCAAGGAAAGAATCATTTCCAATGAGAATTTGATATTTCAGACATGATGATCACCAAAATTCTCAGAAAGCTTGGCTTATAACAGTGAACAGATTGTGTTGAATGTTATTCCTGTTCATCTACTACTGTTATCTATGACATGAAGAGCATTGGATAGCCTAAAACAAAACTGTGCTACCCTACTGAGGAAGAAGCCAGGAATTGGTATATTGTAGAAAGTTTTGGTGCTAAGTTATGACTTATGATAGCAGATCAGAACAAAAGATAACATACAGACAAAGTTCATGAAAGCTAATAATTTCAAAAGATTTCACTTTGCACAAGGAAAATAAAGTTAGCAACATTCTCACATCTAGAGGAGCCAAGGTGGTTGATGACATTGTTAAAAGAACACAATAAGAAGTGTCCATTCAAGATCTCTTTCTTTCTACAGAAAACCTTCACAAACAAAGCAATTGTCGATTTCAACCTCATCGAAGTAAATGTTGCTCTATATCTCAACAAGAGATAAACAACACAGCTCAATGTATGTAAAAACACAATAATCTTATGTTTAGCATCATTCACAGTGTCCGACATCAATGTAACAGTGAATCATCAAACATAAAAATCATATTCAAAATTTGATTTTGCAGGTTCTACCTAGAGAGTAAAAGGCACAAATATATGAATATAACAAGTGTTTGATATGAATTTAGAATATCAATTCGAGTTAACGAATAAATAAGCCATTAAAATTGCAGAAAAATAAAACTACAATTCAACAATATCAAAACACAATCTAATAAACAAAACCATAAACTTTTTGTCAATTTTCAACAATTTTGTTAATTTAAAAACCAAAAAACTAAAATAGTTCTAGAAAAAAAACGAGAAAAAAAATAAATAAAACAACTTTTTTTTTCCTTGCAAGTTAAGTAAAGTTAAGCTTTTGCTCACAACATCTCTTGTGATTTCCTCACGCATCTTTTCACCTTCTTCACAAACTCCGCCCTATTATCCCTCCATTCCTTCGCCGCATCAACATTCGCCGGCGATTCATCATTCGGACTCGTAAGCATAGAAATTATACTCAGCATAATACTCTCCACCGTATGCACCGGCGTCCACCGCTCACTCGCCAACTCATAGTGATTTGGATCGTCACCTGGTGGATGAAGAATCGATATACAAACCCTACCGTCAGCATAAACATTCGGATGCCAGATCTCCGTTGTGAATTTCACCGTCGGTGGATTGTTAGGGTAATCCGTCGGAAAACTCATTGTTGCGTTGAAAAATCCGCCGTCGAATAAAGTTTCCGGTGGACCGATGATTGAGACACTCCATTCAAAAACGTTGTTCTCGTCGATTAAACCGGCGGAGAAGCCGTCGACCGGATGACGGTTTAGGTCTTTGAGCTGTTTTTGGAGGAGAAGAGCGGCTTGTGAAGAAGCCATTATTATTATTTTTGTTTGTATATTTTTTTTAACAAAAAAGAGTTTTTCTATTTGGGAGATTTGTATTGTATAGGGGGTATATATAGGGAATTTTTTTTTCCTTTGTTGTGTAATTTTTTATTTTTTTAGGAGTGGGAGTTTGTGAATAACTGGGATACGGAAGGTTGAAAAAAAGGAGAAATTATTGTTGGGTTAAATATTTCCTAGTTTGTATTAAATTATATTAATTACTAACACCTTTTTTATTTTCCAAATTTGTGTTGATGGTTAATTTTAAGTTTTGATAATGCAAAAAAAAAAAAGTTTTAGTGTGGTTATAATTTTTTTTTATTATAGATAAAATATGTAGTTTAAAGTTAAATTATTTTGAATTATAAAAAGGTGTCTTTTTTTAGATGGACATAAAAGAAAATTCGTGTCGCATAAATGGAAAGTTTAATAATATTGTAATTTGGGAAAATTTGAAAAGAGAATTACTAATTATTATAGAAACATTGTTTATAATCGTAAATATAATTTAACCTCTCAATAACAATGTTATAAAGACAGTTTTTTTAACTGATTTTTCAGGTAAATTAAGAGTTTATCAGACAATTATACACTTATAATTTATGTTGGTACATTGAATGAATAATAATTATATATGCATCATTTATGTTGATTATATATTCTTTGAATTGTGTATTGCCCAACCTAAGTATCAAAAGCGGGGTGATTAGAAGCAATTCTTGAGAGTGAATATTTTTCTACTGCTCGTGTTTATCAATAAGTTACCATCTTACCTTTTTACAACTCACTTGTGGAATTACAAATTATATCGAGTATGTTGTTGTGTTTATAACAAATTATATTGATTAGTCATGACCATACTTCTCTTGAAATTGCTAATATACATAACAATAACAATATACCCCATGAAAATCTACAAGTGGTGGTCTGAAAGGGTAAAATGTGTGTAGACATTATCTTCTTCTTTTTTGAGAAAATAAATGTTCACAGACATTATCATTACCTCGTAGAGGTAGAGAGACTGTTTTCCAAAGACTCTCGACTCAAGTAAAGAAGGAGACGATGAAGAAAAGATGGTCAATAGTAACAAGAAAATGGTGCAAAGTCTACCAAAAGGAAGCAAAGATAACAACAGAATAGTGTGATAATCAATAAACAACATACTATGACGGATTATTGAAAATAAGAATAAACAATACTATATATTAAAAACACGAACTACAATAAAACAACTAGTACAATGGCAAGCATTAACCAACCTAAGCAAGACAATCTAGCGCTACCCACTAACCTACAAATCCTAATACGTGTCCTCCACACCTTCAGAGTTCATAAATATCGAATGCTCAATACTCCAAATAATTCTCTTGAAATTGCTAATATACACATAACATAAGGGGATAACTTAACACTAACACTAATACTAATACAAGCTTACAATCTACATCCTCCCCTTGTAGTTAGTTACTCAAACAGTCTATAAATCAATCTGTTGACAGCGTACCAGCCCCGCAGCTCCTCCGTAGCATAGCCATCTCTCACTACCTTTATTCATATTCCATCTTATCCGGTGGATCGACAAAATTTTGGGAGGTAACTTTTCAAATTTCTGTCTCGATTGTGTTCCTTCTTCTTCAGCAGCTTCCGGTTCCTTGCTTGTGGATTTTGTTTTTGTTTTGGATGTTTGAGATGCTAACTCGTTATCGGATCCTCCTTCAACGTTTGGATCATTGCCATAACATAGAGCTGCAAGATGAAAAGACACAAGCACGCTCAGAATGGGTATCGCGGAGTTATAATTGAGGTAGCAAAATTGGTAAAATGAAAATCAGTAGAGCAGTTCAACATGTTACCCAGGGGTTGTTCATCTGATTGCTCTGTCACTCGTTTGTCCAGACCATGAGGAGATCTCGGGATGGAATCACGCCATTGTTTCCCTGAGTAGATCATTCGGAAGGGAGTATTTGGCACTGGAGTAACGACGCTGATACCTGATTCATCCTCGGCAAATGATCCACAGAGAAAATGTGGTGAACGAGTTCTCATGGCATCATTATACATTTTGCTAGCCATCTGAGTATAATGGTAATATGAATAAGGTCTCTGATTGGACAAGCATACATCTAAAGTAATACATATTTGAAGGAAACCACGCCAAGCATATCATCATTCAAGAAAAGTACCACTGGATGTACGAAGCTACATTGAATACTCAAGAGACCAGGCTGCCGAATGAGAAACATGGCTACTGCAGCTGCTAAAGCTAGCAGATTGTATTGAGAGAGTGAAGCATTTGGATATTCTACACAAAATGTGAGATTAATGTTGGGCGTACACCATGCATTTTCAGACTCGTCAAGTGCTTTATTGACGGTGCAGACTCTCATTTCGGACTTGTCTTCTTTAAATACAAGAGTAGAGAAACCTTATTTTACAGGTATATCAAGAGAAACTTGAAACAGAAACTTCTAAGATGTTTGGAGGTGATAAATCAAGGGTTCAAAACTGGAAGAGTTAAAAGATGCCAAAAAAGCTGTGCCATTAGAGCATATGAGCACATTAAGGAAAATAATCGAAGTGATATATATAGAATAAACAGAGAAAGGCTTGTTGACTTCATGATGTTGAAAGGATTTGT
This sequence comes from Solanum appendiculatum, assembly GCA_018342035.1. NCBI lineage: Eukaryota > Viridiplantae > Streptophyta > Magnoliopsida > Solanales > Solanaceae > Solanum > Solanum appendiculatum. The sequence continues at coordinate 451,694 of JAGDQO010000642.1, forward strand.
AACTAAATGTGGCTTATATAGAGGGAATTGGACAAGTGGTCGAAAATTGCAGAGGAGACCAGTCGTTATTCAAGAGAGAATGCATAAATGTATGTTGTAAGCTCAGATTTTACCATATCTTTCTTTCATATTTGGGTTTATTGATGGGTACAGTGGAAATCAAAACAATAGAAGACAATTAGATTCTTGATATACAGTATCCTGAACATTTTATTTTTTTTGATAAGTAAAAAATTCTGAACATGGTTATACTGATACGAAGTCTGCATCTTGGGTTAGAACTAAGGCAGCAAGAGATTGAAACGGAATCTTTAACAGACCTTTTTTTTTTTGAGATAAGGGTAAACTGTGTATTCACAAAAGTCTCATCATCAAATAATGATGAGCATAGGTCACTTACAATCTCATCAGAGCATAACAAAACCTATCCCTAGGGAGATTACAAATTGCCTATGAAATCAACAAAAAGTTCTATATCCCCCCTCATATCCTGTTTACACCAAAAATACAAAAGACTAAGGCTATTCATCCTTATCTTCTCGATGTTGTTGCCCTTGTCCTCAAAACATCTAGCATTTCTTTCTTTCCATAAAGTCCACCAAATGCAGGCTGGTATTAACTCCCACCAGTCTTCAGTAGAATGTCTTCTTCCTATTTCCTTCCAGCTGTCTAGCAGACCGTTAGTGGTCTTTGGAGTTACCCAGCATACACCAAGGATGCAGAAAAACATGTTCCATAGGTTGGTAGCTACCTTGCAGTGGAGGAACAGATGTCCATTGACTTCAGCATCTTGATCACACATAAAAACATCTTGAGCAAATCTGTCTTCCTTTTTTCTGAAGCACTTCATGTGTTAGGCATGCCCTTCTACACACCAACCAAGCAAAGACCTTTAGAGGTATTTTTATCTTCCAAATTAGTTTCCAAGGCCAGATTTTATTTCTTCTTTGACCAGTATTACTACTCCAGTAGCAAGACTTCACTGTGAACACTCCTTTCCTCTGTAATTTCCATATAGGCTTGTCAGGCTCATTAGAGGTGCCGGGGAAGATATTTAGGATCTGAAATAGAGTAGTGATTCTCTCTATCTCCCAGTCATTGAGGGCTCTTCTAAACAAGAAATTCCATCCCTGAGGGCTCCACATCTGAGAAATTGTGTCCTCGCTCTGCTGGCTGGGTATAACCAAATCTGGAGATAGAGTTGCTAGGCATTCTTCTCCAATCCATAAATCATTCCAGAAGTCAACTTTCCTGCCATTTCCCACCTTAAGTGAGATGTTATCCTTGAACTGTGGCCATAGTCTTCTAATGGTCTTCCAAACACTACACCCAAAAGTTCCCAGAACCTCCTCAGTAGACCAGTGATTTTGCAGTCTGTATTTGTCAATGATGACTCTCTTCCATAGTGACTGCTCTTCAATACAAAATCTCCACAACCATTTCTGTAGGAGGCAGGAATTCTGAAGGCTTAGCTTTTTTATGTCCAGTCCCCCATGCTTCCTGCATTTGAGCTTTAAAGCCTATTAACCATCCATTGACATTTGCTCTCCTGATCATGTGGTTTAGGCCTTCCATGGCTAGGATGAATAAGAAGGGTGAGAGAGGATCCCCCTGCCTTAGCCCCCTTTGAGATTGGAAGAAACCTTCAGAATTGCCATTTATAATTAGTGAGAACTTAACAGTGGATATGCAGAATCTTATCCAGTTAAGCCACTTCCTCCCAAAACCCATGTCCTTCCAGATCTTTAACAGAAAAGACCAATTAACATGATCATATGCCTTTTCTATATCCAACTTACACAAGATACCAGCCTTTTTTTGTTTGACTCTAGAGTCCAATTCATTAGCAATAAGTGAGGCATCCATAATTTGCCTTCCTTTTAGGAAAGTCATTTGGTGTACATCAACCAGTTTCCCCATTACTGTCTTCAACCTCATAGTGACCAGTTTGGAAATAATCTTATATATTCCCCCTATTAAGCTAATAGGTCTGAAATCTTTTAATTCCTCTGCCCCAGCTTTCTTAGGAATCAGTGCTATGAAAGTGGCATTAAAAGCTTTTTCAAAAACTTCCTTTTGGTGAAAATTTTGAATGGTCAACATCAGATCCTCCTTCAATATTTCCCAACATGACTTGAAGATACTCATTGTGAAGCCATCAGGACCTGGAGCTTTATCTCCATCACACTGTTTTAAGCATCTCAGGACCTCTTCCTCAGTAAAAGGTCTTTGCATCCAAATCTGTTCCTCCTGACTTATAGTTGGACAGTCCAGAAAATCAAATCTAGGTCTCCAGCTCTCAGATTCAGTGTAGAGCTTCCTATAGAAATAAATCAGTGTTTCTGATTTCTATAGGATCTTCTATAATTTCTCCTTTGTCTACCAGCCTGTCAATGGTGTTGTTCCTTCTGTGTAATGTTGCCATTCTTTGGGAAAATCTTGCATTATTGTCCCCTTGTTTCAGCCATAATACTCTGGATTTCTGTCTCCCACTTCGATTCTTCATTTTTTGCCAGCTCTTCCAACTCCACTATTATGGTGGCTCTTACCATCAATTCATCTTCAGTCAAATCTCTTGTTCACTGTAACTCATCAATTGCAGCCAATTCTTCAAGTAAGCTATTCTTCTTGTTTACCATCTTCCCAAAATTAGCTTTGCTCCATTCTTTGAGGTTTTCCTTGAGCATTTTTAGCTTAACATGGCGTCTAATCTGGACATCCTTCCACAAGAATTCGTTCCACCATGCTTGGATCAGTTCAGTGAAACCTTCCACCTTGAGCCACCAGTTCTCAAACTTGAAGTTTGATCTTTTCTTCTCCCAGTTTCCACATTCTAACATGATAGGGCAATGATCAGAGAGAACTCTAGGTAGTAGCTTTTGCTTGATATTTTTGAATTTTTCTTCCCATTCCATAGAGAATAAAAATCTATCTAGCCTAGCTGCACTTGGGTGATTGAGGCCTCTAAACCACGTAAAGATTCCACCTTGTAACTGGGGGTCCTGTAATTCCATCTCTTGTATCCATGTTGAGAAATCAAGCATAACAAAAGAGATTCTGTTACATCCTTTTCTTTCTTCCATAGTTCTGTTGGTGTTAAAGTCTCCACATGTGACCCAAGGACCATCACAAATGGTTTTAACAGCAGCTAGTTCCTCCCAGAAAAGTAACTTCTCATTCCTGGTATGGGGAGCATACACTCCAGTGAGGTACCAGGGATAGAGATTATGAGGTGATACAAACTCATAAGTGATGGAATATTGACCAACTTCAACTAAGGTCCCAGTCCAGCTTCTACTGTCCCACATCATAAGGACCCCCCCACAGGTACCCTCAGCTTCCAGGTAACCACATTTCATCCATCGGCATGACCATAGTTGCTTAGCCATTACTTTAACAGACCTTTTTACAGTTAACATAAATCATATAGTTACTATGCTCTCATATCAATGAGAACAAGGGATTCATCACGGCATAGTAGGGGTTAAATTTTAACTAAAAGGAAAAAGAAAAGGCAGATTATGGTACTACATGGAGAAATATTGTAGTTCCAGGCTAGTTAAATGAAAGCATGGATTTCAGTGTCAATGGACAATTTATCTTTTGAAATGTCCTCCTCAGGGGAACTGTATAGATTTCATTGTATGTTTTACCATAAACTTCTTTAGTCCCTTTTCCAAATATCTGTGACCACAGTAGCAATGTCGACAAGACCCTTCCGAATATCTCAATACAATGAAAAATATAGCAGGAAAAACCATAAAAAGAACAGATTTAACAAAAATCATCTTAACCGGTACACACCTGAAACCGAGCAGCTGTACCATCTACCCCACAGTATGCAACCATGCCTAGAACTCGCAAAAAAGTTTAAACAAGCACATAAGTTAGAATTCAAGGAAAATGTAACTTTATCTATCAATATCAAATATGTATTCCAGACGCGCAATGCCCCCACACACAAAACCCGAGGCTTTAGAATTAAGCTGATCCTTTGTCGTCAGCCAAGCTGTGCCACTATGCATAGAGAGTTAAGACTGCATACCCTTCTCTTCTATTCCCCCCCCCCCCCCTCCGGCTCAGTCCCCCTTAGCTAGAACAAAAGGTGCAAGTTGTAAACAGAAAGCTCATGAATCAGTATATGCTGTCCCTTGTTTTCCCACAAAAATTCAGAGTCATTATGCAAATGCTTATTTGATCACTCACGAACATCTTATTTTGATACTACTTAAATCTATGTAAGCAGTAAGATCTTTGCAGATGGAAAAGATAATAGATATTTGAAAAGTTGAAACCTGTTACTCGAGAAGCTTGCACACTCCATATCCCAAGTAGAGACCGCGTGAAACTATGAAATCCCTGTTGTTTAGTTCCAACTAAAAAATTTCCTGTGACAGGTGCATCATATGCAGCCTTCGGCAAGCCAAGGATCTTTAGTGTCCCATCATCACATGATATTACAATAAATCTATGACATTAACAAATACAGTTTGAGAGAAAGATGTGAAAAGTAGACATCTAAATCAAATTCGTTAGCAGGATATGCTCATACCTTGGCTCTGGCAACCAGTCCACACTGCATATATGAACTCCCTGGCCTACATGATACTCCCGCAAAGGACGGAAGGGATCCCTGTTAGAAATACAAGGTAGGATATTAAGAAAAAGAAAAAAAGATACGTACGTATATATATATATACATACACACACACATTTATAAAGGCAAATACAACAAGCTACTGGCATGGGCTTTGCAACCTAAATATTGCTTGAAAGTCCCGTTACAAAATCAACCCAACTGCAGATTTCGTATAGTAGAGTTGACCACTGAGTTGTAACCATGTCTTCCTTATGATACAATTTAGCAAAGGAACAAGAAAGTACCCTTCATACCCTCACAATCTGAGGATAAACAATTATCCAACAGTCGGTAGTCCATAAAAATTATCAGCGCATGAGCATATAACCAAATAATGGGTTTTCATTAGACACTACAGCAAAGCAATATAAAACAGGCCATATTCCATTGCTGAATACTGCTTGAGCCCACACTATGTATAGTTCACAAAAGTATGATGAGCCCTGGGACTTAACATATAATGCAGAATAAAGCTTAAACATATATATATATACACAAACTAATCAAAATCAAACATAATTTCTCTTCAAGAGAAAAAGGACACACAATGAATCACGGAAAAGAAAAAAAAAAACCTTACAACTCTTTTATTTAAAAAGCATTGACGCTCAAGAGACTAAGAGGGCTGTGAGTGGGAATAAATACAGAAGAATGTGTATGGATTACTTCAAATCATTATGTACCTCTTCTGCTCTTGCTTTTCTTTCAGCAGAATGAAAATAAAATGGTATAATTAGCAAGGGAAAAAATCATAATGATAGAGACTATCAGAGGACGAAAAGCATATAGAAACAAGCTTACCTTAAGTCCCAAAATTTCAGCCCCTTGTCACCAGCTACGATGATAATATTTGCATTCCCGGAATCACTGCATACAACATTGTATCAAGTAGGCTAATCAGTGAACCAGACAAAATACAAGAGAAGCTTAGACAGTCACTACATACTCACTATGTTAATCATACTGTTGAAAAAACTAAAATTCTTGAACCATTAAAAATATAGTTGGCACTGAAAGATGCACATCAAAACAAACCCCTTCATGCTGATTCACCCTAAAATTCTCATAGTCCGACTTATGTTGAAACAAATTACAAGCCACAAAATAACTAAGTAGACACAAACTGTACCAGTTACAGGATAATGCAATTAATGCTGCTTTATGAAAACCTAAAAGCAACATGGCCTTTATTTTAGAGAAGTTACCATATAGATTGCTTTTGGAAATGACATCTAATAAGTTTAGCACAACAAACCTTTCCAACGGTGCCCAGGAAAGTGCCCGAATACGACCTGTATCTGCCCTGAAGCAAAGCAAAGGCCTCGTGTCTGCAGGCAAAAGGACTATAACATGAAATCACAACTGTACAAAAAGGCACTATTATATGACTTGAGAAAAGTCTTTTTTGAAGAAGGATGTGACTCAAACTTTAAACACAAAACAGCATCCAAGTTATGCCGCATAACTAGAACTAGTCAAAAGAGGATTAAGCGAACAAAATTGCCACCTCACTAAGTTGAATCTCATGAAAACAAAAAAAAAAACACAATACAGAAGTTAATTAATACCTTTAGATGAATTATCGGCTGAAAACTTCCACAAGGCAACCTATCCAAAAGCACCTATCAGTTTTACAATGCTAAATAGTAGAAATCTAGCAGACTCACTCTCAACCTTTTGTAAGTACTCAAAATGCATTTCACATGAACAAGATATTGGTTAGAGATAATGAGATTGTTATATTTTGCAGCAGCATGGCTTCAAGTGTATGAAATAAGTTCAAGACATATCGGACGAACAGACCCTAACAATTAAGATTTGAAACAGGTACTTGGGTTCAGGGATGCAACTGAATTAACCGTTGCCTGTAGGACTATTTTGAAAAAACAAAGGGAAAGAAGAAGAAAATTAAATTAGAACCAGTACCACTCCATCATGACATCCACAGAGAATCATATCATACGGAGGTGAAGCAGACCACTCCACTGTTAACGGAATGCTACAAGAGAGATGGAAACAACAAGAGAGGTTAATTTATGAGAGATTGAAAGATCATGTAGAAAGAGAATAAGCTTTACAGAGTAATAAACAAGTTGCACCTTAAGGACAATGTTAAACTTGTAATACAAACAATTTAAAAGTTAAGAAGCTATCATGCCCCAATACCCAATATGGGTTTTGTAAGAATAAAGTTTTTGGGGAGTGGAAAACTACTAGCAAATATGGTTATGTACATTTCATACAAGATCACAAAGTTAAGAGTGCATAATGCTCAACCAATACAGAGAGATGCTGTTCGTCTACTGTGAAGTTTAACACTTGTATAAGTGTAAACTTTAAAGTCTACAACCCCATATCCATCACTATGCTGAATCATTGAAAATCCATTTGAATGGTACTGTTCCAAGAATTTTCCTGATCTTAGTTCACCACGTGACACATAATCCCAGCTTCAACAAGACAAAGATTGTTAACAGTCTACAAGTCATAAAGAAAGGAACGCAAATGCAGAAAGTAAAACTTCTTAAAAAATCATACGTACAAATCATAGTAAATATGTCACAGCAAAAACAATTTGAACCGTCAAACAGAACAGAAAGAGTAATTGAACTCTGAGCATCAAATTACCTTTGCCCATCACAGCCCTTAAGCATTGAACATCTGAATACAGGTTGCAATTTCAGGAAACGAGGGTCAGTACCCTTCTTTTGAACAGAAGGATAAATAGCTTTAATTGTATGAGGAAAAGGAACCTCCCACCTGCATTAGATGATAAGGGTTATGAGATTGCATAATCATACAACATGGACGACCAGGCGTTTATGGTGGGAGAAAGGCGGAATGCAAGAAGCTGTACAAAACTAAAAGAAGTAACAATGAGGAAGAACAAGGTATGAAAACAATCATTACTGACTATCCTTCCATTTATGACTAATAAATTGGTCCGGTGTAACTGAATCAACGTCATTTCCTCAGGCCAATATTTTTTATGCCTTAAAACATTTAAGAAATTACTCCAAGCTGAGCCTTCTTGATGCTATTCAATATCATGCGTCTAAGTTGATAATCAAAATGGACTAGACTACTGCAGCTTACAAAGTAATTGACTTTAGGAGGAACCTTATTCTTCTTTCGTCCTCCACAACTATGGAAATCCATCAAAAGTGAAATTTCCAAGTCGCCAGCCATATATAAAGATGACGGCATACAACATGGACGTTAACTCAAGTTTTATATGAATATCTGTCAAACTTTGACAGATTATTCCAAATTGCAAACAGATGGCTGAAGCTAAGATTGGCAAAAAGTGTTAAAAACAATAGGAAAAGTAAGAAGCAGATCAAAGAAACATCTCAAACTCCTTTTTCTCAAAAAAAAATAAAAAATCTCAAACTCCTCAACTGTGTACAAAAGCATTATACACTTTGGCATGAGGAAAAAACTCGACACAAGTTTCAATAAATGGAAATAGAAAGACCAATTAAGTGAAATAGATAAGGAAAAAAGAGTAGAAAATCAGAAAATTTGTGCTCCTATTAAAGGTCACATAATGCTTCAAGAAAGTGAAATAGAAAAATGAAGGACCTGAATTCTCCTATGAGAAGAAAAGAATATTTGAACAAGGCTGAGTGACACAAAAGAAATGGAGAAGAAGAAGGAACTTAAGAGCAAAATTAGAATGATGAGGAATTTAAATTAAATGAACAAAGGTTCAAGAGAGAGACTGACCTGAAGAGATGGTTGGAAATGTCTCAATCGATCACCTAATTTTCCTCATTTCAGAGGCTCCATGAGCATCTACCAACAGTATAAGGAGATTGTATGCTGGGATTTAGTTTTAATAGCGACTGGGTTAAGTTGTTTTACAAACTAATTTAGGAGGAGTAGAGACCTTTATGTAATACTGGGTGAGAGATCTTTAAAGGTGATACTGCATTTAAAGCATCTTTTTAATTTATTATTTTAAGGAGTGCATTTGTAGCCTCATTATAATTATTTTTTATTGTAAACTAAGACAAACATTTTAAATTCAGTACATATCTGGATAACAATCAAACCAGATATTTGCTCTGTATTACATTTGATTTAAATATCCAATGGTGTACTCTCATGTTCAGATTAGGAGGTGCAAAGCAGAGAGCGCTGAGTATTGACAATTCAGTTAGAAGTATTTACAAAGGGAGGCAAAGAAGAGAACAGCCTTTGCAGATTTTTCTTTTGAAGTCCATCTAGAAAACTTTATTCCTTTCTGATCTCTAGAAATTCAGCAGCGGTCCATATATATGCCTTGTAGAAAGGAGGAAAGGAAAACCTTCATGTGTTATGTCTTTGCTGGTTTCCATAACTTGCGTAACAAAGGAAATGATTTAAAATGGAGCTTGGAATGGGTTTAGTTTAATTCACATTCACAGCTCCATTGTGCTGCACTCTCATCATTGAAGCTCTTAATAGGTTATAAAATCGGTGGCCTTAGATATTTCCAATTTCAAAACTAAGGTGTTACTGACAAACTAATTGCATCAAGTGGATTCATTCTGTTCTAAATCCCACCAGGAATCCACAGCAAAATAGATTTTCCATGAAAGTTATATATAAGAGAGAGAAAATTTAAAGGGAGAACTTACACTTCTAAAGCTCCATTTCCCAGTATCACAGCAAGATAACCCATTCTGTGTCTGGAGACATCATAGTTATTTAAAGGCCTCCATTTAACATCCCGTGCTATTTTTCCATTGTGAGCTAAACATAACACCATTCTAGGTAGAGAAACATCCGTCGGTATGTCCTGCATCACATCAGAACCATTCTCATCAAACTGTGAGGAATGAATGCCATGGCTCTCAGGTGATTGGGACATGTTGGGAGATTCTTCATGCACATTTTGTGTTAGCAAGGGCAAGGTAGAATTATGAGTTTGGTTTTCCATTCTTTCTTTTTCTTTTTTTCTTCTCTTTGTGGAGGCACCACTCTCACTGGACCCAACTGATACAAGACGATTGCTAGTATATGCCTGGGAACTCACGGCTGGAGACTCTTCAGCAACATCTTGTGTTAGCGGAATCACACCAGAATTCTCAGTTTGACCTTTCAATCTTGCCTTGTTTCTCGCTCCTCTCCTCTTTGCAGCAGTAAGCGGAGAATCTAGAGATGCCGCATTAATACATCTTTCTTGACTTATCCCAATATCTACTTGGGCGTTATTCATATTTCCACAAGACAAATCTACAGAAAGCTCTGTTGATTGCAGCGAGCGCTCTATAGCAAGAGGTTGTAAATTGTGGTCGTCACAATCTCTATCACCTAAAGATTCAGTTACAGGCTTCTTCCTCGGTCTTCCTCTTGGTTTTTGAGGTCCGGATGCTTTTGCCTTAACTGCTTCACCAGGGTTCTTTTTTGGTCTTCCTCTTGGTTTTTGAGGTCCAGATACATCTCCCGTACCTGCTTTACTTCTTGTCAAATTTCGATACGTTTTTTTGTTAACCTGAGCAAAATAATCTTCTTTCACAATCATATCTCTTTGAATGAGATCTGGCAGACACCATATCTGAATTACACCTCTGCCTGTAAGTGAGGCATCAGTCTTGTGATATGATGAATCAGGAGGATGAGGAGCAATTGCGACAAACTACAGAATCAATTGAAAAGGCAAGAAATCAATATGGATCATATCTGAGTAAGTGTGCTTGATTTAGTTTTTTTAAAATTAAAAAACAGATAAAGACATGACCTTTCTTGATAAAGTAAAATCAACATGAGACACTCGGTACAGAGTGAGTAAAAATTATAAACACCAAAATAGTTACATTTCACTAATTGATTATATTTCCTTCTCCCCCTCTATGATATTCCATTGGGCCGTTAAGACTGCTCCAGACATAATAACTTTTGATGAGCAAGCCATCGTATTAAATGACACACCGAAAACAGCTGCATTTCCATAAGCTTTTTAAAGCAATTGAAGAGAGGAAGAATCAAACAGTTCAGGGACAAATCAAGCAAAATTTCCTGTGCTACTGTAACTCGACGATAAGACCTATCAGTACATTTTCCTCACTATTTAACCAGATTTTCTCTTACATTGTTACCTTAATATATTTCTTGACAAATCAAGATTAGCTCTCATTCTCTGTGGTAACCAACTGCATCTCAAATAAACAATAATGAATGCTGAATATCTGCTCAGAATAGTCAAGTTTTAATGACAAATTTCAATATACAGTTCATCAATTAATATTCTCTCTAGAACAGAAGAGAAGGTGCAAGAAAAGGAATTGGAGATGAGACAGACTTGTCCAGTTGACATCATTGATTTTTTTCTTTTGAGGAGAATAAACAAAGAATCAAGAAGTAGATTTATAAGAGCAGTACCTCACTTTTGATTGGAGCATCCCTATTTTCATAAGCTTGGGGACACCAGTCCATCCCCCATGCTAGACCTCCAACATACATCACAAAATCTTTGCTGCAAAAGATACAATGTAGACATCAGTCTAAATCATTTTGCAAACAAATCTATAAATAAATTGATCAGTGTGTAACCAACAGCACAGCAAAGTCTAGTCCAAAATATTCAAGAAATCATAAGCACTAGCTGTAACAGAACAATCATGAGAAAAAAGCATGAAAGGAAAAAACAGTTATAAAAATTCAATGTTCAGAAAAGAGATTCAATAACCAACTCTAGTTCTATGAAACAAGGAGAGAAGAAGACTTCTGAAACAGATAATGGATGGATAAAGAGATTCTGGATTAACAAGTTGTCAATCTCGCACATACTATTTGTTGATGACACATTGCTTTTATGTGAATCAAGTAGCTGGAAAATCAGAAGATAGACAAGAGCTTGTACCCAATTTGAAGGACCATACCGCAGTGCATCATGTGATCCGAAACAGTGTTGCAAGATACTGTTTCAGACTTCTGTAACAGTAATCTGAAATTTGTTGGTTAAAAGAAGGGATATGTTTTATTAAAAAAAGTCACTGAAACAATGGATAGAATTGCAGATAAAAGAGGAGGTGCTTCTGAAACAACTATTGGAAAGAAAGTTTTGCCGACAAAATTGTCACCAGAAGAGGCATGCTGCCACAAGTACTGGCCGAAATGGTCACTAGAAAAAGGCACGGATTGTAAAACATAGAAAAGAAAGAAAGCTATAGAGCGGTGGGATGCATAAGCCTACCTTCCATTAAGTGGAAGCTACGTAGTTCTTTACCAAGATCATACCTTCTTTTTTCATAGGAAAGGTAAAGATTTTATTGGGAAGTACCTAAAAGGTACATAAAAGAGTGCATCAGAGAACACAATCATAACATTTTATTGACTGATGGTATAACAATGTACAATAAAAGTTCCACATTGAACGGAACAACATGAACATCTGAGTATATTCACTGACTCTGCCATCAACTTATAATATCTGGATTATGTAACCTTCACCCTGTCCATCAAGGCTAGAACACATGGAAAGATGTTTTTGTCTCTGCTATAAATTGAACCTGAGACCTCATGGTGCTCAACCCACTTCATTGACCACTCGGTCATACCACGTTACTCCATTTAAACACATCTCATGTAAATATTTACAAAATAAAATGACAACTCTGCCTACCTTGATTCTTTGGGAACTGGCTGCTCATTCATCAATTGTTTCTGCAACAAATCAGCTTATCTCATCAGAACTAAGTCCAGAAAAAGCAATAATCATCAAAATTCAGCTAAATATCAAATAAATGTACCTTTGGAACTTCCGCAGAAGAGAATTGAGGCAAACTTATTTCACCAATCACATCTTTTCCTTTTGAACTCTCATTTTCACAAGCAAATTTAACTTCTCTTGATTTGTACTTGAGATATCTCCATTCTCTGCGTGTCTCGACATAATTTACATCACAAAAATTCATAATTCAGCGTATCTGAGCAGGAAAAAAGTAATTTTTCCGACTTACATTATGTAATGGAGGAAGCTAAGCATCAGCTTAAAAAAATTACATGAAGTTAACAAATTTCCACACCACAAATATTGCTCCGTTTACTTTTACTTTTCATGTTTCAAATCAATTTGACTAATTTTCAAAACTAAACTTAATCAGATTAATGTAATATTTAAAATTTAGATATTCGAAAACTATATATGAGAAATACTATACTCGTATTACAATTATATCTTATATTACTCGTTAAAATACATGCAGAAATTTTATTTTTCAACTTACGTTAAGAATGTGATGGAGGAAGCTAAGCGATTAAGCTCAGTTCGATCAGTATCGTCAATTTCTGGTACACCGGTGAGCTTAGAAATTGTATCAACTGCTTTAAAGTGATTCTCTACTGAATAATCGAACAATGAGACTGGAATTCCGGACGAAGACTCGCCGGCGGCGACTTTTTCCGGCGCGGTGGCGGGAGATTCAGAAACATTGTTGTTGGATTGTGGCTGTGACTTTCTCTTCTGCTTACAACGCTTCAATTCGCCGGCGATTGGAAAATCGTCGCCGGTTTCCATGACTAGTTGTTGATTTTCTAGCAAAAGCGCGCGCCAGAAATCGGCGTTGGATTTTTTTGGGATTTTTTGCTGCTGGGAATCGAACCCTCGTTTTATTGAATATGTAACAAAGCGATAGAGTTGAGAGTTTATATATTTTACCAACAAGAGTTGAGGCTGAGTGACAGTTTCGAGTTTCGAGTTTCGAGTTCGAGTTTGAGTCCCCGTGGGTATAGAGACTTTATCCAATGTGGGAAACTTAAAAGTCACTTTTAACTTATGACTTATAACTCAAAACTCATAATTTATGGTTTTTGGCTTATTTATGATATTCTTACTTGAAAATAAGTACTATTTAATTTTGAGAAACTTTCGCAAATAGTCACTATAATAAATTTAATTATGTTTCATAGCTGTAGTTTGCATATTTACGAGCTGCAACTATAGTTTAAGCTGTCTTGTTTGCAGAGGTGTATCTAAGGGGGGGTCATCGGGTTCACGTGAACCCATGCTCCCCTCTCGAGATCATATATAATAGTGTTATATTTTTTTTAAAATATTGAAATATAGATGTGTGGACCCATACTCGGAGTATCATATTATGTGACGATGATTGGGTGCACCTCTCTAAGTGAGGTTAGAAATTTGAATCTTATATATAGATAGATATATCCGATCAAATTTACATCTTAGATCTACCTTTTTACAATAGTGCACCCCTCATCTCAAAATCCTAGATATGCCTCTGCAGTCGTTTGTATAATTTGTGGATTTGTATAATTCGCGGGTGAGTTTGTATAATTCACAGATACGTTTGTATAATTGAGTTATTTTTGTATAAACTCGAAATAACGAATTTATACAAACATAAACATTTGAACTTTATACAGTTATACAAATTATATTATACAAAAGTTATACAAATTTTGAATAATACAAACATACAAACTATACAAAACTAAAAAACTGAGCCGCGTAATTATAGCTAAAAGTAAGTCGTGAATTATAACTAATGCAAACTGTAGCTTTGTTAACTGATTAACTAGTATATGTTTGTTTATCCGCATAATTTCCCCTTTAATTTTATTCAAACACTTCAAAATTGTTTAAAAGTTATTTTAGTTTAAAAGCATTTAAAATAAGCCAATTCAAACAGGCACCTACTTGACCTCCAATTCAAATATCTAACACCGGATGAAATACAAAAACAAAATATTTTACAAATTCAGTCATAAATAAATAAAGGAAAAATTACGCGACTAAGCAAACATATACTAGTTAATTATTTAACTATAGTTTGAAGAAATTACTTTTCGCCACTAACATATAACCATATTTACGTGGGCCACGTCCAGAATTTGTATAATTCGGTTCCTAATTGTATAAATCCGGAATTTGTATATGTTTACCCTAGCTTGTATATGTTTACCCTAGCTTGTATATAATTATCTTGTTGATACATTTTATTTGTATAAGTTATGAAAAACTCCTAAATGTACAAATATAGAATTTGTTTATACTTACTCTGTTTGTATATTGGCAAGCGAATTATACAAACAGAAATACTCATAACAAACGAAACTATACCTATGAAGCGTAATTAGTAGGGGTGTGCATCGATCGGTTTGGTTTATCGATTTTCAATTTTTAAATACGCTAAACCAATAAGATATTTTTTATCGGTTTTCGATTTAACCAATAAGAAAATGCTTATAAAACAAATATATGACTTCTATAATAAATTTAACGCGACAAGACAATAATGTAACTTTATAAATGCTCATAAAATAGAAACAATAATAACAAACATGGAAAGAGCTATACAAGTGTAACACAAAGAGAAATTGAGAGGAATAGGATTCTTACTTTAGGTTTTGACATTTTGTATAATGTGAAGTTATGAACACAAAGTCATAATGAAGTGTGAATTGAAGGCTAAGGACAAAGACAGTAACTAGTAAGGTATTGAGATTAATATTTAATATTTATGTATAGGTAAAAATAGTAAACTCTTAGTCTTAATAGGTTATCGATTTACCCAATAACCCAATATAAAAAACCAATAACAAACCGATAACCCGATAATTATTTTTTATAAAACCATTAAAAACCATTAACCCAATAACACAATACCAATAAACCAATAACACTTTTTTTGGTTCGGTTTATCGGTCAGTTCGGTTTTTTCCACCCCTAGTAATTAGACAAACTATAGCTAAAAAGGCTTATTAAATTTAATCTCTTTACTATTTATGAAATCTCTTAACTTTAAGGAAAATTACATATATACAGATCTTTATTTACCATATTTCCTATTATTTCCTACCATTTTAAAATATTACAAAAATCCCTACTTTTTTCCCAAAAACACATTCATCCGGTTACATTACTCTCCCAAACCCACGTTTCCCATTCCAATTTTAACTCCTTCAATCTCTCCCAATTTTCACTCCCACAATCTAATTAGTTATTTTACTCAACACGATTTGAATTTCAAAATCGTTCTCTCTCCTGTCAATCAAAATCAAGTTCCTGAATAGGTAGTTATCGTCTTCTTGAATAGCCTTATTTCAAGATCAGATTTCGAATTACTTTTTCAATTTTTTGTTCTTCATCCTAAAATTCTGATACATATGGATTTATTATTTCAATTTTCTTCATCGATCAAGTTCTTAAAAAGGTAGAAGGATTTCTTCATCACTTTTTTTGCTTTTAATAGATCAAATTTTGATAATTTTTTTTAATTTTTTGTTCTTCATCCTAAAATTTTGATACATATGGATTCTGGTCAATAGTTTAGTATTGGCCTTAGAAAAAGGGGGGGAAAGTCGATAATTTTACTATACCGCCTTCTCTACCCAAGATTCAAATTCTAATGTATCTGGTTGATATTCTTGTGTTAATTACTTATGTATCATGTTTATGTTTCAACTATCATATACATTACAACTTTGTTTGTTTACAATGCATCTGTACAAATATTATTGTTGATACATAACCTTAATTATTTCAAACCTAAATCAATATGAATCTTGTTTATAATTGTGTAGCTAATACATAACTATGTCAACTTTCTTTATATTTACATACAATGCCCACTGTTATGTATTGGATACATAAAACACACCTAATACAAAGCTGACACAATACATATGATTATGTATCAGAATTCATGTATCAGATTTGTATTAGGTGTGTTTAGTCATGTGTCAGAATTATCTTCTACGATGTATTCAATATCTATTTTTTTTCTCAATTCATCAATTTCTACCCACTGTTATGTATCGGATACATAACTAAGCACACCTAATACAAAGTTGACACAATACATATGGTTATGTATCAGAATTCTTGTATCAACTTTGTATTAAGTGTCTTTAGGTGTGCTTAATCATGTATCAAAAATACCTTTTACGATATATCTGATGTCTCATTTTTTTCTCAATTCATCAATTTCTAATTCTCCTGCAATTGTTGATTTCAGATTCACAAACGGAGTATTTTCTCCAACAACGATTCCATCTCTTTTGAATCGTCATACCTTATTTCAGATTCCCAGATTCCTGAGTGTCTCAGCAAAATTGATATATGCATGATGTATCTTCTTTAATTTGCAAAATTTTTGAATCAAAGTTGAAAGGATGTTGGACGATATGCTTGAACAATTTTGAAAGGATGTTGGACGATCTACTTGAATAATTTTGAATTTTGAATTGTTGAAGTTGTTACAAGGTGTGAGGGATTGATTAGCAGTGATTAAAATGTAATTACGTGTTTTATGAGATTGTAAATTGATTTTTTCCCTTTTTAGCATAACAGAAGACTTATGTATCAGCCGCTATGTATCCGGACATTCTAGGATGTATCCGAAATCCTTAAATTTTAAGGGATTTTTGTAATTTGAAAAAGAGTAAGGATATGATGTAATTAGCTCTTAACACTATGGGATTTAGGTAAGTTATACTAAATTTAATGCAAGTGAGGTTTCAAAATATGGACAGCTAAGTATTACATTATTAAATGGGCTAATATCTAAGTTTGGCCCTTCACGATGTAATGGGCTATCAAATCACAAACTTTGCTCACTCCCATTTGGTCATAGATTATGAACTAGAAAAATTGAGTTTTTGAAGTTTGTTTGAACGTGCATTTTACTTGAAAGAAAAATTAAGATTTTGTTAATAAAAGTTCCAAAAATTGGTCTGAGACAGTTAATTTTAGAAAACTTGAAAATATTTGTAGACAAATTTTATGACCAAATAAATATTCGAAAATAAATTTTCAAAATCTACTCTCAAAATCTATGGCCAAATGCTAACTAAGTTTGGTGATGTGTGCTTTCATCTCAACTTCAGGCTCACTCTTTAGTCTATTAAGTCTTCCTTTCATAACGGTCTATGATACAACTCAAAGAGATCCATACCTTAAAACCTAGTTAGTGAGGTGTGAGATTCCATGTATATATAAGCCTCACATAAGTTCCTCATTTAATTGATGTCTGATTCAAGATTCATACCTTGCAATAGGATTATCACAAATCTCCACACTTTATATTTGTCTAGTCGATGGTTGTGCACTAGATCATTTCTAGCTCCGGACCAACACTTCAATATCGACATCACCACAAAAGGCCCAACAAACTAATACCGGTGATACAACTTATGGAGAACTACACCTTAAAAACTAGCTATGTGAGAATCCAAAGCATAATGTTCACATAAACTTCCCATTAAATCGATGTGGAACTCAGATCTCATACCTTACTATAGATCCTAACACTCCACCCTTCGTAGGAATATACTTCACATGAGTATCCCATGTTAAAGTACGAATACAATAAATATAATCTAACATGTGGTATGATTAATTAATAGCAAGATTAAATCTTTCGAAAAATTATTATCTCTTGCAGATTGAATCTTTGAAGAGAAATTATATAATTATTTAATGTGCTAAACTGAGCCTCTGCACTAATTAGCTAGATATTTTACAGAATAGTGAAGGAATAAAAATTACATAAAAATAATAGAACCACATTGAATGAAATTGATAATACATACCATCCCAAAAAAAGCCATTTCTGGGCAAAAGGGGGAAAAAAATTGTGCCCTTACATGAATAGTACAATTTGACCAAAAAAAAAACTTACATTTGTTAAAAAGCAAAAGAAAAGTTTAACTTCAAGATTATTAATTAAGTAGTACTCTTAATTTCTCTCACAATCACTGGCAAACCGCCACGTAACGAGGCGGTTAGACCAGGAGAGAATCGAGGGGTGCAGTGTGATGGATGAGTTAATTCAACGTTAAATCGTCGGAGGATTGAAAGAGCCATACTTTTAAGCTCAACAAGAGCCATTTCTTTACCCAAACAAACTCTTACACTTGCTTGAAAAACTGGATACTTAAAAGGGTTTTCTTGGAAAAAAACACCGTCTTTATTAATCCATCTCTCTGGCTTGAATTCTAAACAATCGACACCCCATAATTCCTCCATTCTTCCCATAGCATAAGGATGATAAGTAACCCTAGTTCCTTTTTTAACAAAAGCTCCATCAGGTAAAAAATCATCTTCCAAACAAAACTTAGAATCAAATTGGATTGGAGAATAAAGTCTCATACTCTCATAAACACATGCTTGCAAATAATGAAGATCTCTCAATTGTTCAAAACTTGTGAGTTCTTGATTTTGTCCAAGAACTTCATTTGCTTCTTCTCTTATTTTCTTAGCTACTCGTGGATTCATCGCGAGTAGCCAAAACAAGCTTGTTGATGCAGATGCCACAGTGTCTCGTCCTGCTAAGAGGAAACTAATCACAATATCTCTTAAGTAAGTCTCATTGACAATATCCCCTTGCATGAATCTTGATAGAAGATCCTTATGATTCGAAAACCCTAATTTTCGACGTTGCCTTATGACTTCTTGTGCTAGTATGTTGATCAATTTGATTGCTTTTTTCAACTTCCTTTCACTCCCTATGTTGAAAAATCTCTTGATCTTCCATACAATTGGAGACACATGCATAGCTCTTTTAGCTGATAATTGTGATGCTAAGTCGAAGGAAATAGCAAATTGTGAAATTGGAAGTGACAATTCCAAACACTTTGGATCTAATCCAAAGGAAAATCTACAAATACTATCAAATGAAAATCTCCTAAAAACATCTTGTAAATCCAAAGTATCATCTTTATTATTAGCTACACATGTTAATAATGGGATAAGTCTATTTTTGGATTTCATTGCTGATTAATTCAAAAGCAAATGATCTTATTGAATTTCGTCCAAGTTCAAGACTAGCCATTTTCCTTTGAAATATCCATAAATCTCCATCCACATTGAAGATACCTCTACCAAGAAAATCACCTAAGATTGTTGAGAAATTTTTCCCTTTTGGGAAATTCTCAAATCTTGTTTTGAGCATGTATTCAACGTTTTTAGGGTTCGCGGTTATGGTGTTACCAAGAACATGGATGTTTATGGTTCTAGTAGGGGATTTTTGAAGAAGATGAGTATACCAATCACACAAATTTGTGAATTGAGGGTACCAACTTGATGTCATGTAACATTGACAAATTTTACATTTGCATAAAAACTTTAGTCTAACAAAATAGCAAAGGAGAAATAAGAAGGAAGAAGATATGATAAAGAGAAAAAAGATGAGGAAATTAGTAGTAGAGGCCATGGATGATGAAAATACAAAAAAATTGAGAAGAAAGGGAGATATATAAGAATGATCAACTTGATCTTCTTTATTGTAATTAATTGATAATAATACATTTTTTTCAATTAATAAATCATACTAACATGACTAATTAATATGATGCAACATCATATACTTATTATATATCCTAAGAGGTCTATTCAAGATTCTCCACCTGCTATTCTTGTAAACACTATACATATAATAATAGAGCAAGAAAAGAAAAATAGCACCCCTCTCACCAAAAGAAGAAATCAAATCAGTTGATTATCTAAAAGATAATTATAAGTAACCGTTCATGAAAAATAAGGTATTAGCACGAAAATGATTTACAACAAGTGCAAGAGTTTGTATATTAATATTTGTTAGTGTATATAAGTTAAATTCAAATAAGTTAGAGTGCATAATTAATATATGCATCTTATAAATAATCGTTCATGGTGACGAAATTAAGTTAATATGAATAATAATGAGTGCAAAAGTTTGTTTATTATTTATTAGTGTATATAAGTTAAATTCAAATTAGTTGGAGCGCATGATTAATATGTGCATCTTTTTTTTAAATTATTTTTTTATAATAACTACTAATGGAAGCATGTGCTATTTTTCTTAATTAATAGGATTATACCCTAAGTTTTTTTCTAGAAAAATACTAGGCAGTACATGACTCAGCAAATGTTGTTTATTAATGGGGGTATATTATTATGTTCCTTTAAATTCAATAATTTAACCTTAAAAAAGTTAAGCAAAGTACTATTGTTTATACTTTTTTCCTAGGCATTTTTAGTACTCTACTCAACCACTAATCCTTTGTCGCATATTTCATAAAGTAATATTTGTTCGTTCGTTTTAATTTATGTCTTAATTTAATTAAATATGAAGTTTAATTTATAGTCAATGTGTGATCTCAAACATGCCATATAATTCTTATAAGGAAGTGTTATTAAGGACAAAAATGAAAATATTGAAATTATAAAGTTATTAAAATATAGAAAGTAAGCGTTCTTTTATAATCATGCTAAAAAACGAAAAAAGATATATAAATTAAAACGAATCGGATAATTTAGTTTGAACCACCCTTTAGCTAGTAATTTCGTAAGTACACGGAAGTAATTATATATAGTACTTGATTTATCAATGACGACTAGGTATAATATTTTTTTCTAGAATGATTATTGGGTCCAATATTTCACACAAACAACTTTATGATAACGAAAATGACGTTTTCAATTGGTCCAAAAAAAAATCGACATGAGAAGTTGATGTTCTAATCGAAACGAAATTTAATGCAAATTATTAGTAATAAATTTTTAAGGGACTAGTTTACGAACTAGCCAGGCCTTTCTCTAGCTTGATTTCAAGTATCGTCTCTTCATTCAGCTCTATCAACGGATCCTTTCTTTTATTATCTTTGATAATAATATATTTGTCAAGAATAGTAATTAATATAGCGTGTAAATAAGAAACTCTTGGAGATTTAATTCAATACTTTATGGCATAAATTGGCGATAGCCCAGCACCATCTAACACCCTTATTCTGATCTAAGCTATGCAACAACGAGATCTGACTTAGCTATTACATTTGAGTGCTCAAAATTGATTACAATAGTGTTTTTCTTATTCCTATTAAAATAATAGTTACTCCAAAGGGTACAACTATTGTTCTTTTTTCATTATTTCACGTGTTGGAATTATTTGAGAACAATAAGAAGTATAACAAAAGAAAATTACTCTTTATAGGATACTATTTAAGGTAAAAATTATTTGTATTGAGTATTTACATCAAATTAATTATAATGTAATATAATAATAAAATATATAATTTCTAAATCACGTAAATACAATAACTTTTATTTGATTCTATACATATGTTTAAAAAATGTACTAAATATCCATTAGTATTTGAATTGAATCTAATTCGAGATTGTTATAAAAATTCATTAATTTTAAATCTTAAATATGCCTCCGACTTAATGGATATGTATATATTTGTAGCTATATATAGATGATGATGATTTTTGGGAAAGGGATTGAATAACACATTTGAAAGCATGTTTATTACTTACTTTAATTAATTATTTGTTAGGTGAAACAGGTAGAAGGTCTATTATGTTGTTTGGTAAAATTAATTAGTAGCTAGCTGATAATTTAAATTCTTGATTACAAAGTTTCTCTCACTCAAAAATAAAATAAAATAAAAAATAGTTTAAACCAATTCAATTGGAGATAATCAACCATCTTGAGTTTGAATCTTAAAATTGAAGGTATTTTCAATAAGGAACGTTTCTCCCTTAAGTGGGGCTCTCATTGATGTGTAATGAGAAGCTCTTTGTTTGGATGGTTGTTGCGTATTGTATCGTATTGTATTGTATTTTATTGTATTCTTTTAATGAATACAATGTTTAGATAGATTGTATCGTTCTGATCAGTCATTACATAATGTTACACATTCATAATTTGAACAATAAACCTAAAAAAAAATGTGATACATAATTTGTCATTTTGATTTTAATTTTTGTGATATATAATTTGATACCTTTAAATAATTAAAATCTTTTTGATCCCTTACTTAGAAAATGTGAAATATTTGAACTATTTTAAGAAGTATATTATTCTCAGCATGAAGTACTTAACAATATAAGTCTCACAGAATACATGAGTAATTAAACGGAGGAACAATTAATAGTTTCAAAAATTCTAAATTCCTAATTATCATTATCATTTTAAGAGTGAAGAATCTTGTATGATTAGTTCCTAAATTCTAAATTAATGTACAATCATGATGACCAAATGTTGGTTCCCCACAGAATTTAGTGAAGTTGGAACTTTAAAAAAAACAATAATAAGAAATGATTTTGGAAGGATTTAAATGAATTTTCTAGCAAACACTATCGTGGCATATGTCATGAATGATCTTAAGGCATAGATACAAATACTTTAGTTAAAGATAATTAGAGCTTTATTCGAGGATTATGATGGGATGAATATATAGGAATATGTTCATATTTAACCAGATGTTTTGAATTCATAATGCCTTGAGAATATAATAAATTTGAACAGAATATACTTCTTCCTCTAATGAGCATTATATGACGAGAACTTGAATTGATCAGAAACTCAAAGAAGATATCAACACCAAGTGAGAAATAAAAAATAATTCATTAAAGTTTTTCGAAAACAATTTCAATCCACATGAATGCGATAATTGAAAAGTTCAAACAACACATAAGTTTTGCCTATTAATAAAATTATGCTTGCCATTCTAGCGAATCAAGAATTACGATCTTCACATAGAAATTTCATTTTTTTTTCTCTGTTAAGCTTCATGTCATAATCAAGTTATCATAAAAAATAAAAACACAGAGAATATTATTTGGTTGGAAAATGACAAAATTTTAGGAAAAATTGAAGAACATACATCTAGCTTGAAAAATATAATTAAACAAACAATAGTACTTTTTTTTAGGTTATATTATTGAATTTAAAGGAACATGATAATATGCCCCCATCAATAATAAATAACACTTGCTGAGTGTACTGCCTAATATTTTTTTGTAAAAATAATGAGAATACCACGTGCTTCCCTTATTAATTTATTTTAAAAAAAACACATTAAAACTGTTTTAGATTTAATTTATATATACTAACTGACACAGTAAACGAACTTTTGCAATATTATTGTATATTAATAATTGTGCCTTATTTCACATGTTATTGATGATCTCATTACCATAACGATTACTTATACTTATCTTTTAGATGACTAGATACACCATCAATAATTATGGATCGGACCTATTTGCCCTATTCTTGAAAGAGAGGATAGAGTGTGGTATTGGGTTGTTTAGAATTGGCTTTTACACATTTGCGTTAATCCATGAACAAGATCTATACATCTCGATCATAAAAGAATCAAGAGAAAAAGAAAGAATCGAAATTGATCGATAGATTTCTCGAAACAAACGAAAAGGAAACGAAAGATGAAACATAAATCATGGATCAACTAAGCCCTCTCGGGGACTTTCTTAAAGAGGAACCTCATGTAAATACCATGGAATAAGGTTTGATCCTATTCATGGAGATTCCGTAACTATTCCAAAAATGGAAAGTTCGACACAATTGGTATTTAATTGGAAGCAGTTACTAATTTATGATCTGGCATGTACAGAATGAAAACTTCATTCCCGATTCTACGAGAATTTTTATGAAAGCCTTTCATTTGCTTCTCTTCGCAATAATTTATTTCTTCTTTTGGTGGGAGAGGTGCTATTTTTTCTATTTTTTTCTTGTTCTACTATTATATACGTAGAGAATAGTAGGTGGAGACTCTTGAAAATAACTCTAAGTATATAATAATATGATGTTGCATCATATTGCTCTCTTGTAAGAGGGAGTTTTCAGTTCCAAAGTAGGTAACAGGTCGACTTGCCTGCTTTGGTATTTGAGGGTATTTTAGTAATTTTTTTATTTAAATTTTTTTGTCATATTTATTTTCATGTTTTATATATTTAAAAATTACATGAAAAAATATTATAAATCATAATATTTAACAATTTAAATAATTAAAAGATATATAAAAAATTTGATAGACTCTTGAAATTCTATTGGTGTCACATAAATTAGGACAAAGTAAGTAATATATTGTGTTATTTGAAAATCCGTAATGGCACGTGTAAGTATGATTTATTAATTGAAAAAAAAGTATTCTTATTAATTACAATAATATTGAAAAATCAAGTTGATAACTCATTATATCTCTCCCTTTCTTCTCCAATATTTTGTATTTTCATCATCCATGGCCTCTACTACTAATTTCCTTTTCTTTTTTCTCTTAATCATCTCTTTTTCTTTCTTATTTCTCCTTTGCTATTTTGTGAGACAAAAGTTTTTATGCAAATGTGAAATTTGTCAATGTTACATGACATCAAGTTGGTACCCTCAATTCACAAATTTGTGTGATTGGTATACTCATCTTCTTCAAAAATCCCCTACTAGAACCATTCACATCCATGTTCTTGGTAACACCATTACCGCGAACCCTAAAAACGTTGAGTACATGCTCAAAACAAGATTTGAGAATTTCCCAAAAGGGAAAAATTTCTCAACAATCTTAGGTGATTTTCTTGGTAGAGGTATCTTCAATGTGGATGGAGATTTATGGATATTTCAAAGGAAAATGGCTAGTCTTGAACTTGGACGAAATTCAATAAGATCATTTGCATTTGAATTAATCAGCAATGAAATCCAAAATAGACTTATCCCATTATTAGCTTGTGTAGCTAATAATATAGATGAGATTTTGGATTTACAAGATGTTTTTAGGAGATTTTCATTTGATAGTATTTGTAGATTTTCCTTTGGATTAGATCCAAAGTGTTTGGAATTGTCACTTCCAATTTCACAATTTGCTATTTCCTTTGACTTAGCTTCACAATTATCAGCTAAAAGAGCTATGCATGTGTCTCCAATTGTATGGAAGATCAAGAGATTTTTCAACATAGGGAGTGAAAGGAAGTTGAAAAAAGCAATCAAATTGATCAACATACTAGCACAAGAAGTCATAAGGCAACGTCGAAAATTAGGGTTTTCGAATCATAATGATCTTCTATCAAGATTCATGCAAGGGGATATTGTCAATGAGACTTACTTAAGAGATATTGTGATTAGTTTCCTCTTAGCAGGACGAGACACTGTGGCATCTGCATCAACAAGCTTGTTTTGGCTACTCGCGATGAATCCACGAGTAGCTAAGAAAATAAGAGAAGAAGCAAATGAAGTTCTTGGACAAAATCAAGAACTCACAAGTTGTGAACAATTGAGAGATCTTCATTATTTGCAAGCATGTGTTTATGAGAGTATGAGACTTTACCCTCCAATCCAATTTGATTCTAAGTTTTGTTTGGAAGATGATTTTTTACCTGATGGAACTTTTGTTAAAAAGGGAACTAGGGTTACTTATCATCCTTATGCTATGGGAAGAATGGAGGAATTATGGGGTGTCGATTGTTTAGAATTCAAGCCAGAGAGATGGATTAATAAAGACGGTGTTTTTTTCCAAGAAAACCCTTTTAAGTATCCAGTTTTTCAAGCTGGGGTAAGGGTTTGTTTGGGTAAAGAAATGGCTCTTGTTGAGCTTAAAAGTATGGCTCTTTCAATCCTCCGACGATTTAACGTTGAATTAACTCATCCATCACACCACACCCTTCGATTCTCTCCTGGTCTAACCGCCTCGTTACGCGGCGGTTTGCCAGTATTTGTGAGAGAAATTAAGAGTACTATTTAATAATCTTGAAGTTAAACTTGCTTTTGCTTTTTGACAAATGTAAGTTTTTATGCCCCCTCCCCTTCCCTTTTGGCCAGAGGCTTTTTAGGGGATGACATGTAGTATCAATTTCATTCAATGTGATTCAACTTATTTATGTAACTTTTTTTTGTACATATATAATTTCTAGCTATGAAGAATTGAAGATGCTTCTCTTTCTAGTGTAGTGGTAAGATCTGTACATTCTATCTTTTTCAGACCTCGTTTTAACACTATATTGATTTGTTGTTGGTGGTGTTATTATTGAGTTCTCCCTCCCATTTTATTTCACCCTAAATGAAAAGTCTCTCTTAGATACATTGTGCACGATGGTATTCTTGAAGGCAGTATTTATATTAATACATTTTAAAAAAATTACATAACCATTATAATAAATCCAAAATCACATGAAAAACCATTATTTCAGCATGTGTTTTATGAATTTAAAAATAAAACACACACAACATAGTGTACATGTGGAGGGTAGTTTAATGATTTAGGCCATAAAATAGTCTTTCTCCTATTAAATAAAAAACAATAGGACAACAGACAATTAATCTAATGTCCAACATAAAAAATTAAAAGCAAGATAAAGCTATGTTTGTTAATTTTTATAGTTATAAAACTCAAAATTAAAAAAATGTTAGATTCTGGTTTTCTGAATTTATTACAATCATTGACCTAATGGTGGTTCCCCACAAAATTTAGTGAAGTTAAACTTTTTTTTTATAATATTTTTTTAAAAAAATAAGAGATGCTTTTGGAAGGATTCAAATGAATTTTCTAATCGTGGCATATGCCATAAAAAAATGACCTTGAGGCATAGATACAAATAATTTAGTGAAAGCTAATTAGAGCTTCGCGATCATCGAGGATTGTAATGAAATAAATTAATCATAGCTTCACAAATATCACATGCTAAATTAAAAAAAAATAACTCTTAAATGATGTAAATTTAAATTATTCAGAATCTCAAAATAAATATCGCATGCTAAATGAAAAATTAAAAATATTAGAGTATCTCGAGAATACGCGAGGGAGTAATAATTTCAATCCACATAAAGCAAACTGTTTGTTAAATAAGAGGAAAAGTTAATTATTTGAAGTTAGAATAATATCCATGTATATCTTACCTCATCAAATTATTAGACTGAATACATTATAATTAAAAATATATATAGAACATGTTAGCTTGTAATTGAATTATATCTTTAATTTATAGAGCAATTGCTCCTTTGTTTTTAATAAACTAAATAAGCGGACCAATAAAATTTGTCTCTAATTTTATTTAACAATAAATTATCAAAAATTATATTAGCTACAGTAATAAATTAGCAACGAAATTCATAGTTAATTTCAATTTTTTGTAGTATTTTCATGATTACTAGACCTAGAATGTGTGCTACAAATCAATGTGATCATATTATAAATGTATATATATATATATATATATATATATATATATATATATATATATATATTTTACATAATTTGACTTGAACGCAACGTGTTTAATAAGTTAATTAGGATAAAAATACATAGGTATCATGCCAAAGTAGTTAACAAAGCAAACATTAAACGATGAAAAATCAAAAAACAAATTAAAAGAGAGAAAAATAAAAGTTCTTCAACGTTTAATGAATCTTGACTTAATTAGTATTATTTTTGCATCCCTCTAATCAAATATGTCTATATACTAAAGTAACTTACTTGCTTGTTATATGAATTAGTCAAGATTGAAAAGCTCTATATATAGATAAGATAAAAGAAAAGATAATCTCATATACAAAGCATTTTATATTCACGCGAGGTCCGAATTATAAAAGATATTACATTGATAGCCTACCTTAGTATACTCAAACTTTAGTAATCTATAATTGCTCCAAAATTCAGAAAGATGAGACAGAAGCTATAATTAAAGTATATTATCATTATATTGAATATGCCTTTACATGGAATTTTAATTATGTCAATAATCTTAAAAAGTTACACATGTTAAAATGATAGTAAAAGTGTTGTCCATGTGAGTGCCAACCATGTTGGCAACTATCAATGTTGGCCATTGCATAAATTTTCTTTTGTTAAAAAAATAATAAAGTGATTCAGCACAAAATTTGTTTAATGTCCAAATGCTTGATCAATACAATTGGTCTGCCATATTATAAAAGCTAATGGTTGATTTACACAAATGGCATCTTTCTATGTCTCAAAACCCCACTCTATTTTACTCTCCATTCTCTATATTTAGAGAGTAAAATAGAGAATTCGATCTCTAACCGCACTCTAAAAAGCTCTCTATTCTCTATTTATAGAGAGGTGAATAGTAGTTCTCCAAATTTGGAGAACTGCTATTCATCCTCTCTATTTCACTTTTTTCATTATTTTAATATTATTTATATTATTTTGTAATTAACATATTATTTTTCATATAAGTCTATTAATTAAATTTCTAATATTCATAATTCTTTTTAAATGTAATACAACATTTTAAAAAATATATTATTTAATATATACTACTTTCATTCCGAATTAACAATATTTCAAATATTATTTTTCAATTTTCGTCACTTTAAGAGATAATTTGATATTATTATGAATTTTCACTATGAAAAATGCACAAAATTTAAATGATAAGATTAAAATTTTAATTAAAAAATTCTATACATAACATAATAATTTTAAAAATCACTACAATAATTTAATAATCCGGTAGGTCGTTTTCGGATTTAACAATATTCGAAAAAAAGATAGTGTATAATCCAGAGAATTGTAATGCTTGTGATTGCGGTTATGTTTGTTGATTTTTTTTCCGATTATTCGTAGTTATTCTTTAAAATTTTAGAATAAAATATAATTTTACATTAAATAAAGAATTTGAAAATAAATAAATTTATATTACATGAAAATTATATAGGGTAATTATTTTGAAAAAAGAAAGAACGGATTTATATTATGAAATAAGAAAATGAAATAGAAATAGAAATAGAAATAATAATATAATACTGAGAAGAGAGAAAAGGATTTTTTTTTTAGAGAGTAAAATAGAGAAATGGGTTGGAGTTGATTGTCTAAAAAAACAGAGAACTCTATATTTGGAGTAAAATAGAGTGTAGGGTAAAAGATTTTGTTCCTATTTTCTGCAAATATATAAATATATTGAAAAATTACCATTTATTATTTGTATTCATGGTCAAACAACTTCAAATACGTTTGGCTATGAATATAAATTGAAGTTATTTTTTATTTTTTATGAGTAATTTGGATTGAAAATACTTTTTTGTTATTTTCCAGATTCTTGAAAATTATATTCTAGTCAAAATTTTATGATCAAACGTGTTTTTCAAAGTTCAATTTCAAAAAAACAGTGAAAATTTTTCCTGACCAAGCAAAGATCGTCGAGTCTGATGTTTGCTTATATGTTACTCAACATTACAAACAAAATATCAGACTATCATCAAATGTTCACAACTTATAAAATAGTATTAGAGTTTGATTTAACATTTTCTCGTAAAATTTTTAATTTTCTTAAAATGAATCTTTAGACCAGGATCATTTACTAAAACAACTATCCCAAAAAGAAAAATTCCTAAAAATTGATACAACATCATGGATTTAATTGTCCTAACAACACTATGACCAACATATAATTTTTGACTTGATAACTTGACGAATTTTATGATGATAATTCATTAAATTTATGGCCAATTTTACGATGATTCTTTAAAAATGAATATTTTAAAGTAAATCTTTTGATCGTCTAGACACACCGCGCGTAAATGTGCTTTTATTTTTTATAGTACTCCAAGTACAAAAACTCTAGAACTAATAAAGCATAACAACAAACATATTAAACAGACTTACAAATGTAGGAATTACATTTAATAAAAACATTAGAGCACACTGATTTAATTAACACAATTATAAATAAAATAAATAAAAACAATTAATAAACTAAAGGATTTTTTGAGTAAGAGTAGATTTCAAGTTAGTATAAACAGCATGCCATCCAGCTTCAGTAGGATGAACTGTGTCCCAAAAAAATGCAGATTTTGGATCATTGCACACAGTATACATCTTTTCACCTTTAACATTCATACTTCCACATGAATATTTGTTGCTTATTCCCATACAACATGGCTTCAATGGCGTCTCGAATCTCGTGCTTCCTGCTAATTTTAATAAAATTAATCAGACGTATTCAAGATTTTAAGTTTATGAATTCTGTATTTGAGATAGATTGTTTATGTATGTTAAGTGGATTTTTTAAATTATTGAAATGTGAAACATCCTCCAATATTTGGAATAATGTTAAAATTTGCTTGATTCTATAAGTTCACCATTTAATTATTGTGGTAATAGAAGGAAATTATGAATTTGTAACCCCCCCCCCCTCCCCCTCCTTTTAGGCATCAAGTGGTTGATGCTAGTATAATTCAGACTCGCGTCAGATAGATTCACTAAAAGGATAAAATGCTTTGTACCAAAAAATTCTAGTACATTTGGAGGGATGACTTAGACTCAAAACCTTTGCTTAGAAGAGGAAGGATCTCAACCATTCCATGACCATATCTGTAAGGTTGTGAATGACTTACAATTTGTGTGTGTTGGGGTGGGAGGGGAGGGGGAGAAGACGTTTTCTCCTTTAATAAGCCTTACACTATGCAATTCAAATAGTCGAGGTCCAAAAGCGGGTATCAAACACACAACCTTACTTTCATGTAGTTTGAACCACTAAAAACAAATGGAAAATCAGGTTAGGACATGACTCGTTATTGATCCGTTTGTTGGACCCTAGGCCCACCTGGTCCATATATATATATATATATATGTCATAAGATGTGTTTCATTCGGAAGGATAAATTAGACTTTTTTCAGTATAATTTTCGACGAAGCAGTGTCGAGTGACATACCTGGCACTCCTTTACTTTCTAGAACTGTGTTGAAAGAGCTAAAAAGATCAAGAATCACAAAAGTTGAACCCATTGTCTCATTGTTCAATTTTGCCACAGCTTGTTGCAATAGTGAATTGTGAAGATCCACAGCAATATTCTCAGTGGCATTGCATTGTTGAAATGAATTCAAAATTGTGCTTTGTGGAAGACATCCTAATGGTTCCAATGCTGTCACTGCTATTTTTTTGGCACCTAATTTATTGACTCTTTTCATGTTTACAACTAGTTGATTTACCACACTAGCTATGAAGGCAGGAATATCCTACAAAAAAAATAATTAATTATATAACATGTATCTAAAATCTGTGTTGTTCGGACTTTTCAAAAAATATTGTTGTCGTCATGTTAGATTCTTCAAAAATGCATTATTTTTGGAGGATCCAGAAACATAGAATGACAGTTTTGAATACAAAAAAATTGTGTTGCTCGGACTTTTCAAAATATGTTGTCGTCGTCGTGTTAGATCTTCTCAAAAATACATTATTTTTGAAGAATCTGGCACACATAGGATGACCGTTTTGAAGAGTCCGAGCAACATAGTATAAATGCATATTAACATGTACAGAAAATTTATGTTGTTCTTTAAAATGTTGTCGTACTACTTGTGTTAGACTTTCCAAAATTTATTATTTTTGAAGGATCCAACACGCACATGATGATAATTTTAAAGAGTTTAAGCAACATAGCATAGAATTCTTACTTAAATTCCCTAGACAATGAAATTTCAAACATGTGTGTATTTTCTTTCTTTTAAAATGATAGTGTCTAGACCAACTTGTGTTTTCCTATATTATTTCATCAGATACCTATTACTTTTCATCGGCATATATACAAAGTACTTCTATATAACCAACAAAACACTAAGCTCAAACATATTAGCAATTTTTGTATCTATTGAAATTTGAACACGATATTTAAGATTTTATCCACTTTATTATCCACTAGCTATCCACATCCTCAGATATTCATATCAACGATGTGAACCATAACTTAATAAGTAGGGATGACAGGATTTGAACTCGTGACTTTTTTTATCCAAAACAAACACGCTATCAAATTACGTACATCCCTTCAATTGTTCCACAGTGTAATTCACCAAATCCATTAATGAATTCATCTAGTTTATAGTATAATAGGTATAGGCCAAGTTTAATTGTTCCAAAATAATGAACTTATTATAAATTATTATACATAAAATTCCAAAAGAAGTAGGTTGGTCAACATCTAAATTGGTGTCAGCAACCATTTAATATACAAAGAGGCCCTTCTATTCTACATTAAATATCAATTCTTCACTGAACAAATTCAGTTCAAAGACTATAGTACTACTTAGACTTTTTATCTCCCTACAAGAGTTTATAAGTTCAAATTTATCATCATATGGTCAAACTTGAATTCATAATTTATAAATATGATATGTTACTATCATACATATTTCAAAATTTTGTGACATATAAATTTGCACGCCACACATTATGTGTGTTTGCAAGACAAAAACTTATTCAAATGAAGAACGATAGAGAAGATTTTTAAGTTTGAACTTATCCCACTAAGAAAAATTGGATTATCTTATGAAAAGTCATGTGACTACTTTTAATAGCTTAAGTTTCAGATAAAATAGTCATACAATTTAATAATAATAATAAGAGTCATCAAAAAAATTGTTATTGATTATATGACGCTCATAATAGAGGACGGATAAGATAAAAGGACAAATAGATATCTACGTACAGTTGACAGCTTCTAAAGAAAGGGTGCACATAATATTATAGGTGAATTTCCACATCAAAATGGAAGAGAAAAATGAAAAATTTATTAAAATAGAACATAAATTCACATAATATACGCACTTCTAGACACATGATAACACAATTCAAGAAACAAATTCGTGAAACTTGTTGAGACTAACCAAGCAATATGTGTATGTCACATCAAGAAAATAATATTTTTTTTAAAAAATCAAATACATTTTTTATGGTTAAAAATGATACACCAAATCAAGCACATGTATCATCTGGTAGAATGTAATAGCAAAAATAATGCATATATTATCTTTGAGTATTAGTATATTCTTGTTTGATACACTTTTTCATGCTATATATAACTAATTTCTAATGTCTGCATTAGTTATACACTCTATTCATGTGTATCGACGAGTGTATTACTAATATCATAGATTTTTAGGTATTAGTAATGCAAAGGGATTTAATACATGTATTAGCATGATTAAAGACCCAACTACCCCTCAAAAACACTTTTACATCTTTTCCACCACAATTGTGTAGGACATTCTTATAAATAAATATTTTTATACAAAACATATTATTTTTAATACACTAGTCAAACAATGCATAAGAAATAATCTATGCATAACTAATACAAACATTACTAATACACTCTATTGAGCATTATTTTATAGACTCTACCAAACGACCCGTGTGTAGCTGCAGGACCTAGTATAATTTGTTTCATTATGAAAATTATTGGTTTGCACATAAAAATCCAAGAGAAGTACGTTTGTCAACATGTAATAGGTCTTCTACTGCTGCTGTCAGCACTCATTAATACTTTCTCCGTCCAAATTTATGTATATTATTTGACTCAATATATAATTTGATAAAGAAAATAAATGATTTTAAAAAAAAAATTGCAATTTAAAACAAGTTAAAGAGGATCCTGTGTTTATTATAAATCATATCATAAGAGATAAAATGATATTTTAAAATTAAAATATTACCATATATAGAAATATAACATTCATTTTAAGACTGATTAAAAAATAAAGAGTATTACATAAATTGAAATTGATAAAATATACAATATGCCCTTCTATTCCAAGGTTCAAAAAATATATTTCCACAATTTTTTTTATTCACGCCATGTAAAATCAATTAAAATAGAAAAACACTCATTGTTGTAGGATTTTTTTTAATTCAAAACTAAAATCTCTAATTAAAAATAGAGGGAATTCATTTCATATATATAATTTAAATTCATATTCCTTCTATCTCAATTTATGTTATTTTGTTTAAATTTCAAAAGTTAAATCTTAAGCAAATTAATTTTTTTGAAATAAAATATATTTTTAAAATTATAGAAAAATATTATAAATTATTATAATATATAATTTAAAATATTTGAAAAATCATATAAAATATCACAATAAATCTCCAAAATATCCCATTAACTCTTGGTTATTTATAAAGATCAAGATTTCGAAAATTTCATCACAAATTCATGAAATATTCATAAAGAGATCGAAATCTCATGAAATATTCATAAAGAGATCAAATACAAATCATTTTAATTCAAGAAATACTCCTAGTTCAAGAAACACGCCACCAGCAGCCCTCGAATAATGCAGATCAAGTCCAAGACCTACTAGTTCGAGAAACACGCCACTAACGGCCCTCAAATCATGGATAAATCTTATGAGAGAAGAATCAAAGAAGGAACAGAATAGTACTCACAATCTTGATGAATAAAATTATTTCTTAAAAAAAATATAAAAAAATATCACGATAAAAATATTATTTGACTTTTGAAATCGAAAATGTGAAAACGTGTCAGTTCCGAAAATTTGGTTACTCAGAAGTCAGAACCAAATGTATACTCTTTTTCTATATATATATTAAAAAAATTATTACGTCGTTTGATTTTGGGGATTCAAAATATGTGTACAAAAGTGAACACAAGAATAAAATCAAAAAAATTACTAATATTTATTATATACATATAACATATAATTTTGATTTAGTATATAAAGGATAATTTTCCAATAAAAGATTTCAGATAAATTATATATGCACCCCTAAGCTTCACTTATAAATATGTGCAAGTTGATCAAAATCTAATTGGTATAACTCTATATGACACATGCACATTAAAAATATTGAAAAAAATGTTTAAGAGAGTACAAAAAATTAAATACTAAACAATTTCTTTTTATCATAAGTAGTTTTAGTGAATAGAATCGTACGTTCCATATCGATACTCGATAGGAGCTAGGTACCAAGTATTTTGTGAATATCAAAGTACGTGCAAGTGATTTTTTTTTCCCACCCCACTCCATCAGTAAGTTGAATAGTGTTTTTATTTATCCCTAAACATGACTTGAACCCTCAATCTATTGCTCAACCACTAAAGCAAATCTAACTTATCTCATGTAAACTGACTCGACCACCACGATTATACGTGTGATAAACTATTATATTAAAGTACCTGAACTGTACCACCATTAGCAAGGTAAGCACCATAATCATTTCCAGCTAGAGAAAGCAAGAACAATGAAGATTGTTCAATATCTGCCTTTCTGTAGACTGATTTAGCCATCAATTTTTGGAAAAAATCAATTTGAGTTGTCATGTTTGGCTCTGGGACTCTAGTATTAAAAACACCAGTTCCTCCATAGGCAAAATTAACTCCATATTTTAGCCTATTTGTTGCATATTTCATCCATCTATATGGTACTGGTGACTTCAATCCCAAGAATTTTGCTGTTTTGTGCATTGAAAAAAAATTAATTATACTGTTAGGTCACTCAAAAAATATCTACATATAATATAGTAATCTTAAACATAAGACAAGTTATCTGTTATATCAATAGATAAAGATGACGATAACAATAACAACATTGACATGTCCAATATAGTTTTACAAAATACGGTCTAGCGAGAATAGAATGAATATACACAGATCTTACTCCTATTTTAGAGGTAGATAGGTGGTTTAATTTCCGATAAACAATAGATAAAGATGACATTTTATTTACATAATTGATGGATATTAGTTAAACTCGCACCTAAGGATGTGACGGCGTGATCCATAAAATAGATTGAGAATCATGAGCTCTCAGATTTGAATCTTATCGGAGGTAAAAATTCTTAATGATTTCTTCTCATTATTTGTTTAAATTTTTATGCGGATTAGAAATTTTACTAAAGGGTATCGCAATATAAGAAAAAATTAGTCACATGTAAACAATAAGGAGTTAATATATAGTGTATGTACATAAAACTAAACCTTTAACCTATTTAAATGATATAATTTTTCAACGAACAGTTGTCATTTAACACTACTTAATTAAAGGTGCCTCCAACACAATATCAACGAATAGAATTATTCAACAAACGTATTGATAAAAAATATTTATAAAATTAATCGAGATACTTATAATTTGACTCAAACATCACCAAACTTTTTTAAAAAAAACCCAACTCAAGACTTGGCATGATTGAGTTTTGGTAGAATAATAAATCATTAAAAGTGGGCAAACAAAAGTGCAATGAACAAGTGGCAAGGTAATGACAATGACAATGAAAGAACTAAAACAAACTAACAGCCCATTTGGATGGGATTATAAATTGGTCAAACTAACTTTTAAATTAATTTTTAACTTATTAGAGTGTTTGGCAAAGAATAACTAAAAATAAATAAAAAATAACTTAAAATAAGTTAAAAGTTAAAAGTAGGGTGCCCCCTACTTATTTTTTTTAACTTATAAATCATTCTATTTTGACCAAATATATTACTTTTTTGTCCTTAATTCTTTTATAATGTTAACAACTTTAAGGGTATTTAAAACATTTTGATGAAAAAAGTGACTTTCAACACTTTTTTGCCAAACACATCAAAAACACATAACTATTTATTTTTAAAATGACTTTAAAGTAACTTTTTAAAAGTTACTTTTTTTTAAGTCAATCCAAACGGGCTCTAAAAAATAATATTTTTATTGATTGATAAGAGAAAGTAATTATGGTAGTCTGACAAAATGATGCAGAAAAAGAAACAAAAGTATGAAAAATGCAACATGTCCAGCCTCAGCAAAAAAGCATACAATGCAAGAAGAAATATACTCATTGACAACCCACTATGAAAAAAGAGAAATAAATAGAAAAATATTTTTTTTTAAAATTTTTTTATTCGGTGTCCGATATCTAAAGCACGACTAAATTTGAATTCATGTTGAAAAGTCCAATATTGAAGGGTCAAAGCGCCTCCTAATGAAGACAATTTCATACCCAAGAAGATTCGAAATCAAGACCTCTAGTTAATTGATGAAAAAGTATTTACTATTCCATTACAATCCTTATCGTAGAAAAATAAATTGTTAATATAAACAAAAAGTTGAAAGACAGATATAAAGATAAAGTGAACACAATGATGAAAAAGAGGAATAGCATGGGGAGAAGCAAAAGTAAATCCTTTCATCACTTTTTATAATTTTCTTCTATAAATATATTTTATTTAAATCAAAAATCTATTCAAAATAATTTTTTTATTTCACAAAAGAAAAATAAAATTGCATATACACCATCATTAATCTCAAAACCCACTTATAAAATTGTATAAAACATGTTCTTTTATAATTTATGTAACAATATTTATCACATGCCAAATACAAAAATATATCTAGTGAATAATAACTAAAATCTAAAAAATTACTAAAACTAAATAATTTCTCTATCTCAAAACTAAGAAAAAAAATTTCAAATTTATGATTACAAAAAAAGAGTCATAAATATATATGTGACTAAAAAATCTATATGCCACGTCAACAAACCGGATAAAGTAATTTTTTAAACAACATGCTCTTCTAATGGTAAATATTTATTTAAACTTCATGTTCAGTCAAATATTATTATGCGTCAAATAAAATTAATTAATAAAAAAAATACTAATAATAATAATAATATTTTAATTTACCTAGGTAATCGGTGAGAACACGTCCATCGGAAAACCTGCCGGAGGGCTTGCCGGGAAAAGTGAGGCCATAAGGTTTTTTCCAAGAATTAGCCATTGATTTTCTGTTATTACCAGTATCAGCATAAGAATCTCCAAATACAAATAATGTTGTTGGTTTAAAATCATAAATTTGGTGATCTTTTTGGTCATTTTTGTAACTTTTTGGGTTATTATTGCTATTCTGGTGATGGTGATGGTGATGGTGATGGTGATGATGCGAACCTTCAACTTGAACACCCCATAACAACACTGTAAAAATTACAACAAAAAAGAAATGTATTATTGTTCGAATTCTATGTATTGACGATAACAATAACATATTTAGTGTGATTTTATATGAGGTGTTTCAAAAGGATGACAGAGGTGGAGTCAGAATTATACTGTTTATACGTAGTTAAAATTATATTTTTATATATTTACTCTATATTTTGAAGTAAAAAAACTTGATTTCGCCGTAAAAAGTGGTGTGTACTCTTATTTTGTAAAGATAAAAGAATTGTTTATAATGGAAATTCAGCTCAAATAAAACATTTCAAAGCAGATTTTAAAAAAAATATATATAATAGTGAAAAAATATGTTGAAATTAATGGAGAAAAATTCTATATACTAACACTAAAAAATAATATTTACATATATAGGTCACTAATACTGTAATTACACTTGAATCATATGTTAAACTACATTAATAATAAGTAGCAAAACTACATAGACAGAAGGGTGGTCAATTAAACGCAGAATAACTTTAAATCTGGTATCTTTTGATAAAATTCTTGATTTTGCCAAAATATTTATATTATCACGATATGAAAATATTGATTTCATCACTACAAATAATGTAAAAATAAATAAATTACACTGACAAAATATATAACTTAAATCTAAA
This sequence comes from Solanum appendiculatum, assembly GCA_018342035.1. Taxonomy (NCBI): domain Eukaryota; kingdom Viridiplantae; phylum Streptophyta; class Magnoliopsida; order Solanales; family Solanaceae; genus Solanum; species Solanum appendiculatum. Next base: position 490,402 of record JAGDQO010000642.1, read on the forward strand.
AAAGTGTACCTGTGATGAAGGAGAAGGAGAAAATGAAGAAGTTAGAGATCTTCATGGATATTTTATTTGAATGGAATGGAGAAAAAGAAGAATAGTGAGATTCTGTTTGTGAATTATAAACATATTTATAGATATGATAAATAAATAAATAAAAAGAATTGGAGGTGGACATTGACTGGTGGAGTATAATTTGGTTTTTTAAAATAAATAATAATAAGTGAATATTTACCAATTTAACTTAATGGCCATTTGGTTTATGAAAAAAGTCTTTAGTTTTGTGGTGGGGTTTCTTTTTTGGAAAAAAAACCATATTGTAAATGATGGGATGTATTCTTTTATTCAAAAATATTTTTAAATGTTAGTATTACTTAGAGAATTTGGTTTTTTTTTTTATAACTGTGTTGTCTGTTTTCAATATTTTTTATTGTCATAGAGAATATATAACATAACATGAAAGATCGGTTTCATAGAAAATATAGTTGTTAAAGTAAAATGTTCTTATAGAGAATGACTATCATAAAGAAGTTTGACTATAAGTAAAACGATTTAATTATTTAAATCAATGTGAAGAAATTATGTAGCATTTTCTTTTTCTCGTGATTAGAGGCGGGACGGACGGTTCTAAACACAACGCACTTACACAATCAGATTACGAATAAATAAATTACAGGTAAATCTATCGAACAACGTGAATGATAACGTATAATAAATGATAAATGAATTTGTTATGACAGATTAGATTATATTAATGATATATCAAATTAATGTATTGTCAATTGTCAGCAATGATTGGGCCAATATGGGCTGGAATTAATTGGCCCAAGTGTTTCAGGCCCAAATGATATATCAAAGTTGTCCAATGAAGTTGAAATATTGGAGATCTTAAAACCTAAGTCACAATTCAAATCATGGCACGTATTGTCTGCTTTGGTCTAACATGACTCACAATTTTGTCTCTTGACGATGCCATCATCGAGCCCAAAAGGCGCATATATTTGAAGTTATAAATTTGTGTTATGCATAGTAAAATTATTCACTTTTCTCTCCCGTTGAAATATGTGATAATTTAACTAAGGTGCCAAGCTATATGCACCCTTTCATCAGGAGCTTAACAATCTAAAAATCTATCAGTCCTTCTCTATGACTGACTTTCTATCATGCATCACATACACCCTCTTTAGGGATTCGAGCGTCCTCGTTGAGATTTGCTCCACCACTATACTGAGGAAGTGTCTTATCTCTGATACAATATTTGTCATAACCAATAAGCACAAATATAGCACACATTGTCCACTTTGGCCCAACATGCTCATAGATTTGTCCTTTGGACTATGCCATTACCGAGTCCACAACTGCGCATATCATATGAACTTGTGTCTTGCCTTCTAAAGTTCTTCACTTATCTTTCACATTAATTTCGATATGAGATTCGCCTTAATTATCATATATAATACCTCTTTTCCCGAAGCTTAAATTGGCCTTCTTTGTGTCCGTCCTCGTTGGCCCGCCCTACGTCATGACCTCACACCAATATATATATATATATATATATATATATATATATATATATATATGTATATAATGAGATTTTATTTTATTTCTTAAAAAAAACACATAATTTTAGAGTTGCTTGGAAGTTTTAGTCACTACGAAAATTGGTTGAGTAATATTCAACTCTATCCTAAAACTTTGCTTATTCAATGGAAAAGAAAATTAAACTTTGCACGTAAGTAATTCCAACGGACGATCCCTTTTGTTTAATATTGTATTTCCAATTAAATTACAGTTTTATAACAATATCGTTTATTTGGATATTTTTTTTATTGTTTTAATAGAATATTATTATAAATAATATATGAAAAATCAATTCTAACAAACTTTTTCTATTATAGTAAAATTGTTATAGAGATTCCAAATTATATTTGCATTTGATAGTGAACCAAAATTTTATTTGTGAATACTCTTAAAACATTTTGCTAATTATGAAAAGATTATCCTAAATTTTATTTCCTTCTTTCTCACAAAGAGGAAAGGAAAAAAAAGTAAAATTCACAAATAACTACTTTTAATCTTAATAAAAAGGGGTTGTTCACTGATTTAATTAAATCAAGATTCACATTATGTAAAATTCATTTAAGTAATAAGTGTTCCCTACTAAGAATTTCGTTGTTTCTAACACTCAAGCTCGAAACCTCTGATTAAACATGACATCGATAACGACGGAGTGGAAATATCAAACCCAAATAAATAAAAAACAAGATACAATGAAAGGAAGAATAACTAAATGATACCCTATTTCAGTTTGAATACATACATGAAAATGATGTCCATTTTATAAGCCCTTTACATATTTCCCAGAACTAACTGAGGTTTATTTAGTTGCAAGGAATGGAGGAAAAATGAAGATTAAGAACAATTGCTGTAATGGATGTTGTTAGAAAACACGACGTTCCTCGATCTCCTGGTCAGGATTCACACGCGGGAGAGACCGATAGATCCAATGGTAATCATGGTTTCATTAACGTTTTCTTTATATAATCCAGAACTTCATCCACATCAACTGTCCACGCTACTGAAACCGGGGAATAATCTGTCCAAGGATTGCTCGTATTCCACCTAATTATAACGATTTATTAGTTCTAATACAGAGTTTGGCGCTATAGGCAAAAATAAAAAAGTTCAAATACTGTGTGTTGCTCAGACTCTTCAAAAAATGTTGACAGATGAATGTCGGATCCTCTGGGAGTAGTGCATTTTTGGAGGATCCGACAATGGTGTGGCAACATTTTTTGGAGTATTCCGAGTAACATAGCAAATACTTACTTCTTTAGCCCTTGGTCCATCAAGGTGTGCCCAACGCAGATGCCCTGTGTCTCAACCCTCACAACGCCCTTCTTGAAGGTGAAGAGTTCAGGCCGAACTAGTGCAGCAAAGCTAACAGGATCGTGTAGGAAAATTCCTGCAAAAAGGACGGCGTATTATTATCAGTGGTGCCTAACCTATGTTGCTTGGACTCTTCAAAAATGCCGTCAGGTGCATGTTGGATCCTCTAAAAGTGGTGCATTTTTGAAGGATCCGACACGGGTGTGGCAACATTTTTGAAGAGTCTGAGCGCCAATTGATAAGAGATGATCACGAGAAAAATGCAAGAGGGTGGTTTAAGAAGCAGTGTCAGTCCTCCAAAAACAATATAAGAATGCAGAAATTACCATAGACACCGTCTGATTTCACATGCCAATCACGGTAAAATTTGCACATATCGGACACAAATTTAGCGTGTTTCCCTTCGGATTGCTTTAGTTCTTCAAGATCAGCATCTAAAAGCAGGGAAGCATAGTCTTATTTAAGAGGTGAACAAAAATATACAATTAAAGGTGCAAAAAATAGAAGCATTCGACATATTTAAGCAGTGAACATTCACCTTTCAATTTGACTTGTGTTGTAATATTGATGCCTACAACATCAATATTTGCCCCCGACGTAAACACAACATCAGCAGCCTCAGGGTCCCCATATATCTGCTTCATCAGAAAACTAAGCAAATGAGTAAACAGTAACAAATTGGATAATTGAATACAACAAAAACTGTTTCTTCAGCTTTGCATAATGAATAAGTGAACATGCAAAAATCGTTGAGCTTATAGATGTTGACAACAATATGAAATGATGTATAATACACAGGAATTCGTAGTATTTCTGCTAACATAATGCCAAAAAGGACCCATATTATACTCAAATTACAAGGATAACTTGTTGTCTACTAAACATTTTTATGTAGTGCATGGTAAATATTAAAGACAGACGTTTTTGCACAGACGTTACAGGACTTAACAACTACATAAGCATGCTTCCACATTGTAAGACATTACAACAACAACAGCATGCCAAATGTAGTCTCACAAATGGGGCCTGGGAAGGGTGGTGTGCACGCAAACCTTCACACCTTACCTCTTCCTCTGTGAAGTAGAAAGGTTGTTTTCGATAGACCATTGGCTCAGAAAAGCATACCAAGTATCAACGCAGGTTTGAATAAGGAATTGTAAAACATTGTAAATATTATAGTATTTATATACCCCACTGGGAAAGAAATCACCCACATTTGCTTCTGCAGCAGGATTAACATTTCCTAAAGCAAAGAAGGAACCACCGAGTACAACCACTCTCTTCACCTTGCTTGCAAAGGTTGAGTCCCTTTTGACAGCCTAACCAACACATAACGATGAAAATTTTGTAAATGCAAGGTGAAATCAGAAACTTGAAAGTTGTGGAAGTTTTGAGATACAGCGTACCAAAGCCAAGTTTGTCAATGGTCCCAGTGCAAGTATCGACACTTCACCAGGATATTCAGAAACTTTTTCCACCAAGAATTCAGATGCAGATTTGTCAATTTTCTTTGAATTTGGAGAAGCTAAGAATAAGTTGCCTAATCCATCTGAGCCATGAACAAAGTCTGCAACACGTGGTTCCCCTCTCTATAGCAAGAAACAAGAGTTAGGTGACAATGTGTTGAGAAGCTACAAGGGAGAAAGGAAACTAAGCATAAACTAAACAAAAAAATCGTGTAAAAGCAATTATTGTTTTTACTCTTTAATCTACTCTAATATATATCTACACAGTAGAAAAAACGTTAAAAAATTAGCTTCATGTTAGGTATCTTCAAGTGATGCTGCAATCACTTGTATCTTTGGAATAGCAAGTGAGATTGCAAAGAGAATAAATTGGTTCTGTTAGAAGGGATATACGGTAAAAATAAAAACAAAATTACCTTCAGAGGTTCAGGGCTACCCTCAGCCACTGGAACATCCGGATATCCTGCAGCTTCACACTATCATTTTGCAAATTAAGTTAAAGAAGTAATTGATCAAGAACTTGATCCACAAACATCTAGTAGATGGAAATTGTAAACATGATGAAAGGAGAGAAACTTAGATAAATAAAAATAAAATTAAAAACATACCAAAAGTAATGCATTTCGTGTAGCATATTTTGTAGTAACGTTGCCAAAGATTGTAGTCAAGCCTATGATCTCAACTTCTGGTGTCTGAAATGCCATTAGTATTGTCATACTGTCATCTGTTATCAACGAAAACAAAATTAGCTCCAATGTGACAAATGGGAACCATATCGAACATGAAGCTCATCAGGAAACACATATAAACACAACTCAGCCTGTTGAATACCTATTATGAGAGAGATACGGGTCTTTCTTTTTCATTCACACAATTTATCCCCCATATTTGAGATGATACAAATGAAAGAATTTCTTGAAATTTTTTCAAGCATCACTAAGTATTATACTTTATCTTTTTCTTGGTTGAGGAGTCACCAAGTATCATATTACTAAGACTGCATTAGTTTCTACTTGAATGAAGCACAACTTCTATGCCAAAGAGTCACCACAAGATATGCTCTTGGAAAATTTCCTCTTTAACGAAGAAAATAGCTTTGCCAGAAAAGAGATTTCAGAACAGAAAGGGCAAACCGTTCCAAGCTAGGATAAGTGCTAAGCTTCCTTCAAACTTCTCGATCTGGGAAACCTCATCAACTCTGCTCTTTTGGGATAAGGAAGAGAACAGAAGGAAATCAGATATTCAAGGAAACCATCCTGCTATTGCATTGTGTTTTCTCTTCTCGAAGACATCTTTCTCTGATCAAAGAACGACTCTCCTTGAGTTGGATTTTGGTTTGGTTTCACAGGTTGCATTTATTTGATACTTCTTTTCTTACTCTCTCTAGTATCGAACTCACAGCATACTCTTATTGATATTTCATCTTGTCCTTTTTTTATATATTACCCAACCATCTTTGCTACTTTAGTTTCCTCAATACTATTGACGTTCGAAGTTCCCAGTCCAGAGTGATGTTACAGATTGTTAATAGTGATTACTACATACACAAAGTTTGCAATCAAAAATTGGATTATAGTTGTTACCGAAGAATTAAGAAAATTATAGAAGCCACCTTGTGAAATTTGTCAAAAAAGTTAATATAATTTCTTAGGTGCCTATGGGCTAGTACTATCTCTCTAGTTCGTCATGAAAGTAACACAACATTCCGTGACTAAAAGAAGTCACAAAATTATGAAAGATCGTATATAAAGTTAATTGCATACTTTCATATATTAAAAGTATAGCTAATTTAGGATGACGAAAAGCTACTTTATCTCCAACATTCTCTTCAAAACAAACTGAAACAATCCCAAAATTCACAAATTGCAGAAAGAAGAGAATATATTCTATCTGATTATTGTAATCAAAATAGACACAATAAAGTAACTTGGGCCCCTTTTCTATATAGAATCTGCCCTTCCCTTTGCACTTTTAACAACAAAAAAGAAGAATCTTCAAGTACACAAAACTGAATCCCAGAAAAGATACCACATTCCCTTAAGAACTCCCAAAACAATACAAAATTTCCCAAAATGTCATCTAGTTGTCTAAGAAACTCAAAACCCAATTCTAATCAAACAAACAGTTCAGCTGAAAAAATCACTAAAAATCTCAACTTTAAATTCATCCATGAAAAAAGAACACCCAAGTTCAAGAAACTGAAAAAAAAAATACTGAAATTTGCTAAAGTTCCCAACTTTAAACAAAAGGGTCATCTATTTGTCTAACATAATCAAAACCTAATTACCATGACATAAACAATTCGCCGAGGATGTATCGAAAACAACATCTCTACCTCCCAAAGTAGGGGTAAGGTCTGTGTTCACCCTACCGTCTCCAGATCCCACTTGTGGGGTCTATTGGGAACAACCTCTCCATCTCCCAAAGTAGGGGGTAAGGTCTGCGTTCACCCCAGTCTCTTCAGACCCCACTTATGGGGTCTATTGGAAACAATCTCTCTACTACCCAAAGTAGGGGTAAGGTCTGCGTCCACCCTACCCTATCCAGACCCCACTTGTGGGGTCTATTGAAAACAACTATCTACCTCCCAAGTTAGGGGTCCCTACCCTCTCCAGACCCCATCACATAAACAATTCAGCCAATTACTAAAACTCTCCACATCAAACTCATTCATGAAAAACAAACAACACCTAAAATCAAGAAACTGAAAAAAAATGCTGAAATTTGCTAAAGTTCTCAACTTTAAACAAAAGGGTCATCTATTTCTCCAACAAAATCAAAACCCCATTACCATTAACTAAACAATTAGTTGAAATTCACAAAAAAAAAATCTCAACACCCAAATTCAAGAAACTGAAAAAAAATGCAGAAATTTGCTAAAAGTTCCCAACTTTAAACAAATTTATTCTTAGGGTAAGAAGAATTATTACCAATACCAGGGTCAGTATCAATGATGATCATTTCACGTTGCTTAGCAAAAGAATTGTTGGAAGCCACCAAATCACCATCACAAATCGACATTCTTGAAAACTTTTCAAAAATTCAAAAGGGAAATTTTTTTGAAGAAAAAAAAAAGGGAATCTTGGGACCTTGAAAGGCAATGAAAGTGCAATATAATAACAAAAATTAAAATTGTGGGATTTATTAATAAGTGAATAAAAAAGGATAAGAGTTTGTAAGAGTCAGCTCTGATGATGAGCTGAATTTTCTAAAAAACTCTGCTCCTTTTTTTTTTTCCTTTTCTTGTTTTATAGAGTTGTGTTATGTGTGAATATATATGAGTTTGGGAAAGAAAAGTAGATAAGAATATGTGGATCCTAATTTGATTCCATTGTGTTCTTTTCGGGTTTTTCATTCGGTGTTTGGTGTTTTTTTATATTCAAGGCGTGCATATAAAATCTGAGGTTGACGTTATAGACAGAATTGGATTCATAATTTGAAATTTATGAATTTTTGAAAAACCTCGTGTTAATATATAATTATAATTGAATAAAATGATATCTTAATTTGATTCGCATTGTGTTCTTTTTGTCTTTTTCACTCGACATCTGATATTTGAAAATTAAAGACAATATTTATTTTTAAGGCTCAAATTGCAGACCTCATATTGATGGTATTGTCACAAAGGTGTATTCAGAATTTGAATATTATGTATTTCTATAATAATAATTGGTAAATTGGTATCTTAACTTGATCCTCATTGTGTTCTCTTTGTATTTTTCACTCGGTATTTAATATTAAAAAATTAAATATCATTTTATTTTTATTGTTCAAACTCAATGTTTCATGTTGTCATTATAGGCAGCTATAGATTCAGAATTTTAAGTTTATAGATTACTGCAACAATCTCAAGTCAATTATATACAATAATAGTTGAGTAAATTGGTATTGGTATCCTAATTTGATTCACATTCTCTTGGGTTTTTCACTCGGCTTTCAAAATCCAAAAAATAAAGATGATTTTAATTTTAGGGCTCAAATTTTGAGACTTCATGTTGATCTTATAGGTAGATGCGAATTTAGAATTTTAAATTTATATGTTTCGATAAATTTCAAGTTAAATATATAACAATATCGAGGTTCAGAATATAATATTTATAAATATTTAATTGATTTACATAAAAGTTATTGAATTTCCGTGAACATGCACAATAAATTCATCCTAGATGGAGGAGTACTTATTGTGGAAATCGAGAGAATTTAAAATTTTATACCATAGCATATTTTCTTTGGTTAAAAATCGTTTAGAAGATAAAGATCAAAATACGTAATTTCACTTTTTTTATGGGTTTCTCTTCCACCCAATAGCTATTAATGTTTTTGACAATTGTAGACTAAATTATTTTTTAAAATATGAATTAAGAAAGCTCTAGATTTAGTTTAATATACAAAATTGGTTGATTTTGATTTTATAAATTTGTTGATCCAAAAAAAGAATATCATACCCGATAAGGCTAAGCGGAACGAAAGAAATTTTTTATGAAACCATTTCTCCACACAAAACTTGTGAATGAGTGATTATTTGATAGTAATTCACGTCATGTCATGTTATATTAATAAAAGACAGTCTAATGCACTAAACTTTCACTATGTGTAAGATTTAAGAATAAATTAAACCTTAAAAATCTATTATACATAACCTTACTTTATATTTCTAAAAGAAATTATTTTCATAACTCAAACAACACGTTACATCAACCAAACCCTAAAAGACAATAATTTACTTCTTGTTAAACTAAGATACAAAGAATAACCATCTATGTTGAGGATCTTTAAGGAATTGTAGATTTATCCAACTCAAGGAATAAACATTAAAAAAATAATGTAATTTATAATATTTTGCTACCAACTAAAAAGGATATTCTTAAATTACCTCCTAGTTAGTGAAACAAGATGAAACAAGAAAGACAAGGGTGAAAGAGAAAAAAACTTTTTGCGTTACGTTTCAATGAAATGAAAATCAAAATACGAAATCAAGCAGTAATATATGGTATAATCACATATATATTACACACGTAAGTTAGGCTAGCAATAAACCTGACTACAATGAACGAAGAAAAGAGTCATCGCCACTTAAGCAACGTGCGAGAAAACTCGCAAGTAAAGATTTTTCATTCCCAATATTAGGTTTACTTAACAATAAGCATATCTATTAAAGAAAATATTATTGGTTATTTTACAATTTAAAAGTTGTTGGACATAAATTATTGCACGTTATAGCACATGTATTTGACCTGGAAATTACATGGAACTACATTTAATAATCCATTCAATAATGTCACATGCACATGGATTGATACAAGTGACTTTTCAACACCTAACAAAATTGAATAACGAAGTGTTTGATTTTAAAATCAACAACAGTCATATTACATACGTCGATATATATATATATATATTTAGCAAAAATCGAACAAATGGATGTGTCAATAATCTGTTAAAAAAAATATTTACATGTGAGAAATATCACCATAAGACATGACAATCTAGAAAAAAATCTTAAAAGTGATACATCCCTTCCCACATTTTTTTCCATTTGAACAAAAACAAAATAATACATTTTCATACTTTTTTTTTCTCAATACTAATTCTAAGTTGAGAAATTTAATTTAACATGGAAGTGAAAAGATCTAGTCCAAATTTTACTGTGAAGTCAGTAAAAAATTCTTTAGATCAAATCTTCCTGCCTTTTGTTTTCATCATAATGCACAAGCTTTCATGTCTTGGCATTAGGGGAACCAAAAATATTAGCTGCACTCTTTGCTAAATGGCTTTTCATATTCCCACCAGTTTGTGTTGGGCCCTTTGCATTTGTCATCTCGGCCGCGAGAGCCGATTTCTTTATCTGTCAAACGAACAACGACCGATCAGCAAACAATGACTGACGGGACAAAGGTAGCCTTCAGATTACAGGTTTAGCGAAACCAGTAGCTTTGGCTCAAACCATGTATATGTGATGTGTTAAGATATTCAGATTGAGTTTAGAGCTCTGTTACAATCCATAAAGTTCAGATTTTGGATCCGTCTCTGTTACTGTCACATTATCTTCTCATTTTGAAATAGATATGTAAAGATGAAGCCAATCACAAGCAGCAGGACGAGGAAAACAATTAACTTACCACTGCAATTCTCTCCTTGTGGATGTCACTTGTAAACTGAGAAACCAGAAAAGAAACAATCAGATAACAAGAAAAGATTGAAAATAAATATTACACCACAAAGAAGTCTAAAGATGTAGTATTGAACTCACTGGCTTCTTGTAGGCTCTGATCTCATCCCCGCCAAAACCTGGGAGAGTCATATTCCAATTCCTTTCTGTGTCAAATACACTTTAATAGGTTAGGTACTGCATAACGTTGGACCAGTCAGGAAAAGAAAGTAACTTACCAAGATGAAGAAGGATGTCCTTTGCTTCCAATGTATTGGATTTTCGATGCTTGGCCAATGAACAGCCAAATGTGGTAATCTGGTCAAGCAGAAAGAAGTAAGGACCAGTGCAAAAATGAGGAACGCGTTGTTAACATAGTATTGTCATTTGGCTGGAGAATATACAGGTTCAAAGGGACTCTGATATCAACTTAAACCACCCAACAAATATGGAAAAAAAAATAATTCATAACTCTGATGCTACATGCCGTGGTGTAGAATGAATGAGCAGCTGATTATAGAGCTCTTACTTTCTAGAAGTGTGAGGAATGATCAGCCTTCCCTTTCCTCCTACCATAGGCCACCCCGACTTAAAAAGGGGATTCAGGTTCTCCGTATGTTACCAGAACTACAAGTTCAATAAATGTGAGTCTTAATACACAAATCCTACTAGATCTGATATTGCCTTCCCAAAGATTGTTTTACATCCATTAGCTGCACTCACCCTGTCAAGTAACTAATACTGCCTCTCCCGTTAATTTTCTTTCCCTCAACCCATCTCCCACTTTTAATTCCTGCCACAACATTTTAGGAGGAACCATAAAGTACTGGATGTTGATATCAATTATCTGTCACATGAATCCTCTAGAAAAGATTCACGCATTAATTGTAACCCAGAAACTGACAAGGAACGGCTGATTTGAAGAGAGAGAATGAACAATTTTCCAACCCCCTCCTCTGTACTCCCTTTAGGTTTGTAGAATCACACATAGTATAGCTACAAGGAATGAGCTCCCAAATCGCTTTGCATTTACATAAAATTTCATTTCAAGAAAAGCAAAATATCCAATTGAAAGAGATAAAAGACATTGATCTGCATAGGAAAGAGTCTATCTCATAAATAAAACAAGAACTTGAATGACAATGGGAGCAAATCTGAAATTCTCCTTAAAACTAAGAACATACGCTCATTGCATACATAACACAAAAAAAAAACTTTATGCATGCTACAAAGAAAATCATAGTTTAGTACAAACAGAGACCTCGATCAGGTGGCAATTTCAACCTTTCTTGTACTTATCAGGAAGTAAGCAATAAATGAAACCGTGTACCCCTGAGACCATATTCTCTTCTTTGTTTTTTGGATAAATATCCCTGAGCTTACAACATTGAATGGAATTGTAAAAAGTAATGCATTATCTATGAAAATGAACTAGCTAGCTTTATCTTATTAAAGCATGGCCAGAACTTCAGCCCCACTAGAGTACTTCTGAGAATAATCTTACAATATACCTATCAGATTGTCAGGTGAGGTTTCAGATTGAAAGAAATATTTCAGTGTGAAACAACTAGAATATGAACTTACAGATTCCACAAATTCCTCTGCTATATCAACGAGGATGTCTTCAACTTCAGCATCCAATTTCTCTGATGGATCAATCTGTCAATGAGAGATGCAGGTCAAGCAATTGAATCATAAAGGCAAAGAGAATAGACAGGTACCTGATACAAAAATCAAATAGCAGGAGAGACAGGATAAAATGTCGAGAGATTTTGTTCATTTTGCAAGTTGACTATGAATGACAAGGCTTCTTTTATTATATATATTTATTTATACACCTCAGATTTCAACATGATTGCTCCTCCTTTTTTTACCTGCCTTTACACTTTAAGAAGTTACTTTGGCCAAAACAGGAACTCTTACCAAAACATCAACTAGTGATAGCACTCCATTTCCAGTGACTGATGAAAAACAGTGTTTTTTTGGGCAAAAATACCATTGACAGAGTCGCCCAGGGGACGGGGTGGTGGTTGAGGTATATGGGTAACCTTAAGATCCCAGGGTTTAAATCCCAATCGGAGCACTCAGTTTCCATATACTCAAACCTTGATAGGCATGTTGACCCGGCACCTATACTTGTGGTCTGCCCATTGGATTCAAGCTGGCACAGACACCATCAGATAATTTATAACTACAAAAATTTTCACCAGCTTCCAACTATGATGAAGTATCACTATTACACAATGGGATGTATGGGTTCAATATGTATACTATCAATGGATCCTGCAAGCTTATAAGCATCAAAAGCTTTCAATAATATTTTATTCTCCCGTATCTTATTTGCATACATTTACTTGCTAGAGCTGAATCCTTCAAATCAGACCTAGCATATTCTGATTGCAAATTGAACATCTGATTCTTGACAGTTTGCAAGCAGATAAATCATAGCAAGTAATTGCTGTAAAAGCAATAGCCTGAAAGTATATGACAGGGTAAACACCATTATTTAGGACGTGTGCTCAACCCACACATCATTCATTGCACTCACTTGGTTTATTCAAAACCAAAAGCATATCCTCATAAAGTTAAACCACTGCTTCTAGTGAAATCTTCCTGTACTACGGTCAAAAGCTACAATGGACTGCACACCAGAAAATTCACAGCTGTAGTGCTGCCTTACACTCAGGTAAATGGTGACTACTCATTCCCTACCAATTTACAGACGAGTCAACATAACTGAGATTAACTTCCTGAGTAGCAGTCATAATTTATACTGCTAAACTTGAAGTCCCTATCATGCCGAATCATGGTAGCCCAGTTGGTTTGCCTACCTAAACTTTCACCTTGGTAGTGGGGGTTCAATTCTCTGCCTTGTAATCCCCTATCAAGCTGAAACACCTTCCTAAGAGGTTTGCTACTTGCCTCTTCAAGAATTAGAGGTAGAAAGACTTGGAAAGCTACCTATTACTGGGTTCCCTCATCTAACTAATCTCAGCTTGCAAGCTAACAGGATAAAGCTTTACAAGCAACATCACTATTTAGGAGGGCATCATATGCACAATCTTGCCATGGGGCAGCCAAATGAACGAATGTTCTACTTGTCAAGTAAAGACATCTAAGCAAATAAAAACATTTGAAACTACTACAATTTAATATCTAACTAAAATGATAAGACTAGACTAAATCATATATCTAACTAAAATGATAAGACTAGACTAAAGATAAGACTAGATAAATTCTTTAATAAGACTTTATTTCAAACTAAAGGATACGATAAATAAAAAGCAACTGTATCATTTTTTTTTATCAGCTACATCATCTAGTTAATAGTAATAGCTTCTCAATTACTGAATCTAGTATAGCTGCATTCTCAACACAATGCAAGCAAAAGTATCTCATCCTATCAACTGACATGGAGCTTAATAATCTTACTTAAACACAAGTTTCAAAAACACCTATCTCATGGAACTTCAAGATTAGTACTGATAAGAAAACAACCAACAACTGCGTCTCATTCCCAAGTCCCAAACACTGATAAGAAAATCAAACAAGCAAAATGCAAATTCGTAATTATTGGTGGAAGGTCCTCCTCCTTTGACAAGCAAGAAATACCATGCAGGAAATTAACGTTGTGAAGTGATCCAGCTATGATCTACATGCCGACATAGTGAAGACAGGTAAAGCCTGAACATGTGTTCTCCTTTAAATTCCATCAATCTATACAGGAATACTTGTAAAAAAATGGGTATATACAGGAATAATTTCAAGAAAAAGGACTCTCTATATCAGGTAGATCATTAAATATTCTCAACACTGGGAGACGACGAGTTTAACATGTCTACACTAACCTGGGTCACAATCTCTTGGATGCTTCTCTTGCTTAGAATCCTAGTACAAGGATCCCCTATCTCTAAAGTGGTAGCAGCCTTACTAGGTGGTCCTGGCTGGACTGCAGTGGGTTGCATCAATGCATGCGATGAAGGTCTCTGGATTCCTAATCCCTGACCCCGGCCAAGTGGTTGATTAGATAATGATTGTTGAATCCTGGATGGAGGCATCTGTTGCCCCAAATGATCTTGGGACTGACTTGAGGTTGAAGGCTGTGACTGTTGGGCAGAGGATGTAGTAGTAACGGTATGCTGATGCGGCGAAAGAATATGGGACCTTTGATGCAAAGACTGAGGACTAATTTGAGGTCTCAATAACGGTGTCGGCAAAGGGGGCTTCCCCGGTGCTCCTGAAGATAACCATGGCTGAGTCTGTGTCCTTGGACTTTGAGAGGTAGTAGTATGTGATTGGGACGGCGGAAATCCGACTGACTGAACTCTCAACATGCTATGGCCTTGAAAATTCTGCAAGGGTAAATGAAGAAGACACAAATAACCTCAATATTTTACAGCTACCTGGACCTAAACAACCAAATACAAAGAACTGATATCTCTCGTAAGGAATTACTAACCTGTGTAGCAGCAGACTGACTACTAATGCTCGTCTGAGGTCTAATCGAAGAGGAGACAGGTCTCAGTTGCTGAGGAGAAACCCCTGTGGGGCGCATTGGTGAAGTTGAACCAAGTGATCCCATCATTCCCATCCCATGCATTCCTTGTATAGGCTGCCTCACCTACAGATAACAAGAATCAGTTAAAATTCAATATAAAATGTAAATCAAGAACCCAGAGGCGTGAATTCACACAAAAATTCAAAGTACGCAAATCCCTAACTGAAAGAACCATATTCATATTTCAACAAAAAACAGACCCAACCACATAAACCAGAGTGACCAAGATCCAAAATCAGCTTACATTTCATGAAATGCATTCCTCTTTCCTAATTCCTACATAAGATACAATAGCGGATTCGGAATACTAAATCAAGCAACCTGAATCATTCTATGTCTTTCTTACTATTAAGTACTCCCTCTGGTCATTTTTGTCTGCCGTTTAAAGTTTTGACATGTCCAGTAAGAAAATCATTAAATGACACCAATCATTACGGGTATTTGACCAAATATAATGGCATGGTCAATTATCTCCAACACAGTTATGTTAAGCTTTACCCCGCTACTGACTGTGGTACTTTGTACTGTGTCTCCGAATCGAACCTTGCATGGTAAAATCACAATCCATTGCCTTGATCCAGTTGGTTACATCCATCCTTATGCCCTACATGTTAAAGTCTCAATTTTGATTCTCTATTACCCAATAATGTAGAACTATTATTATAATTAAATCAAAATTGTTTGAATTCTAGACGTAGCATAGTACTCATCTAACTTTTTTCTAAATCTACTTTGCACGCACCTCAACTATTCAACGAGCACCATGATCTTCATATCCACTTTATCTACCACTGGGTCACTACCCCAGGATCTACTCTAATCTTGTTTTGATAATTTTACTGCTTTAAATTTCTCCTTTTTAATATTGAATGATCTTCAGAGCCTACCTTTAGCAGATTATTAGTTTATAAATTAGGCTGCAATTGAAATTTTTTCGCTGTTCAAGAACCAAAACAATATAGTAGGCAAGAATTGGCACAGACAATTGTAATTGCATACATATAGGAAAAAGGATAGGCGAAAAGGCGAAGAATTTAAAACCTGTGAGGTAGTTGAGGTGGGCGGCGAAGACTCAGGCAGATTGCGACCTAAACCACCTAATTGCTGCCCATAAGAAGGCGTCGTCAATGAAGAGAAAGAACTACTAGGGTGATGAGCAGGTACTCCCATAGCCATACCACTTCTAGGGTTTTGGTTTTGCATAGAAACCGAAGAAGACGAAATCGAAGAAGAAGATGATGACGACGAGTGAGGTGGTGGTGGTGGAGGTGGAGGAGGTAACGAAAAGTGTTGAAAAGGTGAAGGCTGTTGCCATGGCCGGCCAAAGGGTTGTCTTGCTTGAGCATTTTGTGAAGTGGGTGCTAAAGGGCTTTGCTGTTGCGCTGCGGCGGCGGCAGTGATGGTACCGCCAGGAGTGATGGTGGTGGTGGTGATGGTTTTAGTACCTGAAGTGATGGTGGTGGTTGTTTTAGTAACTGAAGTGGTGGTGGTAGGGTTTAGGTTTACTGGTTGTGATGCTACTAATGTAGTGGTTGTTGTAGAAGGGAGTTGACTGATTGCGGCGGAGGAAGCAGGTGGTGGAGCCGGAGATGGTGCCGGAATTTGTTCAGTTGGCTGTGAAATGGGTGTCGCCGGCGCCGGTGTTGTCGGCGGTAGTTGACTCTGCTCCATTGGAATAGATAAATATTTTCAATGATTAATTGAGAGGTTTTTGGGGAAATGATTATATATAGATAAATATATAATTTTGCTCTATTTATTTGTTTCCATTTAATATGATTTTCACTAACTTCACTTGCTACGTCAACTCAACACAAGTTACGAATAACTTTGTCTATCAAAGTTTGGACTAATAAAAGTATTTATGAATATTTCAATTATTTTATCTGATATTAATTTAGATACTTGCTATTTCATGTTAGCATAGTTATTAAATAGCAAATATTGAACATTTTTTATTACTAACAATTTGACGTCGATAAAGTATAACCGACTCACAACGAAAGAAAAAAGAAGAGACTAATTGCATACACAAACTTAGAATTATTATTGGAATTGGAAGTTATTTTTTACAATAAAATTTGAAGTAATTGCAATTTGACTACAATAAAAACTCCATAATACAATCAATCACAAATCATAATATCCAAAAATGAAAATGAAAAAGATAAGTGAAACACTCATCACCATTCGTTTAAAAGGATTATTTCAGCACATCTTAGTATTCATGTTGGGATTTCACTTATTCGAATTAACTTTGTGTAAGGCCTATAAGAGAGAAAGCACTCCCTACCAAAATTTTTCTTTCATATACAAATCTTGATTCCGAGACCTTTTGATTAAGGAGGGAGAGATCATATTCATCACATCATAATCTTGGCAGTGATAATTTTGGAACTTAATTTGCATATATTTTACTAGTATGCCAAAATTAATCTTTGTTAATTTCTTAAACTATGTGCTCAATCAATCACTTCACATAAAATGGGGCGGCGGGAGTACATATTCGAAAATGATAAAGATCATAGATTCAACATGTTGTTCACTGAACCTCGGTAATATCTAACAAGTTGAACCTCATGTTTTGCTTCTCGAGGGTCAAATACAACTTTTAGTATTCAATTAAATTGATTCTCGTGAAGCGAAACGTAACAAGTAAAAGCAAACTGAGGGAGTATATTAAGTATACATGTTATTGATTATACAACTACTAATGAAGCAGTAGTTTCATGTCTATAATCAGTCTGCTCTTCATCTTCATTGAGAAGTTGGTACCTTTGACCTGCATTTGCTTCTTCAATAGTAGCTGGTGCATTTACATGATCCTTCTCACTGTTGATCAACAAACAAGTAGTATTAGCAATCCAATGATTACTTTTTATTGCAAAAGACAGTTTTTAATGGTGAAAGAATGATCTGACTAGGCGTTTCCACTTCATTTGACCGCTAGGTGACACTCTTTGGGTGCAATTTTCTAAATTTTTCATCAAGTTTTACATTTTCAGATGCTGCTAAAACTATTTCAGCTAATGCATTATAGAATGTTTACTTCTTTTCACTTTTGTATGAATTTTGCAATCAGTGTGTTATTTTACCTCATCCTTGTCTAACATGACAATATGAGAGTTCATGTAATAAGATAAGGAATTCAAAGAGCACGACGTACGTTTTCGAGTATATGATCAGTCCAGTAACCACAAATGCAAAAGCTACAAAGTACAGCCATTCAACCTGCAATTTTCAATTAGGAATGATCAGCACACTGAGAGCTGCAAGTGTGGCGGAAACCATCAAAATTCGTTGAATACAGGGAAAAATACCTTTTGCTTGTAGAAGAAGGTTCTAATGACAACTGCCCACACATCAGATGTGAGAAGAGATAGATTGAACAAGGTTGAGCCGCTCATCTGCATTTGAATTACTCGTGCCTTACTTTAGTACGATGAACCAAATATCCGACAACAAATACATGTTCACTACATAATTCAGTGGATGAAACCATGAAGAGTGCGCGTTTTACCTTGAGAAGAAACGGGACTAAGGTGTAGAACATAAAGCTTGCCACTGCATAGCCACAGTAGGCTACTATCTGAAAAATGAGAGACAAAAACGATATAAGGGGAGCGAAAATAAGACAACGAATCTAAGTCACTTACAAGCTCTGCAGACCACTTGACTGATTCCAGACTCTTCCTTTCCAAGATTGGTCTGAGAGAAAGATAAAAATGAGAAACTTTACATTTCAAGGTTCCGCGGCTATAAGAAATGAATGTGAAAAAAACAATTTTTAGATAGAGAGAATACATCTCGATTATAGTAACAAGCAAGCCGAAAAGACCAATCATGGAAACCACTTCAACATGATCTTTTTTCACACAGAACTCCTGCACCAAAGCGAATTATAGTTAAACATACCATAAGGTTTTGGTAAGACGAGATGCTTATGCTTATATTTAGAGTAACAATTCAGTAGAGACGAGTTGAGGTGTCTAGATATGCAATCTCAGGTTTGAGCGTCTGTTTATGTATGAAGAAACAAATTTCACTAACCTCACCAACATTACTTATTGAGAAGAAAAATGTCGCTATGATGACAAATATATCACCAAGAATAGGTTTGGAACCACCTGCAATTGAAAATGATTGAAGCATCAGCAAACTAAACAATTTCCTTAATAAGGCGTTTCCCGCCTACGAGTGGCAATTAGCTTCTCTCTGCCATCCACCCTTTCCATTCCTCTCAAGATAGAAGTCCTTTCGAGAACTCAAGGAAAGATTGGATGATACGAAACATTTTCCCATTTACGACCTAAATAAAACCATTTTAGGAAACAGACAAGTACCATTTCCATCACTCGCCTTAGCATCTGATAGAAGCACAAGTCCAAGACCACCTAAACAGACTGCTGTACCAAAGAATTGCCACCGAGAATATCGTGTGCCCAAAAATAGCCACGTCAAAATCATCACCCAAGCTATAGTCCAGCAATCTAATATGGTCACACTGGTGATTGATGAGTACTGAAATGCTTTATTTACTGCAATACATTCAACAGAAGTTAATTTCATATCCCAGATAATTTCAGAATCAATGTTGATCAAAACGAGTTCACTCAGCACGACTAGCTTTGATTAATATGGGAAAAGCAGAGAATATCCCTTTAACGGAGAAGCATCTTACCAAGAAAACTTCCCTGGACATCAGCAAAGCCTATAAGGGCATACCAATACCAAGGAATCTGCAAACTCAAGACACAACATTCAAATTATAACCATCATGTATATCTAAAAACCAAATACACTTAATAGAGTGATACTCCGAAATCATTTTCCTAACGGTACATTGCTAAAATGAGAAAATAGAGAAAAGTCTAAAAACAGCATTCAACAAAATCCACAATTATAGCACAAGAACAAACAATTTTTGTACACGAACTTGTCAATTCACTTAATAAAGTGACATTGTTTGGGATTGAGGGCGTAGTTATTGTTTTGCCATGCACTTTGATCTTCAAATATTTTCAAGTTCCTCCGATTTTCGGGAGAAATTTCTTCCACTCACATAACTTCAAATCTTTTCCAAATAAAATGCACGTCGAAATACAACTTCAAGAACTCAAATTTTCATGCTTCAACTTCAAAATCTATGGCCAAACGGGAACAAAATACCTGTAATTTTTGCCTTCTGCAAATCATGATTCCTCCATACACCAAAGCTAATGCTGTGTAAGAGAAGAATGACAGGGAAAGTGGAGTATTTACACCTACAAATGCAAAACACAAATAATCAACAAAATGCTTCTAATATATCAAGATTCTTTTTTTTTTTAAAAACCCCATTTAGCTTAACAAATTAATCATACTCATAATCCAAATTCTCAACCAAAAAAAGTTCAAACTAACCAAGATTTGCCACTAGAGAAGAAGCAAAGCTTATGAGGGCCCTAACAAAAGACACCACTTGACCCAAAAACAAAGGGTAAAAAGTTGTCAATATGCCTTCATGATTCCTCCACCAGCTGCTGCTACACATGGCTTAAAAAAAAACCACCCCAAGCCAAAAAAATCAAAACTTTATCAGAAAATAGCATATAATAGAAACTTCAACTAAAAAGAGCTTCTATAATAGAGAAAACAGATGAAAAAAGAAAGACATGTGATTTATTTGTGGCTTTTATGGTCACTGTCACAGATCCCAAATTTGAGCAGAAAATAATATATTAATACAAAAAATAGTACAAAAGAAGTGACTTTGAAATTTTGTTAGGGCCCTCATAAGCTTTGCTTCTTCTCTAGTGAAAATCATAGTTCATACTCACTCCTCAAACATAATAAGAGAGCACACTTTTAGAGATTTGATCTCAAAACTTGTGCCTGGACTAATACCATGTAGAAGTCCGTGATCATCTCATCTAAAAAATTACTGTTAGAGCACATTTTTATTATTTAATTGTATTCTCAACAACTATGACACTTAATTTGCTTATATTTGCTTCTTAGCTGTAGAGTTATGAAGCAACAAGTAGACACATTGATCAAACAATAAATAGTACTCCCTCCGTTTCAATTTATTTGTCCCACTTTCTTTTTAGTCTGTCTCAGACCGAATGTATTTTTTGACAACTCATTAATTTCAACTTTCTAAGTGACAGATTTAAGAACATTTTGACAAGTCTGCTCTACTTTCTTAAATTCTGTGTCAAGTCAAAACCAGATAAGCAAATAGAAGCAGAAGGAGTAAGAACCAAATGCCAAATGGTTTGAAAATAAGTGAACTTCACTCTGAAGTTTCAAAGAGAGATGGAAAAAAAATTAAAACTCCAATTACATAGATGTTGTGGAATTCCAGAATTTCTATTTTATGGGTTAAATAATATATTTCAGAAGTATAATAATATGTGTAAATACATGTAATTCCAATGAATCTTGATTTATACAACTAGTTATGAAATAGTTTCATGATGTCTATGATCAGCTTGCTCTTCATCTTCATTAAGTAGTTGGTAGCTTTGATTAGCAGCATTTGCTTCTTCAATAGTAGCTGGTGCATTTACATGATCCTTCTCACTGTTGATCAACAAACAAGTAGTATTAGCAATCCAATGATTACTTTTTATTGCAAAAGAGAGTTTTGACTGGCCAAAAGAATATCTGATTACACGTTTCCGCGATTTTTTCAGCCTTCAACTAGCTATAGCAGTTACTGCTGATGTGATGAAGTCCTAAATTGCACACACCTCAACTATTTCACAAGTACCTGCATAAGTACAAGTAATTGTGTCCGACAAAGCTTAGGCAAATGGGATACGAAGAGGTCACCTAGCATTTTTTTGTCTCCTGAATTTGGTCGCCAAGGTTATCACTCATTTTATTGACTGCTAGGTGACACCCTTGGGTGCGATTTTCTAATTTCTTCTTCATGGAATATAGTATGATCAATGGAATACTTGATGGCTTCTTTGTCCATCTTCTAGTGCCGAATGGGAAAACGTGGACTTGGAGTATAATACATCACATACATACATTTACGATTCATGTGATGGTATTGAATGTAGATGGTTTAGGTTAAATAAGAATTTTTTTCATTTAGTATTACATTTTCAGATGCTACTAACTTATTGCAGCTGATGCACTATAGAATGTATTATTTTTTTTCGCTTTTATATGAATTTTCCTATCAGTGTGTTATTTTATCTCATCCCTGTTTAATATGATAATATGAGAGTTCATAATCAATGATAAGATAACGAATTTAAAGAGCATGAACATACGTTTTCGAGTATATGATCAGCCCAGTAACCACAAGTGCAAAAGCTACAAAGTACAGCCATTCAACCTGCAATTTTCAATTAGGAATGATCAGCACACTGAGAGCTGCAAGTGTGGCGGAAACCATCAAAATCCGTTGAATACAGGTAAAAGAATGGATAAAAAGTACCTTTTGCTTGTAGAAAAAGGTTCTGATGACAACTGCCCACACATCAGATGTGAGAAGAGATAGATTGAACAAGGTTGAGCCACTCATCTGCGTTTGAATAATTCGTGCCTTACTTTAGTACGAAGAACAAAATATCGGACAACAGATACACATTTACTGTATTAATTCAGTGGATGGAACTATGAAGAGTGAGCATTTTACCTTGAGAAGAAACGGAACAAAGGTGTAGAACATAAAGCTTGCCACTGCATAGCCACAAAAGGCTAATATCTGAAAAAGAAAAGAGAAAAATGTCATACTACCTAATACAATTTTTTAATTTTCGTATTGAAGAACTAATTCATTTCTTTCACTGCTTCACTTAAGAGATAAGAAGATAAAGAATTACAAGTTATGACACGAATCTTTTCCAGTATTTCATATTTTTAACTATTTACAAGATCTGGTTAGCAATGAAGACTTACGAATTTGCATCAGTTTATTCACATTTCTGATACAAAAAGTTAGTTAAGAGCTGCTTATAAACCAAGTTCTCAAATTATTCAAGTTTCTAGACTATCCAGCACTTGGAATGAAGATTTTTACTACAATACTTAATGTTTAGCAAGTAGCACAAAAACTAAAGGGCAGTATGCTGATCATACCCCTACCTCGTGGAGGTAAGGAGACTATTTCTGATAGACCATCAGCCCAAGAAGATCATTTTTCAGAAAACAAAAACAATATTAGTGGAGCAAATATAAGAAGACGACTTTAAGTCACTTACAAGCTCAGCAGACCACTTGACTGATTCCAAACTCTTCCTTTCTAAGATTGGTCTGAGAGAAAGTTAAGTCATTAATTATGCTCGTCGCGATTTCTTTGTGTTGGAAATGAGAGATTGTATATTTCAAAGTTCCATGGCTATAAGAAATGCATGTGAAAAAACAGTTTTTAGATAGAAAGGATACATCTCAATTATAGTAACAAGCAAGCCGAAAAGGCCAATCATGGAAACCACTTCAATACGATCTTTCTTTTTCACACAGAACTCCTGCACCAAAGTGAATTATAAACATACCATAAATTTCTCTATAAGAACATGTTTATGCCTATATTTAGAGTAACAATCTGGTAGAAAGGAGACATTTTAAAATAAACATAATACATAAACATAAGCTCAAACTTGGCCTCAGCCGGCAAGTAAGAACTCCGAAGTGTTCAACTGACACAGTGGAGACGAGTTGAAGTCTCTAGATGTGCACTCTCAAAGTTGGAGTGCTTACTCACAATCTGAGACCAAGTTTGAATGTTTGTTCGTGTATGCGTTGAAAATATGAAGAGACAAATTACACTAACCTCACCAACATTACTCATTGAGAAGAAAAATGTCCCTATGATGACAAATATATCACCAAGAATAGGTTTGGAACCACCTGCAATTGAAAATGATCAAACCATAAGAAAACTAAGCAATTTCCTTAATTAGGCACTTTCCGCCTAGGAGTGGCAATTAGCTTCTCTGCCATCCACCCTTTCCACTCCTCTCGTAATAGAAGACCTTCCGAGAACTCAATGAAATCAAAGATGAGAAGCATTTTTCATATACGTCCTAAATAAATCATTTTAGGAAACAGACAAGTACCACTTCCGTCACTCGCCTTAGCGTCGGATAGAAGCACAAGTCCAAGACCACCTAAACAGACTGCTGCACCAAAGAATTGCCATGGAGAATATCGTGTGCCTAAAAATAGCCACGTCAAAATTATCACCCATGCTATAGTCCAGCAATCCAGTATGGTCACGCTGGTGATTGATGAGTACTGATATGCTTTATTTACTGCAATACATTCATCAGAAGTTAAATTTCGAATCCTGGATAATTATGACTACATTAAAGTTCTAAAAATCATACAATGACATGAAATTACTATGGGAAACCTTTCTACCATATATTTTCAATCACAATAC
This sequence comes from Solanum appendiculatum, assembly GCA_018342035.1. NCBI lineage: Eukaryota > Viridiplantae > Streptophyta > Magnoliopsida > Solanales > Solanaceae > Solanum > Solanum appendiculatum. The sequence continues at coordinate 514,845 of JAGDQO010000642.1, forward strand.
AGAGGACTAATCGTGCTATGAAAGAAGAATAACCACTCGATCAGATTATGGTTGGGAGCATATGTTGCGCTTTAAATTTCATTACATATAATTCTCATTATGTACACAAATTGAACATATTGAAAAGAAGATTGCACAACGATGTAAATTATACTCCCTCCATTTCAATTTGTTTGTCTTACTTTTCTCTTCGTCCGTTTAAAAAAGAACGTCTCTTTCCTTTTTTGACAACTCTTTAATTCCAATTTTCCACGTGACATGTTATGGTTGCAAGATTAAAGTTCATTTTGATACATTCTACATATCTTTAGTTTAAATCATAAGATTAAAGGACATTTTGATACATTCTACATATCTTTAGTTTAAATCATAAGATTCAAAAGCCTTCTCTACTTTCTTAAGCTCCGTGTCAAGATAAACAAATTGAAACAGAGGAAGAATAAAAAAGGGAACAACTTAAATAGGTTGGAACTTATCTATTCACAAAGTACTTACTACAGAACTAACACCTTGCAGTTAAGTAGAGTATTGGTATCAGTTAACTAGCATGCACTGAAAAGACTGTACTTTCTCGAAAACTAAGTTCAAAACTGTACTTTCTCGAAAACTAAGTTCCAAACCTCAAATTTCATGAACAAAAAGGAAATATAACGATATCTATTGTACGAATAGATGGCACTTTACTTCAAGGTCCAACAGGTTATGCAAGCATATTGTCAATGTTGTAAGCGCGGTAATGGTTCAAGAGCTAATATGGACAAAGTGGAGAAGCATTTACCAAGAAAATTTCCCTGGACATCAGCTACACCTAAAAGGGCATACCAATACCAAGGAACCTGCAAACTCAAGACAATATTCAATCGGTAACCATTACATAAAACTAAAAACAAACTTCACTTAAAATAAAGTGAAACTCATGAATTATTTTCACTACTATAGCATAACAATGAACAAATTTTAACGAGTTGTTTACAAATTTGTTTCATCAACGTCAATATTATTGTGTAGTGGAATGAACTGATCCAAATGGAGTGAAATATAAAGGATTCATATAAATCGAAACCAGCTAGTCTGGGATTGAGGGAATGAGCGTAACCACAATGGTGGCTACGGGTTCAACAGATTCCAATAGTTTTTGTTCAAACCTTGTATTTGTGTTAAATGTACAAATAAACTAACGAGAACCCACTAAGCAAATATAACTACGGTCCCAGAACTCATAAACTAAAAATCTTAGCTCTCCCTTAGATTTAGTCAACTTCGAAAAGAATGCCTTTATCTTCTCTTTTTTTTAGCAACTCTTTAATTCTAAATTTTCACAAGACATGTTTAAGACCGCAAGATTAAAGGAAATTTTGGTACATTCTACGTATCTTTAATTTAAGACCACAAGATTCAAAAGTTCATAACAAAATACCTGTAATTTCTGCCTCCTGTAAATCATGATTCCTCCATACACCAAAGCTAAAGCTGTGTAAGAGAAGAATGACAGGGAAAGTGGAGTATTTGCACCTACAAATGCAAAACACAAATAATCAACAAAATGCTTCTCAGTTACTTACTCCCTCCGTTTCAATTTGTTCCTCATACTTTTTTTTTAGTCCATTTAAAAAAAAGAATACATCTTTACAATTTTTGCATCCTTTAAATTTCAACTTTTCAAATGTCATATTTAACACCACAAGATTAAAGTACCATCTAGTATATTCTATATATCTTTAGTTTATTTTAAGTTAACAAAATTCAGTCTTTCATTCATTTCTCAAAAGTTCATATCAAGTTAAAACTAAACAAACAGATAATCAATATTCATTAATAAACAAAACCTCATTTAGCCAAACTAAATAAATCATAATAATTTAATTTTTTTTTTAAAAAAAGTACCCCCTAACCCTACCCCACCCCACCACCACCAGCTTCAACCCCCAAAAATCAAAATTAAGAAAAATCAAACTAACCAAGATTTGCCACTAGAGAAGAAGTGAAGCTCATAAATGCCATAACAAAAGACACAACTTGACCCAAAAACACAGGATAAAAAGTCTTTAATATCCCTTCATAATTCCTCCACCAGCTGCTATTATCCATAGAAAAAGCAAAAAATCAAATCTTTACCAGGAAAAAGAAGAAGAAACAAGTAATAGAACCTCTAAATTCTATAAATAGAGATAAAAGATGAAAAAAAGAAAGTTCTTTTGATGTATTTATGGCTTCTTTTATTGGTCACATTTACAGATCCCAAATCTGAGCTGACTTTTTTTTGTTTGAAGGAAAAAAAAAGTAGCCCATTGTGGGGTACTGAGCAGAAAATAATTAGTATATTTATAATAGTATAGTTAGTACTACAGCAGTGGTGGGGGTTATCTACCAGCCAAAACACATTCTTATTGTTAAGAGAAGAAGACTTTCATGATTTTGAGTTTTATTTCGGGTTTGAGTTTTGAGTATAATATTTAATAATATCAATAATATTATCTGGTGAAATTCTACAAGCATATTCTATCTTTACCTTGTGAAAGTAAAAGAGAGACTGTTTTTGAAAGATCATGTTCAAGTGCAATAAATTCAGGTACAAAAAAAAAGCACAGTAAAAGAATATAGCAAGTAACAAGATAATAGTCAAAGTCTATCGAGTTTTGGAGTATAGATTAAAAAAAATTGATAAAGATGGTTTTGAGAATATTTTGAAATAAATAACGCAAATAATGATAAACAAATGGATATATTAGAGATACTTAAAATTCAAATTAATCATTGAATTAAAGAAGTCAAAAAATAAAATTATGTATGGAAACAATCAAAAATACCTTTGAATTTGCTTGAAAGATTAAGTTGATTTATATATATTTTTTTTAAATTCTACTTTTATTAAATGAGAAGGTATATCTAAACTACTTTTATAATGATAACAATATATGCAAGCACTTTTATATCAATAAATATATTAATTCTAAATTACAAATTAGGAGATATGTCTTTTTTTTTAAAAAAAAAGAAGACAAAATAATCACTCAAATTACACAAACTGTCGTCACCCCTCCTTATGACAGAAGCAGCCTCAATTTTAAGTTAAGTGATATCTACATGATATATATCATAAAATAAAAACACTTTTCAATCCTTTATAATAGGATGATGTATTATAAATGACCAATTCATTTCTTTAAAAAAACTACTCATATCAACATAGTATATTGACAAGGTATCACGAAGGATTGATTCAATCTATAATATATATATATAAAAATTCAAAATATTAATATTAACGAATCATAAAACTGGAGTCATCCGAAAGTAAGAAGGCCTTATCAAAAGTTGACGAGCGGATGATGTGATCTCAACGAAACTCCTATTGATGATCCTAAGTACTTGAATTTACATCATGAAACGATGTAGGTCGAATGACTCAGTACATTGAATGCACGAGTATGTAATAGGGCTAAATAAAACAAATAGCTGAACTGAAAGACGGAAAATAACTCAACTGAAGTATAGTATAAATCCTGATGAAAATCATTTAAACTCTTTCTATAGGGATGCTATAATAGTAAATACTGAACTGAAGGACGGAAAGAACTCAACAAAAGTATAGTATAAACCGTGATGAAAATCATTTAAGCTTTTACTGTAAGAACGCAATAATAGTAAATAATAAACTGAAATATATAAATAAAAATATACCTTACTTTACTTTACTGGGGAGTTTCTATAACCGACAACCATCACTATGAGCCTCGTGATGATACAATCTCTCGTTCACGTTGCCAGAACTGCCTTATACTTTGTCGGAGTTAGAACATAACTCAACTCATGGATCCATATGAAAGGTCTGCTCCAAGGCAGTGGGGAGTCGCCCGAAAGTCGGTGTGATCCTATCCCACGCTGACTACGTGGTTTATGGGGACTGTGAGTTGTCTGAACTCTCCCCCATATCGGTGCTCAATACTACTCTAAAAAATGAATAACTTAAATGCTCAAGTAAAAATATTCTCTGAGTTGAGATAAGTTCTCGAAAGGGTCTCTTTAAGAGGTAACTGATATGTACTGAATCTGTTTGGAAACTCTTACTCTTTATACTGTTTATGAAGTAGAACTCTCTTTCAACTTAAAAATGATGATTTCGAAATCCTTTAGGTTCCCTTAAACTTCTCTGAAAATAGTTCTTTAAACTTTCTCTTAAACTCACTTTAAATTTCCAAAATCATTGCAAGAAAAAAAAAATTCTCTTAAAAACTTTTAGTAAAAACTCAGTAATTAGGGTTCATGTGGAAAACAAGCATGACCATCAACATCAAGAAACTAAATGCATAAAGAATTGCAATCTCATAATATAATAATTTAGAATTTGAAATAAAGATAAACGCATATCAAGAATTCTGTAAATTAAGGACAAAACCCTATTTTGAACTTTCTATTGTCTGAATTGAGATGTAGAACGTGAGATTGAACTAGTCCAACACTATGAATAGCCTTACATACCTGAAAGAACAAGGTTCTTGAAGAAGAACTTGTTTGGAAGCCTTGAAACCCTAGCTTTTGTCTTCCTTGCAGTTTTCCTTTGAGCTGGAGAGTTGAGAGCGTAGAATTAAAAGAAAATTGACTACTTGGTGGAATATATTTCCTTTATTGAAGTTAAAACGTCATGGCTTTGGCTTAGAAAAAGTGGGAAAAAACAAAAGAAATCACACTTAAAAAGCTGTCGAAAACCTTCTACCAGGCCATCTACAGTTTGTGATTTGATCTACGGACCGTAGATCCCATCCGTGAAATTTATATTGAGACTTTAAAGCTCAGAAGTTCATTCTACGGGCTCAAACTACGGCCTATAGAAATTTCTACGACCCGAAGATTGGTCCGTAGGAATTTGACCCAATAATTTGACTTTCAGTACTTTTTCCAAGAATCAACAATACGGGTCGTAGCTCTTTTTCTCCAAACTCAAAATGAGGCAAACTTGATGGCGTTGGAAATAAGACTCATAGAACTTTAATTTGATACATCATGGGCCACCTAATTCATTATATGCTGGGAGATATGATCGTTTGAAATTGACCTAAGTAGAATCTTATATCAAAATTTAATCGGTAAGAAAGTTTTCAACTCAACTTTGTGCTAGGGAATTCTTGTGACCTTAATTCATGTCAAAATCTATTCTCACACAAAATGATTGACCTTAACACCTAAGCTCAATTTAAGAATCACCCGATACAACCTTATACACAAATGAAGAATGATTCAGGTCTTATACGACATCACTTTACAGCTGTAAAACGATGTAGAAAGATAGGCTAATTTTAACTGTTTATTGGGTGGCTTTGGGTTTTTGTATTGCAGATGGGTCGGGTAGTTTGAGTTGAATTTAAAAATATATGTGGATCAATAAGATGAAACTACTTGTTTAATTAAATGATTCATCAATTGCCATGTCATTTGGCTGTTAAAAAGGGCATTATTTGACTTAAAAAGAAAGGTTAAGGGTATTTTTAATCCAATAAGTGGATGAAGGACATTTTTGAACCGTTTACAATACGTTTAGGGCATTTTAAACCATTTTTCCTTTATTGTTTAGAAAAAAGATAGTTTGCCACTGATTCATATTTTATTTTGTAGGATTACTTTAGGTTTCATTTTCTTGAGATCAGTATAATGCTCGTAACGTGTTAGCATATATTTGACTGATTTAAAATGGCTACACTCTTCAATATGGCTTCAAAGTAAACAAATGTATTAAATTTGAATCTCACCATTACTCATAATCTTGACTCCAAAAATAATAATTAAATCTATATTTGAAGAAGCATGTTGAGTTTATTAATTATTAAGTAACTAAAATATATTCACTTTAATAGTTTTAGCCTTTGATGAGATGATTACAAACTTCAACGTCCTATCAGAGCAAACAAACGACTAAGATTCAAGTCTAACGTAAAAGTTATAATGTCCATGCACTCTAGTAAAGGTGAGGTTAGTTTTCTAACAATACAAGTTATGCAACAATTAGTAATGTACCAAACATGATGACCACTAGACAGTAATAGGCTAAAACTAAAAAAAAAGATGTTTTGGCTCTCCAAATGTGTTCTTTCTTTTTTCTCAAAGGGTGTGGGGGTAGAGGAGGAGGTGTCTTGTACTTCAACAGCACCTGTACAAGGACAAAAGCGCGGTTCAGGTAATAAGAGGATATTGGCATACATTGCCCATCAAGAATGACAGACACAAATCAAGAAATAGTGAAGCCAGAAGTCGATGTTTGATATAGATCCAACATTGATACAGGTGAAACAGGAACTAAAATGACTTTACATCAACAAGAAAATGTATCGACAATGCAAAATGGAGCAGGAGCAGTTTGCAAACAAAAGGCGAAGGTGCAGACTGTTTACAGCATTACAGGTTGAGCTAAATTCGAAATAACAAGGTTGATTCTTCTATGCCCCGTCTGGCTGGACAAAAGGATTGGATATCTCGTCTGTACCATCAGTTGGAGCCACGAGCATTACTGCAGTACCCCTGCAGACCTGTGTAAAAAAGGAAGGCTTTTAAAAGCAGAGAAAAGTGGTCAAATTTATGCTTAACTTCTACATTACCCAGCACCATAGTTGTAATCTATGTTGTTTAGACTCCTCAAAAATGGCAATGGCTGCATGTCGTAATTCTATTTTTGGAAGATCCAACTGCTGTAGCATTTTTGGAGAGTGCAAGCAATATAGGCCGTAATAAATTCTTGAACCAAAGTTATGACACTTCTTTAAAAGGCATATATTCTTTGAGAGACATATATAGAACTTAGTATATACTTCAAATTCAAATGAATACTACTATTCAGACATAAAACTCCTCTGTAGAATATGCTTGAAACTATCAAATGAGCTTTTTTATGCCTACAAAAAGTTTGAAACGTTTCTTTATGACTAAAGATGGAACAACCTGGGATTGTTTTGATGCCAATACAAGGAAATACATAACAGTACTTTATGAAAGAAGATGTTCTATTACAGTTTGAACACTTGACAAAACAATTTGAGAAAACACTGCCATGACTTCTCATAGTAAGGAACTTCTTGCACTCCTAACCCCATAAAAAGGGTAAAAAGCATATGGTGAAAGAAGGCGAGAAATTTATGCATGCTTATTGATGGTTCCAGTAGTTGGACAGAAGGAACATTCAGAAGCTCACTGCAAAGCAGAAAATCGCTATAAATGTATGCTAAATGAACACATACTATTAAGCCAAGACTTCGTTTCTGATCGGTAGTCTTCAGGGGATCATCGGCATCTATGGCAAAAAAATTTAAAATCATCAACTGTACAACAAATGAAATTCCACAAAATCATGAGTACCTAGCTAGTATCAAATTAAGAAATTTGCTGCTCCATTGTACTGAAATAATGAAGGGATTCCAAAGGAGAAGGTTATTCCACATAACCAAATGATAAAACAAATATACAGTATTAGCAAAGACAAGCCAAAACTTGCGGACACTACCATGATGAAGAACATGTAAGTCGATAAACAATACATTTCCTTGACTGACCACTATTTGTTAATAAAATAAGAATTTTCAAAAGTTACATAGTGACAGGAAAATAGAATATTCAAAAAAAAGTTGTATTAAACCGAAAACAAATGCATATTGAACTCATTTAAACTCCAAAAGATTGCTATAAGTAATTGTATTACCTCTAAGGTGCTCCACAGCTTCATCCAAGACAAGATTAAGCAGCTGGTCATAGCCTTTAAGTGTTCCTACCACTGTGAAGAGAGAATTAATCAGCAAGATAAAAGATTGTAATTTGTGCAACTTACAACCCCAGCACTATGTGGAGACGTACCAACAACATAACCCCATAAGCTACAACAAGAGAGCATGACAAAGAGGTAAAACAAAGTCACAAACTGGCTAATGGAGGGGAATCAAGTTATTTAGCAAAAAAAGGTGTGTTTGAGTGGATGAACGTTCTAATGATAACACTTGATTGGGTCACTGACAAGATACCATTCCCTAACCAGCAACGGTATATATTCTTACTTAAACAAGGTTTTATTGATAGAACGAATGCCTTTGTTAAGCAAGCCCGACCTTAGACCTAACTAAACCTTCAAAGCTAGCTCATCGGGTGAGAATTTGGTATGACCAGACTACATCCCCTAGCCTGCAGAGAAACATATAGCTACTTGCGTTTCCATCTATTTCAGCCATCGATAACTGAACAAATTGGGACGTTAATTATACTTGTTGAAACAATGTAAAAAACATAAGCGTAACTAACCTAACTTTTATATTTTGCACAGAATTTTAAGGCAGACCATAAATGTCTAGATTTGAATGTATCTAAAGTCTAAGCGACTCAAATAAAGAGATTGCATGACACACCTTGTCTTCCACCAGTAAGCTTGACTTGCACACCCTTGTCAACAAATTTTGCCAAATCTAAAACTGTTTCTTTTCTGCCAGACTGAACAGCAAAACAAGAAAGTGTATGAGGTAACTATGACAATTAAAATTCAATAAAAGAATTTACACATTTCTTCCTCCTTGCTGTTGCATAAAAAATATGGCACTGCACCTTTACTAACAGGTGACAGTTAACCCTTTAACCTCCGCCTCATCAACAAATACCTTAAGATACCTTTTTCTTCTTTTCTCTTTTTATCCCAACTTACAAAATCTAGACAGTTTCCAATTATTTTAAGAAAAATAAAGTAATAACCAGAGAGTTTCCAACTTTCATGCTGATCATTTCTCATTTCACTTTTTTACTCCTGAAATCAACAAGGAAACTGACTATGGTGTAAGTGAGAACTTACCATTTCTCTGTTTATCTAAAGAGCTTTCTTTATCCAACTAATGGAAAAAAAATTGCTACAACAAGGTGGATATCCTGCAACAGAAAAACATGAAGTAGAAAAAAATGAGCAGACAGTCCAGCAAACTTACTTGTATAGAGTAGATACAGATATATGCTTTCTAATAATTGTTACCCTCCAAAATGATTTAATGATGACCACGCATATTGTGGTCAATATCTCACAAGTACTATTGATTGCAGGAAGAAATCAATTTTTTTTTATAGCCATGGTGTCTGGGCCAGCTTGCCCACACCTCAACTAATTCCCCGGGATACCTGCTACCTAGTGCCGAGTAACTATGTCAACCAAGACTATTACATATGGAAAGAAATCAACTAGTGTTTTGTCATTGTTAGGATTTGAACCTAAGACATTAGGATACCCAATCCACTTAATCGATCACTAAGTCAAGTCAACGAGTACTGCGATCACGAGGCAAGAGGCGTTGTAGCGCAGAAGGAAACGACTAAGGAGCACAAAATAAAATACGAGTAACGAGCACACAACTAAACGAGCAAGGAGATAGAAACAACAGAAGATTAGACTACGAGACAGAAAATAAATTGTTCAAAAATTACAGAAACGAGGACATAATCAAAACAACCTCAAGCAATTAAGTAATTAATATCCAGTAACAATGATGCAAAAAATGAAGCATATTAAAAGTTCATAAATCATAAGAAAATCAAAACTTCAAAGGCAACTAGAACAACGATTGAATTTTTCCAAACCATATCTCTAATCTCTATAAAACTTAAGTAAAATTAAGGAAAAAGTAAGAAGATTAAAAAAAAACTTACCTGGGTAAGACGAGAATTCCGACGGGAATAACTGAACTGTCGGAGCACCACCGGCAACAACCGTATCAACGGCAACGGAGAGAAGAAACCCTAATTTCTACGGAGATCAGTAAAACTGATTGGGTTAGGCATTTTATATTTGGGCCTATTGCGTTTATTATTTATGGGGTTGAGAATTTGGGCCGATTTACACATTATGTCCTTTCAATAAGTTTTTTGAGCCCATCTTATTGGAAACAGTCTCGCTACTTTCACGAGGTACGAGTAAAATTATGTATACACTATCATTTTCATACGTCACTTAGGGGCCGTTTGGTAGGGAGTATTAGGATAAATAGTCCATGTATTATATATGGTATTATTTAGTACTATGTTCGATAGAAATTTGGGCCTATGTATAACTAATCCATGGATTAGTTATACATCCTATATGGTATTAGAGGATATATTACTAATACCTTCCATTTGGAGGTATTAGTAATACATAGAATTTAATACCATGGGATAAATATATGTAAAGACAAAAATATCCCTCAAATCATTTTAATCATTTTGTTTATTTTCTTGATTTTATGTTTTATATTTGTATTAGTAAATTTATTTAAATAAATTAGCTTACAAATTATTTAGAGAGAGTTGTTTGTTACTAAATAAATATAATACAAATCAATACAATATTTGAAATGTGAGTTGTTTAACATATACTAATTAAAAAGGTAAATATATCACTACATGACGCTTGTGATCTTAATTGAAGGTATTATTTGTTGATATATATATATATATATTTGTGTGATTTTCTAATTATTTATATTTTGAACAATTTATAAAATTGCAAACATATTAAAATTACAACTTGCAATTTTTATGTATAAATGAAGATGGTTTATTCAATTTTACTATTGTTTATCATCTTTTTGATTTTAAAAGTAGATGGTTTATCTTCTTACATTGAAAATTGACATTTTATGAGTGATCAATTTATTAAGGTGACAATTATTTATCCTCAAATAATCCAAGTGAAAAAATAGTAAACATGACAACAAAATTGTTCTTCTCCTAGCTAGTTAGACGGCAATTATCTATCTTGACTCAATTACATAATAATTCAAGGGTATAATTGGAAAGAAGTTTTTTATAGAGTTTTAATCCAAACACAAGATGTGGTGGGAAATAATAAACCAAACACTTGATAAAAATAAACCATGCATTACTAATCCATGCACTACTTATCCCTGCATTACTAATCCATCCATTATTAATCTTTGCGTTATTAATCTTTGTACAAAACGGCCCCTTATAGGATTATACCGAGTTTGTTTATTATATTGTTGTTGTTTCTTTTCTTTAGGATTTAGATTTTGTTTCTATTTTTAAAAATTGTGTAAATATAGCTCTTGAAAAATGATCTTGTTAGATAATATTAGACTCGAGTTTAATAATCTCATCTTCATAAACAAATTTAATGTTTATCTGACTTGTAAAATTTTAGATTATGTTTTAATATTTTCTCATATGATTTTCAGTTTGTTCAAAAAAATAATATTTAAACCGTATCTAAAAACTAAAAAAATTATAAATCATAGAAAAGTAAAAAAAATAACGAATTACAATATGTTATTGTTATAATGAACTTATAAGTTAACAGGAAAAAAGTAAAAATACCAATTTCTTCCATTAAAGCAAAATATAAAAACTATTTAGCAGAGTTTTTGTTTAACGAATTTATGTATTATTATAATTTGCTCATAAATTCGTCTGAAAATCCGGCGACGATGGAAGTAGCATTCACAGGCGACTCCATCATCGGCGGCGGAGACGGCGGTGGTGATGTGTCGAAATCACTGGCAGTGATTGCGTGCACTGCCATGACAATTTTGTATGTTGCGATCTTATATGCTCCGACGTTGATTCTCCGATTACCGCCGCCAGATTCGTTTCAATCGTACTTGATCCGGCGGTTCATATGCGCTGCAATTTCTTCTGTACTCTCACTTATTGCTTGCTCTCTTATTCTCCCTGTAAGATTCCTTCCTCATGTACTAATTTTAAGGCATTTTCTGGCCTTTAATTAAAAAAATTGTTGCTCAATATGTTTTTATCGTTTTGTGTGTTGCTATGTTACAGGATCAGAGCAATTTAGTTTATACGACTAATAATTATTATCTCAGAAAGTTATGCTTGTTCTCGATTATTCGATTTTTCCATTTTTTAGAACTGTTGACTGAGTGACCATCTGAGAAATCTAACTCGTTTAGATTACCAAAGCCAAGTGTTAAAAGATGCTAAAGTAGGAGTATGCTGTCTGCTTGAGTATATTTCCAGTTTAATTCTCAGTTAGGATATGTATCATCTCTTATGTAGCTCTTATACAAAATACTTAGCTAGCATTTGGCCATAGATTTTGAGAATAGTTTTTGAAAATTTATCTGATATCTGTTTGGCTATGATCAAAATCTGATCTTTAAATATTTCCAAGTTCCCAAAAATTGGTTCACACAAAACTTCAAATTTTTTTCCAAACAAAATGCATGTCCAAACACAACTCCAAATTCAAAAAATAACAACTTCAAAAACTCATTTTTTTTAGTTTAAAATTTCAACTTTAAAATCTATGGCCAAACGAGAGCTAAACCATTTGCTGGAAGCAAGGACTTACATTAGTTTTACATTCATCCATGAGCGAATTATTGGTTTTGGAACTTTTCTGCAAAGCTTCTTTTACCAGTCTGATACAATTTTCCAATCTTTCAGATTCAGTGGGGTAAATCTCAGCTTTCAGGTGTTTACGGCATCAGATTGGATCATATCGTAAGTATCATATCTGTGCTGGATTAGTTTTTTTGCATGCAACAATGCTTTGCATGTGGTTGTTATCAAGTTCTGCTCTTTTATGACTCGCAGATTGAGAAAGGGTGACTGATTGCTGAAATGCAATTTTATGTTTAAAACAGTGGCAAGCTGTCGTCTTTCCTCTTACATTGACTTCCTTAATGTACGCTGGTACCTTGATCCTCAAGCTGTTATTGTTGCTAGACTTGGGCCAAGAAGATGGGGAAAATGGAAGAAGCGTGTCACTTGACAGTATTAAAAATGTTGTCCGTGAATTTACTGAATCGGTCTCTTCAATGGTGTCCGATATTTCAGCATGGCGTAATTTTTTTGTGGTCAGTAACTTTACTAGAATGTTAAGCTGGTTATCTTCTCTGTTCACCTTGTTAATGCTCTTGGCTATCTGATCTTTGTATTAGGATCAGGATTTACTTGAATCCTTCTATTTCATGGTTATGAGATCAATAATACCCTCTAACTTCTGTTATTACTAACTCACTTTTGTAATAGCTTTCATGCCACCATCTCCCTGCATATTTGGTATATATACAGATGGATTTTCGTATGTTAGGTAATATGACGACTTCAAACTAGAAATATAACAAGTCTCCTGTTTCTTTCTTTTTGTCAGGTGGAAAGATCAATGCTTTCTTTCTTTTTTTTGATAAGGTATCATTAATAATAAACTCAGTATCAGGAACTTACTGAGAGAGAGTACAAAAAAACTAGATAGGAATCCGCTAATGCTGTAAGGAGTCCATAAATACATCAAGATCATTCGAAAATTCAGCATTGCGCCAGTTTTTTAAACTATGAATGCATCTATACTTCAACAGCAAAGAGTTCACTTCCTTCCTTTCAAAACATCTTTTGTTCCTCTTGAGCCGAACATTCCAGAATATGATTAGTGGAACAGTCCTCCAAATACTTTCTTCATTCTCTGACTTTGTCAACTGCTTAGCAGTTGTTCCACATTTGCTGGCATGACCCGTTGTGTCCCATACAAGTTAATAAACATACACCAAACTCACATACAAATTTGCAGTGTAATAGAAAGATGATTTACTGCTCTTTGCACAAGTAACACCATCAACCCAAGTTAAATCCCCTTCTTTGCATAAGACATGCTTCATGTGCTGCTATCCATCCAAAGCAGGCTACTTTGGAGGGAAAGATCAAAAATCTTCTTGTTATTAATCTCTTTGAAGCAAATATTATGTACTCCATCAACTTTCTTTTGGTTTATCTGAGTGGGTTATCATGTTGGAGTTGGAGATACTTGAGGTTCTCTATGAAGATTTTTCCAATTTTCTTTAACATGTTGAAGTATTTTACCTTATGTTTCTTTCAAGAAAAAAAGAAATCACATGGTGTGCATTTTCTCCTTATTCATGTCAAAACAAAATCTCAAGAAGCTATGATTTATAAACATGAAAATATGTTTTGTACTTAATTCTTGTTTGGAAAATGTCCTTTTTAACAGGCCCCACTTACAGAAGAGCTGGTATTTAGAGCCTCTATGATACCTTTGCTTCTTTGCGGAGGATTCAATACATATGCAGTGGTGTTTCTCTGTCCTATATTTTTCAGTTTAGGTAAGTACTAGTTACAAGGATTTCATTTTAGATAAAACTTTCAAGAAATATTAGTTTGACTTGAATATATTTTTAGGATTTAAGAGTTTCGATATATGTCTTCTCGGAAGTAAGATATTGAATTTTCTTGGTAATACCACATGTCTAACCAGTTTTAATGCTTATAAGTTATAATCGTATTTCCTGCTAAGAAAGAAACTAAAAACTTTTGCATTCTAGTTGTTATGGTCCTGTGATCTGATCTCGATAGTGGCTAACTGGCTCACTCAGGCGTGACATGATATAATTGGAACGAACACAAGCTAAGCTACTCTCCTATTTTTGCATGGAGACAATGCGACTACACATACACTATTCGACATAGACAATGGAAAATATTTTCATAAAATAAGGAAATTACATCACTATGATACATTGGTCTTGTGAAACAGAGCGACTCTAAGACATTAGTTAAAACCGTGAAATTCATGTATTTAGTGAAATTAAACAATATATCACTCAAAGAATTCATTTAGGCGATTAATCAGGTGAATTTTAACTGAAGCAACTGCACATAGAGTATTCAGAACTAACAATGAAAATAACAGAAATACATGTGAATAGTTTCCAAGCAATGATTAAAAGATAGGTATTGTATTAGCTAATATTGATCTTGAGATCAAAGTATCTACAATGCCCATAATGACTTTCGTAACTTTTTGACTAATATTAATTTTAGTAAGTTGGGGGACTCATACACAAAAACCTGAATAAAGTACTTTCGCAACTTTGTGCTTTGGCATTATAAATACTATTATTGTTTAGAACATGCTGTCAATGAACTGAAACTAATAATATTGCTGTAAAAATGGTACGGAAATTCCTTGTTTGTTTTATATTTGCTAACTTAAAGACTTGAAGAGGAAATGTGCTACTTTGAATGAAACTATGGATATTTTTTCATTACCTCATCCAGAGCAACTATTGTGTTATCTGCTTGCAGCTCATTTAAATCATTTGTTAGAATATGCTCAACGAAGCGGCAGCTGGCACAAAGCTCTTACGATTGTAGGTATGATCTTTGTCTCCACGTGTAATGTTTCTTCATCAGAAGTCTAATATGAATGGACCATTATGATGCTTTCGTTGGGAAGAGTGCCGTGTGATTTAAGTTTGAGTTTCTATTAGAGTGAGAAACTCCTGGAAAAGTAGTATGTTGTAATGGGAGCAATGGCATCAAATCTTGAGCATGGATAAAGCCTATCAGTTCTCTACGTTCTTCTTTCTCTATTTATTTGGACGGGTTGAGCAGTTTTGCATTTTTACCACGTGGGGCATAGTGATATTCAGCTTGCATGCATACATGACATGGCACTCCCAAACAATTATAATATGTTAAAATAGCATCAAAGTTTGAGTTAATAAAGCTTGTCAGTTCTCAAGGAAGATGGTCCAAAGTTTGAAAGAATTATATGAAAATGCTCCCCTTACTCTCTAACTCCCTGGAAATTCCAAGTCATGTTCTCCTTCTTGTCTCCGAATCCTTCTACCTCCTTTGGTTAATCCTTCTTCTGCCTTCCCCGCCACTCATACGCTTTCCGTCTCTCTTTTTAGTTTTCTGTGAATAATCTTTATAGGTGATCAACGTAGAACTAAGCCACCTAGCCTATGGATCAAAATACGTGCTTCGTTGTTGGTCGCAAAATTTGAAGTCAAAGAAAGGGCTACTGAATGTGACTGATGGAATGTACAAAACCAGGCTTCTTCAGTCGCATATTCATCAACAAATCCACTCTGCTTTGAATATGTTGGATTATGCTACGCACCTCAAAATGTATGGGCAAAGTCTCAAGCAGACGGATCACCAGAGAGAAGCTGGCCACATATCTTTTTTCCAAACCTTTAACCGCTTAGGGGAGATATCAGAGAAGTAATTGTCATTGATAAAGGCATCAAGAAGATGCATAACTACAAAAGATAACAAAAGGTTAGCTCCAGAAAAATATCTATGATAGAGTCAGGGAGCTTATAAAATCCAAAAAATTGTCAGCACTGTTTACAGGGGAATGAAAATGCCGACTGAATAATCAAGCTTAGCAACTGGCCTTACGAGTGTAGGCTGGAGTTGAGATTCCACCAAAACATCTACAATTTCTTTCTTTCTCCATATATTTGGATGGATTAAGCAGTTTTGCATTTTCACACCATAGGGCAAAGTGATATTTTAGTTTGCATTCAGACATGACTTTTATGTTTTCAGGCTTCCAGGTCAGCTACACGGTCATCTTTGGATCCTATGCTTCATTTCTCTTTGTTCGGACAGGTTAGCGATGCTTACACTGTGCTTTAGTCATATGGAAAATCTCCTTTCACCCTTTATTCATTATTTTTTAAATCTCTTCTTTTATCAAGGGGGTTTGGGGTGGAGACGACTTTTTTTAAAACTTTTAAGAATGAGGTCTAGCTTAGCATATCTTTGGCTTGAAACGGTAGGTTTTTTTAATACTTCTTAACATCCTATTACTTTTCGTTCTAGAATTCTCTCGACCCTGCCTATGAATTATTATAAAAGCAATAAGAAATTAAGACTTGAAATTTTTTAAACTACGATCCCTCTATTACTGTTCCAAAGTTCTTCTCTGTAGGCTCCATGCTCCACTACTGGGGTGAATCCAGAAGAGGGTGGAGGCAGGAGGGTGCAATGGTCCCCCCTCCTCCACAAACGTTTGCAAATCTCCTCTTTGTACCTCAATAGTTTGTCTTTTGGAAAATGTTTGGAAATCCCTTTAAGATTGTTAGTTCCTCCCCTCCTCCCCCAAAGAAAAAGTAACATGTACAACAAATACCAGTTTACTACTTGAGACCCTGCACGTGTAGTAGGGAGAGCGGGGCTGCTGTCGGTTGATGGAGGATGAGTGGAGGTTTATGTGCTCAATCCAAATTTTTAGTGCTTAAAATTTGCTTAACAGGAAAAAAAACACATTTTCCTTCCGGTAACAACTACTAATGTTTGAAGAATTGTTTCATTGAAGTCCTTAAACTCTAGTTTTACAAATTTTCTGGTTTGTTTCCTTATGAATGTAAATTTCCATGTCTTAATTTGATCTCCAATGTACCAAGTTTGAAAGCATTGAGTACCAAGTTAGCATGTGTGATGAATCTCTATTTTGTCACAATAGCAGCCCTTGCTAATGAGTTTTCTCTCCTCGTTTTATTGTTGGTCTATCTTTTATATAATTATCTAGCATTTGATGCTTTCGTTTAACACACTATACATATATTTACTGCAGGGCATCTTACCGCTCCACTAGTTGCTCATATTTTTTGCAACTATTTGGGCTTACCTGTAATAATTTCACGGAGGACAGGTATGTCATTCTTTTCACTAGCTGAATTCAACTGTCTATAAAGGGATTGGGAATGGGAAGGGTAGAAGGTGCTCATGCATGATGCTAGACTGCTAGTGTAAATATAACGTGTGGACTGTATAGTAGGTCGGGTTAAAAACGACAATCAGTTTTGGAGTTGCACTAAGTTCCTATTCCTATGATTCATCCGAGTGTATTTGGCAAGGTTACAGTATGACTTTAATTAGGATTTTGCTCATGGTAGATGAGATTATATAATTAGGCGTGTGGCATCAATCATACAAATACAACAGTTGTCTCTTTTAAGAAAAGAAGTTTTATGCAGGCTTCGATATAATATTAATAGATTGCATTAAGAAAAGAAGTTTTATGAAGAATAATCTTCTACAAGAACTTAAATGCATGAATATGCATATATTCCACTTCATTCCTAAAATTGCTTCAATAGTTGTTATCTACGGCGAAGCCAGGAATTTCTCTAAGTATGTTCAAGAATGTTAAATATTTAGTATTTACTTACAAGCAATATTTGAGCTATATATACAATATAATTTACAAAGATTGTTCAACTGACCCCACCCCCTCTTAGGAAACCCATATTTGTGCCCCCAGCTGGAAGAGCTTCTGACAGATTTCCTTCGAGGTCTCTAGCATCTTTATCACCAAACCAAGCACGTTAAGTTATCTGCTTTAGCCTTGGTAGACAAAATTACCCGATACTTGTGATGGTGGGAGGTAACAGCTACCCAATGGAATAGTTAAGATGCACGCACACTAACCCGAACCCCAATGTCCCTTAATCAGATAACCATTTTTTCATTTTGGCCTATTTTCCTAAAACATACTAATGATAATTTTTGTTTTTCCTCTTTTATGGTTGTTAGGAATGGTAACAGTGGCATCTGTAGCTGGGTTGCTAGGTTTCATCTGGTTTCTTTTTCCACTCACCAGTCCTCATTTGTACAATGCAACAACAGATAATTGCATGTGTTGGCATAGATATTGTAGTTGGAGCTAAGTTTCTCAACTCCCAGAAGATTTATCAAGGGTAAAAAAAACTCCTAAATCCAATGTAACATGAGTAAGATGGAAATTTATTTTCATTTTCGATTGTGTTCGTATTTATTTTTCCATTTTGTTCTTTGTTTGGCAAGCATTGTCTTGTCCTCTGAAAATCTTTTGGGAAGTTCATCATCAATTTAATTTGAGACATTTTCGTCATATATAGTTCGTTTTTAATTTAGCTAAAAGAAGGGGGGAGTTATCCTGAATTTGTGTTAGTGGGAAGTAACAGGTATCCAGTATAATAGTCGAGGTGCATATAAGCTAGCGTAGATAAAGTAGGAATAGAAAGAGTATGCATGGAAGAATATTTTTTTCTCATTTGTTTGAGTCTTGACGTGTAAAGTTATTCATGTACCTGTGTTAGTAGAAGATAGTAAGTATTTGATGAAATTAATCAAGATGCGTGTAAATTGATTCATATATCATGATTATAAAAAAAACAATTATTAATATTGGAAAATATTGGAAGAGGAGGACATGTTGAAGTAATGGAGAAATACGCACTTAATTTCAAGCTTGACTTTTTAACAAAATCGTCCCATACCAATGAAAATTCGTTCAACAAAATAATCAATGAGTACTCATAAATTGAAAGAAGAAAAAAATATGTTTTCCTCTTATTAATTATTAGGTATATGTATGTGTGAGACTATAATAATAACATACTCAGTTGTAATTAGTGATCTTTGGAAAAGATAGAGTGTACGTAAATTTTATCCTTATCTCATGAAGATCGAAAAGTTATTTTCGGAATATTCTCGATTCAAGTAACACATAAATATTCTTCTCATTATGAATAAGAACATTGATATCACTTGGAATAAATCAACAATATATCCAGTATAATTTCATGGATGGAATCTGGGGAGAGTGAAGTGTACGTAGATCTTACTCCTATCTCGTGAAGATAAAGAGATTGTAAGATTGTTGGAGTCATGGTTATAAAAATATATTATATATTACTACATTATTATTATTTCATTTTCTTGATTGTTTGAAAAGATGGTTTTAGAAGAAAGAAATGATGCCTTTTAGATATAGTTTCTGATGACCAAGATCTTCTCAACCAAAAGATGACCTAAGTCTTCACAACTATATACTAAAAATATTTTTACAAAAATTCAAATATATTAAATAAGAAAAAATAATAATATAAATTGAAAACTGCCATCATTTCTGAGTGATGGGAATGGATAATTAATTATTTATTAGAAGATTTTGGCCATTTGTGTGTCTGTATATATAATGACATATTATTTATTTTTTTACAGTCATCATAGCCTATGTGTTTCTGTATTTATTAGCTTCTAGTTTGACTTGTTCTGGGAAAAAAATTGTGATATATTTCAATGAAGTGACCTGCAAAATCCTAGATATATTCAGAAAATGATGATGATGATGATGAATAAGATCAACATAATTTGAAAATCTCTTGGATAAGAAATGAAGAAAATTGACTAGGGGAAATAAAAATGTCAAGATATGTATATTTAGGTACTTCCAAAAAAAAAATCATTTCATATGGTTTCATATTTAATTAATTATTTGTATGGGGAAATGGTGTTGAAATGTGGAGTTCTTGTTTTATTGTTCTTAAACTTGCCATTTAAATTTATTTGGATATTCAAATTACGATTTGTTTCGAAAAAGCATCCGAACACATGATAAAATATTTTTATTAAATATTTTCTTGGTTCAAATTAATATATAAAAAAAACTTGTACATGTCTCAACTCTCAAGTGTGTATTATGTAGATAAGTTAACCATTTAAAATATGTCACTTTCTTTAGTTATACACATTCGACGTAATAAGCCAAAAAATGTATGTTTATTCCAATTGAGGTTAATGGGTATAGCTAAAGGAGATCGATGACATATTTTATGTGGTTAACTGAATAACTTAATAGCGATATTTGAGAATATGTAACAAAGTTTTTTCATCATTTGAATTAAAAGTGTCTAATAAAAAATACTTTATCATGTATTTAAATGTTCAACTGGAATATATAAATCGTATAGATTGAGTGTTCAAGTGAAATTTGCTGAGAAGTTTAGGAAAAATAGACTTATTTAAGGCTTAATAACTGTATGAACCATGTTATTCTGTCAATTAAGTATCAGTCTGATCATATGCTTACTAATAAGTTGAGATAAATTAAGATTCTCATATAAACATCTCTTTGTTTTAATTCATATTTGCAATGTTCATCTAAGGTTATGCACTAGTTGTTATGTAAGTAATATTTTGATATGTTTTATTTGAGACGGGAATTTATTTAAATAATCCTTTTATTTTCATAAAGTCAGAATAAAATATGCGTACACAAACATAGGGGCGAATTTATGTAGAAGGTGGGGGTGCCAAGGCACCCAAATCATTTTTTATATGTACATAAGTTTTGAGTGTTCCTTAGGAAAAAGGTGTACTGTATGCATACACATCACTCTTTTTAGTTTACGTTGAATATGTTATTATTAACTATAATGCATATTTGTATTGAGAAGTCTCACTCTGAGAGTAAATTAATGGATATCAAACACTGATTGAAAAATTAAAAAAATGGAATTCAAATAATCTGAATTGATACCGAAAAGCCCTATTTTAAAGGTAAAATTATACTTGATACCAGTGTAAAATTTAAATAACTAAAACTCGAGTAATTCAAATTCACATTGATAAGTCTTACTCTAAAGGTCCATTTCCTACCAAATATCATAAATATTTCTTGCTACATAATTATTAAATAAGTATTGTAAAATCACAATAATGATCAAATACAACAATGGCCGATATAAGATTTTTATTAAGTGGTCGCGATTTGATATCTACTTTCTTAATGTCGAATTACTTTCAATTTACATGACACTATTTTCGGCTCCTAGTAATGGTCAATATGACGTGGATAGCATCAGCAAATGACAAGACGCCATGTCATATCTAAAAGGGATGGGGGTGGGGGCCCTCTATCTTAGTTAAATAATAGTAAGAAGGTACTAAAATCCTCATTGACTTTATAACATATGGTATACAAAAATAAATATTTTGTATGACGTTTCCTCTGATTAGATCCTTTTTCAACTCTCAGAATCTCTTTGATTTGCCAACATTCTTTTTTCTTTTTATTTTTTCACAAAATAAATAAAAAATTATAGTTTATCATATAAATCACCATCCCTTATCGTTACTTGTCCAATTCGCTAGTGATATTGTCTGATTTGGGTCTAAACTTACACGACTTTAAAATGTATCACTAGTGTAAAGTATGGTTACTTATATACTCAACATCTCTACTGACTATTGTGTTTTACCGATATGAGACTTTTTATCTTAAGTTATGGTGTCACACCAACTCTACTTTGCCTCCTATTAACTTGAGAATCACCTCTAATTTATAGTCATTGCAGCAATTGAAGCGTGGATCATAACCTTATTATATATGAATCATCATCCCTTACCGTTCAAAAATTTTCGAACTCTAACTCGTCTCCTACTAACTTGAGAACCACCTTGAATTTATAGTTGTTGCAGCAATTGGAGCGCATACCATGTCCTTATATATAAAGTTATAAACCATCATTTCTTATCGTTTGAAGACTTCCCAACTCTATTTTGTCTCCTACTAACTAGGGAATCGATTACCTTTAATTTATAGTTGTTGCAACAATTGGAATGCAGACCATGACCTTGTATATAAATCAACATCCCTTGCCATTTGAAAAATTTTCAACTTTACCTCGTCTCTTACTAACTTGGGAACCACCTCTAATTTACAGTTGTTGCAGTAATTGGAGTGCGAACCATGACCTTATACATTAATCACCATCCTTTACATGTTTCAAAACTTTTTAACTCTACCTCGTCTCCTACTAACTTGAGAACCACCCCTAATTTATAGTCATTGCAACAATTGTAACGCGAACCATGACCTAATATATAATTCACAATCCCTTACCATTCAAAAAATATTTCAACTCTACCTCATCTCCTACTACCTTGGGAATCACCTTTAATTTATAGTCGTTGCAGCAATTGAAGTGTGGATCGTGACCTTATATGTAAATCACCATCCCTTGTTGTTTGAAAACTTTCCAATTCTATCTCGTCTCTTACTAACTAGGAAACCACCTCTAATTTATAATTGTTGCAACAATTGGAGCGCGGATCGTGACCTTAGTAGAGTACCACTCTATAGTCTAGGGTAATCGCTCCTAATGTATTCCACATAACCACACTCAAAACGACCTTTATGTTGAATAATTGAGAGTAAATTTCATTCTTTTAGAAAAATGTTAATGTTTTGTAAATTCAATTAAAAAAAAGGGAATTCATATGTTAAATGAATATCGAGTTCGAAGGCAAATTATAGTTTTGCTCTAATAATATTTTGCTATAACAATTAAAAAATACTCGAACAGACGACACACATTATAAAAAATAGTCGATAAATAAGGAAATGATTCTTTATTAACTACAAACGAATGGATTATTATCAAATATCACTCTTATGGTAATTTGATTTATAAATATTGTTAGCACAATATTTTAAGACAGCTAGGCCAAGAAAGGCTTCTGTTTTTAAAAACTAACTTTAATATTCATTCATTTTATTTCTATTTCAAGTAAATTATGCAAAATACTATGTTGTGAAACAAAAGATTATATTTTTGTTTCTTTCAACTTATGCTACACATTATTTATTCTAATATTTTTATTAAAAGACAAACACTAAGAATTGCAATTAATGAATTACAATTGGCCAGTATCACTCTTTTAGTAAGGAAAAAAAAAAAATCAATGGTTAGCCTTTCATCATAGATTTTTGAATCAGATTAATCTTTAAATATCTGTTTGATCATAAAATTTGATTAGATTTTAAAATTTTGTCTTCAACATAATCAATTTTGAGAGAAAATTTTCTTTACCTCACAAAAATTTCAAATTTTTGCCATATAAAACTTATGCCTGAACAGAATTTCAAAGTTTCAACTTCAAAATTTATAACAAAACGGAAGCTTAAACTTTTGTGATATTTGGCCAATTCAAGCACTAAAAAATGAAACAAAAAGTACAATTAAAGAGAGAGAAAATATATAAAGAAACCATATTTTATATTTCTTTCATAACTAATATAGATTTGATTACAACTTCTTAGCTCCAAAACAGAACTAACCCCACATACTAAAACAAAATATTTAAACATAGAGGCAAAAAAAAAAAACCATATATTCCTTAATTCCTTACCTATAACTAAAAAAAACACCAACCACCATAACTTCCCTACTTTTTGACCCCCTTATAATACTACTAATAATAATATTTAAAACCCCCCCAAAATAAAATTAAAAAAAGTAACATAATACTAGTTCAATGACTAGATGGACCCCTTGATTTATTTATTTTTTCACTTTTTCTTGGATTTTGATGAAACATTCTTGGATGAAGAACAATTTGTGAGATTGAGATCAGGAATTGAATTGTTTTTTCCTCCTCCATTGTTGTTGTTATTATTGTTGTTGTTGTTACTAGGACCAGCTTGTGATAACCTATGTTTGAGTTCACTCAAAAGTTGTTGATTTTCTTGATTCAATAACTCTGCCTTTTTCCTTAGCCTTTCATTTTCAGCCATTATGTAGCAATTTTGCAAGTAGAGCTTTGAGTTAATTCTATCCATTTCCTGCAAAAAAATTTAACAAAAAAAATCATGAGATTTAAGTTAAAGTAGGCTATGTTGTTCGGAATCTTGAAAAATGTATGACTCATTCGAAAGAAAAGTAGTGCATTTATGAAGAATCGACACATTAATGTGTGCTAGGGTAATTTTAAAGGACTTAAAAGTTACTTGACTAACATGTTATAACAAGTTAAAACTATTGAATGCACCTAATGCATTTATGAAGAAGAGTTTGAGAAAAGTGGAAAAAGGAGGAAAGGAAATGATGATATGCATAGGGGGGAGAAATCATTACAATTCAAAGAAAACAAATGATAAAAAATTTAGAAAAACACAACAAGAAAGCAAGTAGAATAAGGAAACAAAAAAATCTCCAAATCTTCACACTTTCAAGAATTGGTACTTTTTTTTCTTTCTTTCTTATTTATTCTTGTTTACCTCACTTGGAAGACAAGAATAAAGTATATAACAAGAGACAAACTTCTTATTTACACACACATAAAAAAAGGGAATTTGTTAATTGTTATATTCCCAAGTTGAACATGCAATGAAAAAAAAAAGTTTCAAGAAACAATATACAATGTTTATTCCTAAGAAGACATAAAAACATAACCTTTTGACAAAAGGAATAAGAGAGTTTTCAAAAGTTGTAAACTTTAAAAGAAAAAAGTGCACCAATTCTTGAAAGTTTTGGGGTTTGGGTGGTGATGGTGTGGGTTGGGGGTAGGTGGTAGGGGGGTATTCTTTATTTTTTCAAAAAAGATTACCTTTTGGTTAGTTATAGAACAAGAAGTATAGTAGAAGAAGAAAGAAGATTTTGTTTGGTGTGTTTCTCACTTACAACAAACAACAACTAATACTTCTTGGGCAGTAAAAACAAGAGATATATATAGTGGAAAAAGTTAGTAAATCTTTGGGGTAAGGGGGCGTGGGGTGGGGGTGGGGGTGTAGGGGGGGGACAAGGCTTTTTGTATCTCTTTTTCTATCTGCACAACAATCATGCATGTGTAAGCATGGAAGGCGGCTTGTGTATAATTGTATAGTTGTTGTATCTATAGGCAAGGTCTTAAAACCTTCTTCTTTGATTCTAGTATGGTAATGATTACCGACCCACGGATTCAGAATTTGAAATTTATGAATTATTACACTAACTTTAAGTTTAACATGTATTGGAATTGGATTCACATTTTACATATTTTCAGTTCACGATCGTAAGATTCTACTTTTTTTTTAAAAATGTCGTATCAAATTAAAATCAAAAAAATAAATCGAAACTGATGAAATTATAAATGACTAGGTATATACATAAGGTTTAGGAGAAAGTTATTGAGTTTCCTTGAAGGTTAAAATTTACGAATAGTCATTTTTCAGCTTCTGTAATTGAAAATTATTATTATGGATTTTGAATTTTACATGTAAAACTCAATGACATTCTTGAAATTTTATTTGTGGAATTTGAAACTCTATGAAAATGACTATTTTTTTGTGATAAGATTGGAAGTGGTCATTAAGTGCTATTTTTGCTCTCATATATAACTCGTAGATTGAACTGTAGATCTATCATAAATAATTATCACTTGTAGGTTTTAATTTAATATATTAGTACGATTAATACAATCAAAATATTTATTAAAATTCACTTAAAAACTCTGATATTGTTAATTATTGTCAGTGTATATAACTTAAATTCAGATATTATCCTTTAAGGAAATGATTTAACCTTCTTCCATTCTACTATGATGATGATTATAGTGTTTTTTTTAGACTAAGGTGATGGAGTCAAGTGAATGATTATAGTTAAAGGGCATTTAAGTCATTTCATAAAAGACAATCAAGGGTAGTTTTGTCATTTCATGTAGAGATTTGGGCCTTAATATGGGCATTTTGGGCAATTCATAAGTGTGTCCAATGATGATAGGGGTTTGGCCTTCCAAAGATTCGCAATGATGTTTTGGATTGGTTTGAACCAAGACAGGCCCATCATCACGGCCACACCCCCACCCCCTTTTACCCCCCTCCCCCCCTTAACCATGATTAATTTTTTAATTTTTTTAATTATCTATTTTGCATAATTGTTCTTTTGTCCTGTTTATAAAAATTTCTTTGTTGACTCATTTGCCCCTTTGAGTTTTTTTTTAATCGTTGTTTGATACTCGTAAAGGATTTGATAAAATCTGAATTTGTAATGAAAAGTACTATATTAGGAGTAAAGCGCTCTCATTTAAAGATAGTTTCATATTCAAAATTCAAACTTGAGACATTTAAGTAAGGATGAAGAAATATTTATCTGGTTGGAACTCGATTATTATATCTAGATTATAGTTAGTGGTTTAGAGAGGGGCAAATTTGGAATTTAGAACCTTACTATTGGAACTAAAAAGTGGTTGTTTGTCTATTATTTGTTTCTTATATTAGGATCACCAATAGAAAAAAAAATTGATTGGACAAAATAAGACAATTTTTAAAAATTAATTGTATTCAATTAGGATTAAATAATACATAGTCGAAATTCTTATAGAGAAAATTTTACCATTTTATCCTTTTATAACTATTCTACACGGAATCTGAATAAGATGTTTAGACAAATAAAATAAAATAGGAAATATGTATTCATGTGTTTTCACATATTTTAAAAGTTTTTTAGATATCGAAGTAACCGATAATTAAGCAAAATTGCGTGAGTGAATTAATATTAAGCATGATAGTGTTTTGTTTTTTAGTTAGGTAAAATTAATGCTAATAATAATCATAATTATTTCTGCCAAGGTATCATAAAGTAAGCATTCTTTTTGCCATATTAAGTGTGATTAATTTGAAATAATTATGAGATTTTTAATTTTACAGATGGACTAACCTCATGGGTTATGAGTGCATTAACGTGAAAAATTATAGTTTTTTTTTGGATGGAAGCATCATATTATTTTTATTTTTTTGTCATTCATGTTAATAATGTTTTGGTTTAATATTCTTTTAAAATCATAAGGTTTATTCTCGTGTCTAATTTTAATATAATA
Organism: Solanum appendiculatum; assembly: GCA_018342035.1. NCBI lineage: Eukaryota > Viridiplantae > Streptophyta > Magnoliopsida > Solanales > Solanaceae > Solanum > Solanum appendiculatum. Next base: position 542,022 of record JAGDQO010000642.1, read on the forward strand.
AATATTAATTTACGGTTTTTATATTTTGTAAAATTGAATAATAAATATTCATTAAAAAGAGTAATTACTAGTTAGCTAAAAAAGTTTTTATGGGCTTTGGTCTTATTTATTGCAAAGTGTATTTGTTCTGAAAATACTAATGATGACAAAAGCTATATAGCTAAAATAAATAATAATGGCATCTAGACTTACTATTTATTCTTTCTTAATTAATAATACTACTAATAAATAAAAACTCTCTGCCTTTTGCAGCAATTGAAATTAATTTAGTGTATTTATTTTTTTGTTATAATGATTTTGGTTTCATAAATGAATGGTAATGGCAGCATTCATGAAAAAGATTTGCATGGCCATAGATGTCAAAGGGCATTCATTTTAATTCAATTGAGTACACCTCCCATCCATATTCATCATCACTTTCCTACATTTGCCTATTAACTACAATTATTCACTTAGCCCTTCCTTTTACCCATTCAACACCAACACACACAAGGGGTAAACCAACCCCACCCCCACCCCCACCCCACCCTAATTGTGCTCGGGCTCGGGTGGTAAGTGTTCTTTCATTTTCTATCTGAAATCTTGAGTTTGAGTCTTGGAAATATATGAAACTATTTTTAGCAGGAAATGTTATATATTATGATGAAAATCTGAATTAGTCGAGCTTCAAAATAAGTATCGAATACTATCAATATGAATTGGTATAGTAGTGAGACTGATTCACCCTTAACCAGATGTCTCATGTTCGAGCCCTGGGTATGAAGAAAATCTTATTGGAAGCTTCACTCTCCAAATGGGCCCTACAATATGTGATCCGATTTAGTCGAGGCTTCAATACGAACGTCGAACAGTGAGTGAAAAGTCAAAAAAAAAAAATCAGATACTAATAAGAAAACAAAATGGAAGCACCTTCCCTCACCATCCGGTTATAAGTAAGTATGTACTCTTCTATTCTTAATTAGAGATATGAAATTTGAGTCAGTCTAGAAATGATTATTATTGATAAGGAGCGTTTTATCTAAATAAGACTATTTACTGAGAATTGAGATGAATCGAATCCAAAAGTGATTAACGAACACTAATAGAAAAACAAAAAAGAAAGCATCCCTCTCACATCGATCTATACTTTCATTCAAGTTAAATACTAAATTTTAATTAGATGAGTTTAATATTTAAATTTTTACCATCGATTCATTATAATATTAAAATTTTAGGTTTAAAATATATATATCGTATCAAAAATATTGAAAGTTTGACCAAACACATTACCTTAAAAATGCTATATCTTTTTAATAAGCTTTATACAACATAAATTTAAACTAGTAGAATCAATTTCGAATAGAAGATCATGATTAAAGATAATTCCAAAAACTTCTTAAAGATGAAATTTTGGAAGATTGAGTGTGGGGTTTGGGGGTAAAGGGTGGGGTGGGGGTGGGGGTAACTCGTGTATAATCCTATTGAGACTTTATTGATACATGTGAAGAGATCTCATATTTTGGGGTACAAATACATGTGAAGACTTTTAAAGTCAATTGAAACTTCTCTTTTTATCATCGAGAATCGTGTTGGAGTGGTAAGTATACTTTTTATTTTTAATCACAGATATCATGTTTGAGTCCTTTTGGATATGTAATCGTCTTTACTAGAGAGCATATTGCCTTCTAATATGGAGCTTTCTGATGCGAATTTAAATTTAATCGAATTTTAATGTGAATATTGAATATCGAATAGGAAAAAAGTTACTTTTTTTTGTTTGAAAACCTCATCGCAATGACCTCATCACCATTGCAGCTAATAAATTTTAAGTTCACTTTTTATTTCTTCTGAGGTAATTTCTAATCATTTCACATAATACCATTACCCTGCAACTCTAATGATGGATTTTTTTTTGTTGTTGCTATTATTTATTTTTTCCTGTGGTGAATTGAACCCTACACGTGAGTGTTTATATTTGCTACTCATTTTGTGGACCTATCACTCTTATAAGTAAAAACGAGTTTAAATTTTATACATCGATAATAATCGAATGGCATTATAAAGTCGTAAGGTTATGATAAGGTTGATGCTTATTTACCGTCAAAATTAAGTAAAAGATATTAATAACCTAATGAGAATAAAATCGGAGATTGTAATTATAACAATTTTAAGATAGTGAAATTTGTCATTGGATAAGTTTAGATCAAATATAAAAGGCGTAATGATCTAGACACAATCTCAAAAAAAAGGCTCGATAAAATGAAATATCGATGAAGATATATGATCAAATGTTTTATGACGATATTTTTTAAATTAAGGAATACAATATCTTTTTCCTTTTATGTGAATCCAACTTTTATTTTATCGAAAAAATCATTCTTTCTTTTGTCAATAGCATTTTGTTAGATAGGAACAAATTTGACAAGTACTTATATCTTTTAGTACATCAAGTTAAATATATTAATAATAATCGTATTATACTGTCTGTGTATACGGTTAAAAGCGAAAAATCATAAAATTTGAAACTTGATTTTTGATCTGATGGCTTAGATTGCAATATGGAAAGATCATAAAATTTCTTTTTTGTTTTTTTCTACTTAATGTTTTCCATTTATTTTTTTTAAAAATAAATATTTATATGGAATTAAATTTGGTCCCTTGTAAAGAGAGTGATAATGATGAGAAGAGAATCTCGAAGACTGCAAAAGTTGAAATTTTGGTATGGAAGACAGAATAAAATGTTGGTAATTATGTTAAATATATTAATAATTATACTACTTTATTTCTTAACATAATTAATAATTATCCACCTTTGTTAGCATGAACAGTTTCCTATAATAAGTTATTATTCTAATAAAATAATCTAACTAATCAATTAGTTAAGGCATAATTCACCCTTCTGGTCCCTAATTATAGTTATTTAATCTTTTATTAGGGATTAAAAGTATACATATCAATTAATTAAAGATTATATGTTTTTAATAAAAAATTACAATGTGTTGTTATTTAGGGACTAAAAGTGCTAATTTTCTATTATAAGTTAATTAGATGGATAATTTTCACTTTGTCCTCCTAAAATTTCACTTTCCCTTTGAAATGAAGGAGGCAAGCAAAGGAGCTAGGAAGAAGTTTCGTGAGTTACGAATGAAGCTTCGAGCTCATATTGATCATTAATTGGAATGAAAATCACATTTTATGAGTTCAAATTGTCTTGTTATTTCTCAATTCTGCCGTCTATTAATTGATTTGTTATAAGTTTAAACCCTTCAAAAGTTAGAGAAGGTTTTGAGTTTTGATTAATTCAAACTCATTTAGTATAAGATACATTAAAAGGGAAAGCGCTTTTCCCTTGGGAATTCTTTATATCCAATATTCAAATTTGAGATCTTTAATTAAGTAGAAAGAAATTTTATTAGTCCGACTACGAATTTTAGTAGTAACATATCCTCTTAGTGGTGCATTTTCGAGTAAGTATAAGATTATTCCAACAAACTTACTGTTTAAAGTTAATATTATACGAATATTAACTAAACATGGATTCATGATTAGTGATCATACCAATTAATTTTCCATATTTGGATTAGAATAAAATTCTTTTTTTGAAGATTGATGGACCACAAAACTATTAGGTAATTACATTTGAATAAATAAAACAAAAATTAACAATTGATGGACCACAAATCTATTGATGTAGTTAGTTTTTTTTAATACAAAAAAAATAATGTTTTGGTCCACTTAATCTAGATTGAAATGCTTAATTAGAAGGAAAATTAGATGGTGATGCTATTGGTGTCAAACCCTAATTAAATATTTATTTAAATGAACTTTTTGTCTGTCTTATGTCTACCTTTTATCCAACACTTTTCATCATGTTTAATTATTTTTACAGCATTGCTAGTTAACATTACTAATATCATCACCAGTAGCTCAAGTGAATGATATACATTTTAGTTCCACCAACATCTATTTTTTTTTAAAAAAAAATAAATCTAGTCAACTTACTATTTTTGCTTTTATTGGAATTGGAGGTTATATATATACCAACTTTTGAAAATTAATTGAATAGTAAAATCAATCACTGATATTTATGTTAGAATATACTACTTATATTATATTTTTTGATAGAGTGTAACTCTTCAGAATTTGATGTGAACATAAAATACTCGATGCATCAGACTTTGTTATTTGTCCTACATCCTAGAGTGGGAAACAATTTGTCTCCCTATATAGTATTGAGTCCATCTATTGAGGTATTTTTTAGGGGATTGAGTGAGATTCAATATTTTTTTTTTAATCATGATATTAGAATAACAATTTTTATTTTACCTGATTTAGACACTAATATATATCTGCTACCTCATATCAACACAACACCGAGTAACAAGCATTGTTATTATGTAAGGTAATTAACATGAAACCAATATGAAAAGTCAGTAGAACAATAAGAAGGGAGCAAGCTATCTATAGTGCCTTAATTCATTTTTTATATAAAAAGTACACTCTCACAAGAGGTATATATATAAATAAAATATATATTCTTTATTATTTTCTTTCGTTTTTTAATATAAGTGTTTGGCTTTATAATTTACAAGAAGGATTTGTTAACCAAATAGTATCAGCAACAACAGCTTCATCATCATCATTTCTATGCCATGACCATTGTGCATGAGTTGCATTTATCACATCAAGTTCTCCATGCCCAAAACTTGCCTCTCGAAAAATCGAAATTTCCGGTTTTGGATCTTTATAACTGTAATATTTGATCAATAAGAAAGTCGATAGACATATTTCTATGCGCAAAAGAAGTAAATAAATACATAAATAAATTGAAAGAGAAACTAATGTGATTCTCCAATGATGAATGGTGACATTGGCGATAAAACTAATTGAATATCTGGTTAGATTTATAATCTTTTGTAGAAACAGCTTCTAAGACGATAGACATAAAGGCGTCGAAAATCTACTCAAACTAATATTAAACAAGTGAGTTTGGTAGTCCAAAGAAGACAAATTTAGGTGAAAACACAATATAATAAGCACCCCAACTTGTCAAAAACAAGAATTTTGAAGTCATTATATTTGTACCAAGACAAACAATTGACAAAAAATAGGCTAAAATATCAATCTAGTGCATATATAATAATAATAAGAGAAGAATTAACCTAATTAATCGCCCAACAAACTAATTAAATTAAAAATAGTCGGCTAATATATAATATATGGATAATATATTTGTAATAGCGTAAAAGCAATGTTTAATTTATATATATCAGGTAGGGAAAATAAACATCAAATCCTGTCGGTTATTTGGGTAAAGATCCCTTATAATAATTTAAGAGACTTATGCAGTCGGTTCAACTATTTGAAATTAACGCGTAGTTGATTGATCGATTGATTAAATTAGATTAAAAAAAAAAGAAGGAATAATGTAAAGGTGAACCAAACTTACTTGCTAGCTAGGCCTTCTCTGTTACCACCATCTCCAATTGTAATGTATATTGGACCACAATTGTTAGCTTTGTCTTTGTATACTCGAGTCTATATATATATATATATATATATATATATATATATATATATCACATGAATATATTAAAACACAAGAAACAATGATTTGTCAATAAATCATCACACAATAAAAATTCATCATTAAAAGATTATAAAAAAATCATGTTAGTTATGAGTTACTCAACGACGAATTCTATAGTGTGATGATCAAGAAAAGTCAAATAAACGACAGATTATCAGGGAAAAAGAAGCTTACAAATCTCTCGTAAGCATGAACATGTCCTGCAAAGACGATATCGACACGAGCCTTGAAGAGTAAATCCTCCATAGATGATTTCATGCCATAAGACTCATATTCATCTTGATGAGCAGTGTTAGAATTGTACCATGGTGCATGTACAAGAACAAGAAGCCACGGTGTTTTTTTCCTATCAACTTTATTCAAATCATTTTTTAGCCAATTGTATTGGGCTGATCCAGGCCCAAAATCAGTGTATGAGCCCAACATAATAATATGAAGCCCACCAACTTCAAAAGAATAGTACAAGTTTGAAGTTGAACCACTTTGTTCAAATGGCATGAGCCATCTTGCATTATATGATGTAAAAGATTGGCTATGTAGAATTGGTATTTTCTCAACCTCATGGTTGCCCTGAGTCACCATCCACGGGCGTTGGCTCGCTAGCGGCTCCACCAATCGTCCGAACGAGTCCCAAAGAGGTTGTAGAGTGTCTGCGTACGACAAGTCCCCGGGTAACAACATAACGTCGTAATTTGACTTTGATATATGATCGAGGGTTGATGTTGTCCAATCCGTTTGCCCTAAATCACCTATAATTCATAATCTTAATATCTCGATACACTCGAGGTTTGTATGCATCTAAAAAAGCAAGAATTAGCGACACACAAATTAGGCAACTCAACAAAAACATGTCGTTAGTCCTATTTAGCGACGGATTATTAGAAAACATTTTTTATGGAAAATATTATCCTCCATACCAAACACGCCCTTAATATGATTTAAAAAGATACATCTAGTAAAAAAAACATGGAGTTTGACACTTGAAAAGCCAAAGTGATAAATAAAAGTGAATAGAATAACAATATTTCAATTTAATTGAATGTTATGTATTGCTTTTCATTTCATATTATTTCGCTGTTGTTAGTGTTATCATTTCCGTATTTCCTTTTATCAAATTGCTTTGTAAATACTTTGGGAAGGACCGCATCCTATGGCTGACGCAAGTATGTGGCTAATTCTACAACTCGAACCGTGACAATCTATCGATCACATGAAAATGACTTTACTGTTGCACCAAGACTCACCTTTGACTAATCAAACTATACTAAACTTTTACACTGTCGATGTATATAATTTAGAATGCAACAAATAATTATTAATCCAGATTAGGATCTTACCTACAACTGCAAATTTGATAGGAAATCCAGCTGGAGGGGTTTTGAAATTGAATTCTGGGCTTGAAAATGGGCCACAAATGTAGTAGTAAACTGTGTTGGGCTTTAATGGCCCAATAACAACATTATGTATTTCACCTGATTTATACAAAATATATCTATATTTTGTAGTGTCCCCATTTGCTGAAAATGGGTAACTTCCCGGAGATGTACCGTACTTCACCGTCGCCGGTGTACCAGAATCTTTTGTTATCCAAGAAATCCTCATCTTATCTTCACCCACCATTGAAACGTGCACCTGAAAGACACGATCAGTATAAAAACTTAAATTGTTAGAGAACGAATCAGACGTTTTATAAGTTGTTAGTATAAGTGAGATGAAACTTGAACCTATAACTTCTAGTTATATCATGTTGATAATTGTGTGAATTATGTGTTCGTCGTGAAAGAAAATGTTTTCTAGAAAAAAATAAGTAATTTTCTTACTTATTTTGAAAATGGTGTTTTTTCTACTTCACATATTCAACTTATTTAGTTACGAATAATTTTAGGTAATTAATAATTTTTTTCAATGTATAAAGATAGTGAAGTTAAAAAAGAAGAAGACAGTATGATGCTCAAAACATCTGCATTCATATAGAGTAGTGGGAAAGACGCATCTCAAAGGGTGTGATGTAGACAATCTATTCTAATACAAGCGTTATAGGCTGCTTCGACGATTCAAACTCTGAACCTATAAATCATACAGAGACAACTTTATAAATCTCCCCTTCATAAAACAAAAAAAGATAGAGAAGTAAAGGATTATGAACATGTTCCTAGAAGAACCATTAAACAAGTCCATCTTTGCAATTCATTTTTATTTTATTCATCCTCAAACCTTTTTTTTTTTTGGTCATAAAGATTAAAAGAAGAACTCAAACATAAATAGTGGTGAGTGGTGACTTACTAATTAAACTCATTGACCAAACTTAAATATTACTTGTACAATTCCTCTCTCTCTCTCTCTCTTTGAGTGATAACATGAATTTGAACCGATGAGAGTTTTAATGGAGTGGTAAGTACTTTTCATTTTTAATCACATGTCTCAGGTTTGTGTTCTCTTGAATATGGAGTCACCTTCCTTAAGGAACACTAGCTTTAACCCACCCCCCTCCCCAATGAAACTATTCAACACAAATCCGAGTTTAATCGAACTCTAATACAAATACTAGACATTAGATGAAAAATAAAAATATGAATAGAATCCCATCACGTGTGGAGTGAATGCATCAATATCAACTTTAATTTTGAGTTTAAGCTTTGAATTCAATGTAAAATTGGATTAATCGAATCTCAAAATGAATGTGATTGTGAATTGTCTAACATGTTAGGCTAGACGCGGGTGAATATGATATGATTAATTAGTAATTAATTAGCTCAACTCCATCACGACCCTAGTTTTGTGTGAACACAATATTAACTTATAATATAATTAAATATAGTGACAACAAATTCTTGTATTTTCGATGATTTCTATGTATAAGGCTGACAACTATTGCAAAACTTTGGCTATTTTCTTGTTTTTTTGACTAGCTCTCACGAGACTCTTCATTGTCATATTAGTAGGGATGAGTTTAGAAGAAGTAATCGAGTTCTGAATAAATTATTTAATATCATAAAAAAATTAATATATAAAGAAATTAAGAAAATATAATGATTCTATATACACAAAAAAATATTTTAGATCTTATATATTAAAAGAATTCAGATGAAAGCTCTTGTTATATAAAGTTACTTAATTGCACAACTTATTTTACCAATATATTTTCTAAAATTTCTTACCATTAAAAAAGATTACGAAAATCTCTATTCTCAGATACGTTACTCTTAAGCATATATCGAGATGTAATGTATAGGGACAGATGTGTCTTGTATCTTAATGTTATCAAATGGTTCTTCTAATGAGTATATCAAAATTCAAAACCTTAAACCAAATATAAAAAGGATCGAAAAAATAGTAATTACAACAAAGAAAACATCAAATCATATCCAAACATTCTTATAAAGGAACGAAAATAAAATTTGAAATAAAAGTTTTAACTTATATACACAGACAGTATAAATTAAATTGTTACCTGTTGAGGAGAAGAGGAATCAAGATCTTGAGATAAAGATAAAAAGATTGATTTTCTTGGTGGTGGCCTTTCATATGAAAGTGAAGATTCAATGGCTAAAATTATTAGTAATAAAAATAGCAAAACATGAACCTTAATAGAAGCCATGGTGATGATATGAATAAAAAGGAAGTAGAAGAAGAGCTTTATATATAATGTGAATATATGAGAAGGGCAATAGGTTTTTTTTTTTTTTTGGGGGGGTGGGGGTGGGGGTGGAGGATGTGATTATCTAGATTTTCAAGTTTATTTCTAAAGTCTTTTTTTATGGATATTGAATTTTACAAAAAGGTAATTTATTAAATTTTAAATAAATTATTTATATATATATTTCATGAATTTTTAAATATATACACAAAGTTCTAGTTAATGCTATTGGGTTATGTCGAATTTGTAATCAGAACTCTAGCTAGCTATTATATTCTTAGTGTTGTGTTCCAACCTTTGAAATAAAATCATACTACTCCGCTCATTCCCTTTTACTTGTCATAATTTTTTTTAGAGTCAAACAATTAAAACTTTGACTAACATTTTACTATATATTTTTTCATCATATTGGTATGCAAAAAATTGCAATATATAGTACTTTTCGTATAGTTTTTGAATATCTAAATTTTTAGTTTAAAATATCAAATTAGTATAATCTAATTTAACTTTGAAAATTAGTCAAATTGACTTTCGAAAAACGCCAACTAAAAGGGAACGAATCAGGGAGTAGTAGACAACACTTTTTTTTCTCTTTTTAATGAACTATAAATGTTGCGAATTTGAACTAGTCAAACCTACGGCTATCGAATGTCTTCACTCTTGACAATTTAAGACTATAAGATATTTTTTATCGCGATGATATCACGTTAATCATGATTTTATATATTTATCACTTATTCTATTGAGTATTTATTATATATCTTTCAATAATATAAATATCAAATAATTTTAATTAAATTATATATTTTTAATAAATAAATATCAAATAACTTTGTTCATTAAAAATCGATATTTATGAATCGACTTTTAGGGATGAAAAATAAATTGAGTTCTCATGGGGTGTTCTTATGTCAAGCTGTCTAATTAGTTAGGACGGTCGTCATCCACACATGGTGGCACTCTTAAAAAGTGACACATAAAACATTGAAATAAATTTGATGAACTATTTTCGGGTTTATAAGAATTCAGTAGCTTTATAGAAATAATCACAAAATATTTTTGAGTGAAAAATTTAAATGAAAATATATATAGATTTTTTTTATTAGTGAATGTTGTCCATTAATAAATTAGTCAAAAAATATTTTGAATTAATACTTTGATCTAAAAATATCTTTGACGTGACCAAACTTTTAACTAGACATTTTTGTTCAATTTCTATTTTATTTATTCATGGTAAAGCCATTATTAAGTTCACAGTAAAAAAGGTTCATATAAATAAGTTCACCTTAAAAAGGCAGATAATTGCAATTTAAGATGCTGTTTAAATTATGATTCTAATAAATAACATGTTTTGACTTTTATAAGTCAATAGAAAAAAGTGATCCTAATTTATGATAATTTTTCTTAAAATTTTTATTTCCATCCCTTTAGTAAATTGGAAATCTACATTAATCATCGAGTTAATATTTCAGATGATCATTCAATTTTATTTTATAACTTAAAAGTTATTCAACTTTGTATTATAATTAAAAAATCATTCAACTATTAATTTTTCATTTAGAAAGTTATCCCATCAATTTAAATAATTTTTCATTAAATTTTATTAAAATATAATTTTTATTTCAAATCAATTTTCTAAAGAAATAAATAAAACATTTATTTTAATTATTTTATTGAACCGTTCAACTTCACCAATCAAATTTGTAACATATTAGGAAAACGTATGATATTAAAATTTAAATTTCATTATTTGATTTCACGTGGTCTATTTAAAATTGAGAAGTCAATAGTTTTAATTGCCTATTGAAGCCATTGGTAGAGCCTAAGCTATTTGGTGTCTATATATTAATCATTTATTAAGAAAAATAGCTAAAATAATTAATTTCATTTAATTAGTTGTGCATTTTTCAAGAAACTTATAATTAAATAATTGGAACAGGTTCAATGAAATAATTTTAATGGGTAATCTTATTAATTTTTAAAATTTAATTTAAAACAAAAAATAAAATTTAATGACAAGTTGAATGACCATACAAGATACTAACTCATTAATCATCACTTAAAAAATCTAATTAACTTTAAAACTAAATCTTATCTTCAGAGTTGAAATTAATGTAAATATATACTTGGAGTATAATTGGAGTGTTGATATTAATTGCTCTCTCCAATACAAAATACTTCCTCTGTTTCTATTTATTTGTCCATTTTTAACTTGACACGCCTATTAATAAAATAAAAATTCACATAGTGAGTTTTTCATTTTACCCATATTAATTGATAGAATTCCAAAATAAATTTACTCATTAAAGAGATTTTATCTTTTTCAAAAACATTAACTTTCTAAATAAACTGAGGATACAATAAGTAAAAAATATTTTCTTTTCTTGATTTGTCAAAAATGACAAGTAAAAGGGGACAGAGGGACAAGTATTAGAGCATGTTTGGCATTACTGCTAAAAATTGCTTATTTTTAGAAGTACTTTTTAAAAATAGCTTTTTTGAAAAATGCTTTTAAAAAAAAACAATTTGTATTTGGCAAATTCATTTGAAAAGTGCTTTTGATAAGTAATCTGTGTTTGTCTATTTTTTTTTTTATAAAAAAAGTGTTTTTGAGTGTCAAATTACGAAAAAGGGCAAGTATCAATGTGCTTTAACTATTATCTTTTGTATGTTTGTCACGACCCAAAGTACCTCCTAGCCGTGACATGGCGTACAAGACCCCGAAAGGCCTCATACAAGCCACTTAGTATACATAGTCCAAGATAATAGAAGTGAAAGAGTTTAAAAATCAAGTTCAAATCATAAGAGTTTGATAAAAGTAGCGGAAGTCTATATAAAGTGTCTCAGTGCCAATCTAACATAAGAATGAGAAATAACATTTGGGACGTAACCCAATACAATGTCAAAATGAAAGAACATAAAAGAATAACAAGGCTACGTCCTCGAATGGATAAGGACTCACTAAGTCTTCAATAATCCTTCTACTAAGCTCTAGCCACGAATAGATGGAGAATCGCCAAGTCCTACATCAACAAGTCAATGTAGGCAAGAGTATGCGTTAGTACAATCAAGTACCAAGTTGATAGCAATGCACAAACACATTTAAAACATGCTAAAACGGAACATTTTCATGACATGCTATGATCAAGCTAAAACATGAAAGAGGTTAGAAACATAAGTCATAAATCATGATCAAAGCAAGCTAAACATCTTCACTTTACTTGAGAAATACTTTAGAAGTCACTTAGTTCATTATTGTGGGAAGTGAGCCTTAACCGACATAGACCATGTGAGCTATAACATGGAATCCGGTGTCTAACCCACACCGAAACGAGGTTGCCTTACTTGCCAATTGGTAAGACCTTAACTTCTAGCTTACGTGGATCCACTAGTTAATCCTATGGTGGCACATAGTTTATGGAACATGAGGGATCTCCTCTTATCCACTCGGTGCTAAGCATAGTTCCCACGGATTAATCATAGTCATAATCTTATCATATCATTAGAAGGCATATTGGGGGATCTCCCCTACCTTATTAGGGGTAGACATGAGGGATCTCCTCTTGTCACTTCTATTAGAATAGCTCCATAGAAGACATGAGGGATCTCCTCTTGTCTTGTCATGGATAGACATGAGAGATCTCCTCTTCGCTATCATAGGGAGGGGGAAACATGAGGGATCTCCTCTTGTTCCTTCCATTAGAATAACTCCCTATTCTTTTTAGTTGAGAAAATCCTTTCACAACCCAAACATACATCAACATATCATAGACTTTAATGCTTCAATCTCAAAGCACCTTTAAATCATCATTAACTTCATAAGAGACATGTATGAGTTCATCAATTTCATCTTCACATGGTTCATCATACTCATAACTAGAAAATCATAGTTCATACATAAGTTCACATAGATTTCATGAAATTCATGTCTTCACAATTCAACCCAACAACACATTCATAATTTCCAAATTGGGGAAAAGGCATGGGTTCATGGGGATTCATCTAAATTCATGAAGTTCAACTCAATTTATACTTCAAAGTTCATAAATCAATCAATTAAATCAACATTACAAAGAACCCATGACATGGAAGAAAACCCCTAATTCAATTGAGAAATTCCAATTGAAAATTAGAGAACATTAATTCCTTAAGCAATTGATGAAGAAAAGCTTGATTCCTTGAACCCTAGCTTGCCATCCTCTTCTTCTTCTAACTTCCAGAGAGAGAAATATTTGAGGTGGAAGAATTTGGGGAATCTTGTAAATGATTTTGGAAGGGTAGATTTTAGGATTAAAAGGCTTTATATATAGTGTTAGGAAGGGCCATAAACCGACTTAGTTGGGTAAACAGGCCATTAGGTGAAAAGACCAAACAACCCCTCTTTAAAAGTCCTCCAACGACCCTACCAACGACCATGACCTACTGCCCCATAGGTGACCAACCGTAGGTCAGTCTTGCCTTAGCCCAAAAATTAAATTATTTTCTCCCCCAAACCAGTAGCATCCACGACCTCCCCCCCCCCCCCCTTCTAGACCTACGGTCAGTAAGTCAAACGACCAACGGTAAGTCATGGTAGTAGGTCACTACTTAGAATATTTTTCAAACTTTTCCCCTAGGCAGCCTTACCAACGACCCTTACCCCCTTGACTTACTGTTGGTAAGTCCACCAACGATTGGTAGGTCAAGTGGTAGGTCACCAAAGTTCCCAAAATTTGAAATTTTTCGCCTTTTTCAAATCCGGGGTATTACAATGTTATAATCCCCTCAAGTTAAAAAAAAATTCAAATCAGAAAAAAATAATATGTTAACTACGAAAAGGAAATTTTTTATTTGTTACCATTCTAGGGGAATTGAAATCTTTAATTATTATTTTTTAAAATTTTACAAAAGTATTGTTGAAAAATATTTAGAAGAATCTTTTTGTTATTTGTTACCTATTTTTTTTTTAATTCAATCTTTAGCTATTATTTTTTTTGGTTATAATCCTCTAAAGTTTAAAAAAAATTAAAATAAAATAATACGTAAATTAAGAAAAGAAAATTGTTTTATTTGTTACTTTTTCTGTGAGGGTTGAAATCTTTATTTGTTACTTTTTTTTTATAATTCTGCATAAATATTGTTGTTACCTATTTCTAATAATATATAAAATATAAATAATAATATATAAACATAAAATAAAATAAAAAGTTTATCATATAAAAATACAAAATAAAATTGTCGAATGAAAGTTAATCAAACTTGTGAGATATGTTAATTAATTAATAAGAGATATATTGGTAAATATGTATATATGTAAGGGATATTTTAGTCTTCAAAAAAATAATTTTCTGCTTTTGCTTCTGCTTTTTTTAAGAAGCAGAATTTTTTAGCTTCTTCCCAACAGCAGAAAAATTGCTTCTGCTTCTATTTTAAAATTAAAAGCACTTTTAAGAGTTTGCCAAACACTTCATTTTTTAAAAAAAATGATTTTTTCTAAATAAAAAAAATTACTTTTGGCCTCCCAACAACAATGCCAAACAGGCTCTTAGTCATTGACAAACTTAATTTGTCAGAATATTAAATATTTTTGAGAATAGATTAACTTATTTATAGTACTTATTTTTCTACCCTTGCCTTTTTAATTATTGGACAATTTATTAAATAAGTCGCTTAAGGAGAAATAAAGGATAATTTAGATAAATATTCTTATAATTTAGATTATTAAATATTTTTTAATAACGGTACAAAAATCACAAATAATATAAATCACTTTGAATATAAAATTGAGTTTTAATCATCAATAGAGAAACATAAATAATCATTTTTTTAAACCAAAAATGACTACACTTTATATCTAAATTTAGATGTATTACTGTATTTATTTTATTTTATTTTTATACGTTGATACAGTTATAATTAAAAAGGACTAAATAAGGTAGTTTAATTAGGTCTCTAAAATTCTCAACTTCTCATTATTAAATTAACAACTAATAATTCATATCAATTTAAAAAAGATATTGAGATACATCATATTCAATTCTTCCGTATTCATTGAATTTGATTATTTCTCCATTGTATTTGTATATGAATCTTATTTCCAAGAATACATAAATTAATTGATACAATTCTTGAAAAAACATATAATTTAAATAATTGAATACATAAATTAATTGATACAATTCTTGAAAAAACATATAATTTAAATAATTGAATACATAAATTAATTGATACAATTCTTGGAAAAACATATAATTTAAATACAAAAATTTATTGTATTCAAATCAAATAGAGGTGAATTTGTATCATTATTTCCAAGAATTTATGTATTCATATAAATGACAATAAAATCAAATTAGTAGATACTTGATAAAGATAAATCACAATGAACCTTTTGAAATCATACAAAAAAAATCATGCATTGAAAGGAAATTAGGGTGAAAACCTGATTTAGGAATAGTGAAAGAAAATATTTTGAAGAGTGTAAAAATGGAGAATCGTGAACCGTAAAAAGAGCCTCATTTCGTATTAATTAGGCGTGTATTAGTCTCTTTGCTATTTAATATATAATTATATCCATATAAAATAAAAAAATATAAACTATAGCTATTTTATTTAAATATATATTATAGTTTGACATATTGTATAGTTTATTTATCACGGTCTTATTATACTTGTATTTTTGTACTTTGGCCTTTAAATTTTGGCTGTTTGTTGAAAGAAAAGGAACATTCTTAAATGAAATATATTACTTTGATTTTATAGATTACTTATAGTTATTTTTTAAGTGATAAAGAAATTTGAATTCCTTCGATTTATGCAATATAGTAATACTTTTGTTTCAGTATTATCCTAAAAAAATGTTGTACTTTCTTATTTAGAATAACTTAACTTTGACCATTTAATTTTATTATCATTCAATTATTTATATTGATATAAATATTTTCAATTTATTTTAAATCAAAAATTTAGTGGTAAATCTAATATAATCACATAAATCAAAATGGATGGAATAATGTAACATGACATAGTTTAATGACCATGTTACAATATATGTCGTGTTGACCAATATTAAATAAAATTGATGGTATATCATATTCTTTTCCCTAAATACAATAACAGAATTTCAACAAATATTTGTTTAATATTTTTAAAAAATATTAAATAATTTTTCTTGATAAATGTCTTTATATGATTTTAAAATTTTTTTTTTTAAGAGGTTGGGGTGTGGGGTGGTATTAGTGTCTGGTGGGGATTGGTGCATATGAATTAAAAATTAATATCCAAAGTGTGAGAGAAACATGTTTGATGAAAATGAAACAGAGAAACCAAGTCTTTTTTCCATTGGAGTCGGTGTTTGTTTTAAAGTTCGATTAATATGAATTTATAATATAGCATTAAACCTATTTATGAAAAATATTTTTATTATAGTCAAGATTCAAAATTGAGACATCTGATTAAATCAAATAGGACACGTCTATAAGTTTTCAAGGAACACTTGTCTAGATGAAACATCCACATCATTAATTAATCTTTATTTTCTTTCCTCAATTTTATACCAAGAACAGTATATAAATACTCTAGACATTTCAATTAGTTGTTAAGATAACTAAAAATACATGTAGTTAAATGCAAAAATAAATTTAAAATTTAAAGTTTATAAATTTCTACAATGACTTTAAATTAATTTTATAACAACAACCAAATTTATAGTCAAGTATTTATACATATTTAATAGAAATTTCTTAATATATATATATATATATAAATAAAGTTTGAGCAAAAGTTACTAGGTTCACGTAAACACTGAAAGATGGGTCTCTAGAATAGCCCTAAATAAGACCCATTTAAAGGAAAAAGCACCCCTTACAAGAATATTTTTCATACTAAAGCTCGAATTCGAGACATCTGATTAAAAATAAAATGATCTTATACATCACACCACAATTCTTTAACGGTGTAAACAAACTGTTATATTATCAAATTATTTAAAAGATAACTATACGTAATAATAAATAAATAAAATTAGTTACTTAAAAAATAAGATAAACGCTCTATTATAATAAAATTCATTTATTTATTTAGTTAAAATGTAGTCATTGCCGTAAGCATATCCAACAAAAAAAATATATAGGACTTACTTCACGCCAATGCCATCTCATTATACATATTTTATTAATATTTCATAAATTATTTTTTTATTCACAGACTCTTTCTAAATAATTAAATTATCGTCTCATATTTTTCATATAATATATACATCTCCCTTCTTTCTAAAAGCTTGAGCTTATATTATTTACATATCAAAATGGCAAAAAAATACTCCTCACTTCTCTACTTCTTCCTCCTCCTCCTTAATTCTCTCCCGAATTTCGATGCATCGTCGGAATATTCCCGTCCTCCTCCCCGTCCTGCCATCTTCACCGGTCCTACACGGGCTGAATCCGAGCCCGAACAGGTATAGTACTCACCAACAACATTTTAGTCACGTAACATTATTTTTTTGTTTTACCTCTTTTGAGTATGTGAAATTCATTAGTCTTAACTAATTCAGATTGGTGCTAAGTTGACCTACTAAGAAGCCCATAACGGGTAAAGAGCACCTTACCAAAATTTTGCTTTAGAAATAACGCTTACTAACTACTTTTCAGTTCTACATTTGAAAAATAATCTATGTTATTGAGTTTCAATATCTTCTACAAGTGAAACTTCACTTTAAAAAACAGCCACTATCATAAAGTTTCATCATTCGTAGATGACTATAATTTATTTATTTTAGTTTAACCATCCATCTTTTGAAACTCACTAGCGCGACTAATTAAATATGTACCAAGCAAGCCTGCTAAGCGGCCCGGCCCTTTTAGGAGGAAAAACACTTCCCACCAAAAAAATTTGCATTCTAAAAGCTCGAACTGAAAATCTCTGATTAAGAGAGAAGGGATTCCATCCATCCCACTACGTCCTTAGTAACGACTCTTGACAAATTATACCATGTTGAATCTCTCTTTTTTTTTGTAGGTACATATTTCTTTAGTAGGTCAAGATCACATGAGAGTAACATGGATAACATCTCATAAACATGAAAAATCCATCGTAGAGTATGGTACATCTCCGGGAAACTACAATAAGTCATCGATGACCGGAGAACGTATGTCATACCGTTACTTTTTCTACAACTCCGGCGAGATTCATCACGTCATAATTGGGCCGTTAGGCCCAAACACGACGTATTATTATCGATGTGGTGGAAATGGGCCGGAGTTTATGTTTAAAACGCCACCTTCAACATTTCCCATTGAATTTGCCATCGTTGGTGAGTTTAATTAATTTGTTGTACTAATCTGTATATTTTGCTTGTACGTTTTCTTTTGTGTTCATGCACTTTTAGCACTTTAGTTTTTGTTTGTTAAAGGAAAAAAGAAAAGAAAATAAAGTTAGTTAACTTTATGAAGATATTTTTAAAAACAATTAAAACTTTATGAAGATATCAATAAAACACAAATTCATTTTCAATAATATAGACGGATCTAAGAATTTTTTATATTAGAGTATGTTATTAAAATTTTGAGATTCAAACTTTAAAATATAATATTTGTTAATTTTTTCTACTTATATTATATAGTATTAACAATACTGAGTTGGATCGAACCTGATGCATTATGTATTGTCCCTATCATGCATTTCTTTTCCTCTCTTGTCAACCAAACATTTTCATCCATTTTCTCTGTCTTGTTAATCGTTTGATTCACTTCAACGTTTTCTTTTCCTTTTGCTTCCTATACAAACAAATGCTGTTAGGGAGTGGCAAAAATTCTGTTAGGGAGTTTTTATATATGCGCGACACAAATTTGGATTAGTTGGGGTCGATATCGAACATCAGGTGAGAAACTATGAAAAAACATTGGCCTAACTTAAAGTTTAATTGACAAGGAAGATCTGATTTCAGCTGACACGAAATTAAAAATGTAGTTGGCTTAATTAGCTAGGTACATTGAAACAATTAAACTAATGATCCTTTGCGTAGAAAAATGTTCTACAAGCAGATCTATTAGATGAAAGTTAATTCCAAAAGTCAAATGATTTACAACAAAATCAAACATAAATCATAAAATTCCATTGATTATTTTGGAGTTTCTATTGTAGAAGTTGAAAGTCCAAGATAGTGATTAATTTTAATTATTAGCTGAAAAAGTAACATGATGACACTACAACAAAAGAGATATCTAGTATCAATAGATTTCTCTTTTAGCAGCAACATTTATTGTCGCAAAACATTTAGAAACAATTGAGTTAAGGTCGTTATGTCTAGAGATGTTAAAGCTTTTAGCAACATTCATATAGAGTGTAGCAATAGGGGTTCTGGTGGAGTGATAAGTACTCCTTAATTCATCCTTAACCAGAGGTTCTCTGGTTCAAGTCTCCTTGGGTACAGAGTCACCTTTGTTAGGGAGTGCTTCACCACCCAATGTGGGACTTTCCGGCGCAAATTCGGATTTAGTCGGATTCCAATGTGGGTACCGGTCATTGGGTGAAAAACCAAAAAAAAAAACATTCATATTGAGTGTTGATTATAAATACTCGTGTTGTGATAAATTTTTGACTTTTTGTACTCAAACTCATAATGTTGACATGACTTTCATCAATCCGCCAATTTGTCTAATATTTGTGTGTATTGGTTATCAATTAGTTGAACACCTTTTATTTGAAAATATCGAATTTTTATATATGTATATATTAAATCTTGATCGTTGTTGATGAAATTTCGAACTTCACTACTGGTTTAAACAGGGGACTTGGGTCAAACAGAATGGACAGCCTCAACTTTAGAACATATAGGTGCAAAAGACTATGATGTACTTTTGTTGCCAGGAGATTTATCCTATGCTGACACTCAACAGCCACTTTGGGACTCATTTGGTAGATTGGTTGAGCCTTATGCAAGTAAAAGGCCTTGGATGGTGACACAAGGCAATCACGAAATCGAAACGTTCCCAATAATTTATCGTCATGGTTTCAAAGCTTACAACTCGAGATGGCTAATGCCATATCAAGAAAGTGGTTCCACGTCGAACCTATACTATTCCTTTGACGTGGCAGGGTGCCACGTCATCATGTTGGGTTCGTACGTGGACTTTGATGCCCAATCGGATCAATACACGTGGCTACAAGCTGACTTGGCAAAAGTCAATAGGATGGTGACACCGTGGATTTTCGTGCTCGTCCACGTGCCATGGTACAACTCTAATTTAGCTCATAAAGGGGAAGGTGAAAGTATGAGGAAATCAATGGAAGAATTGTTGTACAAAGCTCGAGTAGATGTTGTCTTTGCGGGGCATGTTCATGCTTATGAACGTTTTGTAAGTACTATACTACTTTCTTGTTTGTGGTATATATATTTTATATACACTGATAACGTAAAAAATCTTTATACTATCAATGTTTTTCTTTTTAACTTGTTGTAGTTGGTTATCTGCCTTGAGGAGGTGTTCAGACATAAAACAAATTGATTTTTTCCCATTCATATAACTTGTTCAACCTTTTTTTTTCCAGGTGAAATGCATATCTAAACATAACTTTCATTTGCAAATATCTTTTCTTAACTTTAACTTCAAATACTTTATTTTTAAAATTTCAACCAAATCTATGTCTAGTAGTTATCTTTTAGACGACTTAGATATATAATGTGAACTTCTTGATAATCTATAGAAATTTTAACTAAAGTCTCTTCTTCTCAAAATGCAGTTAGAATTAAATAATTACACTCTATTTATTTGGTATATCATTGTTTTGTTTTGATATATATTGTAGACTAGGGTTTATGATAACAAGGAAGATCCATGTGGTCCTATTTATATGACAATTGGAGATGGAGGAAACAGAGAAGGGCTTGCTATGATGTAAGTTCTTTGATTCTTATAATATTTATTATTTTCATAATTGTTTACTTTACCAAAAGAATATAGTTTCACTAAAAAAATTCAAGTAGGCTATGTCGAAGTATATACATTCATCTCATCTAAAAATTTCATATAAAGCGAGCACACTTGTATTAATTTTGTCTTCAATACCACACCACTACCTCACATTTGCCAAATAATAGAATCATATCCGCACATGAGGGGCATGTTGATGATGTTTTCTGTTGTTAATGGATATCACCGGTGAGACTCTAAATCAGAACCCTCTGCCTATTCAAATACCATATTGAAACGTCTGACAGTATCATATAAAAATTTAACTTAAAATTGTTAGAGACATATCACATTTTTATTTACTTAATTTCATCTTCGATGGGCTAACAAATGATTTATTTATTTATTTGACATTTTGAAGCTTTGAAAACCCTAGCCCATCAATCTCAATATTTAGAGAAGCAAGTTTTGGACATGGTAGATTGAAGGTATACAATGAGACACATGCACATTGGTCATGGCATAGGAACAATGAAGCTAATAACACATTCATGTCTGATGAGTTATGGCTTAAAAGTTTTGCTTCCTCTAAATCATGTTTGCCTCATGAGAAATTTCAAGAAATGAAGACTCATGTAAGGGATGAACTCTAGCAATGGCAATGAATCAAAATTGTTTGAAATTTTCAATAACCTTTTTTGGTAGCTCAATTTGATGTTTGTATACCATAATATATAGTAGAACCAAATTTTATAATAAAAAACATCAGTAGTATATAGAGGTGGATGCAGAGCTTAAGTTGACTGTTCATTTGAATTAATCTAAGAGTAGATATAGAGTTATAATTACGTGTTGGATTGAATTCAATAGTTATGGTTAAATGTACCCTTAGTCTTTGTCTGAATTCTGTAGCTTTAGCTCAGATCTTAAATACGTGTTAAATGATTCAATAAGATTTAGTGTATTCTTTCTTTTACTATTTTCTTTTTCAGCCAACATATTGCAAGAAATTACAAAAACAGATTTATAAAAGTTAAATATTTCTCCCACATATTTCATGGGATGCAAACTCAAACTTTGATGTGATCTAGTCTGATATTTTTAAAATTTTGTCCTTTTACGTGTCGAATGAGTTTAAAGAACTATTATTTTGTGGTCCAAAAAAAATAATTAAAATTAGTTGGTAATGAGTTTAAAGAAGTACTACTATAAGGTAAGAACAAAATGAAAGGAAAGAAACAAGACTCGTGTTATTTAAATGAATGGTGAAGTGGCAGAGACAAAGTCTATGACTATCTCGTTTCACTTTCATCGTGTCATTCCAATATTCAAATTTTGATGGACATAATTTCTAATATCTCTGTGGATGAGAGATAGCAAACAACTCGTAACTTAATTCAAATAAGATCAATTGATTAAATTCGACAAAATAATTAATTATATTGACATGCAAAAAGCAACAATAAACTTCTTGGTTCAAGATTCATCAAAGGCTAGCGTAAACGTTAAAAATTCCTACACCAAATGTTATTAATATGTCATCATTTGTTGATCAATTTAAACATTTTCTTCCCCTACAATTTTTCATGAATTACTTTAACCAATAATGCATAGAAGTAAACAATAATAATAGAGCAAAATTCTAAGTCTTTTTTTATCAAAGCAAGCCAAGTAATATAAATTATTTTCCAAAAAAAAAAGATTAATTAATATTAATATCGAAAAATAAAAGGAAAAAAATTATACATATCACATTCACATAATATTTTTTGTGGAACCAAAGCACCCCCCCCCCCCCACTCCCATTTTCCTTTTATTTTCAATTTGATCCCACCAGAGAACCACCATTGTCATCACCGTCACCATGATGATAACGAAGAAAAAGTCATCTAATCCAACGGCTAAGATTAAATCTTCTCTAGTTTCTCAACTTTGACCAATGGATTTGCCTTAGCTATAGCTTCTCTCCCCATTGACTTAAAATCAAATTTGCATGCATGAACCTCTGGATACCTATGGGTCCCACAAAAAAGGGTCCCACACCTACATTTAAATCCCATTAACCCTAATTTCTTCTTACAAACCAAACATCTATTTGGCTGCGGCATCATAATTGGTGCCGCAGCCACCTCAACATTCACTAAATTTGCCATCAAATCAATCGGCTCAATTATTGCTTTCTCTGACACCCTTTTTGTCAGAGAAAAAAGAGAGTCGATTGATTTTGCATCGGATTTTTGTTCTTCAATATCGCGATAACATTTGGAGCAATAATTTTCGGTGCTAGAGTTGCCAAAGAAACCACAATTATTAGCACATAATTGGTGGCATCCACCTTCTGGGGATTGAAATCCATGTTCTTCCGCCATAGAAATATTTTTTTTATTTGATGAAAATAAATTATGGGTTTTGTAATTAAAGCAAAAGGGTGTTTGAAAATGGAAGAAAATCAAAAATGGAGAGAAAAGGTGAATGAAGAATCTTGAAAATAGGGAGAAGGATGATTTAGAAAGAAGAGAAAAAACAAAAGGGGGAATTTTAATAATGAGAAGGATTGATGATAATATAATATATAGTAGTAATAAAATAAATTATTAGGATGGACAGGCTGGAAGAGTCAAAAAATAGGTGTGGAAAGGAGTATTAATTTTAAAAGAAAATATTAGGAGCATTTTCTTTAAAATTTTCTATCTGGTATTCAATATTTGCATTAGGGTAAAATGGCCTTTAACAAAGATAATTTCATATTGCTTTGAATTCGAACATGAAAAATTAGACTAAGGATGAAAGAGTCGTTTCCACATGATCGCCGTAATTCTTGTTGGTTATAACTACTCCATCAGTTCATTTTTATTTATTCACTTTGCACTTTGCATGTTTCTTCGCAATGATTAATATGAGTATTTTTTTCACAATACACCTATTAAAGATGTATAGTTTTAGGTCTTGAAAATGATTTGAGAAATAAGAAAATTAATATTAAAGGGTAAAATAGAAAAAACTTTTAATTTTATTATAGTAAAAGTGATAAAATAAAAATAAAAATCAATTATTTTTTATATATAGAGAACAAATAAAAAGTTGACGGAGGGAGTAGGAACATTTTTATTGAAACTTGCAAGTGAAGGAAAACCAAGAAACTTTAGAGGAAATGATTAGATATAATTATAACTTTAGAGGAAATGAAAAGAAAATAATCTTATTATAGAAAATTCATATTTTATTCCATTCAAGGATATAACTTAATAGTCAATAAATTAATAAGACATATAAGGTCTCATATTTGAATTTCATGCTCATAAGTATTAAAAAAATGAAATTATTCGATATTTTTATTGTTGAAAGATAGTAAAAAATAGCCCATACACAAATGGACTCAAAACATAACTATTAAACAAAAATTCTTATATTTTATTTATAAGTTTTTGTTATTTCTTAACCTTTTTTTTGTGTGTGTGTTAAGGATCATATGTTTAAATACTATTGTAATGGAATAATATTATTTGTAAAATTTGATGGGGGATAATTTGGAAGGTTCTTATAGTGTTTGTGGGGTGGGGGGTTGGAGGGGGGAGGGGGGAACATGGATATTGGATAAGGATGTCTGGTTTGAGAGTGAAGGTGACAAGTTGGCAATTGGTTGAGTGTTGGTTAGGTGGTAGGTTAAGTTGATTTGGTATTATAAGTTATTTGAATGAATTTAATTTTATTATCCTTTTTTGTTTGTTCTTACTTTATATATTTGCTTATGTGTATTCATAGTTTTGGGTCAATATTGTAACTCTCTAAATTAATTACTCAAGGACTAAATAAAGAAAAAGAAGAACAAGAAACAATGTATTGATCTCACACTTTTATGAGGGATGGACCCTTTCACATTTAACTTTGGTTTAATAGTAACCACAAAAGAAGAGCAAAATTATTTATGAACGTGTTTGATTGGATAAAGACTGTTAGTATTAAACGAATAAAACCATGAATGTTTACTTTTGAGAATAAAGTATGAATACTTTGACAAATGATAATACGTGTGTACCTACATTGTATGAACATTTTTTTTATTGGATAGAGACTTTTAGTATTACATGAAAATAAAACCACAAAAATATTTATTTGTTAGAATAAAGTACAGATACTTTGACATGTGATAATACTTGTTCTGTATACATTGTATGGGAGATGTTATACTAAAGGAAGTCACATTATATTAGAAAGTACTTAATTTTGTCTAAGTATTAAATGCGATGAAAAAATAGCAAGCATTTATTTAAAATTTGACTAGTCAGAGTGTTCAAACTGAAGAAATAACAAACATAAATGTGACTTAGCCAACTTGGATTTCCTATGAAATATGTTAAATCATCGGGACTAAATGAAATCCATTTGAAAGAATCATATATTGAAAAGGCGATCAAAATACAATAATATCATTTGGTGTAAGAAAAAGTAAAGGGCTAAAAAATTATTAAGAGCAATTATTAGCAGCATAATTATACTTAAGGAGAAGGGCAAGAAGTTGACATGACCAACTCTTCATTCTTAGTTGAGTCTATTCTTTCAAAAAAAGTATATAAAATTGCTTAAAGTTAGTTTAATTAATTATTGGATTAAATTTACTAATTATATGTTGTTGCCTTGTGAAAATAAAATAGGAGACAGCAGAACGTCCTACGTGCCACTTTTAATGCAGACATTCGATAAATAATCATGTTTTTTTTAAAAAAAAAAATTTCCTTATGAATTTCACAAAACTCCTTATAATATTAGTTTTATTTTTGTAATCATATATCTAGGAATCGAAAAAGAAAATTGTCTCTATTTTGGGGTGATCTTTAATTTTTAGCCTTAAATATAATGGTTTTTAATTTTTAATCTTAAATATAGTGATTTTTAATTTTTGCACCTACTACTCATTTAATGAAAATGTGTGGATGGTGTAAATTTAGAGAACTTTTGTCTCACTTGACATAAGTTTTGACTTTTACTACATGATTTGTGGGTTCTGAAATTAAATTTTTGTCTTGCTCATTTAATGAAAATATGTGGACAGCGTAAGTTTAGAGAATTTTTGCCGACATAAGTTTTGTGGAAATTAAGTTTTGACTTTTACTATATAATTCGTGTGTTTTGAAATTAAATTTTTGTCTCGCTCGACATAAGCTCTGTAGGAATTAAGTTATAATAAGGTACTTTCTCGAGTTGAGGGTTTATCAAAAACATTTTTTCTACTTTGAGATAGAGCTAATGTTTGTATACTCTACCCTCCCAGACTTCATATATATATATATGCCCGATGTTCGGTACCACATTGGAGCATGACTAAATTCAGATTCGCACCGAAAAATCCCACATTGGGGGGTAAAGTGCTCCCTAACAAAGGCGACTTGAATCCGAGACCTTTTGGTTAAGAATGAAGGAGCACTTACCACTCTACCACAACCCTTATTGGTGTCATACCAGGTATGTTGTTGTAATGCTTAAAACCCTAAATACAAAATCAATAAAATTTAAATTTTGAATCCGTCACATACAAGAGTTCATGGACATTCAATACCAAGTAAATCTTTTCTCATAGTGACAGTTCCTATTTCCAGCTTTGTTTGGCAAAGCCACATAGGCTGACAAAAGCTAATTAATTCACTGCCAATAACTAAAAATACAAAGTTTTATTAGTTTACTATAAATACTTGTTCAAGGATGTTGTATCTGTTTTTCTGCTGCCCAATGAGGCCTTAAAGGAAGTAGGAGTAAGTCCACAAACAGTAAAATTATTTTTTTCCGATTCAAAATAAGTGGTGTTTTAAGATTTTGATATTCTCTATAAGAAAATAAGTTAATTATTAATATTATTAATATCAAAAATAAATTTTCTATCTTAGAAAGATAAGAGTAAAGTCTACCTACATCGTACCCTATCCAAACTCCACTAATGAAATTATACTGAATGTATTGTTATTGTTGTTAGCCTATTGGTCGAACTTTTGTGAAGTAAAAAGTGTTAAATGAAGATATTTGACCAAACTTTTGGTGAAGAAATAAGTGTTTTTGAGTAGCAATAAAAGTTGTTTTTTCATTTTCAACTTTTAATAAGACGTTGATTATTTTTTAAAATCATATTAGGGTGAACAGTCAAGTATGCCGGGAAACTATGCAAAAGGTTCATATTTTCCCTCCGTTAAAAGAAATTATGACTTAATGGTGAGATATGTGACATCAATAGATGTTAAGTTTCTGTTGTTTAAA
Organism: Solanum appendiculatum; assembly: GCA_018342035.1. NCBI lineage: Eukaryota > Viridiplantae > Streptophyta > Magnoliopsida > Solanales > Solanaceae > Solanum > Solanum appendiculatum. The sequence continues at coordinate 569,359 of JAGDQO010000642.1, forward strand.
ATAAGGGTGAATTTAGCTCATTTTGATAACGACAAACGATATATTTGACCTCAATTACTAATCGAAGAAAAATTGATACCATTTCACATAGTTCAGAAACAAATTCAACCTCAACTATAAACCATTTCACAATCATATCAAATCACAATTGATACCATTTTACATAGTTTCATTTCTTTCCTTTATAATAAAAGGAAACAACAAGTTTGTGTCAAAAAGACAACATAATTAATGTTAATTAATTCCACCCGCCTATATAGGTAATTTTTTGCTATCCAATACATGTTTTTTCACACCAGAAATGTGAATTCCTGTTAAATAATCTTTCCAATTTATGTTTGATGCATCAATCTCAAAACTTCTTCTCTCTTCTTCAGACATTTCTTCCATTAAATTCCTCATATTGCCAGTGTGAAACCTTGCAAAAATAAAAATAAAAAAATTGATGAATACAAACAAAATGTACTCTCATTTATGTGACGATATTTGACTGAAATTAGAATTTTTTTTTTAAAAAATAAATATAAAACTTGTGATTTCGTACGTGTCATGATATTATATGGTTATAAAAGTTGGTCATTAAGTATAAAATGCATAGTACAAATGTTACCTTTATTTTCAAATAAACTACAAGAATGAGTGTTATATAAAATAAAACAGACAAAATAATAATTATAATACTCTTTCTCTATTATCATCGTCAGAATAATTAATTTTTATACTATCAGGTCAATATTTGCCTTATTTTCAAGACTACAAACTCAAATTTTACAGAATTTTTCCTGTAAATATTTTCTGAATGACCTGATAGTAAAAATTAATTTACACAGTTGACGCGTATAAATTAATGAATGAAAAAAAGTTCATACCTTCCTCTATAGAAACCATATGGTTCATAGAGCTTGCTAAAGTTGTTGAGAAATTCCACTTTCCTTTTAAATCTCATTTGAATCTTCAATAACTCTTTTTCACTTAAATCTTGTACCTTATGCTGCTTGGATAGTACCTCCCAAATATAATTTGAGAAATCTGATATTTTATCAAAATATTTCATTTCCTTAACCTCAATTTTATCCCCTTTTGAGTTAAAAAAAGGAAATAAAGTGAAATATTCATAGCAATAGTAAAAAATTTGATGTATTGCAATAGGATTCACAAATGTTGTTGCAAAATGATACACATTTAATTGTGGACTTTGCAAATATCCATGCTTTGCAATAGCAGCCATTGTTGCATTTACAACCAGATCAACTGGAATCTAAATCAAGTAAAAAAGTGGTTAGATTATGCAAAATAATAAAAGTAATAATAATAATTGTTTGAGATACAATTAAGTAAATAAAAGTATGTTCTGTCTAATTCCATAAGATTTGAGATGAAATGGTCGCATACATCAACATAATATTGTTGGCTTATGTGCTATGTCTAGCGGTTGGTGTATTAGGTAAAGGTCTTGAGTTTAAATCACATTACCAACCATTACTTTTAAAAAAATTCATGTGCTTGGCTCATGAAACAAAGTCAGTTCGGGACATGAGAGGGCATTTCATCGAAGATATATAACTAAATGAATAACAATGTATCTTGTTTTATAGCTTAAGCTTTTAAGTGAATTGGTTACACACTTTATATTATTGTATCAAACTCAGCAGAAATAAGCGTTTTGAGTCTCACCAATAATCATTATTTAAAATTTTTTACGTACTTGACACATGAAAAAGAATCAGGACAGGATGTGAAGCGATAAGTCCAAATCGCCATAAATTGACAATTAAAAATCCCCACAAAATAAGCATTTTTTTGTAGTGATAAACAAAGGTCCAGAGTTCGAGTCTCTTATTGACCATTATTCTATAAAAATGCACATGGTGAATCTATATATGAAAAAGAATATTCTTAGAAAATGTGAAGGCGTATTGAAGATATAATTAAGTATTTTAAACTGAAATGTAATGGAAACTAATACTTACCACATCAACATGAGTATCTTGATCACAATATAATGCAGGAAGTTCCCCTTTTCCATATAGAAAAATTGAAGGGTCAATTACCCTAAGAGAGAGATAAAGAGAAAGACAGCATAGAAAGTAAGAAACAATATTAGCATTCTTGGTGAAAATAAAATATTATTAATTTTATTTTTCAGTGCACAAAGCATATCATATTAGCAGGATCTGGGGAAGTGGAGTATCTCAAGGTGTGTGATTAGTGACGGAGTCAAAATTTCGATTCAGGGGTGTTAAAATACAAAAAAAGTAAAATCGTGTAGAAGCCAAGAAATTTCAATATATGTGATATATATACACGTAAAAAAGTACTTTTTCCTAGCTACATAGTATAGTTTTCCAACAAAGGTATTGGTTGACACCCCTCATGAAGTATATGTAGCTCCATCACTGAATGTGTTATAAACAATCTACCTTAATAAAAACATTAGTAACTGCTTTCACATTTCTAATCTATGACATATAATAAGTCACGCAGAAATAATTTTAACGTTACTCCGAGACTCATAAATATTACATGAACTAAACAAGAGAAATTTTAATACAATATTGTCACCTGTATCCTTGTATCCATCCTGGAAAAGGCTCTTTATAGCTACTTGTTATTACAGAGGGTCGAAGAATAAATATTGGAATTTCATCTCTCATACTATTTATCATCATTTCACCAATTGCCTTTGTGAATGTGTATGTATCTTGCCATCCATATAACTTTGCCCTATTTAATCAACAAGCAATAATTATTCAAAAAAAAGAAGAGCATTTTCCCTATATTATCAATTATTAAAAAAAACACGAATTTTACTATTAGAAAGTCGCTAATTTCCAATAGATGTCTTGTCGAAATTTGACTCGTCAGTAAAGGGTTTCTGACAAAAAATTTACACACGAGTCAAATTTCGATGGAATCAGTGGAGAATTAGCAATTTTTTAATAGTGAATTTTCGAGAGAAGTCTATCGAAAATTAGTCTCTCAAAAAAGTTTTCGAGGGATAATCTTATATATTTCTAATGGATCTCCCTCGAAATTTTTTGTTGGAATTCAAATTCGCGAGTTTTTAGTAGTAACACATATATAAGAGGGGGAAAATACCTCTCAACTCCTAAATCCTTCATTATTGCTCCAATCCATTATTTGTAATATTGTTCAACTTTGTAACAAGGTCCATTTCTTTGGCAGCATTTAGTGATGGAAAATTAGTAAAGGGAGAAATTGAAGTGATTTTTTCCTTTGTTATACTTTCTCCCATAGTAAAAGGCTTCTCCAAAATTAATCCTTCTCTTTCTCCATTGGCATATGCTTCAAAGAAAATAAAAAAACATATTTCAATATTGTAATTAAATGCATATCATATCAAGAAAGATTTGATATTATATGCACTAATAATGTACATAATCTTTACGTCGTTAATATAATTTAACTAGTTATAAAATATTATTAACATATAATTTTCAAATCATCATATCAGGTTTGCTATGAAGATTTACTTGTTATTGTATGTGAAGGTGTAAAGGATCTATGCTATGACGATGCTCGAATTTAAAACTTTATCCAGAAAGAGCATTTATTATTTGCGCGGACAATATAGAGATTTTTTACACTTTAGATTAAGTTGACCTATAATAACTTAGATATAGATCTTCACAGCAAGACTGATCCTAGAAAAGAAAATCATAATCTACTATAATCGATTAAATTATGTTAATATATAGCGTAAAATCTTGTTACATTATTAGTGTATATAACTTAATACTCATATCACAAATATGTTTTGTATTGAAGAATATTCAAATACATACCTGTGGAATAATGCATAAGAAGTTTAAGATTCTTGCATTTCTTGGCAAACATCATGAGTTGATATGGACCATTCACATTAGCATCAAGAGCTAAATCATACCTTAAAAAAATAATCAAATGGTAATTATAAACTAATAACACAAAATTAAACTCACACAATCAAATCAATTATATAACCTATAGTTGAGTAATAATTTTTAGGGAAAAAAAAAAGAACCTCTCATCAAATGTGGTGTTTGCTGCAGAGTCAATGATCAAATCAATTTGTTGAGCAATTTGTTGAGCAGTAATAATATCCATACCAAGATTTGGCTCATATATATTTCCAACCACAGGAATTAATTTGTTCAATATGAATGCCTTGTAATATTCACCATGCATTTCTTCTAGACATTTGAATAATTTTGACTCTATAATCTGATGATAATAAGAGAAAAGTATATATAAATAATTGCTACATATTTAACACTACAACAAAAAAAATTAACAATGAAATTCGTCATTAATCTATCGTTAAATAGAATTTCGATGAGTTTCATCTTTCTATTTTGAGACAGAAGTTGTATGTCGCTAAAACATCATTAAATAGGATTCTTTTAAATTTTATGGCATAAGTTGTATGTCCTTTGCTATCCGTTGTTAAATAGGATTAGGGACAGATTATTGTTATATATATATATATATATATATATAAATATAAAATGTATACATACTTCACTTTTTAATCTATTAAATGCAGCTCCTTTATCCTTTGCTCTGATGAGGATGTAGATCTTGTTTATTTTTGGTGTTGTTCTCAACATCTTTTCAATCAGAGCTGCAAAAATATTTCTTACAGTATTAGTGTATATATATAAAAATTAAACTCAAATTTTAAAATATTACAAATTTAAAATGTAATAAAATGTGAATAATTAATCTACTCAGAAATTGATTTCCTAGGAAAATAAACGCTACTGGACTTTTTAAAGTTAATTAATTAAATGAAGCAAATCTTTTTGCCAGAAACCCTATGACAAGAAGGTTCTTCCCAAGATGATCCTTATACCAACATATAATATTTTTTTTAAGAAACAAATCCTACAAAAATGACAATTTCTTTTTACTAATATCTTGTGAAAAGGCTTCTTAGGAAAGTTAAAAGCAGCCTACATACTCAAAAGCAGAGGCGAATCCAGGATTTGAAGAGTTTGGGTGCACCAATAAACTTTTTAAAAAAGTAAAAAAAATAGGGCTCTAGCAGGATTCAAACCCTGGTCTTACGAGTGGTTCCTCTAGCTTGTACCAACAGCACAAGGAAACTCCTATACTTCTCATGGTGCACTGTTAATTATATCCTAGTTTTTGCCAGTTTCTCAAGATAGATATACATATATACACATGGTTTTTTTCTGAAGTTAACGAGTGCACGTGCACCGCCACATATGAATGTGTATCCGCCTATGCTCAAAAGACCTTGGTAATACGAGTAGTATTCTACTTCGTAGTGTATGTGTAGCAACAATAATCTATCCTAAGTAAGAATCAATGGTTAAATATTCTATAGTTCGAACTTGTAACCTATAGGTCATACAGAGACAATATTACTATTAATTAGATTATTGTACCTTTTGCAAGAAACCCTGTACCACCAGTGACAAGAATGCTCTTCCCTTCAAAAAACTCAACAATACCTATACCATTATTGGCCTTTTGAGATATAATATCTTTTTCATCCTCCATAGTTATGGATGGAGCATTAGTAACTATAAGTGAAAAATGTTGATCATTTGGAGAAGATAAAAATGAAGACAAACATGTTATATTATTTTTCCTTGTTCTTTTATCATTCTCAAAGGATGGAACAATTTTATATTGATCAAAACTAGAAGAAAAATAATTTTTAGTAAATAATTTAGTTGGTGATTCCCTTGTATATAAGGGGAAAATATTTTTTGAGAGAAGCATTATATTTGCAATTGGCAAAAAAAATTAAAAGAGAAGTTTTGGGATAAGATATAAAATAATCTTCTCTATTTATAGAGCTAGCTAGGGAGTGTAAAGATTAGTAATAAATTAAAAATATTTTGTGTGTATATGTCATTTACAATAAAAGCCATAACAACTACCACATGATGAGTATCAGTAATATTGTTGACCATATCTTCTTTTTTTTTTTTTTAGAGCGGTTTAACTTAAATTCTTATCTTTCTGATAAAAATTTTGTGACGATAAATTTTTAGATAAAGCGTGTTTTAAATTATTTGAGAATATCTTCAACACGATTCCTGACACGTGGGCTTGATTTTGTTTATATGCATGCTTTGATATACAATTTTTTTTTATCGAAAATCACATATTTTCGATGCATTCCGAAGAAAATATTCATTGGAACGTACATTTACGCCATACTATCATCTTTGAATAATAAGAAATAAGATAAATATTTTTATTTGAATCTTTTGTTTTCTAACGTAAATATATAATGTAAAAAAAAATAGAATGTAACACTATAAGTCTATAACAAAAGATATTTAGTGACGATAATTTATTTTTTTAAAGCGGAAATTGAGTTAATATCATGATTACATTCAGAGCCGTTAAAAAACTTATTAGCATTTAAGTAAAGTGCGGACTATAAATACTTATATTTATCATTATCCTTAAATAATTACCTAATTTGTTTTTATTTATTGTAGTGTAAACAGACATAGAGGCAGATGTATACAAGTATATCAAAAATATATATTATGAATTCATTATGGGCAAGCTAAGGTTAATTAATATTTGTGTGTTCACCCATAATTCATAAATATGTATTAATATTATTTTAGATAAATAAATATTGGCAATAAAGACGATGGGTTCATAGCTACTATTTCTTATTACAAAGCACTTATCAACCAACAAATATAGAACAAGTGTTATGTCTAATTGAATGCAAAATAAAATACTAATAAAAATGTTTCTCTAATTAATAAAAAGGTATGTTATTTGGTTGAGTGGTGGATGCAGATGATCACATTGGGAAACCAAAATTAATATTTTAAAAAATGACTATACTCTCCTGTCTCATATTAACTGATCACCTTTCTAAAAATACTTGTCCCAAAATATTTGATCATCTTACTAAATTAAGGAAGCACCAATTGATTTTTTTTCCATATTAACCTTGCAATTAATTCTTTTTGAAAGTGGTCACACTTGTTTGTAAAGTTCCATAGAAATTCTTAAGTGGTGAATTGGTAAAATTACCCTTTTATTTATGATTTCTTAAGTATTGTGTAAAATAGAAAGTGATAAGTTATTATGAGACGGAGGGAGTAATTAATAATAAGAATAAATTAAAAATTATGTGATAAATTATTTTTTGATTACTAAACATAGACAAATAAAAATGGATAGGGAAAGGATAATTAAATAAGGGAAAGGATAATAAGGTGGAGAATCAAATCCTCGCGAATAAAGAAAGAAATAAAATAGCATTTCTAAAAAGGGGAAGCTTTGGGATATGGTGCAAAATGATCCATTTCCAAAAGAGGGTGTAAGGATAGTAATAAAATCTTCTGTTTGGGTGGTGTATATGTCATTTAAAATCAAAGCTATAACAACTACAATATGATGATATCACTAATATTGTTGATCATATAATTTATTTTGTCTGACATTTGTTTAATTTACTTTTGGGTAGGGTGAGATGTTGAAGCGTATGATGATCTCGTCTAAAAGTTTCATTATTAAGAAATGAATTTTATTGGAGTTTTCTATTATTTTAGTAGTGTTTAAACTGTTAAGTGTCGGTCTGATTTTCTTTTATGGCACTCATGAGACAAGAATCATTCTCACATCAGGCACTAATAAATTTTTAATATTCAATTAGATTAGATATCATTTAAACTAAGAACAAAAATTCATTGCTTTTTCTTTCTCCATAATTTAATTAAAGTAGCAGATAAAGAGCACCATCATTTTACTTAATAAAGCATCAATCACTTTCTCGAAAAGATAATCCGCTTTTCTAAAATTCATATTTTATTGCTCTCTCATGACTCATATACCAAGATAATACCAATACAACTCTCTCTATATAAAAATGAAATAATAATCTCTGAAGTACTTATGTTTATCACATGAGTACAAACAATCGAGTGAAATCTATTGTTTCAATATTAAGAATTAATTTATCCTATTCCCTTCTAGTACATATTTTTGTACGCCAGGAATATGAGTCTTTTCAATATAATTTCTCCAATTAATTTTTGTCACATCAATTTCGAAGCTTCTTTTTTCTTCTTCAGACATATCTCCCATTAGCTTTCGTATGTTATCATTGTCAAACCTAGCAAAAAAAAAAGTTATTTATTGGGCCAGTCAAACCAGCGTGAACATCGGACATCAGGTGAAAAACTAAATAATATTTTAGGAATTACACATTTAATTACATGTTATCTCTATTTCAATCATTTATGTGACGTATTTGACTGAATTTTAAGAATAGTTTTTAACTTGTTTATGAATATAAAAATATATCATTTTTTTCGAGACAAATTAAAAAGAAAATATTATACATACCAGCCTTTGTAGAACATGTAGGGTTCATGGAGTTTGCTGAAATTCTTCAAATATTTCACCTTCTTTTTAATTAAACGTATTTGGATCTTTGTAAGCTCTTTTTCCTCTTGTACTTCATGCTGTTTGAGTAGTTCCTCCAAAATATAATTTTCAAAATCTGATATTTTGTCGAAAAATTTCATTTTTTTAACCTCAAATTTATCTCCTTTTGAATTAACAAAAGGAAAAAATTTGAAAAAATTATGGGAATAGTAAAAAATTTGTGAAAATGAGACAGGATTTATAGATGATGATGCCACATGATAGACATTTAGTTGTGGATTTTGCAAATATCCATGTTTTGCCATAGCAGCCATTGTTGCATTTACAACCATATCAACTGGAACCTAAATCAAGTAAAAAAAAAAGTGGTCATATAATGCAAAATAATAATAATAATTATAATTATATTGTTGGATCTATAATTATTATAACACTTAACATGTATCAGAGAAACTGAAAACACAATCGATTCTCTTAATGGAAAAAAAAGAAGAAGAGAGACTTAACTGTTTAAATAAAATTGTCACAAACTCCAATATTGTATCATAGTAGGCCACGTGCTAGGCCTTTGAAAAAGAACTACACTGAGAGAAGAGACGTGTGGAAGATATAACTAAATAAATAAATAAATTATTTTCTCTAATATCTTAAATATTAAATCGAAATGGTCACACACTTTAATAATGATACGTACAATTATAAATGTTAAATCTATTGAAAAGTATATACTTACCAAATCAACAAGACCATTTGGATCACCAAAGAGGCATGGAAGGTCACCCTTTCGATAGAAAAAGATTAATGGGTCGATTGCCCTAATTAAGAAAGAAGATAAATTTTTTTTAAATTAAAACAAAAAACATTAATATTCTTGGAAATTTATAAATAGGCAAATACATCGATAATTTCTTAAATTTGTCAGTAAATTTCATTTAGACGTTCGAACTACGTCTTGTTATGATTGATCACCCTGAACACATGATAAAGTGTTCCAATTACACATTCTCAATTCAAACTTTTGAAAAAGTTTTTGCGCATGTTTTCAATTTAAAATATGTCACATCCATTTATATACTCATTATCCTCAATAAATAATAAAATCTCACACATGCTCTAATTAATTAAATATTTTATGTGATTAACTTATCTACGTAATAAACGTTTGAGAACATGATGCATATAAACTTTTTCAAAAATGTCTCAAAAGTGTCTAATTTGAACAATTTATCATGTGTTCAGATACTCAACTGATCAAGTAAATATAATCTGAATACCTAAATAAAATTCACTACTGACAAATTTAAGATGTTATCGATGTATTCAACTGTAACGACCCGTTAGGTCGTTTTGAGTACTAGAACTTTTATTTCATAAAAGTTTCTTTCGATAGATTTTAAATGGACATTTTGGTACTATTCACAACCAAGTATATAACTAATGGGGAAATTTTAATGATTAATTTAGTTGGTGGTTAAAGAAAATAGCATTAAAATTAGTAGTGGGCCACTTTTATCACTTTTATAATTAGCCTTATATAATAATTAGGGTAGTAAATAATCTGTAGAAGAAGGCTTACCACAAGTGTAAAAACAAATTGAGAAGAGGGCTTACCTGTGCGGCGACTACGAAGATCAACCGCGAGCTTCTTTTACCGGTACGCTTCTGGCTAAATTGTTAACGTTCAAATTTTGAACGAATGTAGTACTACTGTAACATCAAATAGATTGCATTAATAACTGGTATAGTTGGTTGTTGTAAGAGGATATGAGGTGCGAAATATATGTATATATATATTGAATAGAGAATTGATTATGGGACAAGGTCTGCAAATAATAATTATCTAACGATTGCTTATTGATTACTAAAGAAAGTAAAGGTTAATCAATTTGATATCAATATGTTAAGGTTGAAGTGGTCGCTGCTAGCCTGCCTGGTTTCGTAAACAGTGGCTTTAGATGTTAATATTATCATTTTATTATCATGTTATAAAATTAGGTTTTGATATATTGAGAGAGGTAGTTAAATATTAGGTGTATTGTATTGTTTAAATTCCATTAAAGTATACTAATTGAAGGAATTAAGACTTATCCTTAGGCTTGAACTTTAGGAATTTATTACTGATTTGGGTGAGTTTTTGAGTTAAAGCTAGATATATGGGTGTCTACGGACTCGTTTGCTTATGAATATTGTATACTTGATAGATTAGAAACGTTCGAATGCATTGAGGAAAGGGAAAGCATTGGGGAATTAGCTTGCTTGACTTTGGTTCTTCGGTTGAGGTATTTTATGGTTTATTCTATGTGATAGATAGACTCTTAATAGTGATTGATAGTCATTGAGTGATATTGTGAAATTTTCTATGTACTTGGTTGTTGTGGTTTGGATGATTCATGTGTTGTTGTGAATGGTCTGTAATCCCAAGACCTCGAAATATATAATCTTAAACTTGTTTTATTAAAGTGATGCCTTGAATAAAGAAGGCTTAATGAAATATTGATAAGGAAGTGAAAAGAGATGATAAATAATGACAAATGAATTAACGATATAATTGGATCGGGTGTCACGTTCTGACACAGTATTATTGGATCGGGTGTCACGTTCCGACACGGTATTATTGGATCGGGTGTCACGTTCCGACACGGTGTTATTAGATCGGGTGTCACGTCCCGACACGGTGTTATTGGATCGGGTGTCACGTTCCGACACAGTAACATTAAAGAAAAAACCTATTGAATTAACTTAATATACTATATCTCAAATAACTCATTTCCCAAAAGAGCGTGATGTGGAGGCCTGAGTCCTCATGTGTGTTCTTGATATTTATTGACTGATTGTGTACTTGATTTAGTGTGTTGTCACTTGTTCATGTGATTTGTTGCTTGCCACCTGCTATGTGCTATAGTTGATTTTATACTATTACTTTATGCATATCAGTTTCTATTTTGAGTCGGCCGATGATATCTACTCAGTACATATTGCCTTGTACTGATCCCTACTTGTGTTTCCTTCGTTTTCCTTTTGTGGAGTGCAGCGAGTGTACTACCGACTTCGACTCGCCCTCAGCTCTAGTCCGTCTCCAGCACATCAGAATTCAGGGTGAGCTATTCCGTCTAGCTCGTGTTGGATTCTCTCTCGGTCATGGCATGATGTCCTTAGCTTTTGGACATACATTATCCTATTCATTTATTTGATATCTTAATACTCTTAGACTTGATATTTGAGAATAGATGTCCTTGATGTGATGACTTCAGGTTTTGGGGATAATATGTAATAAACTCTAAAGGTTTCTTTTACTGTTTATTTTAAGTTGTGAGCTTCCGCATTCCGCATTATGGTTGTATTTTGTTGCTGAACAATTAATATAAGTTGGGGTTTGGATTCGTTGGTTCTCCCACCTAGGAGGTTAAGTGTGGGTGCCACTCATAACTCGTTTTGGGTCGTGACATCAACCATATAAATATTTGAATAAACAATATGTCACCTGAATCCTTGCATCCATCCTGGAAATGGTTGTTTATAGCTACTTGTTATTATGGAGGGTCGAATAATAAGTATTTGAATTTCATCTCTCATACTATTTATCATCATTTCACCAATTGTTACAAAGGAATATGTATCTTGCCATCCATATAACTTTGCCCTATTTAATCAACAAACAATTAATTATATATTTTTTAAAAAAATGAACTCTTTTCTTATATCAATATAATTATATAAAAAGAGAAAATACCTCTCAACTCCTAAATTCTTCATTATTTGCTCCAAGCCAATATTGTTTGTAATATTGTTCTTCAATTTTGAAACTGAGTCCATTTCATTGTCAACATGCAATGATGGAAAATTAGTAAAGGGAGAAATTGAAGTGATTTTTTCCTTTGTTATGCTTTCTCCCATAGTAAAAGGCTTCTCCAATAATAATCCATCCCTTTCTCCATTAGCATATGCTTCAAAGTAAATAAATACTAAGAATTATCATTATTGTAATTTTAAATTCATATATAAAATCTAGGAAGAATAGAGCATATATACTCACTACTAAAAATCATTATTTTCCCATTGAAAAATATTCAGTGACTATTCTCATCATAGATATTTTGATTTAATTTGTGAGAAAATAAAAAATAAAAATGTTTATACATGAATTTTTTTAAAAAACTTATAAATATTTTAGCGAGAATCTGTTTTTCACCATACGTTTTTCGTGTACATACCGGTAGAATAATGCATAAGAAGTTTAAGTTTCTTGCATTTCTTTGCAAACATCATGAGTTGGTATGGACCATTGACATTAGCATCAAGAGCTAAATCATAGCTAAGAACATAAAAAATAAAAAAATAAAAATGTTAATTGAATTGTGTATCCTAGTAGAATACTTTATTTATTTATTAAAGGAAAAAAATTAACCTTTCATCAAATGTAGTGATGTCTGCAGAGTCAACAATCAAATCAATTTGTTGAGCAATATTTTGAGCAGTATAATCTCCATACCAAGATTTGGCTCATATATATTTCCAACTATAGGAATCAATTTATTTTCTATGAATAACTTGTAGGATTCACCATGCATTTCTTCTAGGCATTTGAATAATTTTGACTCCATAATCTGAATTATAAGCAAAATCAAGGTGTAAATAGTCTACTCACATTGTCTGTCAGTTAGTGACAGAGCTAAAATTTTCAGTAAGGAAGTCACGATGATTCATTATATAACATAAACACTCCCTTGGAAAGGGTGGCGGCTAGCTCCGCCACTTATAGCCAACTATATCCGTTACAGGGTGATCAATTAGACACCTTTCGTGAAAAAATTATGTTAAGTATATAAGTTCAATTAGTTGTACTTTTCTTGTGTAGATATATTAAATCTTGAATAAATTGATGGGACTCAAATATTTAAAAAAAGTCAACAATTCCTATTCCATTATTGGCTTTTTGAGCTATAACTATTTCTTTTTCATCCTCCATAGTTATGGCTGCAACATTAGTGATTGCTTTGAGTTGACAATATTGTTGATGGTGTCCAATTTTTTCAGACTTCATGTAACATAAATTTTTACTTAATCTTTTTTGGTTCTTAAATGATGAAAAATTGTTACTATATTTAAACATAGTAGAAACATGATTTTGAGAAAATAAATCATTAATATGTTCCCTTGTATTAATGGGAAAAATACTTTTTAAGTGAAGCATATTGGCAATTGGCAAAAAAAAATAATTAAAGAGAAGTTGTGGGATAGAAGCTAAAATGATATTCTCTATTTATAGAACTAGTTAGGGAGTATAAAGACACAAATAAAATCTGATATTTGGTGTACCATGTGATGAGTATCAGTAATATTATTGGATCATATATTTTAATTTGTCTAAAAATTAATTTCCGATGAACGTCTAGAGGAGTTCTACTCATTCGAATTCGATTTCGTGAAGTTTTACATATTCTTTAATGTCTTGACTATAAGAAAATTGCAACCAAGCCTAGACATTCCACCTCACCCATTCCTGGATAGTAGATAGCCCAAGACCGCGCCCAACTCAGATTCCGTCTGAGGCTGACCTAGCGTAAAAATTTTAAGTCACTATCCGAAAAATTTTCTGGCCCAAATTATTTCGCCATTGGCTTAGTCATAACGATCTAACTTGCTATATAATAAACTAAAATTCACATGTGGTGTAATAAAATATATTTACACTATAAATGTATATAACTTAAATTCACATTCAAAAGCAGGGTTGGAGCTAAGGGAAAAAGGGAAAACGCAAGAAGATTTTTTTGAATCTCTTTCGTCAAAAAATTACACTGTATATAGAACATTAGAAGTTTTTTGGAAAAATTACCCAAATATACAACTTATTTTACCATATTCTCTAAAATTCCCTATAATTTGAAAAAATTACAAAAATCTCTAGTCTCTCTTATTCTCGGATACATCACTTTACACGATGTATCGATCGGACACATCACTTTTCGCGATGTATTGGAACGTACGCGATGTATCGGGACGTTGAGTAATGTCTCCAAAACTGAAACGTGATGTATCGAGACGTTGAGGGATGTATTCAAAACCGGGACACGGTGTATCAGGACGCTTTGAGATGTATCCGGATTCCACCAAATTCAAGAGATTTTTGTACTTTGAAAAAGAGTAGGAATAGAATGTAATTAGCTCTTAACATTATGAGATTTGTGTAAAATTCCCAATTTTTTTATCTGCTTTGAGTAAAGAGGGTTGAAAGTGTCCCATCTTTCTAGACTTATATGTAAAAGGATTTTTTTTCTTGATCTTTTATGGTTCTCAAAAAAAGTATATTATAGGGTCAAAATTGAGTACTAAAAAGGGAAGTTTTAATTAAGGATATGATCTAAAATGATCTTTTCCATTTATACACTAATAAAATCTGATATATGATGGTGTACTTGTCTTTTTATATAAAAACTAAAACTATAACAACTACCACATTATGAGTATCAGTAATATTGCTGACCAAATCTTTTAATTTGTCATAGACCTGTTTAATTTAATTTTTTTTTAAGAGATCTTGTCTAAAAGTTTATAGCATTAAAAAAAAGATATTTTGAATTAATTAATAATGTCTTTAACACGTCTTTAATTTATATAAGTGCCTAGCTGGACAAGTTACTATTTATAATGATGCAATATTTATGATGTCCACGTGGGCACTTATATATCTTTAAAATACACTATTAAATAGTGCAGGGGGGTAATAGGCCCTGCCCAAAGTTTGGAATTGTTACAGCAATTTCGGTAAAAGTTCGGATATATTTCGAACCATTTTCCCTATCATATTTTGACTCTACACATGCTGGGTTGAGAAACATTGCTTTAAATATTTTGAATAGTTAAGATGTATTTTCTACGTTCACTTTTATTTATCCACTATATTAAAAATATATTTCACTTTAATTACTTTTTACTTTTAGTATTTCAAGAAAAAGTATATTTGTTACTTCTTACTATTAATTACTTATTCTCCAAATAATTTACTAATCAATTAATATGATATTATGGTTACTCATGTCAAGCATTATCTTTTAAGAGATGAAACTGGACAAGTAAAAGTGAATAGAGAGAGTGTGCTATTATGTCTGTTTCATTTCATATACGTTTTGTCGAATATGAAATTTAATAAAAAATAATTAAATTTCATAAACAAATGTCTATAATAAGGTATGTCATTGGGTTAAATAACAATTCACACTCACAAATAAATTTGTAATTCGACCCCAATAAATATATAATAATATACCTTTTCAATAACTATATAAATTTATAGCTTCACCCCAGACAATATAATAATTAATATGTACTTCTCCCTATAACCAAGGAGAAGAAAAAATAATAAACATTAAAAGCACAGCAACTCCAAACTGTTATTGCCCATAATTATCTCTACTCCTAATATTAATTTCAATATCTTGCTGTTCATTTTAAGTAAATTATGTACTAACAATTAAAGTGCAACTGAATAAATCGATAAGAGTAACTGAGTTAATATAATATGTCATATATCATGAGTAAAATTATAGATCAATTATTTATGTTAATGCCTTTTTTTGAGCTTATCATATCGGGCTTGCATGCTCCCGCAACAAGAATTTTTTTCCCTCTTATTGCAGGAACATTGTGTATACTGTTCATAGAAGATTTGTTTGTTTATTAATTTGAAAAACTATAAAAGTCAGTGAGGAGTCGGTGAAGTATTTATTTTTATTTAAAGAATATGACAACTCATTAATATAATGGATGGTCGTTTAACTTTTACTTTATTGCACCATAATTACCAAAATTACTTATGGTAGTGAGAATCACTCAACTTTATTTAATTATTACGAAAGTCAGCAATCACTTTGCACAAGTATCAACTATTCTTGTTACTATACATCTTTGAGATTGATAACTTATCTAGTTTATCATGATGCGGAACGTTTTTTGAAGTGTCATTTTCATATGTAGAGGATGAAATCCTTCCTTGTTATCTCGATGAGAGCTTATGAATCACTCGAGCTTTTCTAATAACATCTGAATCAACATTTATATCCATATGTTTATATGCAAAAGTATCCAAATTTAAATATAAACAAAATCTATTAGAGAATATAGTTAATATTATTTCGATGTGCAAGGGGTAAAAACAATTATGTGAATTGTATATCCCGAAGGTATATAACGTACATACCTGCTGGATAGTAGATATGAAATATAATACTTTAAAAAATAGCTATAATTCAATTAATTTCACCTTTTTGTTTGGTTAGGTAGCTAAGTGGGCCAAAAGCCCATTTTAATTCTGATGGGCTAAAAGCCCTTTGGATTTGGGTGATAACATTGGGCCATGGTCAAAGTCAACCATGGATCACTTAGTCAATTTTCATCTGGAATAACTATTTAGTAAATAACCCTCTTTTTATTTTTCTTTTTGCAATTATGGACCTCTTAGACATAATATAATTTTTATTTTTATTTTGTCATATTAAAAAAATTTATGAAATTTTTTTTTGAACATGATCAATAATTATGTAAGTTATTATAAATGTTAGCCAACAATTTAATGTTTTATATATAAGGTTAAGAAATATATACTCATATATTAGACAACAGTCTAATGTTGTCCAAGAGAGTAATTCTCCAAGAAATATATTTATACAATTTTTAAAAATAAGAATAAAATCTAAATGATAACATAAAAATGGGACTTTTGTCTAAATCAGCCTAAAAACTTGCTGAAAGGTTGGCCTAGTTCAAGACATGCTAAATAATGGGTCATAACATAATCCGTCCAAATAAAATTTTATTTTATTATTTGTTTTCTTATAATTTAATTAAATATCAAATAAACTTTTTTATGGTTAATATGTTTTAGAGAAAATATTTTTAAAAAATTTTGATTAGTCGGACATAGAAAAATTTAAAAATATTTTCTAAAAAATATTCTCCATACCGATCATACTCCTAGTCCTTGAGTTCTTTTGGATGTTTTTTATAAATGACTATAAAATCATTTAATGAGTCTAAATAGAGATGAATTTCTTTAAATCGATAACATCTTAATATCATTGAGATGCTATCCATTCAAGGACTTTTGGTAAATAAAATGTTTTATTGCGGGTAGAGGTGGCTCAAACATATCAGTGGCCTAAAGTCAAATTCAAACACAAGCCTTAAATAATATTAATTTATTTTAATGAAATTTATCATAATATTTTCATTTAGTCTTTCTTGAGACATATAATATTATAGATTTGTCAAACTTTAAATAATTTTCTCTCTGGTATGAAAAGTTTATATTTTTTTATAAATAATATTCAATATTTTTTTTTAAAAATACCTATAACCTATTATTCCTTAAAATGTGAGGGGGGCCTAAGGCCAATGCCTTATTTTTAGGCTTATCGAGCCAGTCTTGATTGCGGAGCACTGCCATTATTCACAATCACTAACGTCATCAACTATTATCAGTCATCATCATTATCAGCCATTATATATTTACAATCATCATCATCAGTTTTATTACTATAACAATCGTTATTCATTATCGACAATTATCACTATTATTAACTGTCAATATATATAATCTACCACAACTAACAGTTGCCACTACCAAAATGACCCCTTTAGTGTGTTGAAAAGGTACGTATATACAATTTTACAAAAGAACAAGTCTGGTGTCAATATATTCAATCAATTTCAAAAGCTGTACGTAATAATTATTCTACGGGCACAACTGGGAAAAAACACTTTTTAATTTTATGAACTGTTTTTGTGATGTCTTTTAGGAGTCGTTTGGTTTGAATTCAAATTATGACGAGATTAGTTATGATGATATAAGTTATGATATTATTAGTTATGACGGGATAAGTTATGCTAAGATTATTGTTTATTGAGTATTTGGTTTGTTGTATTCAAAATAATAAATTTTAAGAACAATTTATTTGATTACAAAAATACCCTTAATGAATTTGAAAAGTGATGTATAAAAAAGGTATAAAGGGATATTTTAGTCATTTACTTGTTTTATCGGGGGATAAGTTATCCCGGGATTACTATACCACCCAAGGGGGGGAATAACTTATCCCAGTACTAATTATTAATCCCGGAATAAGTTATGCCGGACTTACCAACCAAACATTAAATTAAGTGATACTTTAATTTAATCCCGGGACTATTTGATATTATCCTTCACACCAAACGACCCCTAAGGTTTTGTCACGCCCCGAGCCTACAACCTGGACGTGATCGGCACTCGAGAACCATTGCTGGCCCCCAAGCGAACCCTCATCCTAGCTGACTACAAGCGGAAAACTATCTCAAGCAATAATAGGCTTAACATTTTATTAAATATGATAAACTCAAATACTCAACTCATTAAGTTTAGACAATATTCAATAATAATACTTATAGTTTATAAAACAACACAACAAAAAGTAAATGCTGAGGAACACCTCGACTCTGTCTATCTATGAAGCCTCTACTATTAAGGAAGGATATCAGGACAAGACCCACGACACCTCAAAGAGCTACTAATGACAACCTATATAACTGGAGTCCTCCAGAACCAATGAGGCCTTACTCAAAAGCTGACAAGCGGATGAAGTAATCTCAACGGAACTCCTGTTGATGATCCTAAGTACCTGTATCTACAGCATTAAAAATGCAGATTGAATGACGTCAGTACATTGAATGTACGAGTATGTAATATAGCTGAATAACAAAATAACTGAATTGAAACTCTGGCAGTAACTCAACTGAAATATAATATAAATCATGATGGGAAAACTCATTTAAACTCTTACCGAAAGAATGCAATAAAAGCATATACTGAACTGACCAAGCTAAAAGAAATACTCAACTAAACTCAACTCAACTCAACTCAGCTCAACTCAACGTAAATCATAAATAAAGATAATATCATTTTAAGCTTCACAAAGTATAATATAATAACTCAAAGAAAATTATATGCGAAAATATAATGAAAGTACTCTTTACTCTATTTGGGAGATTCTCTAACCGACAACCATCACTATGAGCTAAGTGATGATACAACGTCTCACCCATGCTGCCAGAACTGTCCTAAACCTTGCCGTGGTATAGAACAACCTCAACTAAGTGGATCCACTAAGCTCTACCCGAAGGCATAAGGAAATCATCTAAAAAGTATGAATCATTTATCCATGTTGGCATACATGGGTTATGGGGAGTTTGAGTTGTCTGAACTCATCCCCATATCGGTGCTCAATACTACTCCCAATAAATATACTCATGCTCAAGTAAGTAAAAATATAATTCTTTCTCTGTTTTTGAGGTAATTAGCCAAAAGATACTTTTTAAGAAACAGTGCCTCAACTCCTCTTGTCAAAACTCTCTTGGTTATTTTCTCAAATTCAAAGTACTCTTTCTCACTCAAAAATGATAGTTGGGAAATCAAAGTTTCATTTACCAGTTACTCAAACTGCCTCTTTAACTCTACTCACAACTCCCCTCTATTTTGCTCAAAAGAAATCAATTTAAATTAATGGTTCAGTTTAAAAGACTCTCCAAAATAATTCAGTAAATGCTCAATTCATAAGGTTCTTTGCAGAAAATTAAATATGGACAGCCAACTCAACAATTTGGGTACATACTAGAATTTAAGCATGAACCATAGCAAGATAATTACTCAAAGATATGGATACAATTCTCAAGAATTTAACTAGAATTCAATAGAATAGACAGACATTCGCATTCCTCAATAACTTGGAATGAAACCCTAAATTTCATAATTCTGAAGTTTTGGTGAAATTTGACGTGTGGACGCACTAGCCCAACACTGAGGAAAGCCTTACATACCTGGGAAGAACGAAGTTCTTGGCGAAACTTGAAGGATCTTGAAGAATGTTTGAAAACCCTAGTTATTCTCCTCTAGGAGCTCTACTCTGAATCTTCTAAGTGTTAAAGAACGTGAAAGAATAATTTAACACTGTTTAGACCCTTAATTAGGTGTAAAAACGCCGTGGGTTAGGCTTAGAAGGGGTAGGAAAAGACTGAACTACCCCTCTTTAAAAGCTGATAAAAACTGTCCACGGGACCATCTACGGGTCGTGGTTTGATCTGCGGACCGTAGATCCCATCAGTGGAATTGATATTGAATTTTTCAGCTAAAAATTTCATCCTACGGGTCCAATCTACGACCCGTCGAAGTTTCTACGGACCGTAGATCCAATCCGTAGATTGAATACTAAATTTCAGGCTCAAAAGTCCATTTACGGGTCCAATCTACAGCCCGTAGAAGTTCCTACGGCCCGTAGAATGGATCCGTAGAAAAGGGAACCCAAAATTGAGTCTCTGAACTCTTTTTGACGGTTTGACAGTATGGGTCGTCGATTCATTGACGGCCCGTAGATAGGAGCCGTCATTCACAGACTTAGAAAATTCAGATATGATAGTCTCTGGTAAAATGGCCATAACCTTTTACTTCAAGCTTGAAAAAAAACAAACTTGGTGGCGTTGGAAAGATGAATCAAAGACCTTTAATTTGATAGGTTATGGGCCACCTAATTCATTATGAGCTGGGTGATATGGTCGTTTTAAGTTTACCCAAGTAGAATCTTACCTCAAAACTTAATCGGTATGGAAACTTTCAACTCAACTTTGTGCTAGGGGATTCTAGTGACCTTAATTCATATTCAAATTCATTCCCACACTAAAGAATTGACCTTAGAATCTAAGAATAATTAAGAATCACTCGGTATGACCTTATACGCAATTCAAGAATGGTTCGATCTTAACTTAGAAAAATTTTTGGGGTGTTACAGTTTTCACTATTCAAATTCTATCCACAAATAAAAATATCATGTACTTGATAGACTACTATGAATAATAGTAATAATAATATATTCAGTGTACAATTATAAATATAGTCTGAAATCCATAGTATATGCATCTTACTTCTACCTTTGTCGTATATAAAAGTTATTTCTGATAGACTTCGAAATCAAAAAAAGTGTCGACCTAAAAATTAACAAATTTTTAGCATTTTGAATGTCATCTAGTGTATTTATATACAATCAGACTTTTTTTATAACAATCATCTTTTATAATAACATTTTACTATAAAGGTCTAGTTTTATTTGATTTCGGCTTTGATATTATATGTTGTGTATAACATCATCTTGCTATAAAATCCAAAAAAAATATTCAAACAAACAACGTTATTATACAAAGATTTGATTATAGTATGTAACATAATTTGATTGGACACAAAAGTTTATCTGATATATAGTATTATAATCTAATCAAGTGGGGGTGAGTCAGGGTTAGGAATGAGAGGGTGGGGGTGGTAGATGTAATAAGGATCGATACAATGAGAAAATGTGACTCACTTTATATTAGAAACCTCATGTTTCCCCAGAAAAAATCTTTTTCAAGATAGAATTCCAACCAAACATTGAAAAACTGAAAAAACACATTTTTAATTTAAGAACGAATGTAGGTTTTTAAAAGAAATATGTCAGAGATATTATTGTGGTCATTTCAATAAAGACACTTATATTAAAATTTTAAAATTACATTATTTCTATTTATTTATGAATGTCATTCTTTTTTAAAACATATAAATAAGAAAAATATATCACATAAACTGAAATTCAGTAAAGAGGCCAATATAAAGGAAAAACTTTAAGACCAGAGAAATATTGAAATACAAGACAACACTCAATCATATCAAATTCAATGGTTCATACCATTTGTTAAAAGAAAAAAAATTAAAAAAAACTTGACACTTTTTTTTTGAATGATGGCCAATCAGACACTACTAATAATATATTTAAGTCGGATCAAGATAGTTATAAGAAAAATGACTTAGACAAAATATTAATATTTATTTAGCGTCTTCGTGCAGCGGTTTCACGTTGTGCATTGAAGAAGACAGCAGCAACAGGTTGTTCAAGATTATTGTCTTGGGCGAAATTTCGAGTATTGAAATGATCTCTAGAAGTTGGTTGACTAACTGAACTTCTGCTTTTTTGCTTGAAGAGAACAAACACAAACCTATGAATCCCAATATTTGGCCTTGGGATCTCATAGCTCACCAATTCTCTTCCTGTTTAGACCAAGTACAAAAAAAAAACTATTAACTATTACAAACTTACAAAATGATATGTCTAGAGATCGACGTATTACGAGATTGTCAAGCCATCTCAAGCGACCTGTCATTTTATCATCTTATATGTTACTTATACCTTTTTTCAAACAGGGTCATTTTTAGGATGTGTTTAGTGTGACAACAGTTATTTTTCATGTTTCTAAGAAAATATTTTCTTGCGTTAGGTATAGGAGAGTAAAAAAGTAGTTTCTAGAAAAAAATACACAATAAAGATTAATAACACTATTAGCATGTTATGATGAAACTTTTGAGTAGTAGAAATTATCAATAATATCATTGAAATAATTGATATGTAATTTAAAGTTTAAAATATAGTTATAGGAAAAATGACTTCCGTCCATAAGTCAGAAAAGTTATTTTTTCTTTTTGAAAGGAATGCTTTTCTAGAAATAATAACTTTTATCATATCAAATGATTTTGTCACGAAAAATATTTTCCTAAAAGTTATTTTCCCTCCTACCAAGCATACCCTTAATCTTGTCTGATCTTTAATTTATTATATAATTGTGAACTTCATGTTCAACTTATAATATTCACCCTCATATAATATTGTTGATCTTATAATATATTAATAGGAAATATATATAAATTAAATACTAGTAATAAAAAATTATCTTATTTTATCTTCTTGCCATATTGTGGTTGTGATCTTGCATAAAATACTGAACTTACCAAAAGTAGCATCAGTTGTACCAGGAATGTCAGTTATTATCCTGTCAAAACAATCAGTAAATTAAAACATAGTCAATTTTTCTTGTCAAAATTAGGATAAACTTCGTCGTTAAATTACTCGTAGCTAATATAATTCTATTTAATTTTTCCGTAGTGATTGTATATCCTTAAGGAACCACTATGATAATACTTAGTATTGTTAGATTTTATATTCTCCGTCTCAAAATAAGTGTTATTTTAGCAAGGAAAATATTCTAAAATGACTGTCGGTTAAGAAATTCAAGATATAAAAAAATAGTAATTGTTTCCAACTATACCAATATATTTTTTAAAATTCTCTTAATAGTGCTCAAATCTTTTAAAAAAAGATTTAATAAATAGGAGTAACTTAGCAATTATATCTTATATTTATTATTTTTCTTAATGAGCATGAAATAAGCTAAAACAATACATATTTTGCGACAAAGAGGGAATTGTCATGTAATTTTCACTGTATATAATAAGTTAAAATGTTTTTAATTTGAGTTTAACTAATATTCATCGATAGTATTATCAAATTACTTTTAACTAGTAGAAGTACAAATTCTATCTTTATGAAAAATTAGTTATAAATATCTTTTAAATAATATAATAGTATATATTAAAAAATTTATATTATCAGCGTATATAAGTTAAAATCGTCTCATTTTCTAGTTCATCATTAGGTTAATTTAGGGCATACCAGTGTAGATGCTCTCTCAGATAAGGATCACTAGGTCCAGGAACATCAGGATCTGTCATGAGCTACATAACCAAAAAAAAAAAGATAATTCTTTTGCATATAAAAGAGTTTATTAAGTTATATATATCATTAGTATAAAAAAAAATTACATTATTATATCAACAATTGATATCTATAGATAAGCCTCTACAAAAAGTGAGTTCATAATCTCAAAAATAAGACAAGTAATCTGCTATAACATGTAAAAATGACTTGATAACTATGTTACTCAAACTTTTCAAAAATGTCGATGAGTATGTGTCTGAATCCTCCAAAAGTAGTGCGTTCTTGGAGGACTCGACATGGGTGTGACAATATTTCTGAAAAATCTGAGCAAAATATATATATAGCTTGATCGTGTAAAATTAGTTTATACTGTCTAGTTTATATAACTTAATTAAACAATAACAAAATCAATGTAATCCTGCAAGTGGAGTCTGAGGAGAGTGGTGTGACGCAACTAACAGTCTTATTCCTACTTTACGAAGATAGAGGTTGTTTCTGGTAGACTCTAGACTAAAAACGTATATAAGAATTAATTAAAATACCAGTGTGAAGAAAGTTCTCAAATCTCCTCCTTGAACTTCAACTTTAGGTCTAGAAGAAACAGCAGAAGGGAAAAGTTCATGGCCATTGCAAACTAATTTGTTTTTATAAGTGATTGACATATTTATTGATGGATTGAATGAATCAAGAACATCACCAACTACTCTTCCAACAATTAGAGGCTCTAAACTTCTTGCCATATTATTGATAAAAGGAAATTAAAAGGAAAAAGAGATATTTTCAAAGATTATGTTATGATGAAAGACTTGGTTGTATTGGACAAATAGATTAGAGGGCCACCTATATATATGTGTGTACTAAGTTATAGCCATCATAGTATAGGAGAATAAAATAAAATAAAAAGGCATAAAAACATGGGACCTTAGGAAACAACAAAAAGTATTGCAAAATTCTTTGTAGTTCAGGTCCTATTACAACCCGGGGCGGCTCGACATAATGGGAGGCCTAGAGCGAAATTTTAGTTAGAGGCCTAGAATTTAAACAAACTTCATATGTATTTTTATTTTTTTTCTAATTTTTTAGGTGCAAATTATTACTTAATATTTTTTTATATATGATTTCCTCGAAAAAAAATTTCAATTAGTAGTTTTAGGTAAGATTTATCAATTCAACGTTGAAAAACATTCTTTCACTGAGACAATCATTATATGAATTGTTAATATGATGCTATAGGTAATAAGTTGACAATTTTGAAATAAAAATATGAGTTAGAACCATAAAATGTGATTCAAAAAGTATAAAAATAATTAATTTTTCTATGAAAATATTAAGACATAATTTATTTTTGATAAAAAATTTGAAGCCCCCAAAAATTAGAGGCCTAAGGCTTATGCCTTATTTTTTGAAGCATAGAGCCGCCCCTGATTACAACCCATCCTCCAAACATACTCCACCCCCACCCAACACCTATTCCACAACTTCTTCTTTTTTATTTTGGGGTGGGGGTGAGAGTGGGGGTGGGGGAATAACAAATGATAGAACTATGTTATCGTAGTTATAATGCATCATAACAAAATACAAGGTCTTTGCGAAGTAATAGTTTTTATGATAAGAAGTCGATCCATATAAAGTATTATTATTTGATGAAAATTTCCTTTTAAAAATAATTTCTAATTTAGACTCTAATAATATTGTATCTCAAAAGATAAATGAGGTCTATTAGGACAAAATAGACAATATTAGCTATGAATTTGGATTGCGATAGAAATATGGTATCATAGCCAAATTAAACTCTTGCAATACGATTGCAAATCTCAATGAGAAAGTAGAGTTCCTAAGAGGTTGTATGGACTATTGAGAACGGATCAAGAAAAAAGATTGACAGACTTTCAAGTTGACAATCTTCTAAAGAAGCAATGCATGTTAGAAGTTCACTTAATATCTACGTTTAGAAGCTCAATAATAACTACACTATATATTAACACTCTTTATTTCATTTTATGTGAAAATATTTAATCAAAAATTGTATCAAATCAACAACATCATTGAATGACCATTGTACGATCTTGTTGAGCTTTTTCTTAGTCTTTTTCTTTCTTTTTATGCCAAGGAAGGGGGGGGGGGGGGGCACATGTACCAAACAACTTACAAATTTGACAGTTGTAAGTACCTAGCAAACCAACTTGTATAAATTCCTTAAAAAATCTTTTGAAAATAATAAATCCTTGACATATTCACATCTCTTCTGTCCATTATCTAAAAGAAACCAAATGGTGATGCTACATATATACACACCTTAAGTACTCAGTCTTCATTGTGTCATCTGAACACTTCAATTTACAAAATGGTCATTTAGATATCTCTAAAGTTTATGTGTCATGTAAATGTCGGAGTTTACAAGACACAAAAATGATTGAGGTTTCTCAAGATGTGTACATTATCAAAGTTGGTGTGATTAATTTTCAGTTAAAATATTATCTATGCATTATGCCTTTATGATTATTATTTCATTATTCTTTAACACCTAAATGGGATTCTAGGAATTGGTTCTTGATTTGTTGTACAGTTTAAAAATAATAAATTAAGCTATACTTTTTTCTTCCCTCCCATATATAATTGTCAGATGAAATTCCTTAAATTAGTTTTTGGCATGTGGCCCCAACTATTCAAGTTGTCACATTAAACTAATATTTTGTTTTAAACACCCCTTCTAATTTAGTTTATTTAACCCTACTTTTTTAATTAAATAATTGTGTCTAGTCAAAAAAAATTCACATAAATTAATATGATTTTTTTAGGTTTTCATCTGGTGTCCAAAAACCCGACTAAAATTTGGATCGCGCACTACAGGGCCCATTTAGGAGCGGCTCTCCCAACAGGATTTTCTCCATACCCGAGGCTCGAAGCCGAGACATTTGGTTAAAAATGAAACAACAACACTCCACCACAACCCATGTTAGTAAATCAGAATGATTTAATAACACTTCAAGCTAGGGTTCCTATTTTGGTTTTAAGAAAAAATTCATATGTTTTCTAATACCTACATTAAAATGCATAAATTCAAATTTGGGCCGCATAAGGCCCAATAAATGGGAAGCTGGTGCTTCTCCATATGTTGGGGCTCGAACATAATACTTTAAGTTAAAAATAAAGCGATATCATATTCATTCCACCACGACCTGATGGTAAGGTTTCTGCTTAAAAGCATTCCAATTAGTACTCCTTAAAGGAATCACTTGCTTTTTAATTTAGAGTAAAAAGATTTGTCTTATTAATAGAGAACCTTTCCCAAATTACTTTAGAAAAAATTAAGATTGTGATTAATTTGGAAAAAAGTTACTAATTCTTTTTAAGTAAGATTCTTGATCATCAAAGTATGGGCACAATGTTCAGAGTATAAAGGGAACTCCACCATATATTATAAAAATATATAAATATAAATATAAAAGGACTGACAAGTCATTTCAAAATGTAAAGATGATTTGCCCATAATTCCTGTTTTGGAAAACTGCTTAGGAAGTGAAATTACCTTAATTAGAAACCAAAGTACACTGTTAAATATCCTAAGTCATCACTCATGTCAATGCACCAATTCCAACAACAAATTAATTAAGACCACCTGCATTATAATGGCCTCTTTATTATATTCTTTCAACTTAGAACAATTTTCAAAATCAACTTTTTTGGTGGGAGGATAGGAATCCTCCACTCTTAATAAAAGGTTTTGTGTTCAAACCTTAAAAATGGAAAATATTCTATTGGGAACTTTGTCCCCAGAAATGGGTCCTCAATGCGTAATTATGAATTTAGTCGATCTCTAATGTAGATATCAGACACCAGATGAGAAATAAAAAAAAAGAAAACAATTTATTGTGCGTTTTGGAATCGAGGAAAATGATTTCCAAAATTAGTGTATTTTCTTAGTTTTTTTTTTGGTGTTTAGTAAATAAACAAAAATATGTATCCCAAAGTATGAGGGTGATTGGTGAGGGTGGGGTGGGTGGGGGTGGAGGGGTTGGGGAGTCCCCGTCTAGGAAGACAATTAGCGTAGAATGTCATTTATGGAATTTATTTTATGTAATTCTATCAGAAAAGTTATTATTTTTTTTTAATTTTTAAGTAACTTACAATTTCTTAAAAAAAAATATTTTGATCAATTAAACATAAAAAAATTTGAAATATATTTTTGAAAAATATTTTCTTCCCTACCTAACACATCCTTAATATCATCTAAATAGGCATATATGTGCTTCAAGGTTTTAAGAAAAAAGGTAGGCAGCACCCCATTATTTGTACTTCTTTTTTCTTCTAGAAAGAAAAGACTTCATACATATGTGGTGTTTGAAGTTTTGCTTGGAAAAATTAAACTTTATACGAGTAAAGTTAGATAGAACTCTAATGCGAGCTTCAGACACCGTTTGAAAAAAAATTTAAAAAGTTATATAGCACTGAAGTTCATGATTTTTGGATGAAGTTGGGGCAAAACTAATGATTGAATTTCAATCATTTTTGTCTGAACTTTAATCATATGTGACTGAATTTCAGTTATTTTTGCTTGATCAAATTTAACAATATATATTGAAGTTCAAACTGAAATAGCTAATAATCGAAATCAATCTAACAAAAAAAAAAATCCCACCTTGTCTACTTCAAAAGCTTGTAATTAAAGTAAATCAATTTGATTCGAGTTATGAGGAATTTCGATGTAATAATAAATTTCTTCGTATGATCTAATCACAAGTTCGAACCGTAAAAAAAAGATGTTTGGTACAACGGATTTTTTACAAACTGGCCTTTATATTTATTTTTTTGATTTTTCATTTGGTGTTCGGAGCCGATATTGGAACCCGACTAAATTCGGATCGCATACTGCAGAGTCCATTCATGAATGGAGCTCTCAATAAGATTTTTTTTATATCCAGGACTCTAACCTGAAACCTCTGGTCAAGGGGTGGAGCAGTTTCACCACTACACCAACTGACTTTTATATTACTTAACCATTGCACATATATGACATAACAAAGTAATTCATTTAGTAATAGTTTAAACATGAATTCTGGTATATCTTTGTATATCCCCAGCACAAATTATTTTTGGACTTAATTTCAAGGAAAGAGTTCATTAATTGCATAAATATTAATTCAGAATTTTGAAATAAATATATTTTTTGGTTGTTTCGAATATTTGTAACATCGCTATTATTGATTTGATTTGGCCAAGAGAATATATAGCAAACTTATTTAAATGAATTTAATTAGAATCAACAAGTCCATTTGGCAAATTGAGATTACTTTACACTAAGTCAAAAAGTTTTATGCAATAATTCTAGCATTTAATTATAATTTTTTAAAAAACTCCATGTTGCCCCATTCATTTATGGAGATGTCTAATCTAGAGAAACAAAACTCCATCTAATTTGAAGTTCAAATCTAAAGTTTTGATTTAAAATCACTGTTTGTTTATAATATTTGAATAAATTTCAACTTCAATTTTAAATTTTGATTTCAAAATCTCAAATTCTGATAAACTATAAAATTTAATTAGTTTCAAATTTGTGATTTCATTTTTTTCTTTAAGAAAATATAATTTTTTATGCTGAAGTTTTTATTTTACAAAAAAAGGACTCATAATTTTAATTTCTTTTTAAAAAGGTTCGTGTTCGATCTGAAGAGATCATATGTACTATGTGGGATTATTATAATAAAGAATAATTATTATTTTTTTATTACCATAGTTGATCTATTGGACTTGTGAATCTTTGTAAAATTATGTATATGTGGGTGGAAGTTTGTAATAACATGTAATTGCAAATATTTATTTATAAAAGAAACATGAAAATATGCAAGCTTATTTGATAAGACTATATAAAAGCTAAATGAAGTTTTATAGTTTTCACAAATCAAGGAATTTTCATATTGATGAGGAAAAAAAATATTCCCTTCATTTGAATTTGTTTGACCTACATTCTCATATCGTGCAAAATTAACAAACAAATCATGAGCTAGATTTGTTGTAAACGTGAATCATTTTGAGTGAATAATATATTAAAAGAACTAAAACATTGAAAGAAGCTCATAAAACTTGAGACTTTTAGAGTAGATTTGAGTTGGTTGGGATTGAATTTTTCTTTTAGCTTACTATGTATACTTTATTATATCAACAATGTATATAGATGTATATACATCTCTGATATATAACTATACATAATCTATATTCAAGTATACACAAGTTATACAATATTGATACATTATATATACATATTGATAAATTATATATATGACCATTTTGTTGCCTATATCGCTGTTAGACTTATTTTTTATTTAAATGAAAACTTGGTTATATTTGATATAATTAAAACTACTTTATTGTATATTCATGAAATTGTCAAATTCAACAATTCTTTGGGCTTCATTAACACGGGCCAGCCCAACTTGACCTTCATGAAGAAAGGACTTTCACCGGCCCAAGTGAATGGATATCCGATTTTGAAACCATCATTTAAGCCGAACTCATAGTGCATTAAAATTTGCAAATCTATCCACTTTTAAATAACTTTAGATATGCCGTTAGGCTTTATAAAAAACAAATGTTTGAAGTTCATTTTTATTTGCATGAATTTCATTCATATGTGATTGAATTTAATCATTTTTCGTCGGAATATCAGTCATATGTGATTTCAGACACCTCACCTTGAATGAAGGATCGGTATTTTCTACACCTCAAAAACTAGTTCTTGTCGCACACAAACATTTCAAAAATACACAATGTTTGATATCTTGTACGCACCCTCGAGCAATGAAAATGTAGTTGTATTTATATTTTTTAAATTTGGGTAGGTGGTTTCGCGTGAGAGATTCAAGATTTGAACTTTTACAAATTTTAAAGTTCATTATATGTATTTATATTCAATGGAATTCTCAACAAATACACAGACAGAGACAAGATTTTTAATATATGAATTTTAAACCACAATTTATTTTGCTTACTGAATTATGAATAGATTATTTATACGTATCAAATGAATTTGTTAACACAAAAGAAATGGGTTGCGCCAAACCTATAACTTGCATTATGGCTACATATCAGCAAATATACAAAATTTAGATCAAAGTTACTGAGTTCTGCCGAACCCTACTTCCAGGGGCGGACCTAGAGCAACCCGAGGGGGTTCACCCGAATCCCCTCGACAAAAAATTATGTTATATATTTAAGGTATTTTAAAGAATTTTTATGTCTATATATTGATTTTGAACTTCCTAAATGTAAGATTAGAAGTTTTCGAATCTCCTTAACTGAAATTTTGGATCCGCCACTGCCTACTTCCGGTGTTAGAGTTTCCTTACCTAATATTGTCTTATAGTCTGTCCCCAATCATGTTGAATAATCTTGTTTGGAGCTGTTGGAAATGATAGTATTAAAAAAGTACCACACAATAATATCACTAATTATTGTTTCCTCTCAAAAATCATTCACAGGGAAATAGCAAATTTCTATGGTTCTTCAGGTTCTTTACGTCTTTTCTCTGTTTTCTTTCCTAAAAGTTTAAATTGTGGTCATATTTTGAAGAATTTGAAACTGAAAATTGATATAAGTTATTATTTATTTGTGTAAAGTTGTGGTTTTTATTTCTAATTTTTGCTTTTTGATGAGATAAGTAATGAGATATCTCTTTTGATTCAGAGGCGGAACTAGAATTTTTAGTTTACAGATTCTGAATAACAATTTTGTTTTTTGCTTATTGTGTTCTCAATAGATTATTTGTACTTAATAAATGAAATTTTTAGCACAAAAAATACATGGTTTGAGCCAACATTTTTGGGTTAGTTAATCTGAGCACTTTAATGTGTGTGTGTTTTTCCATCTTTTTTCTTCCAATCTCATGAAATGCACTTTGATACAAAGATTGTATTTTTTTTTGGAATTGTAGTTAGGGGTAAGTCATCTGTAACAGTCGAATCCACTAGTGATATTGTCTGCAATGCTTTGAGCCTAGGCTCAGGGGTGTATCTAGGGGGGGGTCACCGGGTTCACGTGAACCCATGCTCCCCTCTCGAGATCATATATAATAGTGTTATATTTTTTTTTAAATATTGAAATATAGATGTGTGAACCCATATTTGGAGTATCATATTATGTGATGATGATTGGGTGCACCTCTCTAAGTGAGATTAGAAATCTGAATCTTATATATGTATAGATACATCCGATCAAATTTACATCTTAGAGCCACCTTTTTACAATAGTGCATCCCTCATCTCGAAATTCTGGATACGCCTCTGCCTAGGCTTGTACGGCTTAAAAACACGTCAGTAGGGTCTAAGGGCTTGTTTCCTTATAGCATGTCTCCTGTGTTTTGCCGATGTGAGATTGTAACAAACATTTTGTCTCTAACTAGTTTTGTCATTGATATATAATTCATGATCTGTTTTAATTTTACGTTGTGCTTTGGCTCTTCAGGTATGACTAGGAAAATACTTGTAATTCTCTTGATTGGTTTCTTGGCATTTGTTTATCAAGCAATTACGCCACCTCCTCCGAAAATTTGTGGTTCCATGGATGGCCCTGCAATCACTGCATCTCGAATAAGATTTTCCGATGGAAGACATTTGGCTTATAAAGAACAAGGCGTTCCCAGAACCCGAGCAAAGTACAAGATTGTGTTCATCCATGGATTTGATTGTTGCAGACATGATGTTGTTATTGCCAGCACCCTTTCTCATGTAATGCACTTGTTCCCTTCTCTTTTCTCGCAATCTTGTAGGCAGGGGCGGAGCTAGATGTGACATTGTATGTAAATTCCTGATTCAGCCACGGTAGTTATAGGTCACTACAGAATTTGTCTGTCGCTAATTCCTGTTCTGGTGCAGGATGTTATTGAGAGTTTGGGAATATACATTGTTTCGTTTGATCGACCTGGTTATGGGGAAAGTGATCCTCATCCACAACGAACACCTGAGAGCTTAGCTCTCGACGTTGAGGAGCTAGCTGATCAATTGAAATTGGGATCCAAATTCTATGTAACAGGATTTTCCATGGGTGGACAAGCAGTTTGGGGCTGTCTTAAATATATTCCTCATAGGTAATATATCGAAAACAGTCTCTCTACCTCTGAGGTAGGGGTAAGGTCTGTGTACAATCTAATCCTTCCTAGGCCTCACTTTGTGGGACTACACTGGGTATGTTGTTGTATTTTGTCTGCAAATTGTGTCAACTCACTTAACAAATGTGTAACAGATTGGCAGGAGCAGGGCTTCTAACGCCCGTGGCTAGCATATGGTGGCCTGGTTTTCCTGCAAATTTGACGGGAAAATCATACTACAATATGCCAGCCCCGGATCGATGGACAGTTCGAGTTGCTCACTATCTTCCGTGGCTTACTTATTGGTGGAATACTCAGAAGTTTTTCCCTTCTTCTAGCGTTGCAGCTCATAGCCCGGATATCTTCTCAACTCAGGACAAACAATTAGCCCCGAGGTTTGATGCCTCACAAGAACCTTATCGGGTGAGAACTTGATTGTGTTAATCTTGCTGATACAATGTAGTACACAAGTTTATAATGAATAGCTATCGCGTAGTTGTAACAAGACTTCAAATTAATGCTCGAGTGTCACGTTCCCCCTTCTCTCTTGCCCTCATTTTCCATCGTTCGTGCATTTGAAGAAAAAGAACATAATATATGTAAAGGGAGAGGTTGATGTTAAGTGTCCTTTCTAACAAGACTTCCAAAAATGTGTTGTGAACTGTGTCCCTCTGTCTGAAATAATAGAGACGGGCATCCCATGTAGTCTGACTATCTCCTTTATGTACAACTTTGCATAATGTTCCGCGGTGTCAGTACTAAAAAAGCTATTTCTAGCATGTGCTATATTTGCCTGATGTACATATTCTATACTCTGTTATTTTTAAATTTTCGGTATATAACTATATATTTTTAGTATATTACATGTTTGAATATCGAAAAATGTTTCATTCATGGCCTCAGGCACAAATTAGACAACAAGGGGAGTTCGAGTCCATCCATCGTGACATGATAATTGGAATTAAGACATGGGAATTCGACCCTATGGATCTTGAGGACCCGTTCCCTAACAATGAAGGCTCTGTTCACATATGGCAAGGGGACGAAGATGGTCTTGTGCCTGTCATTCTGCAACGTTATGTTGCAGAACGACTACCTTGGGTTCGATATCACGAACTCAAAGGTAGTGGTCACTTGTTTCCTTATGCAGATGGAATGGGAGATAAGATTATGAAGACCTTCTTACTTGGAGAGACCTTCATTCTATAAATGTATATATAAAGGTCTATACTGCTCGAACTCTTCAAAAATATCTTTGAGCATGGGTCGGATCATCAAAAATGTACGTACATTTAGAGAATCCGACACAAATACGACAATATTCTTTAAGGGTTCGAGCAACATAGATTAAAATTCTCATAATAAATGCTCTTGCAAGTTATATGTACTCTCTTTGAAATTAAATTTTATGTTCTTATAATTGATTAAATAAAATTCAATCACATCGGATTCGATTTTTTTTATATGTTTCCTAATCAATCAAATTATTATATAGTCATATTTTTCTTATAATATATTATCGTCCCATACATGTAAACAAACATTATATTAAATAGTTGATGCAGATCAGTCCATAAGTAACTTGGTTTCATTAAGCATCCCGCGTTAGACGGATTCAAAAAAGGACCGTACCCCAGAGAATGTGAAGTAGACAGTCTACCTTTATACAGTCATTCATTGAATGTGAAATTTGGGTCGAAATCAACTTTAGACTAGTCAATATTTACTTGAAAATAGTGCAAAATAAACTTCAATTCGAGATGGAAATTAAAAATATCACCATACACAATTCTAATCTTGAACGCACAAGTGTATATATATATATATATATATAGAATTGTGACAATGGACCAACATCGCTTTTACTAAATGTTATTATAAGACAATAAATTTGCAAGACAATCCAACTTGATGATGAAAACCAAGCACAACTTTGTTTGAAGCAGCCTTATTAACCTGTTGACAGGGGCGGTGCTATAGCGATAGTCACGCGTTTAGTAAAATTCAGTAATTTTAATTTTAATTTTAATTTTATATTAATTGAGGTGAAACAAATTCATTTAAATTTTATTATTTTGCGTTTGAAATTCTACTTATTTGATTGATTGAGTTCAAAATTTATTTTAATATATTTTGAATATTAATTTATAAATTCTTTAAGTATATGATACAAAGTCTGAATTAAAATTATTAAATTCGAATGAGCTCGGAATTAATTCACTTAGGTACGTCCCCTCCTTGCGTGGACAAGCTAAAAATAGCGTTGGCGGTTAGTGTATTTATTTCGTCATTTAATACGATGGTAAATAAATATATTTTTTCAAATCAAACAATAAATTGTGCATATAAAATATTTTTTAAAAGTAATTATAAAATTGTGTATCTATATAGTATGCTACAAGAAGATATACTTTTTATATTTCCAACTAGTTGTCGACTTGTCGTAGCTTGCCAATTAATTAAGTTGATAATTATTATTTCTCTTTTTTGTTTTGGTCTTTCTCTCTTTTGTTATTGTTAAACTTATTTGATTTGATACTATTATTTGTTTTTATAATGATATGATATTTGAAATTTAATTGTTCATATGATTTTGATTTGCCTAGTTTAAGAGGAAAATTATATTTAGGTCGTCATTTAGATATTATCCTTCGGAATAATATTAGACTTGAGTCTAATATTTGCTTATATATATAGATAAAAATTAGATTGTTGTCTAATATTAGCAATAACTTACAATATTGTTGATCATGATTTAGCGTTTTCTCATAATTTTTTTACTTTATGTGTAGTGAAATGATGAAGTTATTTCCTCGTCTTTTTGATATGTATTGAAGACTTGGTCTATTTTTGACTGCTTAAAAGGGAAAAAGACGGAAAAAAAAAAAAGAAGACAAAATAAGGATCATAGCTATGATATTTGAATCAACAGAGAACCTTTTCTTCGGTGTGAATTTAAGCAAAAAAGAAGCTAAAAAGGAAAAGATAATAAATAACCTTACTAGCTAACTAGAGCTCCCTGACGTCCCCTTCCCCACACACCCAATTATATAAACACACAAAATATAGAGAGTATTTTAAGAGTTTCCAAAACAAAAAAAAGTTTTAAAACTAAATTGGAGTTCGAGATTTTCATTTGTGATTTCGAGTTCGTGAACCTAAAAGTTAGGTATGAAAATATCCTATAGGATGTATTAATTACTTTTTGCAGTTGATCGAAAAGAATCTAAAGGTTCGTTTTTGTTATTACTTATCCTCTACCTACTTTAATTTATCTTTTTTTGTGAAGCAAAGTGTTAGCAATAATTATATTTGATATATTTATATAATTATTCAATAATGAAGTGATTTGGTGTCAATCTTTATAGATTTGCTAATTATGTAATTTTGGCACTTGTTAGATTCCAATATCAAACTTTGTTATTCTTAAGTTATAATTTTACAGCTTGTTCTAATTGGAAAACAAAATAGGAAAACTTACCGAAATTTCACTAGTTTAGGAGTTAATTACTTAGATATATTTTAGTTTGCAATATTATGAATTTTACCAGATTTTGGTGCGTCCAGATGCATGTATCTTGGAATATATGAGGTCAAAATTAAGTGTAATTTGTTCTAGATACACTGTATCCAAGCAGATTCGTATGTATCTGGGATATATAACTAGTCTCGCCACCTCCCTCCCATCTCGCTCGCTATTTTCCTATGTATCTAGTATTCCAGAATACAGATACATACGAATCACTCCAAACACATATAGATACATGTATCTAGTGTAATTCGCATGTATCTGGGATACATGACTATCTCGCTCGCGCCCTCCTCATCACACTCGCCTCTCGCCATATTTTAGTGTATCTGGTAGCAAAAATATATGTATCTAGACGTATCTTCTTCAATATATAATAGAAAATTCTTAATTAATGATAATATATGTAATTATTTGAAAGTATAGATAAAATTAATATATATATCGTATGGATATATGTGTAATAAGGTAGTTTTCAGTATTAGGAAAACATTTTAACTAATGTGCTTTAGAAGAATTAAAAGAAATTGCTAAATTAAAAAAATGTTTCTTAATTAACCAAATCTATTTTCTATTGTGTGTTTAAGGCTAATAATGGTCAAAACAAAATCAATTGCAAAATTTTGTGAAGTAGTACTCCAACAATTTTTTACAAGATTTATATTCTTAAATCACAAGAGAAATAAAAAAACTATTTACTAAATACTATCTCCCAAAAAAAAAAAGCAAATCAATAAAAAATTCATGAATTTAAATTAATCAAATCATACATCTGGCCAAAAATAAAAAATAATAGTGTGTAGCACATTATTTTAGGGTTTGGCAAGATTTTGTCATGACAATAAAACCCAACATGTGTTCCATACTCAAGACATATATTACTTATCTAGTAATATTTATTTAATTCTCCTAAAACTTGGATTATAGTGGACAGTGATATGCTTTTTATAACCATAAAATTATTTTATTAAAATATACTAAATTTTATATCAGAAGTGTTTACTTTCAGTATTTACTTTTTTTAAATGTCACAGATTATGTAAAATAATCAAATGTAAATGTCAGAAAATGTCTAGAAATCATTGAAAAAAACAAACATAGTTAAAGACAAAATGAAAAAGAGGTAAAAAGCATATTTGACTTGAGATAAATCCAACATCAATCGAAAAAGATTATAATGGAGTGGTAAGTATTTTTTCATTTTTAACTAAAGATTTTAGATTCGAATCTTCTTGAATACGAAATTGCCTTTATTAAAAAGCGTTTTACCCCTTAATGTGAGACTTTCTGAGGCGAATCAAGATTTAATCGAGTTTCAATGTAGCCATCTTTTAAGTTAAAATTCAAGAAAATAAAATTGCGAAACCCAAAAGTCTTGAAATGGTGGCTTAGAGATGCCGGTTCAAAACCATAATCAATGACTTTTTTATATGTAGAAACTTTTTAATTATAAAGTTTAATCATTTCCTTAACGACGTCTTCATATAACATAGAAATATTTGACATTTTAAATAACAACTACTAGTAATATGTTATTTTTGAGTAGGATGGTGTATCGGTCAATTTTGTAGTTTATTTGATTTGACTTATCGTTATCGATTTATAGATATGTTAAATCGTTATAGAATCATTAAGATATTAACTTATTAGTTATCGATTTATCAGTTACTAATCGCTATCGATTTAACCATTAAGATTTGACATTAAAAATCATTGAAAATCACTTAGAAACAAGGTGACAAACCAAATGAACCATGAACATGATCAGTTGAGAGATTGCATCTGCTCAAAAGCAAACACTAGCACATTGTAGAATAACGAAAACTTGAGACAACCAAAAATAAAAGTACGAAACTAAACCCTAAGCCAATGACTTTTCCGAATGGTATAAATATAATTTATTAATTTACTATCGGATTATCAGTTAACACGTTAAGAAAAATCCGCAAACCTTTTAGAACCGAAAATATGATAATGAAAAATTAAAATCGTTACCGATACCACTAATTAATCAATACCTTTTTTTTCGATTTTAAACAACCCTACTTTTAGCATAAATTTCCCTCTATTTTCTTCATGACTACCGTAAATTGTTATTTGTCAGTCATATAACAATATTGTGTGGAATATTAAGCACTTCCTTAATCTAAAGTAAAGATTTCATATTTGAATATTTTCAAATACAACCATCGTTAGAAAACTCATTATCTCTAATGTGAAACCTTTTAACATAAGTTTAGATTAACTTAATTCTCAATATTAATATCGAACACTCCGGTACTCTCCTTTGTCAACACTCCAATCCATAAAACCATATTGGATGGGGTCTTTTGAGGGTACTCTCAATCAATCAATAAGATTGCCCTTCTGAAAAGGGATCTTCTTAGGGGACCAAAGGGCATAGTGCACATGGGGTTAGATTCAAATTTTACAAACGCCAGTCAATATTTTAGAATATATCTTTTTCATCAAATAAACATGAGAAAAAAAATAAAGTATTGATACTTTTAGTATAGTATTTATACAATTACATCCAAATAAATCAAGATTAGACACTTGAGAGGACAACAAATGTCATATTCTACTAAATAATACATCCAAAGATTACCAAATAAATATTTTTTAAGGAAATATTTTAACACGATTTCTTATGAATTAACTTAGACAACTGTCACGACCCAAAAATAGACGTGATGGCACTCGTCTTATCCCACCAAGACAAGTCAGCCTAAAACCCAACTAATACAATAAATGCGGAAGTAAAACTAGAAAAAAAAGACTAACACCATCTAATAATGCAGAATACAAAGTCAACTTATTAAAACCCCCAAAATCTGGTTGTCACGTGCACAAGCCTCTAATTTATTACAATAGACATGAAAGAAATAAACAAGTCTCAAATGATGTTGTTTCTAGAATAGAACAAGATCATAAATAAGGAGTAAGAAGGTCTGCTGAGATGACAATCAGCTACCCCACAAATCTCCATAGGAAGCCTCGGACAAGAAGATAAGAGAGGGTATCATGAAGATCCGGGCTCATAACCTACAAAAAAATTGTAGAAGCAAGGGGTGAATACCAAACCACACGGTACTCAGCAAGCAAACCTCTAAACACAAGCTAAGGGTATAGAACACGGGTACTCCTTACACCCCAACCGAACCTCCACGACTATAACCTGCATAAAAATCAGCCCAACCTAATAGTTCACAATTTACATAGCACATAGTTCAACCATATCACCCGAACAATTACAGATTAGCAACACACAAGATTAAGTTTACCAGTCACAATT
Source organism: Solanum appendiculatum (assembly GCA_018342035.1). Taxonomy (NCBI): domain Eukaryota; kingdom Viridiplantae; phylum Streptophyta; class Magnoliopsida; order Solanales; family Solanaceae; genus Solanum; species Solanum appendiculatum. The sequence goes on from JAGDQO010000642.1 coordinate 609,258, forward strand.
TCCACAAACAAGTACTCATAAGTTCAGAAATGATAAAGATGCACAATGCAATGAAATGCAATGTCAAGTATAGTGATGCATGTCTGACCTAGTGATACACACCCGCTGTCTCTCAGTCCGGGACCCATGGGGGACATATCTGTCCATGCATCCGTCGCGGCGTGCGACACGACCCTCGATAATGAAATCCGTCGCGGCGTGCGACACGTCCCTCGATAATAAAATTCGTCGCGGCGTGCGACACGACCCTCGAATCATAGTATCCGTCGCGGCGCGCGACACGTCCCTCGAAATGGTACATCCTCGTTAATTTCTTATTCTTCCTCAATTCACATAACACTTGTCACAACCATGTCTCAGAACTAATGCAAATAACATGTTCACATAAATAATGAGGAGATGACCATTTTCATAACAATGCACACTTCACAACAACACAATCGTGATACAACATCAACAATGAATCAATAAGCCTTTCAAACCATTCTCAACGCATCACACACCAATAATTAATCATATTGCCTTTTATTACCCCTTTTTCATCATGAAAATTATTCAATATGGACAAGTCAACCCATCACCAAGTCCCATTACTCCCCAACACATACCACAAGGAAATACACGAATTCTATACACTTAACAAGGGTTGAGAAATCCACTTGCCTCAATCAATCAAGAATTCACTCCGGGACTTGAGCCTTCCCTTTTCGCTGAACTTCCAACTCAAAGCAATCTATTCAAATAAATGACCACAATAAGATTTCGAAACTAACAACACTCATATTACTATATGTCTAGTTTAAACCCACAAACTCACCCAAATATATAATCAAATTCCTAAACCTCAAGTCTAGAAGTTAAGTCTTAATTCCTCCAAATAACATAATTCTAATGGTGTTCATATAATACAATGAACCTAATATTTAATTTCCTATATTAATATAGCAAAACTTGAATTAGAATATGATAACAATAATAAGGATTCTAAAGAAAATAAAACCCAATTTATGGACATAATTTCACGGAAACCAACCAAATTTCCAAAATTCAATTTGGTACACATTATATTTCTCTAATTTACTCTCCAACACTTAACTATCTAGTCAGTGGCATAATTAGCAGATGTCACTTTATTGGTCAACTCTAAACCTTGCAGAAGGTATGTATACATATATTTTCCCTTTCAAATTATTTTCAACAACCCATACAATGATTATCTTATCACTATAGTTCCATAATAAAACTTCATTATAAATTGTCTTTATGCCAATCATGATGAGCACGGTGCAACATGTTTCACTTACAATTGTTAATTGCAGTTTCATCTATGTCTATCAAGAATCCATTTAATACTAATCACAATAAGTTATTCACATCCAACAATCAAAATATACATAAACAAAGCGTGAATTTTTGGATAGAGTTACCAGAGTTTGTCACTTTCTTGTTGATGTCGCAGAAGGTGAGTCTCTCTCTAGGGTTATACCTCTTCTTTTTTTTTAAGAAAAAAATAATTATGTATTAAAAGTGACAAATCCTACTAACTTATTTTAATACATATATGGGCCAAGTGATATAGGATATTAAATAAATTACCATTTAGTCCATTAACGATTAATTAATTATTTAATAAATACTCATCAATTAAATAACTGTAGTTATCGAATAGTTTAAAATTTCCAAACCAACTTCACCGACTGATAAAAAAAATGACTCGGGGCAACTATCGGGAGGGATAAAACGGCAATTTTATGAAAATTTCCAAAAATGACCTTTCGGGTCGTTACATTATCCACCACTAAAAACCATGTTCGTCCTCGAACATAAGGAAGAAGAAGGAAGAATAACCAACACTACCAAAAGCCTGAGGTATGATTTTCAGAGTCGTGTTCATCTCTCTAAGTGAGCTCCACCTTAAGACCATTCCATCAAGATCAACTACTAAGAATTGCAATTTCAAATCAAACTTTAGCAAATCTACAGACTAGGAGTGATTACCAAGCCACAGGCTAACCCATGAATCCAATCTGAGCCGAAATACACTGGACCATAACACAATCATCAAGACGAATCTTTTCTCATATAATCACGATTATATTTTTAATCAATACCGGCTACAATTAGAAGTGAACCTAAACCAACCACCACACACTCATAATGCACAAACCATCATAGATCTTGTCAAGATTCCCTTCTCACAACTTGATCCTTCCACGAGCTTAATTAAGTTATAAAAATCTGATCTTTAGACATTAGGTACTCATCAAGAGAGAATCAAATTTATCTAACCCAAAGAAGGAAATGATCGAGTAACCACCTAGCGAACGGTACACCCAAGAGTACAAAACCTCTAATAATACTATCAGAAAGGCTAGATGAGTACTCGTGATTGTAGACAACTCTTAAGAATGGTACAACTAGACCCAGTGATCACACATAGAAAAAATGTGACCTCGATGACGAGACAAATATAAAGACTATCGAATAACTGAAAATATTCATGTTAGCTCTTTTATAAGTTCTCATAAGCAAAGTTGTCCGTGTAGAACCATTAGTATACTTCAACTATCCCAAACAACACCAAATCTATCATAACTGAAATGACCAAATCTGCCCAAGGATGCCACTCTACCGTGAGGACAATCACAGGATCGGTACACCTGATCCACCACTAGAAATTCACCCATAGATGTGGAAATATATGTGGCATAGGCAGTGAATCATACTCTAAATAATGTCCAGCATGAAGAAGGTGGCCACATAAGAATATACGAAACCAAGATCGAATAACATAAGATACTCATTTCATAGTGCTCATATCAAACATTTTCATTCATCTGACTCTATTTCCTTGATTTTTAGCTACCCACAATCAACCAGTCTAGTGCTTATTACAATCGTACACATACTCAATTTATAAAACTTCACATACTTCTCACAATACTCCACTGAAGCCAAGACTCCTAATACTAACAAAAAAAATCATAACCACACCGGTCAATACCCTACTCTCAAATCATCACTAGTATCAAAGTCTTCTTATCAAACACATTGTTGCCTCTAAAAATTTCAAACTATGGCTCCCTCTCTTTCCATTTAAGCATTTCCTGACAGATACGAGTCACACCCAAGACTGATAGCACTAATTCCAAATCTATAAGTACTTTTCCATCGAGGTACAACAATTGAATCACACCCAATGTCAACTTAACGCAATCATTCACATACCAAGTTTCAACTATTATTCAAACCATCATATAACTCATACCAATACTTAGAGAAATCCTTAGTCACTCCAATAATTCTATATATTATACGCTCATAACCTTTATTTACCATCCAATGTCTATGTAATGCATCATAATAATCTGTGTAGTCCCATCAACAGAGTAGTATCAATCAAACTCAACATCCATGATAACCATGTAGAATTGTATCTTATCCTGTTGTCCATCCATAAGTCACCTACCATAATTTGAGAAATCTAGTCCTACATAGCAACACATAATCTTACACACATCATTGTCTTTCACCCAAATCAAAACCCGATATTCATAAAAGTTGCTAATAAATTCCTAGTAAGTCTGTGTCGAACCATTTCACATCTCATAGTCATATCTAAATTCAAAGACAAATTCATACAACCTTCAACTCAGAACCAAAGGTCTATACGAGAGGTCTTATTCCTTCACCTTTCTTAAATTCTTTCCATAACACAATTTCAAATTCCTTAAAATCTTCAATATACTAGACTCTTGTTTCTTTCATTGACTCGCTTACCAATCTTATCCTTTGACCAACAACCCATAACATTCTATCTTATACTTTAAACCTAAACTTTAAGTGGAACCCTTCCTTAGGCCCTTTAACAATTGAAAGTGACAAACTTTATGACCCAAACCATGCACAAGTACTTCAAAATGCTCATACGATGTGATCGATCATTTCTTACCTTACTAATTCATACCCTGACTAAAAATGCTACCATGAACGCATGCTTTACAATGAAAAACTTTAATTCTGAATCCAACTGTGTAACCCAATACTCTTGACTATCAACATTATCTCATATCTTGAAGATTTTTATGAATTCACGTATCTTAGCTTATCATTGATTGCCTTTCCATCGATCTTATCATATTCTTCGCTAAAATATCAATAGTACACTTCACCAAACTCGAAACCACCAAAAAAACTTATGACCACATGGGAATCAAATATCTATAGACTCCTTTCTCAAATCTTATCCAACAGTTTTTAACCAATCTGATGAACCCAAGAAACTATTACCATACCCCAAACAAAATAGATGAAACCACACATCTCTTAACCTTATAAAGATACATCTTTGGCCCTAAAAATCAGATCATTGCTCTCGCCTCCTTTCGAAGGCTACACTACATCCTACTAATTCTTTCCATTTATGACTCTAGCTTCTTTCAATTCTATTCAAGCGGTGTTTCAACACATCCTACAACTTCCATACGACCAGGCTACTCACCAAATAAAAGCAAACCACAACTTTAAATACTTGCAAGTCGTCATTTCCACACAGAATTCATTTAACAAAAAAAAAAAATTATTATCTTATAGTTACATCCTAATCATATTCTATCAAACTCTTATTACTATTATGCTTGGTAGTCATTAGCATCATCACGAAGTCAACCTTATCATCAACGTGACATCTTAAACCAAGTCATACCAGTCAAATATGACTAACTCAATTTTTTAAGCACTTTCTTACTAAAATCCTCAATTTCCTTCACATAAGTATATTCATGGGGACTTCCTTTACTCATAAGTTTTTCATTCCGAAATCAATCCACTCCCTTGGAGCTTATGATGAAATCACCAGTCCTCATTAGAATCATCGAGATACACTCCACAATCTAAACGTATTAATATTGTACCAAAGATCCACCACTAAAAGCTTCCTTATAAACAATGCTTAACCCAAGCATCCGTAATGACAAGTTAGTTAGTTTCTCAAATGTGAATGCAATATCGAATCTCATTATATGAGCATGTGATACAACTGATAACTCCTTAAGTAGTTAGTATTCGCACTTGACAATCGACGTATCCATTTCCATATACCACTAGTACTACATTATGAAAGTCCGTTAGATCCACCACTAGAACACATCATACCTACCGAGAAGATCATATCCAAATAGCCCACACATTTCTACCAATTGAATAGCTATAAAATATTATCAAATTTGTTCTGTCTCTAGCCCAAGAGATATGCATCCTTTCATAGATCAGGTTGATAGCAAAAGTAACACACTCCCTAACTTTAACTAACTAGGCATTGGTACCGTTGTAGTAGTAATATCATGACCCTCTTAGATATACACTCAATATGTAAGATCGTAGTAGAAATTCTGACCTCAATTGGCTTAACATCATTCTCATCAAATTTGATGACACTTTGCTAACTAGTTTCCAAAGTTACATGGTCCATTATCTAGTGGTCCCTTTAATCATTTCACTTCTTTTGTCAAACCACTCTAGATTTCTCCTTTACCGCACAACTACTGTTCCCTCTCTTGGGTAACTAGCCTTACCCAACCCCTTCGAATGGCTAAACATTCCAAATCTGGCCATACATCATTTTCATAAGTCTATCACTTTAACGTTAATATCATATCATACATAAAACCCACACGACACCGACTACTCGCCTAAAGAACCACGCACAAGTCATCACTACAAGTGAGAGAGAATGGGATGAAGCAATAACAATCAGACCGGACCAAGAACGCACGAAAGAGATTCAACAAGTGAAGATTATTCCTAAAAGCCACTATAGCCTCTCGAAGATAAGTACAGACGTCTCCGTACCGATCCTCGAGACTCTACTTAGACTCAGCTTGTATACACGTGAGACCTATGAACCTGGGGCTCTGATACCATTTTGTCACGACCCAAAAATAGACGTGATGGCACTCGTCTTATCCCACCAAGACAAGTCAGCCTAAAACCCAACTAATACAATAAATGCGGAAGTAAAACTAGAAAAAAAAGACTAACATCATCTAATAATGCAGAATACAAAGTCAACTTATTAAAACCCCCAAAATCTGGTTGTCACGTGCACAAGCCTCTAATTTATTACAATAGACATGAAAGAAATAAACAAGTCTCAAATGATGTTGTTTCTAGAATAGAACAAGATCATAAATAAAGAGTAAGAAGGTCTGTTGAGATGACAATCAGCTACCCCACAAATCTCCATAGGAAGCCTCGGACAAGAAGATAAGAGAGGGTATCATGAAGATCCGGGCTCATAACCTACAAAAAAATTGTAGAAGCAAGGGGTGAATACCAAACCACACGGTACTCAGCAAGCAAACCTCTAAACACAAGCTAAGGGTATAGAACACGGGTACTCCTTACACCCCAACCGAACCTCCACGACTATAACCTGCATAAAAATCAGCCCAACCTAATAGTTCACAATTTACATAGCACATAGTTCAACCATATCACCCGAACAATTACAGATTAGCAACACACAAGATTAAGTTTACCAGTCACAATTTCCACAAACAAGTACTCATAAGTTCAGAAATGATAAAGATGCACAATGCAATGAAATGCAATGTCAAGTATAGTGATGCATGTCTGACCTAGTGATACACACCCGCTGTCTCTCAGTCCGGGACCCATGGGGGACATATCTGTCCATGCATCCGTCGCGGCGTGCGACACGACCCTCGATAATGAAATCCGTCGCGGCGTGCGACACGTCCCTCGATAATAAAATTCGTCGCGGCGTGCGACACGACCCTCGAATCATAGTATCCGTCGCGGCGCGCGACACGTCCCTCGAAATGGTACATCCTCGTTAATTTCTTATTCTTCCTCAATTCACATAACACTTGTCACAACCATGTCTCAGAACTAATGCAAATAACATGTTCACATAAATAATGAGGAGATGACCATTTTCATAACAATGCACACTTCACAACAACACAATCGTGATACAACATCAACAATGAATCAATAAGCCTTTCAAACCATTCTCAACGCATCACACACCAATAATTAATCATATTGCCTTTTATTACCCCTTTTTCATCATGAAAATTATTCAATATGGACAAGTCAACCCATCACCAAGTCCCATTACTCCCCAACACATACCACAAGGAAATACACGAATTCTATACACTTAACAAGGGTTGAGAAATCCACTTGCCTCAATCAATCAAGAATTCACTCCGGGACTTGAGCCTTCCCTTTTCGCTGAACTTCCAACTCAAAGCAATCTATTCAAATAAATGACCACAATAAGATTTCGAAACTAACAACACTCATATTACTATATGTCTAGTTTAAACCCACAAACTCACCCAAATATATAATCAAATTCCTAAACCTCAAGTCTAGAAGTTAAGTCTTAATTCCTCCAAATAACATAATTCTAATGGTGTTCATATAATACAATGAACCTAATATTTAATTTCCTATATTAATATAGCAAAACTTGAATTAGAATATGATAACAATAATAAGGATTCTAAAGAAAATAAAACCCAATTTATGGACATAATTTCACGGAAACCAACCAAATTTCCAAAATTCAATTTGGTACACATTATATTTCTCTAATTTACTCTCCAACACTTAACTATCTAGTCAGTGGCATAATTAGCAGATGTCACTTTATTGGTCAACTCTAAACCTTGCAGAAGGTATGTATACATATATTTTCCCTTTCAAATTATTTTCAACAACCCATACAATGATTATCTTATCACTATAGTTCCATAATAAAACTTCATTATAAATTGTCTTTATGCCAATCATGATGAGCACGGTGCAACATGTTTCACTTACAATTGTTAATTGCAGTTTCATCTATGTCTATCAAGAATCCATTTAATACTAATCACAATAAGTTATTCACATCCAACAATCAAAATATACATAAACAAAGCGTGAATTTTTGGATAGAGTTACCAGAGTTTGTCACTTTCTTGTTGATGTCGCAGAAGGTGAGTCTCTCTCTAGGGTTATACCTCTTCTTTTTTTTTAAGAAAAAAATAATTATGTATTAAAAGTGACAAATCCTACTAACTTATTTTAATACATATATGGGCCAAGTGATATAGGATATTAAATAAATTACCATTTAGTCCATTAACGATTAATTAATTATTTAATAAATACTCATCAATTAAATAACTGTAGTTATCGAATAGTTTAAAATTTCCAAACCAACTTCACCGACTGATAAAAAAAATGACTCGGGGCAACTATACAACAACTCAAATAAACCAATAAATTAGATGACTCGAAGTGAGTTGATTTAATAAATAAATAAATTATTGACCCGATAAGTTGACCTTGTTGTGTTTCATGAGTTAATTTTGTCAGGCACAACTCACAAGCCCTAAGACCTTTTCATTTAACGTGTTTCACAATCATATCTCCAAAGCATGTTAATCCCTCTATGGTTTGAATAAAAATGAAGTCTAAGAATAATAAAAAAAATTAAAATTATTTTTGAATTTTTGTGATCTTATATTAGAAAAGTATAAAACACGTTGAATGAAAAGTACTCCAAAATAATTCAAAATATGTGACACATTTATTATGTTAAAAGAAAAACGATTTCTAACACAAATTAATTTAGTCATCTCCATTGATGTTTCACGTCAAAATTAATACTCCACAACAATCTTGGTTAGTTCACATTCTTTAAGTTCACGTGTTGTGGAAAATAGTCCAATAACATGTATCTTGTCCTTTTCCTTTTCTTCAAGTTTAATTTATAAGAATTTTTGTTTTTATGTCAAAAATATATTTGATTTTGTATTCATTTCTTCAAAAAAAAATTGTTTGTTTATATGTTGTGATGATCTTACTAGTTGACACTAATATTATTCGAGTATTTATAACCAACAACGTTTACAGATTTATTTTAATTATGTGGTGATTATGCATCTTAAATTATGAGTAAACAACAGTAATTAAATCGACTTGTGGACACGCAAAAACACTATTAAATTGAATCTCACTTTTTTTATTCTACCATTTTATACTAGTCAAATAATTCGTTCTAATAATAATTTATCAAATTAAGCTTGCTAAAAGATACTCTTTTTTTATGTTGCAATACTATTGTTTTGGGTTATGTCGATATGATTTTCTCCAAAAGTCCTCTCACATCCGTAAGAGGCTTTATACAATTAATATATAGTATTTATTTTTGTTTTTATTAATGTTCAATATGACAATTTATTCGCACATCCAATAGTAAAATTAAATATCATCATTATACATACATTAAGCACGATACATAATAGGAGTCGTCTTATTAAATTTAGGCACACTAATATGTGTTTTATATAGGGATCATTGGAGTATTTATAAAAACACAAAATTAAGATTATTTTTTAAAATTTTAAAATATAAATTTATATGAAAATACGATCATATAGATCGATAAATACTACAGATTTTTATAATTGACTGTAATTTTGAATTGACGTGTATACATAAAAATAAAACCATTTATTACTTATACATCTACATTTCATTTAATTACTTAATAGTACTCTACTAGATATCTAAATCTCATCTAGATATTCATTAATTATATAATATATCAATTTGCATGATGGAGAATTTCTTCAATTGACTAATGCAAAAATTTTCCATGGCCAAGTGGTCAATATAACAAGTACTCCCCCCATTTTACTTTTCGTTGACTTGACATGAATTATTTTCTTTCTTTAAAAAGAAAAAGAAAAAGAAAAAGATGAGTTCTTAAAAAGATTTATTTTATGTTAATTGACTTGATACGATTATTTTTAAAAAAATAAAAGAAGAGTTCTTAAAATTTTATCACCTTAATATAAAGATATGTATAACACACTAAAACATTATTTGAATCTAATGATTTTAACATATCATGTGCAATTGTCATAATTTATAATATTTTTATCTAGTATTTAAATATATAAATTTCATACTAATTTTTTTAAAAAAAAAAATTAATCTCCTCAATTAAAATTAAAATATTTAACTCTAAAAATTGAATGTTCACCTATATAAATTGACAAAAAATATATTAATATATTTAAAATAAAAAAGTAAATCACATAAATTAAAACATTATAAATAACAATAAAATGTATACATTGATATTATCACCCCTCATATTCCTAGGTGAACCAACGGCATAGTGCACATGGTGTTACAACTTACAAGAGTATAACAAGTAGGGGCGGTTTTAGTGTTTCGATATCGAGTTTATTTAAATTTAATATTATATTAAAAATTAGGAACAAAATATTTTTTTTTAATTTTAATCAATATGATAATATTTGATTTGATATTTATAAAGTTTACTCAATAAAGAAACTTTTGAAATACATGCTTTAAGAGAAAGATACTTTATAGCTATAATGAAAAGTATAAAATTAAATTATTTCCAAATATAAAAACATATCGTTCTATTTGAGACATACCAAAATAGATATAATATCACATAAATTTGGGAAAAATCAAGGAGTAACAATTACTCCTCATGTCTCAATTTATGTGATACACTTACCTTGTTATTCTGTTTAAAAAAGAAAGATATCTTTCTATATTTAGAAATAATCACTCTTTATTTCAATTTATATGACGCTATTCAGATTTTGAGAGTTAAACAATTTAAATTTAACCATGAATTTGGACATAAAAAACTACGTAAAAAGTAGTATAAATTTTAAAAATATATAAATTTATTACTAAAAATCTTTGAAAAAACAAATTTATAAAATCAAAATTCTGAACCCGTCCATTAGTCAAACTATGTAGCTCTTCTCTCTTCTAGATCTTTTATTAAAGCTATAAAACAAGGACATCCACTGGAGTCATTTACTAAGTTCACAAAAATGGCAGAGTCCCCTACTACCTCAGGTTCTTTCTTCTTTTTTCTTTTTCTCAATTTGCTCCAAAGGAACCGTCTAGAGGTTAATGAAGTAGGTCAAAATTACTGGAACTCGAGAGGTTAAAATTTCAGTAGAGATAAAAACATGTTGAGTCAGTTTCTTTCAATATGTCTAGATTTTAGTAATTGTCAGGGTTTCTCGATACTTGTGCTAATAGAGAGTAGAAGTTAACTAACAGGCGAGATGTCAGATAAAAAGAAATGATCTTGTTGTAAATGCACAAAACTCTTCTTGTTGTTTACCTTTAGTACAACGATCACTTTGAACACCTCGACTATTTTATTGGGTATATTATCTCTAGATCATGTATGCAGGTACTGAACAACTCTGTCCCTTCAACATTTAATTAGTCAGATGGAAAGAAATCACCTTTTTCATTTTTATCTTTTTCGTCTAATTTACGTTATTGTGTTATTTAAATTAGGTAAGTTGACAGGTAGGTAAACATTTGTAACTGCCATTCATTCAATTGGTTGTACTCTTGATGTAATTGTTTCATTTTTTTTAATCATTCATTGTTCATGTAAATTTTAACTTGTTTTCTTGATATACTTTTCAGGTATGACAAGGAAAATTCTTGTACTTTTCTTCATTGGATTCTTGGCATATGTTTATCAAGCAATTACGCCGCCTCCTCCGAAAATTTGTGGTTCCCCCGGAGGCAATCCTATCACTGCACCACGAATAAAACTCTCCGATGGAAGGCATTTGGCGTATAAAGAGCAAGGTGTTTCGAAAAATGAAGCAAAGTTCAAAATTGTGTTCATCCATGGATTTGATGGTTGTAGACATGATGTTGTTATTGCCAGCAGCCTTTCTCATGTAAATCCCTTTTTACCCTTCTTTTCAATTTTGTAGGTAGGGGCGGAGCTAGGTAGGACTAAGAGGGCTAGTTTAATCTCGTTCGTCGAAATTTTTTATTGCAAGGATAGAGAAAAAAAATGAGTTTTTATTGGTCAATGAATGGTTGAATTTTCTTGATATGAAAAAAAAATTCTAGTGTAGTGACAACTTGAGGTTGAAAAATTGGTTTTGGGCACAAGTTCCAATACTAGGTATCATGACATATAAATTATTATTCGAGCAACATACTCCCTTTTTATATAAATTCCTGACTCCGACACTGCTACAATGATATGTCGTGGTGCAGGATGTTATTGAGAGTTTGGGAATATACATTGTGTCAATTGATAGACCTGGTTATGGTGAAAGTGATCCTCATCCACAAAGAACACCAAAGAGTTTAGCTCTTGATATTGAAGAATTAGCAGATCAATTGGAATTGGGATCCAAATTTTATGTTGTTGGATTTTCCATGGGTGGACAAGTAGTTTGGGGATGTCTCAAATATATTCCTCACAGGTATTGTTCACTTAAAACACTTTTCTTGAGCTGAGATAATGGTAAGATCTGCGTACATCTATTCTTTCCAGAACCCACTTGTGGGATCATACTGAATATGTTGTTATTATTGCATTTCTCTTACCATTTGTTGTCGATGCACTGACGGTTTAAAAAATATTTACAAGTAATTACAAATGAATTTCTTAGTAAAAATGGTAACTAAACTTTCGAACTCGTAACGTTAAGCTATGTTACTCTGACTCTCCAAAAATGTTGACGCACATGTGTCAGATCCTCCAAAACGGCACTATACTTTCCTTCATACACCAGTCAACATTTTTGAAGAGTCTGAACAAGCATTAGTTTATAATTTTATTTTTCTTCATACTGTCAGTATATATAACGTAACGTAAAATCGTGTTTGTAACAGATTGGCCGGAGCAACACTTCTAACACCTGTGGTTAACTATTGGTGGCCTGGTTTCCCATCAAATTTGTCAACAAAATCATATTATGATCAACTTTTGCCTGATCAATGGACACTTAGAGTTGCTCACTATCTTCCATGGCTAACATATTGGTGGAACACTCAAAAATATTTTCCATCTTCTAGTGTTGCAGCTCATAGCCCTGATATTTTTAAAACTCAAGATATGCAATTAGCACCAATATTTGCTGGCTCACAAGAAAAATACAGGGTAAGTATAATTTTTTACTTTCCACTTAATTTAATTGGCGTAGGCGTGGATTCAGGATTTAAACTTGACTGGTTCAGTTTTTATAATTTTGGTACTCCCTTTGGTCAACTTTAGGTGTTTGTTTGACTGGGCACGAAGATTAGGAAAGATTGACCGACTTTCGTCTAATTATTGACATAGATGTAGATTCAAGATTTTAGTTTGATAGGTTTAATGTTTATGTTCTTACCATTGAACTCATTATACTTTTGAAAAGTTGGGATCGGGGTTTAATACTCCCTCGACTCCATTTTTAGGTGAACCTATTTGGTTGGGCTTGATTCGTGAACATTAGGAGAGAAAGAAAGATTTTTGGTACTTGTTATATTATACCTGTCATGATATTTGTGTGGTTAAAAAAATTATGTAATTAAGGATTAAAAAAAGAAATTTAAAGATAAAAATATAAAAAGGAGTCATTCTTTCTAGTTGGAACATATTAAAAAAGAAATTGGAACATATTAAAAAAGAAATAATGTCACTTAAAATGAAATAAATGGGCATTCAATGAAATATGTAAAAGATTAGTGACATATCTCCGTGCAAACAAAACACTAGGTGATCTTTTCTCATTTATTAAAGTCTTGATGGATCAAGATATTTCGTATTTGTACTGGTGGGAAGTAGCAGGTATTCTATAAAATTAGTGACATATCTATTTCCCATCACAATATATGACTTTACTTCGCACTCCAATGAATTAGGACTGAAATTCAAATCAAAACAAGCTCAATTTTTCCCCAAATAACCTCAAATTTTATATTCAAACTCCCCTCGACGTTTCAATTCTTTTAATTTATTTGAGTGTAACTTATTTGTTAAATAAATTAATCTATTATTTCTCAGGCACAAATTAGACAACAAGGGGAATATGAATCACTCCATAGAGATACAAATATTGGATTTGGTACATGGGAATTTGATCCAATGGATTTAAAAAATCCATTTGATAAAAATGAAGGATTTGTTCATTTATGGCAAGGTGATGAAGATGGACTTGTACCTGTTATTTTACAAAGATATATTGCACAAAAATTACCATGGATTCAATATCATGAAATTAAAGGTGGTGGTCATTTATTTCCTTATGCTGATGGAATGGGAGATAAAATTATCAAGACATTTTTACTTGGTGAAAAATTTGAAGTATAACGATATACGAGGAAATATAGACAGATATGACTTGTTGAATTTTGAAAAAAAAGGAAGAGTGGTTGAAGTCGAAGTTGAAAAAAGGGTATTTGGAAGTTGATTTGACTTAGACATGTTACGTGTGTTTGTGTGGTTTGTGTAAAGGCACTACTTGGGGCCTTGTCCTAGATAAAATTAATTAATACAAGTTCATCAATCATAATCAATGTGGTCTTGTTATTGTAATTTCTTTATATTAACGAAATTAGAAATTTTGTTAAAGATATATGTATATTAAAGTTATCGAATAACACTATTGAAACCAATAAGAGAAAAATCAAATTTGTGTTAAAGTATCAAGACATTTTTACTTGGTGAAAATCTGTATTATAAAGATATATAGGGAAGTATAGGCATTCGGGTATGATTTGATTGAATTTCGAAAAGAAAAAAAAAGTGATTGAAGTCGAAGTTGAAAAAAGATATTTGGAAATTGATCTAAATTGATGTATTTTGTGTGTGTTTTGAATTGGCACTAGTTGGGGTCTTGTCCTTGCTTAAATTAATACAAATATTAACAAAATAAAAAAAAATGGTCAAGAATATTTAAAATTATCGAATAATACCATAAAAAAGAGAGAAAAAAAAATCAAATCGTATTAAATTTAATTCGATATAAAAATCATATCATATATGATTTTTTTTTAAAAAAAATCAAAATATCAAATTACAAGTTTTAACTATCGTAGCAACTACCAACCAAAAAATACCCCAAATTAAGTCCCACCAATAATAGGGAACAGCCTCAAATGACATGATACATTTTATTCTCTTATTATTATTATTATTATTTATTATTATTATTATTATAAACTCCTAATTAATTGTTCCAAACTTTAATGCATGATGTAGCTTAGTTGACTATCTTCAAGCATAAACAACTTGTTGGTGTGGCGGAATAGATAAAAGTTCCTGACGTTTAATCAGAAGTCTTGAGTATGAGTCTTGCGTATGAAAAAAAATATATTAAGAAATGCTTCCTCTTGAATAGGTTTTACACCGTACAAATTCAAATTAATCAAGAGTTTAATACGAATATCGAACACCTGATAAGAAATTAAAAAAAATATCCCCCCACTCTAACTTGATAGACTCATCTATTTGATACAACACGACATTAAAAAAAAGAGTAGACTAATTTAACTAATTAAAATAACTAAAACTTGCAAATGAAACATTAATGACTTTTTGATGCATGATTTTGGTTAGATAAACACTCAATAAAAATAATATTGCAAAACATCGCATGATGACACTTATATAAAAGTATACTTAAGTTTTTCAACTTCAAAGGTTATCGTAAGATGATTGCGATTTTTTTAATTCTTTATCGGATTTTATATTATGACTTTGAAAATAAATAACTTCATGCTATGGGAGTTGGGACATTTTACCCTTTCCCCTTTAGTAGACCTCCTCGATACGAATTTATTTGATATACCAATTTCTTCTATATATTGATCGCCCGAAGGGAAAAATATTTATAGTTAAGTACTCTCTTGCCCCAATTTTAACGACGCACTTTCTTTCTTAGTTTCTAGAGAAATAACTTTTTTTTTAGAAATTATTTAATTTTAGCTTTTGAGACCCCAATTTAGCTTAATGACATGACTTGTTTACATATATTTGATTTACATAATCAAGTCTTTTTAATTTCTTAAAAAATCGTGCCCAATCAATAAGATTCATGATGGTATATGTGAGACTATTGTAATATTCATTTTTTTCATGATAATCAGTTTGTACCCGAAATTTATTGATTCAATTAATTTAAATCGACAGTACCTAAACATTAATAATCTTTGATGATTTATTTATTTTATGTGATGTAGTCATGTAGAGCAGGAACCACGCCTAGGGGTCACTATTTTGTAATAATTTATCAATTTTATTTAGCTATACGTTTCCAATATAAAAAGGTAGTAATAAGGGTTGTCGTAGAGTGATAAGTAATTTTCATTCTTAATCAGAGATTTCGAACTCGAATTTCCTATGGTATGAAGCCACCTTTTTTTAGGAAGCGTTTTACTCTCAATGTGAGACTTTTTAGCGCGAATCTAATTTAGTCGAATCCCAATATAAATACCAAACACCGAATGAAAAAATAAAAAATAAGACACATAAAAAGGTGGAGTGCATATTCAAGAAAACTTTTTGAATATTTGAAAATGAAAACCCATTGTCAAACTATTTGAGTGTACTATTATGAAAGTGACACGTGAGAGATTAATTTGAATTTGGTTTAGTTTTTTTGGGAAATTAGGTTCAGAATTTTTGGGTTTGAGTCTTGTGAATAAAGTTACCTTTAAGAGAAAGCATTTATTTTCCAAAATGAGATTACGTGGCACAAATTAAAATTACGAGAATTCATTTTAGTCGGGTTCTTAAGTGGATGTCGAACATCTGATAGGGAAACAAAAAATAAACGAAGAGGGAGAGGGTTAGTTTATGGTCAAGTGTTCTTTTGAGGCCGTCATTTAATTTTATCCATATTTAAAAAAATTATATCAATATAGCTCTTGAAAAATTACTCTCATGGGCAATGTTAAACTAAGGGTTCAACATTTGCTTACACATTGCTCAACCTTACAGATAAAATATGAAATTGTCATCTAATTAACGTTTATTTTTTAAAAGAGTCATGTACTAAACAATTATCGTAAAAAGAGATTTACGACGAAATTTTTTGGAGGGAAGGGGTTTAAATAGCCCACTCTCTATTTCTTCTACATTTCATTAACTAGGCCCACAAATAATTCCTAGCCCATTGCATATACATTAGCAGCCCAAAAGCCCACAAAATTCCTACTCTTCCATGGTGATATTTTTGTAGCCCAAAAGAGAACAATTATGTGTCTTTCAACAAATTATCTTCAAATAATAACAACATTTTTCTTTTGATTTCTCACTCAGAATCTTGTATTCATATTGGGGATTTGATTAATCCATATTCACGTCACGTAAGGTTCATTTAAAGGAGAAACGCTCTCTAACAAGATTTTTATATACCTAATGCTCGAACATGAAACCTATAATTAAAGGTGTAGGGATCCTATACATCCCACTAAAACCCTAGTCGATAACAATACTTTTATTGTATATGATTACGTCACACAACACTTTCCCTTAATACGACAAATCCTATTTGAAATTTAAATTATTCAGAATTATAAATTTCGAATATTGAATATTCATGTGCCTTTCTATTTCAACCTTTCATTTTCAAGGTATTATTTGATTAGATTCCGTGAATTGTTTTTTGTCCAACAAAAAAAGATTCCATAAATTTGTGATGTGATTGTATAAATTTAGGAATTACAAAAAAAATATTATATATATATATATATCACTTTTTATTGTATATGCGTCATACAACACTTTCCCTTAATAAGAAAAATGCTATTTGAAATTTAAATTATTCAGAATTATAAATTTCGAATATTGAATGGTTAATAAAAGTTAAGTTTGAAAGGAATATTCATGGGCCTTTCATTTTCAAGGTATTATTTGATATGATTTCGTGAATTGTTTTTTGTCCAACAAAAAAAGATTCCATAAATTTGTGATGTGATTGTATAAATTTAGGAATTACAAAAAAAATATTATATATATATATCACTTTTTATTGTATATGCGTCATACAACACAAAATGCTATTTGAAATTTAAATTATTCAGAATTATAAATTTTGAATATCGAATGGTTAATAAAAGTTAAGTTTGAAAGGAATATTCATTTGCCTTTCATTTTCAAGGTAGTATTTGATTAGATGCCATGAGTTGTTTTTTGTCCAACAAAAAAAGATTCCATAAATTTGTGACACATCATTTTCATCTTCTAAAGATGGTTCCAAAAAAATTATTACTTCACGTTATTGCTAACTAATCAACTTTATTATATTGAAATAAATCTTACAAAAAAAAATAATTACTCACAAATCCTTGTGTATTTTTTCTCTATTGTAGCAAGATGTTATGTCCTCTTACCCAAATTAGATAATAGTTCTATTTAATTTTTTGAAGATATATGTAAAGGTAGTTAATCATTCCATAAATCGACAAATCAAGCTCCACACTATTACTTTGTCATCACCATACTTATCTTGTTGAATCATTGACTCTGATAACAACTGTTGAGGCAAAATGATCTAAAAAATACTCTTAATATCACTTGTATTTTTCGCTTTGAGACAAACTTACACTGTCTTCCTCAAAAGGTGCATTATTAAAAATGTTATTCAACACTTAATAAGTAATTTTTTTTTCCTTTTACATACTTTTCATGTGTAACTTTATTTCGCACACGCAATATTAACGGCTCATTTGAAAACTAAATATTTTAATATGCACATAACAATAATTCAAGATGTTTTTTTTTTTTGAGTTTCACCCCAGCAGGTTTTATTGACTAATTATATTATTATATACTATTTTATAGTGTCAAAAAGTTATAAAAGATTGGAAAACATGACAAAGAAAATAAATAAAGAATCGAATTAATTAATAATAAAAAATATATAAAAATTGTGCATGTTATATATAACGTAAGGATTAAGGCAAAATCACAAAGTAAAACATGTTTATCATGAATATTACTTAGAATTCACAACTACTATCTACTTTTTTCCATTTTAAATGTTCGTAATAATGGTAGCTATTTGTTCAACAAACAACTACAATAGTGTTTTGGAGACAGTATATTTTTTTTAATGAGCTTATGTTATATACATTGTATAATATAATTTTTTTGTATTATTAGATCGTCGAAAGAATATACACATAGTAGGTATGTGATTTTCTATAAGCAATATCAACATTTTAAAAAGTAAAAAAATAAATTCAAATTGAATAAAAAATTAAAATATCAATTGAGATAAATCATAAATAATTTCATAGAATCCAACTCCAAAAAACGATAAAAAATAGTAAATTTTTAAAAAATAAAATGTATTATCTGTTATAATAACTCATACTCTAATGGTAGTGCTGAAGTCGGAAATTTTTTCGGATTCAAAATATAATAATTGACACCGAAAGCTAATTGCTTAAATGTGTCGATAACTTTCCTTTTAGCTTTGCGGCACTCTTTTCATTTTGATAGCTTTTTCTATTTTAATTTTTTGACAAATGATATGTTGTTTGGAGTAATTTCGAAGCAACGATAAAATCATATTTGTGTCATTTATATAAATTATGGTTCGAACTGTGCAATTAGTTATTTCATTTGTTCTAATTTGTGTGAAGGAGTATAAAATGTGTATAAAGATTTAAATACTTAATGTTGATTATAAATTAATTTATATATTTGAAAATTATGCAAAAATTATTACATATCAGCATAGCTAATGATTCAAAATGTTAAAAACCTTGAGAAAATTATTAGCAAAAAAAAGAATATTTGATTTTCGAAACAGTAACCCTCACAGTATTTGCATGTATCGAATTATTTAATAACCTACATCACACCTATTAGGATACTACTCTAATTTCTCGAATCTTATGTAAACGCAAAATATTTCGTACACTTTTCCTATCTAAAAATCCAATTATATATATGAAGCTCAATAATTACATAGGCATGTCTTAATAAATAGTTGGTGAAAGTTCAGATACGAAACTCATATACCTAATAATTCTTGTAGGAAACTCAATAAATCGAAGTATTTTAGATGAGTATTATTTTATCATTAACTCAAAAATTAACATATCGATGCTAAAGATAATAATGTCTCCGATACTTTCAATTTTTGGATCCGTCTCTATTCATCATCCTAGCTTATCGTCTGCAATTGTCTTCATTATTTTTTTTCCATTCAAATATATTTCATTCATATTCCGATTTTATTAATTTAATATCGTTTTGGGGTCATTGCCGGCGTTGGAACTTTACAAGTACGTATTTGAGAATCAAATTTTTGTTAATTTGTAACATATTATTATTATTATTATTCCAAAAAAATTGTCTCCTACTGGAAAAAAAAAAGTAAACAATTTTTCATATTTTTTAAATTTAAATATTAAATAGTATATATAGATTATTTTTAGGTAGGTACAAGTGTGTATAATTAGGATGGCTCAATAAGATAATGTGCACCTTCTTTTGTCATCACACCAAACAAATTAAATTATTCTGTCATTCTTAGTGGAATTTTCCTCAAAGCAAAGCAAGAATATTAGTAACCCCACTAATCACTTTCTTATAAAATCATAGTATAAGATATTTTATTATAGTTGGTGTGTCACTTTATTTTCAAAATTCATTAATCTCATTAGTTTAGATTTGTATAACATTCCGTAAGATTAGTTGATAAAAAAATTCCTAATACGTATTTTGTTGTATTTAGAACTCGAATTAAAGATGTCTAATTAAGAGTATAATATCATCCATCTACCTCATTATTTGACTAGAAAATATTTTTTAAATATCAGTATATCATGTTTTATAATAATATATTCAGATCGATTCATTATAGATAAGGAGGAGGGAGATCAAGCAACGCATAACTAATAACATATATGGGAGCCAACTCAACATCAATAGCTTCATACCACACTGCAATAATTCAATACATTATACACATATATGAACAGTTAATTACAATTTTATTATGCCTCTATTCCATTTTAAGAATATTTTTTTTTTACAAAATACACACTTTAAAATACCTTATTTATGTGAATTGAATGAACTTAAAAAACTTAAAAAGCTGATTTTCCATCATCTTTTGGTGTTCAACTATTTTTGTCAATGATGTGTACATAATAGCACAGGTGTGCAAGAAGAAATGGTATATAAAATATAGTTAATTAATATATAATTTCATCTTAATTTATTATTTAATTATAATAAATTAATAGGTTTTACTATAAAATATCGAGTGCGAATAGATTTTTATTGTGACGTAAAGATTACCAGTGACCTCCCTTATTTCTTGTTGGGATCCATCTAAAGCTTACCTACCTCAACAATTGATGTTCAATAATAGAACTCTTATCTTTTATTTTTTTTTGATAATTTACTAAGTATATATTTTCTCTGATTTAATTTATTTTTATATTATTCCGCTTAAAAAAGAATGATTCTTTCTTTTTTTATTAGCAATTCTTTAATTTTAATTTTACACATGGCATGTTTAACATCACAAGATTAAAAGACATTTTGGTTCATTTGATACATTTTAAATTTTAAACTACAAGATTCAAAAGTATTCTTTACTTTCTTAAATTCGTGTCAAGTCAAAATATACCAAACAAATTGAAACAAAAGGAGTATATATTTTTGACCAACACATGTCATGGTGGGATGGTTAAGATCTTTCCATTTCTAATCAGAAGTCTCGCGTTCAAACCCTCAGGAATGAAAAAAATCTTTTTCTATAACGCCGTTCCAAGAAATGAATATTGCAAAATATGAATCCTAATTAGTCAGATTTCAATGCTGATACCGGACACCAAATGAAAAATAAATAAATTAACATACATATTTGTTTTTCTTCTTAACTTATTATTTTTTTTTTTTGTGAATGAGGTATCACCTATATATGATGAACACTAGACAGAAACTACTCTATACTCTGCATCAATTTCATGTCACTATCGTTTTTTTATTAGACATTTACTTTGTGTTCTTGAATTATTCAACCATTTTTTATTTAAAGTTAGATAGGTGGAACTTTTCTTCTCCAACTTAAAATATCAACATTTTTAAAGGGTATTTTTGTCAAGATTTTCTTGATTTCTCTTCTTGTTTTCTTGAAATGATAAGAAATATGATAGCAATTTTTGGTATTGTGATATTGGCACTGATTTATAGGGCAATTATGCCACAATCACCAAAGATTTGTGGTTCACCAAATGGACCTTTAATTACAGCACCAAGAATTAAGCTTTCTGATGGGAGATATTTGGCTTATAAAGAAAATGGTGTTCCTAGAGATCAAGCAAAACATAAATTTGTTTTCATCCATGGCTTTGATTGTGTTAGACATGATGTTGCTTTGCTCACCACTATTTCTCCTGTATGTATCATCCTCACTTGTTCTTTAGATTGTTTTGTTTGTGTTCGGTATCTATTTTGGAGTCTGACTAATATGAATTTGTGTTAGGAAAGTTTTACTTTAAAGGCTTTTGACCAAATTAGGTGACTCTATTTCCAAAGCCCCAAGATGATTGGGATTATGGTTAAGGATGGAGTGATACTTTTAAAGGTTGTTTTAAGTATTCTTTTGGTTTTTCATTGGTTGGAGTCTGACTAATTTGAATTTGTATTTGGAAGTTCCACTTTTAAGGCTCCCGACCAAATGCGCCTTCGTTTTTAGAGCTTGAACCCTAGATATCTGGTTAACGATGGAGGGATATTTTTAAAGGTTGTATTAAGTATTCTTTTTGGTTTCCCACCGGGTGTTCGACACCCATTGGAGTCCCTAGACTAATTCGAATTCATGTCGGGAAGTCCCACTTTAAGACTCTAGGCCAAATGCGACTCCATTTTTAGAGTTCGAACCTTAGATCTCGGTTAAGGATGGAAGAATACTTTAAAAGATTGTTTTTAGTATTCTTTTTGGTTCCCCACTTACTGTCCAACACCCATTTGGCAGCTCGACTAATTTGAATTTGCGCCAAAAAGTCTCATTTGAGAGTAAAGGCTCCTGAAGAATGCAACTTTATTTCTAGAACTCTAATCCAAGATTTCTGATTAAGGATGAAGCGATACTTACCAGTTACCGCCACTCAAATATATTTGTGGATGCAATTAATGAATTTTGTTTGTGGTTGCAGGAGCTTATGCAAAGTTTGGGAATATATATTGTGTCAATTGATAGACCTGGTTATGGTGAAAGTGATCCTCATCCAAAAAGAACACCAAAGACCTTAGCTCTTGATATTGAGGAATTAGCTGATCAATTGGATTTGGGACCTAAATTTTATGCTATGGGATTTTCTATGGGTGGACAAGCTGTTTGGGGGCTTCTCAAGTATATTCCTCACAGGTATTGTTAGTTTGCTCGCACCTCGACTATTTAACAAGGTACCTGTTAGGTCCCACTAGCGCAGATACGGGTAACTTTGTCTACCAATGCTTAAGGAGATGAGAAGAAGTCATCTTACGAATCGTTTTTTCATAGAAAGTTGTTTAGTTCTTTGGATTTAACTTATAGACACTGATGATGCAAATGACTTTTATAGTTGTACGTTAATCTATCGTATTTATCTTTTAGATGACCTTCTCAGGTGCGTATAGTTTCCATCTTTAACTTGTGACATTTGAAATGTGTAACAGATTGGCTGGAGCAATTCTTCTAACACCTGTGACTAACTACTGGTGGGGTAGTTTTCCTGCAAACTTGACTAAACAAGCGTACTACGAACAGCTCGTGCAGGATCAATGGACTCTTCGGGTTGCACACTATTTTCCATGGCTGACTTACTGGTGGAACACTCAAAAATTGTTTCCTTCTTCCAGCGTTGCAACGTTCAGCGAGGATATTCTTCTCGAGCAAGACAGAGTTCTAATGCCTGTCTTTGATTCATATCAGAGTAAATATCGGGTGAGCACTCGTTTAGCTATTTAGCATATCCTTATTTCAGTGGCGGATCTAAGAATGTCTGAAAAATATGAACAGATAGATATAGATATATGTGTAATGTTATTACCGTTAGTAACTAGCTTTACTCTCCTTATATGGTAATGTTTTAGCTTAAATGACGATAGAGTTTAAGTTATATGCACTGTTAGTATAGAGGTTTTCTACATCATCGGGAAACAATAGGTAACTCTTCGTATCAAGTTTGATATGGACATATATAGGTAACTAGTTCGATTATACTGATAGTGGAAAATTTCTTTACATTGTCAGTGTATATAAGTTAATTCCATAATGACACGTGCCGATTCTGTTAGACATTTCTGAACTTTGTGTTCTGTTCTGTTCTGTTCTGATTTTTGATTTGAGGTTAGGACTTGGTAAGACAGCAAGGGGATTACGAGTCAATCCACCGTGACCTAATGATAGGTTTCGGGACATGGGAATTTGATCCAATGGAACTAGAAAACCCTTTCCCTAATGGAGAAGGCTCTGTTCACATTTGGCAAGGCGATGAAGACGGTCATGTACCTGTCATTCTACAACGATTCATCGCAAAGAAACTACCATGGATTCACTATCATGAAATGAAAGGTGGAGGTCATATGTTTCCATGGGCTGAAGGAATGGGAGATAAAGTCATGAAGACTTTCTTACTTGGAGAGCCCTTTATTCTATAAAATTATTCTATGGGGCTTGTTTAGTATTATATTCAATGACTCTTTGTCATTGTACTCATTCAAATGTTTGTTAATCATTAAGTACTACTCCCTCAATTTCAATTTGTCTGTCTGGTATTGACTTGACATGAAGTTTAAGAAAATAAAAAAGACTTTTGATCTTGTGGTCTTAAATTAAGATACGTAGAATGTACTAAAATAACTTCTAGTAAGTGTCGTGTTTTAGTCTAAATAGTACATTGCTATACGTACCAAATTGATTCATTGTGTCCTAAAGTTCGATTTTTCAGTTCAAAATTTCAGGATACTATATTCTGAAGTTCGTTTTTTCAGGTCAAAACTTCATGACACAGTATCCTGAAGGACTAAAGCCTTTTGTATTATGTTTTATGACATTTCTACATTAACCTTGCTATTTCTTGATGATGTTAGGATCTAGTAAGACAACAAGGGGAGTATGAGTCCATCCACCGCGACATAATGATAGGGTTCGGGACATGGGAATTTGATCCGATGGAACTAGAAAACCCTTTCCCTAATGGTGAAGGCTCTGTTCACATTTGGCAAGGTGATGAAGACGGCCATGTACCTGTCATTCTACAACGATTCATCGCGAAGAAACTACCATGGATTCACTATCATGAAATGAAAGGTGGAGGTCATATGTTTCCATGGGTTGAAGGAATGGGAGATAAAGTCATGAAGACATTTTTTCTTGGAGAGCCTTTTGTTATGTAAAAGCTACAAGGGGCTATTGGTTTTAGTATTGGATTCAATGACTCTTTTTGTCATTGAACAAATTTGAATATTTTGTTAATAATTAAATTCTACTCAAGTTGTTTTCAACTGTGTCCATGGGACTCTTAAAAAATATTGTCCTTCAAAAGCTATGCATTTTTGAAGAGTTCAAGCAACGCAGATTTCCGGTTAACGTAGTAGATAAAGTCATGAACACATTCTAACTTGTGGAATGTGGATCCCTTAAATTCTACTCAAGTTGTTTTCAACTGTGTCCATGGGACTCTTAAAAAATATCGTCCTTCAAAAGCTATGCATTTTTGAAGAGTTCAAGCAACGCAGATTTCCGGTTAACGTAGTAGATAAAGTCATGAACACATTCTAACTTGTGGAATGTGGATCCCTTTGTTCTATATAAATCTATACTAAATTCTATGGCTCGTCATTGAACAAACTTGAAAATTTGTTAATAATTAGATAAGGGCATAATACATAAACAAGTACTTAAACTCGGCCTCAACTAACACG
The DNA here is from genome assembly GCA_018342035.1 of Solanum appendiculatum. Classification (NCBI taxonomy): domain Eukaryota; kingdom Viridiplantae; phylum Streptophyta; class Magnoliopsida; order Solanales; family Solanaceae; genus Solanum; species Solanum appendiculatum. Next base: position 635,023 of record JAGDQO010000642.1, read on the forward strand.
AAGCACTTCAAATTTGAGAGTGTAAATCTAGATACCTGAACTTGGTCTCAATTGACAACTATAGTCCAGCTCGTTCCCATTGTGTCTCTTGGACCTCAGGCCCTGACGTGACACATATATTTTGGAGGTGCCTAGATGATCATTTTATAAGTTAGAGTGTTCAACTCATACAAATGGAAATCCCTATTTGTCGTACTTCCAAATAATGACTCTTATAACTTAAATTTTAACGTCATTTGTTTGGAACTGAATCGTTGTTGTTATTAGGATGTTTACAGTGTGAAGATCACATACTTATCCTGTCACTTGAAGATTAAATTATTATTATTTCGATAATCTAGAAGTTTCTTGGGACCAACAGGTGCACCATTTAAAACTCAATAGATAATGACCTGCCTTTATCATTCAACACTTAAATTTCATATTTTTATTTACGATGTGATTTGAACTCGTTCGTATTACACTCTTACCATTAAAGCAAAGCTCTAGGACTACTTGAAGACTTAAGATTTGATGAGTTTTCTATTAATAAACTTCAATTTCTAGAATTTCCAAGTTAATTTTATGATACATTATCCTAGAAATGTAATGTAATAGCATAAATAATATTTAATAAGTTTTGCTTCATTATTGGGCAAGAACATCAACTAACAACTACTAATGAATTTTTTTATGGATTTTATCAAACAATTATTGAGCTTACATCATCATTTTGACTTAAAAGCATATTTCTTTACCATTTTTTTAATGTGTAGGGGACAAGTAAAAGTAATTGAGTTAGGTGATGTAGGGTCATTGAAAAAGATCCCATTTATTGGGGTACCTATATGTACAAATAATATGAGTGATTATAATTCACCCTATTTATTATTTTTTTGACCACTCATATTAAAGCTTTCTTATATAATACACCTTATAATATAATTTACCTTGAATATGATAAAGGACGGGCCAGAATTTAATAAAATTGAGTGGTGGTCACACGACTATATAGTACATATTCAAAGGTATATATTATCATAGGATACTTATTGGCTCGACTAATTCATATTTGAAATGTTATGATTCATTGGAGAGGAAACATTCACAACCAGAGGTTTCCCCCTTTCTAAACCTCGAACCCAAGACCTTCTGATTAAAAATAGAAAAAGTTCATCCATTTCACCAAAACCGTAAAGAGAGGTAAAAAATATTTGGCACAATGGTACTTATGCCTTCAAGGTATTTTTCTATTGATAAACGCATAGATATACATCTTAGTTTGGCTTCAATTAGCAAATAAACACCCAATTTTAAGAACGAATGTCTAGACACTTCAACTTGGTTTAAGTTGACCCCCTAAACATACCTATCCTATATGATATTTTACGTGAGTTACATGGAATTTTGTGTGTACTTACGGGGTCAACTTAAATCAAATTGAGGGGTCTAGACGTGCATTATCAAGTATATTCCTCACAGTTTATATTCCAATTAGCAGTTCTAAAAGTGGCTATTTGTCTAAGTCATTTTATTTGAATCACGCATGCCCTCCCCCTAAAAGGAAAAATTATAAGAATATACTATTTAAGATTTTAATTAACAATATATGTATATACTCCTTTTTATTTACAAAACTAGGTTTTTAATTACAAACATGACAAAATATTTAATTTTTAATTTTTATTTTTTTAATATATATTTTAGTATCTGATTTATTTCCTTTTTTGGGGGGTTAAGTGCTAAATTTATGGGTTTGATAATCATTGTTTACTTTTTATCTTTCCAACCATAATTATACTTTTTATATTATTTTTTCCCATATATTGAATTATTTTTTTTATATATTTTGGTATCCGTTTTATTTCCTTTTTTGGGGGGTTATGTGCTAAACTTATGGGATTGATAATTATTGTTTACTTTTTGGCTTTCCAACCATAATTATACTCTTTTATATTATTTTTCTCACATATATTGATTTTCTCTTCCTTAATTTTTTATTCTATCAAATCAAATTATTAATTGTAGCCTTCTCTCACCTCTTTAACATTGTTTTCATGCAAGTATTTTTTTCTTTTATTGTGACCAAATTTTAATTATTTTTTTTAAATTCTAAAATTTGTCTACGTTATTTTTTTGATAAAATATTTTAATTGTTATGGTATGACTTATATAACCATTTAAATCTAGAAAGTTTAATAAAGTAATTAAGAACTTGCATATTATATAGATTTCCGTATAACATTGGTGTTAAGTCTTACATCATATGTTAATATTATATTACACCTCAATATATACCATATAATATATCACATTTGTGTAAAAAATATATATATGTACATTGTACCATATAATATATAAATATTGTATCATCTAAAGCACCAAATTATATCAATATTTAATCATCTAAAATATCAAAATTATACCAACATTGTATCATCTAAAATACCAAAATTATCAATACTGTATCATGTGAAATACAAATATTATAGCAACATCTGCACCATCTAATAAACTAAACTTGTTGATATTTTTTGTCATATTTTTTTCTCAAATTGTCAGTTTATAACCTAACGAAAAGTATTATTTTGATAACATTATCTTTTAAAATCAACACTAGTACAAACTTGAGAACTTGAAATTTTCCTTGGTTGAATTCCTTCTTACTGTCGTTATTTGGTGGTCTCCCTGGTTGCTTTCTTGCATCTGGTGGTAATACTATCTCTTTCAAAATATGTGAGGAAATCTCCCATAGAATTGCACTTTTTTTTTTATCTAAATAAACTTGAACACTCATATCATTATGAATCTTCATCGGTGTAAAAGGACCAATCACGACATATTGAAGTTGAGAAGCAATAGTAGTAATTAAGTCTTCGTATTTGGTGTTTGCATCATATATCACTCCTTCAATCTTGAAATCCACATACTTTCCTGCGTTACATTACAACTTATTGTTAATCAAAATCCAAAACTATTATTGAGATTATTAAAAAAAGTAGTTCTAATAATTCATATACACTAATACAATTTGAACTTGTATAAGTAATTCAACAATATATATAATAGAATGGTGTTTCAATTTAATTCAGAATAAAAGTTTGGTTTGAATATTGGTATACAAAATGATTTTTTCATATCAAATTTCTAATCATGTTGGTAGAAAAGATGATTTTACCTCATAAATTAGTACGATAATATGATTTTTTTTTGGTTAAAAGTTATATTGAAATATTATGCATCAATACAAACAGAAGTTGTTATTTTGGTATGAAATACACCAACACACATTAATCAATAATTAAACCAATTTGGTGTATTTAACAACAACGACATATACCACAAACATATACACTTACACCAAGCAAATTTGGTGCATATAAATTATATATACTATATCAAATAAATCAACACATTTATCAAAAAATAAAGAATTTAAATATCTAAAATATATTCACTACATCATCACATTCACCAATTTAATTCAACAACAAGTTTGGTTTGAATGTTGGTATACAGTTTGATTTGTTTATATCAAATTCTTAATCATGTTGGTATACAAGATGGTTTTAGCTATTAAGTTAGTACAATGGTATGATTGTTATTTTGGTATGAAAAAATACCAACAAACATTAATCATTAATTTAATCAATGTATAGTAAACTTTTAAGGTATATACCTTTATTCAACCAAAAATCACATTCACCACAAAATACCAAGTAATCAACGACATCTGGACAAAAAATGAAAAACTAAACATCTAAATATATTCACTACCCCGTCATATTCACCAATATATATACAAACACAATGGTGCTTTCAATTGGTATACAATATGCTTTACACAAATTAAGCAGTAATTTAACAAATTTTCCGTATATACTTTATACTTTCAAGACGTATACCTTAATCAAATAAAAAATCAGATTCACCACAAGATATCAAGTTATTTAAAAACAAGACATATACAACAAACACATATACATACATGAATCAAATTTTCAAAAACGAAAGACGCTTAACATCTAAAATTCATTCACTACACCATCACATGCAACAATAATCTGGTGAGATTTTAAAATCACAATTGAGAAAAAAAAACACCAAATAATTTAAATTCACAAAGTAAATCAATCACCAATTCACTCGTTATCTATCCACACATACCTGTTGCATCCCATCTTCCGTAGTACTGAATTAAAATTGACACACCATCTTTCGTAGTGCTGAATTAAAATTGACACACCATCGTTAATTGAACAAACTATCATAAAAAGGAGGGTAGAGAATTTTATTTTGGTTAAAATACCTTATTTTTTATGGGAGAGAATGTATAACCTTTTTTGAGTTATTTGTGGAAGGTAAATAATAGAATAGGAGATAATTATGGTATTGGAGAAAATCGTGTTGTAGCATGTCTCTTTCATTTATGATAGTTTTTTTTTAATTAATATTTATTTTATATTTTTGTAAAAAAAACTATTGCTATGTTGGTGAAAAATAAAACTATTGTTATATAGGGGTTATTTAAGTTCTTATTTAGTATACTTATGTATTTTACCCCATCTAAAGCTCTTTGCTTGGCCCAATTATACATATTTATGAGCCCATTTGGCCAATTGCCTTATATAGGCCCAGTCCAAATAGTTCTAGTTCACATATCTAATTTAAGCCCATTAACAACGTCGGTTGTTTAGACATTTTTTTTACTGTTACATAGAACATATAACATAAAATGGATTCCAAAGAACACTTGTTTGTTGTAATGAAGTGATGTCATAGAAGATGATTGTTATCGAGAGGTCCAACTGTATTTTAATATGTAGAGTTCATATTACCACAAAAGTTAAGATTGTGATGGGTGATAACTATTCTTTCATCCTTAATTAGAGAATTCGAATTCGAGTCTCGGAAATAAAATCCTCTTTGATAGAAAACTCTTAATCTCGAAGAAGAATTTTTGGACGTGAATTTAGATTAATTGATCCAAAACTATTTGTTAAGGCCGGCCTTTCAACATTTTATATATTATCTCATATATTACGGTATGTGTAGTTTATTAAATTGTTTGATTTCTTTCATTAATTTAATAATGTAGATACAATTGAGTTACTTTTGGTATCTTATCTAATGTCCATACTTATCTTGATTTTTGGGATTCAACTAATTTGGATATGCATCGAGGCACAATTTACCAAGATTTTTTTTCTTACTTAGGGCTCGACTCTAAAATTTCTGGCTAAGAGTGAAGGGATATTATCCATCCCATCACAATCTTTGACAGTGATGCACATATTTTTTTTTAGTTTGCCACCTAGTATCCATTACTTTCGTTAAAGCCCTGACTAATTCAGATTCGCATTACATATAAGCCACTAAAAGTGAAAATGCTTCATATGAAGATTTTTATACTCAAGACTCGAACCCATTACCTCTCATTAAAGATAAGAGATCGTATATATATTTTTAATGGAAATTTCAAGGAAAGAGAGCTAGCAAATATTGACTGAATATTTCTTCTGAAAACAAATCAAATAATTGCATTTGTAAAATAAGGTAAGCATGAAAATGTCAAAACATGGTGATTAGGTAGAAATATTTTAATCTTGATAATTGTTGTTCAACAACCCCGAAGTTGACTAAATATCTATTTTCTCTAAATTCACATTAAAAACTTAAATTATTGACAAAATGAGAAAGAAGTAGGAAATTAAAGTTAAATTATTGACAAAATGAGAAAGAAGAGAGACATTAAAGTTAAATTATTGACAAAATGAGAAAAAAGAAAGAAACAAAAGTCTTACATCTTTTTTCTCTTTTCTTTTTGAACACAACTTTTTGATTTTTTTTCATGTTGTACTTCCTCACCTCATGTTTCTTTTACTTTTTTTACATTTGTTTTCTTATTTGATTTTCGGTATCTACATTAAGGTCAAACTTAATTTAAATTATTTTCGAAAAATCCATATTGGATCAATAAATGTAAGATATATGTCTTTTATCCACATTCTGGTCTTATTAAACTCAGATTCACATCAAAAAATCTCATATTGAGAAAAGTAAAACGTTTTCTAGCAAATGCGACTTCATGTCCAAAACTCGAACTTGAGACTTGTGGATAAAAATAAAAGAATACTTAGCACTCAACTATAATTTTTATTGATACGTGTGTGCATATATATTTTAACATTAAGTCACGGTTAAATAATATATATTTTCACTTTAATTTTTTACTCCATTAATTTAACATAAATATCCGATATGAGTAAGTTTTTACTAATTAAAAACGTTGCATTGCCAATTCAATTCGACTGGAAAACACATGTTGAGAATAAAAACAAACACTTAATTGAATATTGACAAAAAACTTTTAAATTCTTTATTAATTTTTAATGAAATACTTAAACCATATATTATAATGTGATATAAGCATTAGTTGATAACCTTACCACATAGACCATTGAAAGTTTCTTGATTTTTGTGCTTTAAATTCTTTGAGGGAAGGAAAAAAAATGAGCAAAAAAATTTCTGCAGCATCAGCCAGGTCTCATACTAGAAAGACTAAACAGAAGAATTCAATTCCACTTCCTTCAGGTGCTCAATTTTTTTTTAATGTTTTTTTTTATTGGACATATTTATTTTTATTTAGTATGACGATGATATGATATGAGCGTAAATGAAGAATGAGGATTCATATGGTCAATCCCGACTTGTTTAGGACTGAGGTGTAGTTATTATTGTTGTATTAGAGAATTTTTTTCGTGATTTGTTTGTAGCTATTAGAATGCCATTTACTTAATGAATTTCAGAAAGTTGAGATTTTTATTTGAAATTCTTCACATTTGTATTGTTTGGTGATTAATGCTCTTAGATATAATATGATATTGGGTTTGTTTTTGGTTGAAAAAATGAGTTAATGATTGTTCAGACATTGCTTGTACGATTAGAGGTGGAGTCAGAATTTTTAGTTTTTGGGTTAAAGGTTAAAGTTTAGTCTGAATAATTCTTGCGGCTCTCGTCCATGAAGTGTGTGACCATTTCTTCTGAAAGGTTAAAGGTTTTAGATAGAGTACATTTTTGTTTACTTAATTATGTCTTTAGTACGCCCCTCACGTGATTAGGAGCTAATTCTTTTTTTACGGGTCAAGCATGTGGATTTTTTTCTTTTTGATAATATATGGTTGTGAGGCTCCATACTAAGATCTCTGCATATTCTGATACTATGTTAAGTATGTGACCATCTCGTCTAAATAGTAATTTATTAGAGAAATAATAAAAGTGATGTGAAGAATTTAGTATATCTAGCTTGTAATCTTTTTGAAAAATGTGGTTGAAAATTTGAAAATTTTTGAGTTGTTAACATTCTAGTTTGAAATCATGAAATTATGTTGCTCGAGCCCTTCAAAAATGTTGCGACACCCATATGGGGTCCTTAAAAATGCATAGCTTTTGGAGGACCGACAAACACCTGGTTGTATTTTTGAAGAGCCCAAGCAACATAGCATAAAAGTTCTTGGGGCAGAGCAAGTGTGTTCTGTTTTCTTGATTTAAAGACTTCATTCTAAGCTTATAAAGGTTGAAAATTTCAGGGATGTTTGGGAAAATTCTAGCAGTCCTCTTCGTGGGGTTCGTGGCGTATGCTTATCGCGCAATGCAGCCTCCTCCTTCGAAAATTTGTGGCACCCCTGATGGTCCTCCTGTTACATCACCTAGAATTAAACTTAGCGATGGACGATACTTAGCTTATAAAGAACACGGCGTACCAAGAGATCAAGCAAAACACAAGATTGTGTTCATCCACGGATATGATTCTAACAGACACGATGCTGTTGTTGCAACTGGCCTCTCTCAGGTAACTCTCATCTGTTTACCTCAACCCCGTCTTCATTTCTTAGTAGTTCAGTTGGTTGATTACCTGAACTTTCACCTTGTTCGTCTTATAACTTTTGTGTTAATAAATTGCTATTTTCCAGGAGGTTATTGAAAGCTTGGGAGTATACATTGTTTCAATTGATAGACCTGGTTATGGAGAAAGTGATCCTAATCCAAAACGAACAGTAAAGACCTTGGCGTTTGACGTACAAGAACTTGCTGATCAATTAGGACTCGGGTCCAAATTCTACGTCATTGGGTTTTCGATGGGAGGACAAGTTGTTTGGACCTTGCTCAAATATATCCCTCACAGGTACTCATATTATACGTAACTTTGTGTAGATGTGTATTCGTTAGGGGAAGATTAAAGAACGTCGATTTTCTAGGTAGTAGCTGTTGGAACTTTTTCTTGTTAAGGTTCTTAACATCGAATCTATTGTTCAGATATACTATTTGTTGCAATTTTACTGAATTTTTACTCAAATTTATGTTCCACTGGAAAGTACTAGGTTCAGATGAACTCCGTGTTGTAATGTTGTGTCTGGTTTGTATAAGCTCAGCTGTGTGATATGTGACAGGTTGGCTGGAGCAGCTCTTCTAGCACCGGTTACCAACTACTGGTGGCCTAACTTCCCCGCGAACTTGTCCAAGGAAGCGCTCAGCCATCAGCTTCCTCAGGATATATGGAATCTTCGCGTTGCTCACTACCTTCCGTGGCTTACATACTGGTGGAACGCTCAGAAGTTTTTCCCTGCTTGTAGTGCTGCTTCTTACAACCCCGGTGCTCTTTCGTCCCAGGACCTAGAACTAATGCCCAAGTACCGCGCCAATAGAGACCTTTATGTAAGTGCTCTTCTCTTGAGATCAGACCTCTTGTTACATTTAGCTGTTTCTTGTTCATATCATTTGTGTTATGGACATACTAGCTGTAAAATATCAATGTCATTACTCATTAGCTATACCTGGTCGTAAGTGCAATGAAGGTCACGAACCTAAGCCATACGCCTCTATGATCACCATTTACCCCGTCCAAGTAAGTTTGTGAATACTTCACAATGTCTCTTGTGGCCTATTAGTAAGTGCATTGACTCCATGTTTGTGTATGGTGTAGCTTTGATCGAAGGTGGTCAGTTGAACACCCTTTGTCAGAAATTTATGTTAAATCTTATATACCCTTGACAAAATTTCTAGTTTCGTTACTTTGACTGTTATTCTGATCTCCGTTGCACCTCAGGCTCAGGTGAGACAACAGGGACAACACGAGTCACTCCATCGCGACCTTATGATTGGGTTCGGGACATGGGAATTTGACCCTGTGGATTTGGACAATCCGTTTCCTAACAATGAAGGTTCAGTGTACTTGTGGCAAGGGGATGAAGACAAGCTCGTACCTGTAACTCTACAACGATACATTGCTCAACGACAACCATGGATTCGATATCATGAAATCCCGGGTGCTGGTCATATGTTTCCGGTTGTTGATGGAATGGCGGACAAAATTGTGAAAGCTCTTTTGATCGGAGAGAAAAATGTGTCGTAAGAGTTGTATACACTAGGTCGTTTGTCGCGTTACATTATGCATATCATTTTAAATACATCGATTGTGCTTTAAGTATACCTTTCATACGGCTAGTTTGTCGCATTACACCATGCGTATCATTTTTAATACATATATTGATGCTTTGATTATACCTTTCATACAGCTAGCTATGCATCTCTGATTCTTCAAACATGTCATAGGTGCATGTTGGATTATACAAAAGTAGTACATTTTTAGATGATCAGATGAGTATAACGATATTTTTTGAAAGTTTGATCAATGTAGACGACTAGTCATTTTGTAATAAGAGAATGTTATTTTTATAGACTATTTTCAATGGTATATTATGTGAGGATTGATGTTTTTGCGGCTTTATAGCTAAATTCATATAATATGGTGTGGAACTTTTTGTTGTCCAATTATTTTTAAATAGTGTCCATCTGTTATGCTCGTTAACTTCACCTCGTAAAATCTAATAATGTTTGTTTTCTACATTAATACTTTTAAAACTTTTTTTAATAAGTTAATTAATGAATGCATTTCTTTTTCTTAATACACAAAATCACTAAATTATTTATTTTTGAAAACTTTTTATTTATAATAACTAAATAAAATCTATACGTATAATGACAATATATAATATCATGTCACTATAGAAGCTATGAAATTTTCAGACAAAAACGAACAACTATTACAAAATGGAAAGAAATAGAAAGAAAAAAAAATATATGCCTGGATCTTATGTCATAATGGTACGAAACAATAGTATCATTGAAATCGATACACAAATCACTTTAAATCTAAAAAGCCGAGTTAGTGATAGTAATAAAAAATGGTTAGGTCAAAAGCTGTCGGTATGTCCAAAAAAAATAATTAAAATTACATCTATTATTATTCGATCTCAGATCTGTTCTGTGTTCCTTTTCTTTTCTTTTTTTTGTATAAATTTTGTAAATTTAGAGTGTAAATTATAGAATTTGTAATTTCAAAATCAAGAATTTGTTGCAGCTGAAAAAAATGGCAGATGGGGCAACGAGGAAAATTTCAGCAGCTTCAGCTAGGGCTCATACTCGTAAAGCTAAGCAAAAGACTTCTTTTTCTCTTCCTTTTGGTGGGTTTTCATTTTTTTTCAATGTTATTTTATCATATGTTGAAAATATAGTGAATAACTGAATCTTTATTATGTAAAGTTGATGAGTTCCTTAACTAGACGTCTCGGATTGAGCTGAGGTTGGGAGTTGCCTTTGTTAGGGATTACGTTATCCCCAATGTGGGATTTCCTGCCGCGAATATGGGTTTAGTTGGGTTGGGTCCTAATGCGGGTATCAGACACTAGATTGAGAAACCAAAAACAAAAGTTGATAACTTTCTTAACTAGAGGTTTTGGGTTCGAGCCGGGGTAAGGAGTTGCCATTGTTAGAGAGTACTTTTTCACTCAATGTAAGACTTTCCGGATTTAGGTGGGTTGGGTCTCAATGCAGGTATCGAACAATGGGTTGAAAAACCAAAAACAAAAGTTGATAACTTTATTAACTAGAAGTCTTGGGTTCGAGCAGGGGTAATGAGTTGCTCTTGTTAGAGAGTATTTTATCCCTCAATGTAGGACTTTTTGGCACAAATACGGATTTAGGTGGGTTGGGTCCCAATGCAGGTACCGGACACTGGGTTGAGAAACCAAAAACAAAAGTCGATAACTTTGCTATATTTGGTGGGAAGTTTTGATTTTGCTTATGATTTCGATATTTTTTCTCACATTTGGATGAGTTTGTTATGTGAATTGATAACTTTCTTAACCAAAGGTGTCGGGTTTGAGCCGGGGTATGGAGTCACCCTTGTTAGAGGGAGCATTTTATCCCCAATGTAAGACTTCTTCTTGGTGCAAATCCGGATTTAGTTGGTAAAAAACATGCCCGAAGCATTATGTTTAATATCTTAAAAGGTCATTGAACTTATGAGACTTAAAAAGAAAAAAAAACATGCACATCAAGAATAGTAAAGCAACACAAAGGTATTGTGATAAAAGTTTCAATAATATAAATATTCAGCAAACTAAATTTACTAGTTTTTTGCTTAAATTTTCCTTTTTATTATACAGCAGTTGAACAAACTTGTGTTATACAAATACATAAATTATTTTATATGCCATGAGTTTATTTAAAATTTTGTTTATTTGTGGGGTGCATGTTTACATGGCATAATTGTTTTTATTCTTGATGTTTCCTAAGGGAAGGTTCTTATTGTAGGTTCAACATTCATCAAAAAAGGTTTCTTGATTTCTCTTCTTGTTTTCTTGAAATTTTTCCATTTGCAGGAATGATGAGAAATATGATAGCCCTTTTTGGAATTGTGATATTGGCACTGATTTATAGGGCAATTATGCCACCACCACCAAAGATTTGTGGTTCACCAAATGGACCTTTAATTACGGCACCAAGAGTGAAGCTTTCTGATGGGAGATATTTGGCATATAAAGAAAATGGTGTTCCTAGAGACCAAGCAAAACACAAATTTGTTTTCATCCATGGCTTTGATTGTGTTAGACATGATGTTGCTTTGCTCACAACTACTTCTCCTGTATGTATGTATCATCTTTACTTGTCCCCCTGCCCCTCTTCCCTTAGAATAGTTTTTGGTTTCTTTTTCATTTTTTTGTGTCCGATATCTGTTTTTGGGGTCCGACTAATTTGGATTTGTGTTGGGAGGTTTTCACTTTTAAGGCTTCCGACCAAAGATTACTCTATTTTCAGAGCTCAAATCCCAAGATTCTAGTTAAGGATGAAGGTATACCTTTAAAGGCTGTTTTAGTATTCGTCTTGGTTTCCCATCCGGTGTCCGGCATCTGTTGGAGCCCGACATCCAAATTCGCGTCCTTGAAGTCCCACTTTTAAGGCTGTCAACCAAATGCAACTTCATTTTCATAGTTCGAACCCTAGATCTTTGGTTAACGATGGAGGGGTACTTTTAAAGTTTAAAGGTTTTTTTTTTTGTATTCTTTTTGGCTTCCCACCTGGTGTTCGGCACCCCCTGGAGCCTGACTAGTCCGAATTCGCGTCCGAAAGTCCCAATTTTAAGGCTCCCAACCCGAGGCAACTACATTTTTAGTGCTAGAACGTTAGATCTCTGGTTAATGATTGAGGGGTACTTATAAAGGTTGTTTTTAGTATTCTTTTTAGTTTCCCACCTGGTGTCCAACACCTGATGTGGAGCATGACTAATCGGAATTCACGTCGGAAAGTCACACTTTGAGGATTAAGGCTCCTAACAAGTGCGACTTTATTTCTAGAGCTTGAATCCAGAGCTTGATTAAGGATGGAGGTACACCATCCGCTTGAATATATTTGTGGCTGCAATTAATGAAATTTTGTTTATGGTTGCAGGAGCTTATGCAAAGTTTGGGAATATATATTGTGTCAATTGACAGACCTGGTTATGGTGAAAGTGATCCTCATCCAAAAAGAACGCCAAAGACCTTAGCTCTTGATATAGAGGAATTAGCTGATCAATTGGAATTGGGATCTAAATTTTATGTTATGGGATTTTCTATGGGTGGACAAGCTGTTTGGGGCCTTCTCAAGTATATTCCTCATAGGTACTGTTAGTTTTCTCACACTCACTATTTTAACAGGGTACCTGCTAGCTCCCCCGATCACATATATGTGTAACTTTGTCTACCAATGCTTAAGCAGATGAGGTGTGAAGTAATCTTATGAATTGGCTTGATTGTTCCTCCTAGTACAAATTGAATTTTCAGAGGAAGTAGTTTAGTTCTTTGGATTTAACTTATAGACACTGACGGTGCCACTGATTTTTATAGTATTAGTGTATGTTAATCTGTTGTAGTTATCTTTTAGATGACTTTCTCGGTGTCTGGATTAGCTTGTCGGATTAGTAGTACCACATAGGACTGAACTTCCCACTAGTATAAGTTAAATTTATGGTGTCTGGATTAGTTTGTTCGCACCTCAACTATTTAACAGGGTACCTGCTAGCTCCCACCAGCACTGCAGTACATACATGGGTAACTTTGTCTATCAATGCTTAAGCAGGTGCGAAGAAATCATCTTACGGATTGGCTTGATTTTTTTTTCTACTAGTATAATTTGATTTTTCAGAGAAAGTAGTTTAGTTCTTTGGAGTTAACTTATAGACACTGACGATGCAAATGACTTTTACAGAATTAGTTTACGTTAATCTGTCATAGTTATCTTTTAGGTGACCTTCTTTGGTGCGTAGAGGTTTCCATCTTAACTTGACATTTGAAATGTGTAACAGATTGGCTGGAGCAATTCTTCTAACACCTGTGACTAATTACTGGTGGGGTAGTTTTCCTGCAAACTTGACTAAACAAGCGTACTACGAACAGCTCGTGCAGGATCAATGGACGCTTCAGATTGCACACTATTTTCCATGGCTGACTTACTGGTGGAACACTCAAAAATTGTTTCCTTCTTCCAGCGTTGCAACGTTCAGCGAGGATATTCTTTTCGAGCAAGACAGAGTTCTAATGCCTATCTTTGATTCATATCAGAGTAAATATCGGGTGAGCACTCGTTTAGCTTCTTAGCATATCCACATTTCATTTTCACGCGACTTTGAAGTAAGATCAGTGGCGGATATATAATGGATTCGCGAATTTGGAAAAAACTCTGTGCTTCAACATTGAACCTTACATATATGTATATTAAAAATGAGGACCGATAAGAGTTACATATACATTTTTTGCATCATTAGCGACAGTAGGTGACGCTTCATATCAAATCTGATATAGTAACATGTAAGATAGAGTCATAACTTGTTATAACTAGTTAAATTACGCTGATAGTATTGTATATAACTTAACTCCACAATTATATGTGTCGATTTTGATTTGCAAATTGTTCGAGCTAATTCTCCTAATGCTTGTTCTTGCCTAATGCATACTAGCAACCAACAAATACTAAACTCTGAGTTCTGTTCTGTTTTTGATTTGGAGGTTAGGACTTGGTAAGACAGCAAGGGGATTACGAGTCGATCCACCGTGACCTAATGGTAGGTTTCGGGACATGGGAATTTGATCCAATGGAACTAGCAAACCCGTTCCCTAACGGTGAAGGCTCCGTTCACATTTGGCAAGGTGATGAAGACGGTCATGTACCTGTCATTCTACAACGATTCATCGCGAAGAAACTACCGTGGGTTCACTATCATGAAATGAAAGGAGGAGGTCATATGTTTCCATGGGCTGAAGGAATGGGAGATAAAGTCATGAAGACATTTTTACTTGGAGAGCCTTTTGTTATGTAAAAGCTATAAGGGGCTATTGGTTTAAGTATTGGATTCAATGATTCTTTTTGTCATTGAACAAATTTGAATACTTTGTTAATAATTGAATTCTACTGAAGTCGTTGAGACTCTTCAAAAATATTGTTGCATGTGTGTTGAATCTTCCAAATGCTATACATTTTTGAAGGATTCGAGTAACGTTGGTTTTGATCAAGTAGTAGATATAGTCATGAACACATTCTAACTTGTGAAGCCCTTTATTCTATATAATAAAAATCTATACTATGGGGCTTGTGTAATATTTGATTCTATGACTCTTGTCATTGAACAAACTTGAATATTTGTTAATAATTAATTAGTGCATAATACATCAAACATATACTTAAACTTCACTTAACCAGACACGTAAACACTCTACTTTGAAAGTCATAGCTAGACATCTTAATATACTTGGTACTTGTGTTGATGTGAACTGGTAGTCGTAAAATTAGTTAAAATGTATACAAGTGATGCAAATACTATTAATATTTGAAACATATGTAGTAATAATATTGTATATTAGAGATTGTTTCTACTGCTCTAACCCGTCATATCCAAAAAAAAATTAAAAAAAAGGAGAAAAAATAGAAAGAAAGAAAAAAAAGAAAGAAGGTTTATGCCAAATGTTATGGATAGATCATATGCTAAAAATTGCAACAATTGTTAGATCAGAGAGCTGAGACTCAGATCTCTTCAATCTTCTTTTTTGTATAATTTTTGTAAATCTAGAGTGTAAAATACAGAATTTGTAATTTCAAAATCAAGAATTTGATTCAGCTGAAAAAAGTAGGGAAAAAAATGGCAACAAGGAAGATTTCAGCAGCTTCAGCTAGGGCTCATACTCGTAAAGCTAAGCAAAAAAGTTCTTTTCCTCTTCCTTCTGGTGGGTTTTCCTTTTTCTCCTTTTATTTCTCTTTTTTGTTTTTGGGTATAAATTTTCCAGTTTTATTTTATCATATGTTGAAAATATAGTGAAGAACTGAATCTTTATTAGGTAAAGTTGATAATTTTCTTAATCAGAGGTTCCGGGTTCGAGCTTAGATAGGGAGTTGCCTTTGTTAGAGAGTACTTTATACCTAAGTTGGGATTATCCGATGTGAATCTGGATTTAATCGGGTTCCAATGTGGGTACCAGATACTTGGTTGGGAAACCAAAAACAAAATTGATAATTTTGTGTTACATTTGGTGGAAAGTTTTGATTTTGATTTTTTTTTCACACATTTGATGTGTTTTTTGGGGCATGTAGAAAATACAGTGAAGAACTGAATCTTTATTATGTAAATTTGATAAATTTCTTAACTAGAGGTGTCGGGTTCGAGTTGGGCTAGGAGTTGCCTTTGTTAGGGAGCATTTTATCTCCAATGTGGGAATCCCGGCGTGAATCTGGATTTAGTTGGAAACCAAAAATAAAAGTTGATAGCTTTGTAAGCATTTGGTGGAAATTTTGGTACTTTTTTCTCACATCTGAATGAGTTTGTTGAGGCATGTAGAAAATATAGTGATGAACTGAATCTTTGTTATGTAAAGTTGATAACTTTCTTAACGATGGTGTCGAGTTCGAGCAGAGTTAGGGAGTCACCTTTGATAGGGAGCATTTTATCCTCTAATGTGGGATTTTCTGGCACGAATCTGGATTTTTTAGTCAGGTACCGGACACTGGTTTGGGAAACCAAAAACATAAGTTGATAACTTTGTTACATTTGGTGGAAAGTTTTTATTTTTGAATATGAGTTTGCTTTTTTTCTTACATCTGAATGCCCATATTAGTATCATTTTAGTTATGCAAGTTTGGTTAGAAACTGCAAATAAAAATTATAATGGTTATTTACTTGGAATCGAAAATTTTGATTTGACTTGCTTGAGTTTGCAAATGTTTCTATTCAAAATTTCAAAAAAAATTCTTGTATTATTAGATGCTCATCAATCTTGGAACTGGATATATCTGTATTTTCTCAAAACCGAAGATTTTAGTTTAACTTTATTTAAGTTGCTCGAGTATGCAAATGTTTCTATAAACAATGTCCCATTTTTTAAAAAGTTTTTTTAGATGCTTGAATACTATTGCTCGTCTTTTTGTCTTTCCAAATTATTTGAATTCTCAATTATCTTGCAACTCAAATGATATCATTTCAGGGGCGTTTGCGAAAATTCTTCTGGTTGTTTTGATTGGGTTATTAGCGTGGGGTTATCAGGCAACACGACCACCTCCCCCTAAGACCTGTGGATCCCCAGATGGCCCTCCCGTCACTTCACCTAGAATCAAACTTAGTGATGGAAGACACTTGGCTTACAAGGAGATTGGTGTACCTAGAGATAATGCAAAATATAAGATTGTGTATATCCATGGGTACGATGGTTGTAGGCATGATGTTCCAATTAACATCCTCTCTCAAGTAACGTCACTTGATTCTTTTGCTCGTATTCTTTTATGGACCAACTCTGTATTTTGGACATAGTTTTTTTTTTTTTTGGCAGGATGTCATTGAAAATTTAGGAGTGTACATTGTTTCCTTCGACAGACCAGGTTATGGAGAAAGTGATCCTAATCCAAAACGAACAGTCAAGAGCTTAGCTTTTGATATACAGGAGCTTGCCGATCAATTAGATCTAGGATCCAAATTCTATGTTATGGGATTTTCAATGGGTGGACAGGCTGTTTGGACCTGTCTCAGATACATTCCTCACAGGTAATCTCATTTTTGTTACATGTACATTAGGAGAACTTTATACACTTATACCTCATATGCAATGGCTGAACCAAGTTTTTTTAAAATATGTAAACACACGAAGAAGCCAATGACATTTATTATATATACATAAAAAATAGCGTTAATTGCAAAAAAACATACCTAAACTATCACCTATTCATGAGTATCATACCTCAACTATCACTCACTTATATTAAAACATACCTTGATGTTGAGTTGGCCTACACGCGCTTGTTGTCGATTGAGAACAAATATTTGGCCAACACAGCATCGAAGTGTGTCTTAATACTAAGGGAATGACAGTTTAGATAGGTAAAGAGAACAATGGATAGTTGAGATATGAAACTCGCAAAAAAGTCAATAGTTTAGGAGTGTTTTTGACCATTAACTCTAAAAAAAATTACTTTGACCTTGAAAATACAGTATAACTTTCCGCAAAGGAGCTTCGGATGAACCCCTTTTACTCCCTAGCTCTGCCCATGTTCATATGGATTTTTTGTAGGTTCAGTAGTTTGTGGAAGAAAAGCTTGAAATTTTTTCTGGAAAAGCAGACTCTATAAAGGAATCTCAACTCCTTTTGTCAGGAGCACAAACTTAAGATTTTTGTTATATGATTTTTTATTTGTTTTATTAAGTTATTTGTAATGAATATCAAGATTCAAGAATCACGTTCGTTACTTGAAATAGGTTGGCAGGTGCAGCTCTTATTGCACCAGTTGTCAACTATTGGTGGCCTAGGTTACCTGTGAATATGTCCCAAGAAGCATTCGACCTTCGACTTCCTCAAGACAAATGGACTCTTCGCGTTGCTCATTACCTTCCGTGGCTCACCTATTGGTGGAACACTCAGAAATTCTTTCTTGCATGCAGTGCTGCAGGTCACAGCCCTGCAGTTTTTTCTTCGAAGGACCTAGAGCTAGTTTCCAAGAAAAGTTCGAGCCAAGACCATCGTGTAAGAGCTCTTCCCTTTAATATCAATTTGTTATGATAATGCAGCTGTAGATGACCTATATTTTGGTCAAAAACTATGTTGCTTGGACTCTCCAAAAATTTTGCCGCACCTTTGTCAGATCCTCCAAAAATGCACTACTTTTGGATGATCTGACACACCCCTGGTGACATTTTTGAAGAGTTTGAGCAACATTGGACAAAAGTATCATTTGACCATAGCATGTTCGATGTGCAATATTTTTGAGGTACCAGCTACTTTTGTATAGTTAAACTGACATTGTGCTAGGAAAATGTTTATTTTATCAAAAAAGAAAAATAGATATCCAGTTTGCATCATTCTCTGCACTTCTCTTGTTTTCTTTACCCCATATCAGAGGTTGTTAGATCCATGCTGGATTACATAAATGTGCCAAAAAGGGGCCAGCCTCTTTCTTCTGTACAGAATTTGTGTGTGTTTATTGGTTGCAAAGTTTAAAAGTTCGTCACTAGGATCTAAAGGTTTAAGTAGATGGAATCAAGGTGGTACTGCAGGAAGTAGAGTCCAAGAGCTTAAAATCTGGGGGCTTGAAAGGAGAAAAGAAGATGTTAGGAGGATGGTAATGCAGCTACAGTTATAAATTTGGGTTGGAAATTATTTGAGTTGAGCTTGAGTCTGGCTGCATATTACTTGAGCTTGGAAACCACCTCAAACTTTGCTAAGGAAATATTTACCCATCTCAAGCTTAAGCTTAGTGTGGGTATGATAATATCTATTTTCTCCTATTTTCTTCAATCCAGAGTCAAGTTCTGGAATCAACTGTTAATAGACCACCATAACTTTCGACTATCAACTGTAGAGGCAGTGTGGGGTGGGTGGGTGTAACTGAGAGAGACGAACAAAAGGCTAACTAATTGATGGTTGGCATTCTTGTAAGTTGGTTATGGAGTTAGCCTATGCTTTGGAGTATAGCATGCAGTTTACTGAGTCACTTGGACATGCTAATTTTATATTTTTAGACCTAGAATAAGAACCTCCTGTTTGGGATTATTGCAATCGAAGTTTACAAGAGTAAATGTGACAAATTCTTGCTCACCAAAATGTAGCAAGTTTGTGCTTGTAGAAGCTGAATCAAGATTTGTTCATGCACAAATTGGCTAATCTACAACTCTTAACTCCAGCTTAGGTACATGAGGAATATATATTTGTATCCGAGCATCAAAAGTGAAGCATTGATATGTAAAAGTACATTGAGGTCAATCATAGTACTTTCAATTAGATCACCCCCTTGGAAATAAAGCATATTAGCCAATTTAGTTCAGTTTAATGAATCATTAATTGAATAAGGAAATAATACTTTGTATTTAAGCATCAATTGGTGTTTAACAAGGAGACATTGTAAGGCATAATGAATAATATAGTCTGCTGCAATGGTTCATAGTTGAATTAGGACATACTCCCTTTGTTTCAATTTGTTTGTCCGGTTTTGACTTGGTACGAAGCTTAAGAAAGAAAGGAAGACTTTTCAATCTTGTGGTCTTAAACTGACGATGTTTAGAATGTATCAAAATGTCCTTTAATCTTGTAGTCTTAAACAAGCCATGTGGAAAGTTGGAATTAAAGAGTTGCAAAAAAGGAAATAGATATTCTTTTTTAAACGGACTAAAAAGGAAAGTAAGACAAACAAGTTGAAACGGAGGGAGTAATATATTTCTGGCCAAAGATGTCTAGGTGGGGTTCTTGAGAGGACCCACATTTGTTGAAACCTCGAAGTTTCACTATTAAGTTACGAGGCCTTTAACAAAAATGGGGCCTAATAAGCTTGTTGTATATGGAGAAGAAGAACCATGGGAGACTAGGCTTCAAATCCTATCAGAGCTAACAAAAAAGAAAATCTAAGGGATTTCTTCTCATCTGCCTAAGCCTTAGTTGTCAGGTTACCGCTACCTGTGTTGATAGGAGGTATCAGGTACCAAATGAAATAGTCAACTTGCACGCAAGTTGGCCTGAATACCATCTTTATGGAGAAAAAGTTTGTTGTGTATGTAGATGTGGTGTATGGGACAATGGCCCTTAGGATGACTCTTTGCATGCTAACGGAATCATGCAGAGGGATGCTGACGCTTCTATGCAAGAGAGAACACCCTTTTGTCTGGTAACATTATTGGGATGCCATTTCATTAGCTTAGCAGTTGGCACTAGCATAATCATGCTAAAATCTTTGAGCTTTAGCCATTTTCAAATCGTAGTCCAATTCTAGTTTGTGGCCTATTCTTGTATGAACTTTTTCAGCTTATGAAAATTTGTGGTAATAAATAGTACTCCTCCGTTTCAAAATAAGTGGTGTTTTAAGGTTTTTAGAAGGAATTGATCTTATTCTTCCAATATTATCCTTGTTTTAATACATGGAGTTTTACGCTAGTAAAAAATCACTTATTTCTTCAAGGCATTTAATTAGGGATATTAAAAACACCTCTTGTTCAGGCTATAAGAAATTCTAATCGATGTGCAAAGTTGCTTAATGTTTCTGGTCATGTTCTCACGCTTGCTTCTCGTTGTCTAGACCGTGCTTTCAAGGGAAGCAAGTGTTTGACTAGGCTTAACAGCCAAAGTAGTAATTTGCTTTGTCCGATAAGTTTGTATCGAAAACAGATAACTTAATTGGTGTTATTTCTCTTTTTTGTTTCCTAAAGTTTTCAATTTCTTGTGCTGTTTAAGCTCACTGTTTCTATTACACATTCTCCTTCAGGCACAGGTAAGACAACAAGGAGAACACGAATCCCTATACCGCGACTTAATGATTGGATTTGGAACATGGGAATTTGATCCAATGGATCTTGAGAACCCGTTCCCTAAAAATGAAGGTTCCGTTCACTTATGGCAAGGTGACGAGGATAAGCTCTCCCCCGTCACACTACAAAGGTACATTGCTCAACAATTACCATGGATCCAATATCATGAAATTCCAGGTGCTGGTCATTTGGTTCCAATGATTGATGGAGTTGGAGAGAAAATGCTCAAGACGCTTTTAACCGCGTAAACTCACCATCTTTATAGCTACGCGCAAGGTTTCATTTTGCACGTCGTGATGTGTCTTAAGTTGCCTACATATCTCAGGTTTTATTGATCGTTCAGTTTCATATTTTGTTGTCAAAGTTTTGACTTGAGAGAAATATTTTGTATTACAAATGTCTTTTGCTCCTTTTGTAATCATGGATAGTGATATTTAAACATGTTTTTCTCCTTTTTAACGGTAGCGTATTTCATTCTGCGTTAAGATCAAACACTTATCATCATGTCAAAAGTAGCTTATTATCATGCTACTTATAAGTGTATTTGAGTCTGAAATTATTATGTGATTGAATATATTCATAAAAAGATGAAAGATACATAGTAATAATATTGGTAGGGAGTGCATCCTTCCGAATAGGGCTCTATGCGGCGCGAATTTAAAATAGTCAAGCGCAGATACTGAACATTGAGCGAAAAGAAAAGGTATTGCCTAGCTACAGTAATACTTGTTTCTAGATTTTAAACTAACTCAAGTTCTTATATCATTAAAAAAATATAGTTAAATATTGCTATTTTATGGATTTATATTTTAGGAAAAATATCAAAAGACCTTTTTTTTATTAAAACATATTTTTCTAAAAGAATAGGACCAATTTATGTAATTCATAAATTTCAACAACATATGCACGGTACGTTTACCTAATTAAGTAAAACAAAACGAATCGTTAGAAATAATTATTTTTGTGTGTGTTTAGTGACTATGATCACCATAACAAATTTTTCCAAGTGTCACATGCTCTTGCCTAAAGTTTAAAAAGTAATCAATTTTCCCACTATTTGATTTTTTAAAATTATTGCATCATTGTAACACCTCTAAAAAATTTCAAGCTAAGACCCGAGCCATTGTTCATATGTGTATGCCCAAACTCAATGACTTCTAATGGTATATATTTATTCCTAAGTATTTGAAGTGTATTAGAGGTGAATTAGGGTCATAAGGAACCTCTAGTACTAAGTCGAGTTCAAAGATCCTCTACTGATTAAGTTTTCGTATAAGATCATATAAGGGTCAATTTCAAACGATCATATCTCTCAGCACACAATGAATTAGGTGGCCCATCACCTATCAAATTAAAGTTCTTTGAGTCCTCTTTCCAATGCCACCCAGTTTGCCTTTTATCGAGCTCAGAGTAAAAAGTTATGACAATTTTACCAGAGACTGTCATATCAGAGTTTCTGAGTGTGTGACCGACGAACCCAACCTACGGTCCGTCGTTTGAACGACGAGCCGTAGGTAGGTCTCGTCGGTGGTTCTGTCAAGTCGTCAAAAAGGCTCAAAAATTCAATTTTTGAGGACCCAAGACCTACAGTCCGTAGGTTGAACCACGAACCGTAGGTGGTCCTGTAGGTCAATTCGGCAGTTTTAAAGAGGGGTGTTTTCGTCTTTTTTACGCTTTTATAATAAAACCCAGACGTTTTGGGACTAAAATTAGTCCCTTATCAGTACCCAACATGCCTTATCTCTCATTAACACTTAGAATTATTGAGAGCAAGATTGAAGAGGAGAAAAGCTAGGGTTTCAAGAGCTTTCATTGAGACCTTCGAGCTCCGCTTAGATAATCATCGTTCCAGGTATGTAAGGCTAATCATAGCGTTGGATTGAGTTCGTCCACGCGCCCTACATCTAAATTCTATCGATTTTGAGTATAAGTTGAATTGAGCCCTAATTCCTTGAATCCCAAATTTGAGTTGATTCCTTGT
Source organism: Solanum appendiculatum (assembly GCA_018342035.1). Taxonomy (NCBI): domain Eukaryota; kingdom Viridiplantae; phylum Streptophyta; class Magnoliopsida; order Solanales; family Solanaceae; genus Solanum; species Solanum appendiculatum. Next base: position 658,125 of record JAGDQO010000642.1, read on the forward strand.
TCTTTGAGTTCTATTGAATTATGCATTGAGATTGTTGTTGTTTCTACATTGCTACTTTCTTGAGATTGTCGTTCATGGCTACATTCCCATGAACCCTAATTGAGTTAATGATCATGGTTTTACTACGCTTTATTTTGAATTGGGATTGATGGTTTTCATGTATTGAACAAAGTATTATTTTTAACTGATTTGAAGCATATTCTATTGAGTCTAAATGAGCATAAGTTTTAAGCATAAATGATGGTTTTGAGAAAGCAGTTTGATGAGATGCGAGTAAATCTTAAAAACATTTTTGAATGAGAATGAGTTGAGTCTGAAAGGTTCTTAAACTTTTATTATTTTGAACATGAGTATTTTGACTATAAATAATTGATTGAGATAGAGTCTTGAGGAGATATGAATGAGTTTGAAAGTATGTTTTAAATGAAAGAATTGATGATTGAGATGAGATTAAGTTTGATGAGAGTCCAATAAAACTAGATGAAATGATTCAAGTAAATTGATCTGATTGAGCATATGAGCACATTGAGTGTTTTGGGAGTAGTATTGAGCACCGATTTGGGTAAGAGTAAATAACAACTCAAACCCCATAAACTACGTAGCCAGCATAGGATAGAGGCTATGCTTCTCTAGTCCCAAAAGGAGGACTTTGATTGATTGTGGATCCAATGAGGTTGATTGTCCCTTACTCTGGCAAGGTATTCAACGGTTGGGGCAACGGCAGTGCAAAGCGTTGTATCATCACTAGCTCATAAGTGATGGTTGTCGGTTAGAGAAATTCCCCAAGAGTAAAATATTATATTTTATATAGTGAATTGCATTTACATATTCATGTCTTTTAAAGCATTGTTTTTACATATATTGCATGCTCTATTGAGTTGAGTTATTTTTCAGAGTTGAATTGAGTTGAGTTGAGTTGAGTAAGTTCCTTTTTAGCTTTATTACATACTCGTACGTTCCATGTACTGACGCCATTTGGCCTGCATCGTTTTATGATGCAGACACAGGTGATAGAGATCCTTAACAGGCGTACCGTTGAAGGTCAGATTCCACCCAGCGTTTTGTGAGACCTCTTTGTATTCGGAGGTGCTCCTGAGTCTTTACTTTCAGTATTTCGAGGTAGCCGTGGGGTTGTGTCGGCACCTTCTTACGAGTCAGTTAGAGGCTTCATAGACAGAGTCAGAGTTGAGTTAGAATGATTCTTTCAGAGTCTTTTTTTTTTTTAAAACTACAATTTCATTATTGAATTATAATGTTGAGTTGATTTGAACTAAGTGTTTAAACTATCATTTTATTGAGTTGTTGATTGTTAGCCCACTTGAGTATCTTTTTTGAATTATCTATGTCTTCCGCTGAGTGATCAGACCAAGTGGTTCGCTTGGAACCAGCAATGATCTCCGAGTGCCGGCCACGCCTAGGGTACCCTCTCGGGGCGAGACAATCATAGAGTTGTACCCAACCCAAATAGAAGGAATAATTAAGATAAAAAAGCACAATATTTTTTCCTAGTATAATCATTTGGTATCCAAAATTTACTGTTCGACTAATTCAGATTCACATTATATATGGCCTATTCAAGAAGGAAGCGCTCCTATCTTGGAATTCCAGGACTCAAATTCGAAATCACAAGGGAAAAGATATTATTCATCCCACCATACCTTCGGTGGTAAAGCACACGATTTTCTAGGGTACAATCATCTTAGTATATATGTAGAACCTACTTATCCGACTGATTCAATGTCGCATCATGTATGACGTTTACGGGAAAAGCACTCCCTATAAGAGATTTCTTCATTCCTATAGCTCGAACTCGAAACCTATAACTAAGGGTGAAAAGATTTCATCAATCCGATCGTATCCATCGCAATAAAGCACAACATCAATACCACATAATTTCACATTGCTTTTTTTAAAAAGGGACATTAAAGTAATTTGATAGAATATTACCTCTATAAAAATCACACTGCCACAAAAAAAATTTTAAAAAATCAAAGTACTAAAACTCAACAAAAATGTATCCAAAACTTCTTATTTTGGTACTCACTAACTTTTTCTACTTTTTTTTCTTACTAGCATTTGCCTCTAACCCTGACCTTATCCAAGATATTTGCATACCTAACACAAAAACACCTAGGTACAATTTTATATCACCATGTAAAAATTCCAAATCAGTAACACCTAATGATTTTGTATTTCCCGGAGTACAATAGCCGGGAAATTTCACTGACACGGGCCTCGCAGTCTGTGTCAGTGAACCCATCAATATTTCCGGGACTCAACACGTTAGGTATGTCATTTGTACATGCTGAATTGAACATTGGTGGAATAAATCCCCCTCATTTTCACCATAGAGCAACTGAAATATATTCAGATTTCGTTGATTCGAATAATCGTGTTTTTTCTAAGGTAATTGAACAAGGGGAGGTCATGATTTTTCCTAAGGGACTAGTACATTTTATGGAATAAATGATGAACTTTTTGGAAAAAGCTTTAATTTTGGATTGAGCCTTAAGCAAATTGTTGTAATGGGAAGGAAATTTTTTCCAAAAAAACCAAGGTAAAGATATATATTATAGTACTATATATTATACATTTTTTTGTTTGTTCTCAATTATACCCTCCTTATGTTTATGAATTATTTTTGTTTGTTCTTTTTCCTTTCAAAAGGATTGTAATGAATGATTTATGACACATTTGTTTGTTTGTATACTAAAGGGCTTTTCTACAACATTCATAGTTGAGGCTTACATTTTTGGAAGGATTTAAGTCATCGTTATTGGATATTGCTCAGTCCTGTTATAACTTAATAATTAAAAAAATTTCACGTCAAACTTTAGTTCTTTCAAGAGAGACACTAAGTAACAACTACTAATTATAATGCTCCCACACCATTGCGACATAAAAGGGTTATCCATCGGCCTACGTATTTAGTCAAGAGATGGCGGAGATACAACAACATTCATAAATTCACATAAAGAATCTAAATAATTAATTTGGTTTGAAAATAGACTCCACAATCTTTTTTTAGAAAAAATAATTTATAGATTCAAGCGATCAACTCGATAATATGGGACAAATTCTTTGTAGGGACAATATGTGCAATTTGCAGGTCATTTCATACAATAATGTTTTTTTGTTTGTTTGCATTTCTAAAACAATTTATCTAATAAAACTAGGGCATAACAAATAAAACGAATGAGTAGTATGTAGACAAGGATGGATCTAGTCATTTGGTGCAACGAGTTTAGGTGAATCTAATACTTTTAAATAGATCATTATATAAATATGAAAATCATCTAAATTTTCAATAAAAGTTAAATCCAAACTCATAATTTTAAAATTATAATGAGTTTAATATTAAAAATTTTAAATTTTAAATTTACAAAATTAAAACCACGAATCCATCTAATAACACCTGAACTGAAACTTTTTTCTTTTAATGTTGTTATCTATAATCAAAATTAATTGACTCGACTAATTGATTTAGGTTAACCTAAATTTCAACGATGGTAAGATATTTTGAAACAAAAAAGAAAGAAAATATTTTTTTTTATTATGTAAGATCTTTTAAACAACGCTGTTTGTAATTGATTTAGGTTAACCTAAATTTCTGCTCTTTTTTTTTTTTAAAAGTAGAAGTAAATAATTATTTTTTAAGATAAAAATAGCTTATCATAAATCTATTTTTACCATACTATCTCATAAATTTATTTATTTTCCCTAACTCATCCTTTTTGACATAATCCATCAACTATAAATACGAATTACTTTTCCTTTTCTAAAATAACAAACTATGCTAGAAAAAATGAGTTAACTCTTTGTAAACAATATAATAGTAAAATATGCCATGATACTTATTCTTTTCAATAATTAAACATTCAAAAATATTTTTTTAAAAATTAATCAGACACAATCAATTACCTAACAATTATGACAAAAAGAAACGTACTTCTCAAACAAACTACAACAACGACAACATAATCAGAATTTTAACTAAAAGAATGTTAAAAATAAAGAAGTAAAATTATGTAAAAGTCAAAAAATATTAATATATATACACAATATAATTTTTCGAGGCTCTACCACAGAGCAAACTCAATGAAATTTCACAAATGAAGTTTGGAGAGAATAGAATATACGCAAAACTCATCACTATCTTGTAAAAATAAAAAAATTGTTTTCGAAAAACCCTCGACTCAAATACAACAATTCCAGATACAAAGATCTCAAACAAACTAATCAAACATAAATTACTTTTTCTAAAAAAATACTTATTTTTATTTTAAAAAATAAAATATTTTCTCAAAATAAGTAATTTTTGCCCGTCAAATCAAATATGCTCTAAACTCCTACTACCTATACTAGGATAAGGACCCTATAAGTGAAAGGTTGAAAAGTGAAATTATTTTCAACACATTATTCTTTTTAACCCTTTAGAATTTTTTATTTTTTATTTTTAAAAAAGAAAAATAATAAAGGGACACGTGGAGAAGTAGGGTGAAGTAAGAGCCCAAAATAACGATTTACCAAAATAACACCTGTCTAATACGTGTCAATCTCTCCATGTATGACCAAAATTTCCTATTTTTAGTATTGGTTTTTTTATAAGACTTCCCAAAACTATTTCTATGTACTATACAATTTTTCACCCCTTTTGCTTACATCTTCTAATAATGGACCCCACTTAAAACACCCTACCCCCCCTGCAAAATTTACAGACAAAAAAAAAATCTCAAGTCTTTTAAATAAAAAAAACTGTGACCAAAATTGAGGAGAATACATAGTATCTTCTTTGGTTTTGTTCTTTGTTGTTCTTCTTCTTACACACAAAAAAAAAAAAAAAACTTTGTTTTTCTAATTTTAATTTTGGTTATGATGACATGTTCTTGTGAGACTTAAAATCTTGGTGGAGCAGAAAATATAATCAAGAAAAAGGTATCCCTAAGTTTTATTTTCTTGATTTTTATTGTGCTTTAATGTGCACCTTTTTTGTCTTGATATTTTTTTTTAATTAGTTTGTATTGAGTTTATAAAGATTTGAAGATTGAAACTCTCTAACACTATTTGTTTTTTTTTTGTTTTGTATATTTATACTATTATATAGAGTGTCTAGTAGTTTTTTAATTAATAATAAAGTTAGATAAACTCGAACTTGAATAAGTACAAGCAAGGAAGTTAGATCTTATCTTACCAATCACGAATATCATCAACACTATGTTTTGTACTGTCTATGTGTGTGTTTTGGTGGGTTTTTTTTGTTTGATGTGATTGTTGATTTAGTTATACAGAAATTATAACACATTGAATAATAATATGAGTCGTGTGGAGGTGAATAAAGTAAAAGTTTAGATACTCAATCAACAACTAAGCTATTAAGATTTCGTATTATACTAATAATAAATAATGCGTATTATACTAATAATAAATAATGCATAGGTTGGTAATACCGTATAATATAGTAATCATATAAACAACGATTGTATTTAAGGATTACCTATTATAAGGGCTTTTATATATATATATATATATAGGAGGAGTTGTTTTTTTTTTTTGGGGAAAATTCTAGATATTTATAGCTAGCTAGGGTTTCACTTGAGTTGCAAGATTGTGAAGTACTATAGTATGATGGCACTTCCACTTTCATTTTTCCAAAAAAGGTGAGTCGGTGCACCAAGTTCCCGTTGTGTGTCGGATTTGGGAATGAGCGGGAGCGGAATCACAATGGTTCGTACGCAATGTTACCCTGAAATGCAAGGGATTGTTTCTACAGCTTGAATCCGTGGCAATAACTTTATACATGTATTCTTATTTATTTTTTCACTTTCCCTTTTGAGTAAGAGAGAATATTCTATGTTTTTCTTAATGTGTCTTCTACTTCTTTTCAGAATTTTCTAAATACATCTTGTTTATTACTACTATATTGTGTGAAAAGTGAAAAAAATTGAAAGAAAAAAGTTGTGTTTTTTAGATCTCTGGCCCAATAAAAAATCATTAAACAAAAGTGGAAAGTTTCCAAGGTACTTTAAACCCACATGCCAAAGAATATGTTCCTGTTTTAGTAGTCCACTTTGATTAGACCCTATATTTTTTAATAAAATATTAATTGAATATAATGTGCAAATATATATTTTGATTTTGCTTTATTCACACTTTATCCTTTGAACCATAAGGTCCCCTCTAGGCTCCTATGTTATTTATTTTCTTGAGAGGAGAAATAGATGAAGACGACATCATAGGCAGATTCAGGATTTAAACATTAATGGATTGTTAGCACATATACGGAGTTTGAGCTTTAGCTCATGGATTTAGATGAACTCGATCCACCCCAACTATGTATTAGCGAGTACTCATATGTAATTGGAGGGTAGATGTCAGGGGCGGAGCCAAGTAGGGGTAAGTTATCCTTTATATAGCAGATGTTGAATCCTCTTAGCTTTTTCAGGTATTTACTTCTTTATATTTTGAACTCCTTAATGAAAATCGTGGCTGACATGGATATGCTTGATTCTAGTGTACTAAAAATGTACATTTCTCTAACTTTGTATTATTTGAGTTCGATTTTTAATTTTTTCATGATAGATATACTTCATTTGGAATTTTTACAATTCTACAAGTATCGTCATTTCTTTTGTTTCAATTGTTTGATATACATATTTTTCAGGTCCCTAGTTAAAAGATCAAAACTGTAATTAGGAAAAGAAGTTTAACAAAAATGGGAGTACCGGAATCAGAGATGGTGTCGCAAGGTGAGGTTCAATCACCATTGCAGACGGACCAAAACCAGCACAAGAACAACCCGTTCCCGTCCCTCGGTCGACAAGCATCGATTTACTCCCTCACGCTTGACGAATTCCAACACACCGTTTGCGAGAGTGGGAAGAATTTTGGGTCGATGAACATGGATGAATTCCTTAACAGCATTTGGACTGCTGAAGAAAACCAAGCCCACGCTCATGCCCACGCGCACACACAGCCTCACTGCCAGGCTGCAAGTACTGGGGAAGCAACTAGCGCCCCACGTTTTGCGTTAGGACAGGGCAATGTTTCGTTGGAGAAAGCTATTGTCGAGCAGCCAAGCTTGCCAAGACAGGGCTCGCTTACGCTTCCTGAACCGTTGTGTAGTAAAACTGTAGATGAAGTTTGGTCAGAAATTCATAAGAGCCAACAAGAGCAGCAACAGAACAATAGGTGCAGCATACAGAGCACCGGTAATGGAAGTTCCACTCAACGGCAGGCTACGTTCGGTGAAATGACGCTTGAGGATTTCTTGGTTAAAGCAGGGGTCGTACGCGAACAGGGAAATTCAGCCCCTGCACCTCCTCAGCAGCAACCATATATGATGTATCAAAACAGTGCAAATCCCACTATGGCCGCTATGGCTCGGCCTGTAATAGGCCTCGGTGGAGTCGCAGGTGGTGTTGGCGTCGGTGTTGCCATTCCCGGTTATCCTCCGCTTGCACAAACCGGGGTGGTTGAGGCACCTGTGTACCCTATCAGCATGAAAAGAGGCAGCGGATTCCCACAACAGCCAACGCCTGTTTACGGTGGAAGAATGGGAAATGGTAGCGGGGTCGGTTACGGGCAAGTAGTGCAAGGCGTGGCCGGAATGGGGTCGCCCCTAAGTCCGGTGTCATCGGACGGACTATGCGTGAATCAAATCGATAGCGGGGGCCAATACGGGTTGGAAATAGGAATTAGAGGCGGGCGAAAACGCGTACTAGACGGTCCAGTAGAGAAAGTTGTTGAAAGGAGGCAAAGGAGGATGATCAAGAATAGAGAATCAGCAGCAAGATCAAGAGCAAGGAAACAGGTAATTTAATTTCGTTCCCCTTAATATATGGTGCTCCGACTCTCCAAAAGAGTCATTGCACCGGTGTCAGATCCTCAAACAATGTACTATTTTTTGAGGCTCCAACACACGCCTACCGGCATTTTTGAACCGTCTGAGCAACATAGCTCAACTTTTGGGCACTTGTTGAATCCTCAAACAATGTACTATTTTTTGGAGGATCCAACACACGCCCAACATTTTTTAATAGTCCGAGCAACATAGCTTAATTTTCGGACCCGTGTCCGATCCTTGAACAATGTATTATTTTTGGAGGATCCAACACACTCCCGAAGGCATTTTTCGAACAGTCCGAGCGACATAGCTTAATTTCGCTCCTAATTGACCTATCTAATGATCTTTCTTTTTTTTTGGTACAGGCTTATACTGTTGAACTTGAGGCAGAATTGAACCAGCTAAAAGAAGAAAATGCACATCTAAAACAGGCCCTGGTAGTAAAAAATATATTTGCAGAAATGTCCTTAATTTTGGAGTATGATTTTATTATAACTTTACATCAATGTTCATTTATAGAATCATTACATTTTATATTATGAAAACTTAAAATGTTCTTTTTCTTGTTTTCTTTTTTTTTTTCGCTCTACAGGCGGAGCTTGAGAGGGAAAGGAAACAACAGGTAATTACAATTACTCACACATTATAGAGTGTATTGCTTAGACGATCGTTGAACTACTGGAATTAGGTGAACGAACACACGTTATCTTTTGCTATGTTGCTCAAAAGTTCACTCAAGCCGGAGTCGGGAAGTGATATAATGATGTGGTACCTGATTTTACCGATGGCCCATGTTTTTGAGCTTAAATATTAGCTGCAATGTAATCAACAAAGGGTCAAATATATCATTTTCCGGCTTGAGTGCATCGAGTGAAATAGCAAAAAACTTGAGGAATTTTCGTCTAATTCCAATAGCTATGTGATCGTTTATGCGATGAATTCCACATTATAAACGAGTCTAATCCTTGAATAAGATGTTAATTTTGCGTATGGAATTTATTATCGACTTGTTTTGTGGAAACAGTACGTTGATGAATCGAAAATGAAATCTCAAACTAAGGCGCAAAAGGCGAATGGCAAATTAAGAGGGATGAGGATGAGCTTGAGTTGCCCTTGAATGACAAATGATACAAAATACACAAAAATGGCTCTTGCTTTCTAGCTGGTGATGAACGTGATTCGGATGTTGCTCGTAACCGGGTAAGTTATACAGGCAATCGAGTAGGCGGAAAGCTAAGCAGACGCGCTTTTGAAGTGCAAATGTTTCGTTCCAAATATATATGTAGTCGTAGTAGTAGTAGTTATAGTATTGAGTGAGTTGAGGGAGTTTTATTTTTTATTTTTCGAGTTACAGACAGAGACGGATTCAGAGTAACGAGTTATAGGTTTCATCGACCTAATAACGTTGTCTCGGACCTTGCATATGTGCTTTAAGAAAATCACCAAGTACAAATAATAAATTTGAACTCAATAAAGCAAATTGATAGTAGTAGAATTTCGAACTCGAACTCTTTAAAAGTACAATTTTTTGGGTATAAAATGTGTGTTTCTATCTTAATTATAAGTTAATATAGTAACTTTATGTAGATTCAATTTTGACTTGTAGTTCAACTGGAAATCAAGATAACTTTCAAACTTTAGTTCATAGAACTTATGTAGCTTCTCTAAGGGAGGTTTTGTTAAATTTAAATAAGTTTCATATTTAGATAAGTTGTTTTCTAACGGAGGTAACGTCATATCGAATCTAAAATATTTTGTTTAAGATGAAATATTACTTATCACTCCACCACGTACAACATAAATTGATATATTTTCACTTCCAGACGAAAATGATACAGTTGCGCTATTTGTGTAACGACAGGGGTATAAGTAGAACACTTTTTTTAACAAATGATAATTTAGTTTTAAATTGTAAAGTTGAGGAGTATATTTGCACCTTTTTCCTAATTTAAATGGAAGAGAATAGTTCTCCGGAAAAAATTATGTTTTTTTCTCAGATCTCTTACGTATAAAAAAAAAATTAAAATTTGATATAAACTTTTTTAAAAAGTTGTAATGGACCACAAGGTCAATTAACTTGATCACATGTGTAATTTTGTATCCCTCGAGTCACAGATTGTTATAGTGCAATTGGAAGTTTTTTTTTTCAATAAATAAGTACCTAGTGGATTTCTTGAATAAATAAATAAATAAGTGGTGGACTAAAAAGTGAAATTTAAATGATAGCCATTATTGTCATTTATCAACAACCAACTAAATTACAAGATGAATTATTTTTCAATGAAACTAAGCTTTCTTTGTAAGCAAAAGCTTGCAAAGAATGGCCACTTTTTTGGTGGCCAAGAACTCTATTTTTCTTTAAACAAGGATCAAATATGTCCAATTGACATGTAACAACTTCAAGAAAAATTTCCCCATTATTTCCATATCCAAGTGATCTCTTGATATTTAAAAAAGGGCCAATTCTCACATTTTTAGTCCAATAGCCATTTTTCTCCATAATCCATATATCAATACTTGTTTCTCTACCAAGAATTATTGGCTCATAAATGTACATAGCAATGGAATCATTGAACAATGATAAATCCCCTTGTTTGGATACAAATGACTTTGGTGTTTGAATTTCAACAATTTTGTCATTGCTCATATCAAATGCAAAGATTTTATCATTTTGACATGTCCTCCAATAATAAAATCCATTCAAATATGTGTTACCATTTGATTTGACCACATCGCGACTAGAAACACTGAATTCCACAAAAGTTCTCCAGGAATTCGAACTCAACGTATAGACTGAAATAATCGTAGGAGAATGCCAAACTTCTAAGTCTACGTCCCAATAATCTCTCATCCATACGACTTTATAGTCACTACTCGAGGGCTCGATTCCGAAACCGAATTTATATGAAGATAACTTATATAAAGGGCAATTTAGGGGTTGTGAAATTGGTAGAGGCTTAAATTCTTTAGTAGAAGGGTTCCATAGTGCTACATCTTCTTGATCATTATAAAGCAAAAATAAACCATTTAATGGACTAAGAACTTGCCACAAATGTGTAGATGTGTTTAAAACATCTTGGTACAAATGGGATTTTGGAATTAATTGGTTTTGTTCATCATGATGAAATAAAGTAAAACCAGACTTCATTGTATCAAGAAAATAATGATGAACAAAATAACTTGTAGGATTTTTTGTGTTGTGAAGGTGTTTTTGAATAAAAATTGGATTTTCAATTAAAACATACCAATTTTTGTTGACACACTTGAGTTGTAAGAGACATTTCACAGCCAATCTTGACAAAATCTCCATCACTATGTCTTCTGGTAAATGACTAAAACTTGTATTATGCACCATTTTTTTTTCAACCTTCAAATCCTTCTAGAAAATAAAGAAAAGGGAAAAAGAAGAAGAAATTATTATGGAGATATGGGGCAGGTAGATGTGTGTATATATATAATAACAAATGCACACTGACACATATACATGTGTGTGTGAAATTAATATAAGCCATATAGGTCTCTATAAATTTATTCCGACTGAATTAAATTATATATACTGATAGTATAAAAAAATTACTATGGCTATTTGTGAAATTTAATATGTGATAGTAGGTCAATCATCATTTTTTCCCCTAGGATATGAGAGTAATATTTATGAAGAAATTTACTTAAAATTACCTAATACGTAACTTGGTTGTGTGAATATTATTTTATATTATTAGTACATAAAATTTAATTTAAATTATGTACATTGTTCGTTTAAGAAAATTTTACACCATCAAACTATATTTATTTATTTTAGTAGATAATTTATCTTATTTTTAAGAAGATTTATATTTTTGATATCACTAAAATATTATTTACTGACAATATATATAACTTACACTCATATTTGTATGTGTTTATATAATAGCCATAGGTTTTCAAGGTAAGTCATGTCCCACCTTATCAACTTACCTATCAAGATGGGAAGCACTACAATAATTAAAGAAGAGACAACATGATTCTTAGCTAACATTCCATCATGATGACATAATAGAGGTGAGTTTTTTAATTAAGTTAATTAAGACTTTGGTTAAAAATAAATTAAGACTTGATTAAGATCAATTTGTTTCTTATACATTGGATTTGAATAATAGTTTAATATCAAATGGGAATATTATATATTTCTTGCTTTCTTTTCAACATGAATTCAAGATATACTCCAAAAAGTTAAAATTAAAAGTGAAGATGGTGGAAGGATAACTGTTGGGAGAAGGCAAGAGTTTTTTTTTTCTTTATGAAGCCAGTACAAGAAACAAATCAATTTTAATATTGCAAACAAAAGATTAGGTTAAGTGGATGTCATTTTCTACTAGTAATTCATATTATCAAATGAAAAAAGAATATTAGAAGAAATTGGATGTGGTAATGAAGGTAAACATCTTTGAACAAAGATATTAAAGTAAATAAAACAAAAAAAATGAGGATTATTATAAGATCTACTATTCAAAAATTTCAACAAAAACTTTATAAAGTATTTATATCAGTTGGCCACTTGTCATTCTTTATCATTATCAATCTATTTTCAATAATGTTGAAGGCTACATTTTTTAATCATCTAGCAAATTTCTTCTATGGTTTTATAATGCACCAAAATTCCACACTATGATCTTTCACCTAATCAAAGAATTGAAACTTTGTGTGAATATAGAAGTGGAACTTTTTCAATTTTTGGAAATCATATTTAGAAAATGACCACTTATGACCATTGAGCAGCACAATTTGAATAGAAGAAAATAATCTTATAATTTTTTATATATATATTATATATTGATCACTTGTATTATATTTTATTGAAAATATAATACACTTGACCACTGATGACCATTGAGCAGCACAATTTGAACGGAAGAAAATGATCTTATAATTTTTTTAATATATTATTGATCACTTGTATTATATTTTATTGGAAAAAAAAGAAGGACAAGTTCATAGATATCTTATTTTGAGATTACTATTTAAGATATAGTCGCAGTACATAGAAATTTACAATTTTAACTTACTTTGGAATCAACTTAAAGCATACACGACTAACGTTGCAAAAAATCGTATTGAAAGTCTGGCAGCAAACTTTCGATATTTTTTCTAGAAGTTTGTCTTATCAAAGCCAAACTTCTAATAATTTTGCCTTAAGTTCCAAACTCTTGACTACTTTGACTAAAATTTGGCTTGCCAAAGCAAACTTTCGACAATTGTATCTAAAGTTTGGCTTGCCAAGGCCAAACTTCAAACATGTATGTCAAAAGTTTCAAACATATATGTTTTTAAAACTGATGAAAGTAGTTTTTCTGAAGTTTGAATGATCAGTTTTCATTCCTTCCAATGTTTTAATGTTTTTCCAACAATATCCACTTAACTTAAACTTAATTTTCATATTCACAATTCAAAACTCACTTCTTCAAACTTATAACAATAGTGATTTTAATGTTAAAACCTTGTAACCGGCTACGAATGCAATTTCCTAAAAAAAATGTAGTTGCGCCTTAAATGGCATTAAGGAAATAGGTTGTACGTGCAATTTGTTGTTTGATGAAAAAGACTATATAACTAAAATAACATTTGTAACGGATTATAAAATCGAATTATCCTTGAATAATGGAGATGAACCCTTATTTAAATGGATTATTACATCAAAGAGACAAACTAAAAGCTAGCATTGCAAATGGGCTGTTGTCTTCAGACCCAACTAATTAGTTCAAAGGCTTGTGGGCTTTGGGGGTTGGCCCAGTCCACTTCCTTTGTTGAATCTTGGGCTATTTGCAAGAAGGGGAGAGCCCAAAACATAACCCAACTTCTAGCCGGCCCACTAATACTAATTTGGGCCACGATTCGATTCGAGTCGTGGCCCTTAACCGGCTCAACCTTTTACTCTTTTTGTCCCATTTATGCGGTGAGTGTAGGCTTTGTCCAATAAGACCCGTAATAGAAGGATTTGTAAAAGTTTCAACATTGGAGAAGTTACATATTTTACCATTAAGGTAAAAATATTTACAGCTGCTAGCGAATATACATATATCGTACACTAATTTTGTCGGCTATTAATTTTCATTCAATATTTGTAGCTAGGTTTCCGCTCTAGCTCATATATAAGGCACCATTTAATCTTGTCACATCTACAATCACACAGTTACTTTGAGAGTGATTAAAGGATATCGTAGTTATCCTACCAACAACGTCATTTTGTTCTATTATTCTCCGATCTATATTGTCTATTGTCCGACATAACTCAAGAGTAAGAATTAATTAAGAGAATAATATGATGATCACTTGAGAGTAAATAATAAGCTTGATCATAAATTGAAAAAGGCTAGGATAATTTGTTAAGAATTTAATTTATACATAAGACTTATATATTGATAGTATAAAAAAAAGTTAATATTACACTATCAGATCGTCTTTATAATTATATATATTGAATATGTGATGTACTAACGGTTAGACAATAAGACTCAATTATTGACACGCAACGACAAACTATTAGCTTATATGTCAACGAGATTCAATAATTTATTTATATAAAAAAAAAAAAAACTCGTCTATTGGTAATGATATACTTTTTAATAATGTAAATTCAATTGAATCTCGTTTTTTAATAAAATAAAATTGTGCCTCAACAGATACAACTTATTTTAATAAAAATATTTATTGAGATGGGGAAGCACGTCGTAAAAAGTGATGATTGAATCTGCAATTAAAAAATGCACATGTTGTGTTGTAGGTGAGTTTTTAATTATACATTTTATAAATATTTTCTTCTATTTAATTTATGTGGCACAATTTAAATTTCGAAAGCAATAACAAAACTACATTGATATAAAACAAGGGGAGTCACAAAAAATAAGCTCTTCTTTTATACAAGTTGAATTTTCTCAATAATTTCTAATTCGTCACTAATCGATAGTCTTTTAAAAGAAATTTAATTATTGAATTCAAGCATGAATTCTTTAAAAAATTTAAAATTAAAATTATTTCTCTGTCACAATTTATGTGAAGGAGTCTGGAGCTGAAGGTCAAAATACTTAATTTTGATTATAAGTTCGGATATAATTCTTTAAATATTTTTAAAATTATGTTAAAAAAAAATAGTTTGACATCTTCAACTAGGGGTGTCAAATGGGCGGGTTGAGTTGAAATTGGAGATATTAAAATGGGTTGAAGTAGAATTGGGTTGGGTCTTGACCCGCCCAAGTTTACTTTGGGTTCAAATGGGTTGGGCTCAAATGGACTTTAAAACGGGTTGGGTCTTGACCTGCTCAATCTCAATAATTTAATATATTATTTTTTAAATATTATAACCATAATTTGAATTTCAACTCAAGAATTTTTTTAAAAAAAAGTTACAAATGGATAGATAAATTCTAAAGGATGTAAAATAAATAGTAATTTATACCTTTAATATAGGAACATAGATTACATAAATGCAAATAAAGAGGCTAAAAACGGGTTGAAATTGGAGATTAAATTGGGATCAATTGAGGATTCTTTTGAAATGGGTTAAGACCTGAATGGGTTGAGATTTAATCCAATTCAAATTATTTTGAGCCCAACCCTTAAAATTCTGGGCAGGTTTCATATAGTTGGGTTCATTTTTGACACCTCTACCTTCAACAGTAACACCTTATATGAATTAACACACCAAAAAAAATTATATATTTTAAATACTATAAATCAAAATAATTTTAAAAAATTTAGAAGCATACAAAAAAATGGTTATAAAAAATGAAAAATTGTGCATTATAGCAAACTATTAATTCAAAATAAATGTTATAATCACAGTTTCATTTAATTTCAATTCGCAGCAAACTCTCTCTCCACTCCCTGAACCTCGCTCGCCACTCTCCCTCGCCTCTCTCACTTTATACAAACACAAATGTATAAATTGTGTTTGTGTTTGTATAAAGCGAGAGTGATTGTATAAACAAATACGAATACATATTTATCCGTCCTATACACTTATAATTATACAAATACAAATCGTCCCCTGCCTAGATCTCTTTTGTCTTCCTCTCTCTCGCTTTATACAAATACAAATTATATAAAATACAATGTATAGTTGTGTTTGTATAAAGCGCGAGAGAGATATGATATACAAATACAAATGTTTTAACTCGATTCAATTGTATACGAATTAAAATTTTATGCAGATATACAAACACAATCATTGATACATATACATAGTAGTTACATATATACAATTATCTATGTAATTACTGCGATTTATACAATTGCTTCGATTTAATTTGCTATAGAGCTCAATAGCAAAATTATAGCTATAGAACACTAATATGATTTTTATGTTTACTATACCTAAAATTTTCTCAATAAAAAAACTCATTTTAACTTTTGAGATTCGAACACATTCATTTTGATCAATGCAGATTTGTCCTTGCTCCAATTTTTTTTTCCTTTCCACACTGAGATCGAAAAATAAAATTTAAAAACATCAATCTTTTGTCTTTTATGTACTTTAATTATGAAATATTTCACATAGAAAAAACAAACTTTAAAATGAAATTGAAAAATTAAAAAGACTTAAAAAAATAAAGTTTTGCAACATGTGTCTCTGTTTTTGAGCTATTCAAGTTTGTTTTGTCTAATTATTTTCCCACTATTTCTTTTGACTTTAATTTTTTCACAATTTGGCTAATATATCCTATGAAAACATATTTCAATTTTTTACTAACTAATTCAAACTATTCATCAATAATTCAAGTTTGGTTCGTGATCTATACAAGCTAGATGCAAGTCACATAAAAAAGCTTAATAGTAAAATGTTGATGAATAAAAAACAGGTCTATTATAAAATTGTACGTATTAACTCTCAGAAATTTTTCGATTTATCAAATAAATATGCTAATACTCCAAAAAAAAACATGCTAATACTCCAAAATGCAAGGAATATATAGAAATTTAGCCTTCTTGCAAATAAATAAAGTAATTAATAGGATAGGTATAGAAAGAGACAAAGAGTGCATAACAATTGTTCAAGTTACTACTAGTCAATTTTTTGATGGAAACTAAACTAAACTCAATAGATTCTTGTGTTCTTTGATCAATCATTGCAAGTTTTTTTGGGATCACCCGGTATCCGATACTCGCTTTACTATTCTGACTCATTCAGATTCACATTGTGTAACATCCACTAAAGGAGGAAGCACTCACAACCTGAAGGATTCTTTCCAGTTCCCATGACTCAAACTCGAGACTTCTGATTAAGTTAATACTAGCCAATTTCTTGATGGAAAGTAAGTTGTTCTTGTAAACAAGAATACTTGTCCATTATCTACAATTTATTGTGTTCTTGGATCAATCATGGCAAGTTTTTCTTATTCTTGGCTCAAACACGGTGTCGGCTACTCACTTTACTGCTCTGACTAACTCAGATTCCAAGCGGCTCGAACTTGAGACCTTTGATTAAGTTACAAGTAGTCAATTTCTTAATGGAAACTAAGCTCTTCTTGTAAACAAGAACTTGCAAAGAGTAACCATTTCCCAATATTGGTCCAAGACACTCAACAATCTCTTGTGTTCTTGGATCAATCATTTCAAGATTTGAACTAATAGTTTCAAGAAAAATCTCCCCATTGACACCATATCCAATTGGTCTTTTAACAATCAAAGTGGATTCAAGAACCAATTTTTTAGTCCAAAATCCAAACTTTTCCATCACCCAAATCTCAATACATGTCTTGCTTTCAACAAGATAATGAAACAACATAGAAACATAACCATCATACAAACCAAGTGTTCCTAAATTTGAATTGAACACATCTGGCGTTTGTATCACTTGAAATTCTTCATTTCTAAAATCAAATGCAAGAATTTCGCAATGTCGTTTACCGTCGATTTTCTTCCAGTAATAAAATCCATCAAAATATGACATGATTATATGACTACTCAAAAATTTATTGTCCTCAAAATGCCTCCAAGAATCACTACTTAGTGAATAAATTGAAACAACAGCTGATGCACTTCTTGTAAATGTTTCTTCCTTCCAAAAATAATCTCTTATCCATACAACTTTGTAATCTTTACTCAAAGGGTCCATTCCAAATCCAAAATGATGAGCATAAGACCTCAGACTCTTTGAAAATATTAACGGGTGCATGTCAGAACCTCCAAAAGTAGTGCATTTCTGGAGAATTTGACACGAGTACGGCAACATGTCTGTAGAGTCCGAGCAAGATAGCCTAAAATCATTGTTGCTCGGACTCTTCAAAAATGTTAACGGGTGCATGCCGGAATCTCGAGAAGCAACACATTTTTGAAGCATCTGACACGGGTGCGGCAACATTTCTGGAGAGTCCGAGCAACATAACTCAAAATCATTGTTGCTCGGACTCGTCAAAAATGTCGACAGGTGCGTGTCAGAACCTCCAGAAGAAGCAACACATTTCTTGAGGATCTGACACGGATGCAACAACATTTCTGAAGAGTCTGAGCAACAGAATGGTGACGGGTGCATGTCGGAACCTCCAGAAGCAGAGCATTTCTGGAGGATCCAACACGGGTGTGGCAACATTTTTGAAGAGCCCGAACAACATAACCTCAAATCTATGTTGCTCGAACTCTTCAAAAATGTGTCAGAACTTCCAGAAACAGCGTATTTCTGGAGGATCTGACACGAGTGCTGAAACATTTTCGAAGAGTCTGAACAACATAAACCACTAAAACAAGTATAAAAAGGTGGACTTGGTACAGTTATTTTCTTGATTTCCTTAGTTGCAGGATTCCACATAAACATTTCATTCTTATCAAGATTATGCACAAAAAAAAGTCCATTCAAAGGGCCAATTATTGGCTTTAAAGAAGTGGATTTATGCAAGTAAAAATCTTGAAACAAAGGGTATTCATCAATTGAAATAGATAATTGATTAGTATAAAAAAAATAGAGATGTACAAAGGGAATTTCATAATTTTTTTTGTGAAAAAAATGTTTGATAATAAAATTTGGAGATTGAACAAGTGTGTACCAGTATTTGCAAACAGATTTGAGTATCAATATAGATTTCACAGGCAAAATTGATAATATCTCCATGATTATATCTTCTGGAAGTTGATCAAAACTTGTAAAAAATCTCTCCATTTTGCAAGAAATGTTTGTTTTTTGGTTGGATAATGTACTGTCTTGGGACCTCACAATTGCTGAAAGGCTTCTTATATATGTTCTAGTTATGGCGGTGGAATCAGGATTTTCACTAAATAGTTCAAAATCTGAAGAACTATACATGTGAAATATTAGTCAAAGAGAGTTCGACATTTATTATATATACATAAAAAAATGATTTTAAACATGTATAAATAGTATATTTTTTTGTTGAAGGGGGTACATCCCTGGCTTCACCCCTGTCTGAAGAAGAAGCGGATTCAAGATTTAAACTTTATTGGTTCGAGATCAGAATTTCATTACAGTTTATTTGATTTACTGATTCTGTTCTAAAATAAATGTTGTTTTGGCTCTTTTCACGTTTATTAAGAAAAACAATAAATATAAGATATTACTTCCTCAATTCCATATTAGTTGAATTTGTGAGATAATGCATATTTATTAAGAAAAATATCTAAGGAGATAATTTAATTAACCATACTTTCCACTGTTGTTCTTTGTGAAATCATAAATGTAACTTTGTAAATAGTGTAATTTATCTCCTAGAAAGGGCAACTATGGAAAAAATTTCAAACACCCATCTTGAACTTTAAATAATTCAATTATTTTAAACAATGAAAAAACTCCCAAAAATTAAGTTTATATGGAATAGAGGGAGTATCATTTACTAAGTTGTCTCTATTTATTAGTAGAGTTTCATCAGAATTGAACATTATTAAGAAGAAATATTTTTTTAATATTATGGTATAGATGAAAATAATTATTATTAATTATAATTTAAATTCCTAAAATGACACTTATTTTAGGACGAAAAATATATTAGATTTGAAGTCTTATATATATATATATATATATATGGTCATGATTAAAAGAGTTTATTGTGTTAGGATGAATTCATAACTTTTTTATATAAATGTGATATTTAGGTTGACTTACATGTACCTCAATTAATTATATGAGATATTTATTGTATCTTGCGTACACTAATCATCTTAATTTTTAACTTAGCTATGATATGTCAATATAACTTAATGTAAACGTCATTATTTTTCTTTGGGCCACCCCATGATTTATATTCCCAACTACCAAACAAATTATCATGAAACATGCTTGGGTGATACACTTTAGATATTTTATTACAACTCAAATTTAAAATGATTTTTTTTGGTTGCCAATTGTCAAGAAGACTGGAAAAAAATACATTAAATATGCCTTTGTATTACTAAAAAGCTTTTGCTTTAGGGTGAATTGCACAAATAGAATCTTCAAGTGTCACCGTTTAAATTTGGTCTTATTAAAAAAAATATAATATATAAACGTGTATTTTAATTTGGTCTTAGCTGTCATTTATATTTTTCAATTTTGAATATGTACAAGTAAGCACTTAAAATCTATTTGTGCATATCCAAAGTTGATGCAATAATAATCGTTTTGTCAGAATATGGAGTAAAATCTACTTGTGCATATCCAAAGTTATCGTTTTGTTAGAATATGGAGTAAAATCTTGGCATGTTGCCACAATTTTTTACTTGACATTAGACCTGACTTATTTTTATAACAAGTTATAGTGATTGTCAAAAAAATTTAAAAATTCTAATGAATCGTCAAAATTATTATGATAATTGTCAAAATTTTGACTATAAATCTTGTCGAATCTCAAAAATATTTTCACCATTTAATCTAAGTGACGTTATTATCAACATAAAAAATATTTAGTATGGGATTATCTTAAACTTAAGCTTGCACAATTATTCGATATTTATGCCGGTGAAAATAGAAAATATCCAATGAAATACTTATTGGTGCATACAACCTAGGCACCAACTTGATAAAAAAAAGTCAAAATATGTGGGCACAAACTCTTAAATGATTCTTAATATTAATTTTTTCCTTTCATGACATAAAAGATATTATTTTCAAATCTGGCAAAATCAATAAGATTTTTATTGATTCTTTTTCTTTTAGTCAATGAATTAGATTTATGATTTATTATTTTGTGTCTCTATTTCACCAATAAATAACACCAAATATCAAATAATTATTCTGTTTATCAGCTGTATTTTTCAGCTTATTGATATTTTTAATATTTATCTTAGTCTTTGGAATAAATCTGTCAAATAACAATAATAAAAAGGAGAATGGAAATCAACTTGAATACATATCGATTATTTTATCGAGTATTTACTATTCTCATCAATATTAGATATCGGATAGTTCTATTCATACATTTAACATTGTTTATACACCACATTGTACAGAAATGTGGCATGTTCAACATTATTAGGAGTAACCGTTAATCAAGAATCGACATCTCATGTCGACCTAATGATGTTTATATTCAGGGGCGGACCTAGAGGTTGCCGAGGGATTCACCCGAACCCCCTTGACAAAAAATTACATTGTATATTTAGGATATTTTAAAGAATTTTTATGTTTATATATTAATTTTGAACCTCCTAAATATAGGATTAGAGGTTTTTCGAACCCCCTTAATTGAAATCCTGGATCCACCACTATTTATATTGGTATTGATATAAACATCGGGTGCAGATAAATTTGTACTATGATCTTGCTCTCAAACAATTCTTGTAGAATTTTCTGTGGAAAATACTGGGAAGTTGTACTATGGTGGAGCAGCAAAATATATTGTAGTAATGAAGACAACCACCTTTTCGTTAATTTGCTCGCACTTCGACAATTTCACAAATATCAGCTATATTCCATCAGTACGGGTATCAGGTAACTTTGTCCACTAAGATTTAGGTGGATGGGAAGAAATTATCTAGTATTTTTGCCTCGATCGAAATTTGACCTCCAACCTCATAGTTCTGAACCAACTTCATTGATTACTAGGCCACACTCTTGAGTGTGACAACCATTTTTTTTTTTAGGATGGTGATGGCAAAGCTAGTTTGCTCTGACATCGACTATTCCACTAGATACATGTTACCTCTCACCAACACAAATATAGACCGACGGTGGTATCAAAGCTAGTTTGCTCTTACATCGACTATTCCACCCGATACATGTTACCTCTCACCAACTGTCCACAAAGTTTGCTCAACATATCTGGCAGATATGCGTAGAGCAAATAGAATATCACAAGATCAAGTTCACACTTGCCTCTGTTGTCCAGCTAGAAGCGGATCTACACTTATGTTATGGATTCAGCATAACACAATAGCTTCCGAAATCCTTAATTTGTGTACAACAACAACATACCCAGTGTAATCCCACAAGCGGGGTCGAGGAGGGTGATGTGTGCACAGCCTTACCCCTACCTTGTGAAGGTAAAGAGGTTGTTTCCGATAGACCCTCGGCTCAAGTAAAGCATATCAAAAATCAAACAAGTAAAGCAAATACAGTAGCGAAGAAGCCATGTGGAAAAAATGAAGAAGAGAACATTAGAAACAACAAATAATACGATCATTCTATCTGTGCATTGTATGAATTATCTATTCAGAACTCAATTAGCCAAAAAGGGTTATGGTCAAAACCTATAATTTTAAAATTCTGGAACCGCCTATGCAGAATACTCCATATCCCTAGGAATGCAGAACCATTTACTACCCATAAAACTCGACAGAAGACCCATAGAGAAGCAAACTGGGATTAGCGGTGAAAAAGATAAATAACATCAACAGTACGCCTCAGTCCCAAACAAATTGAGGTCAGTTATATATATGAATCATCACTGACCATGCTACGCCATTTAAACTCATCTCATGCCAATATTAAACAATGAAGAAGACTGAAGCCGCATAAATTGCTGATAACGGAAGAAAAAGAATAGTGATCTAGGCAATACATGGCATACCAAGCAAAGACTTGCTTAAAACTTAAATAAAGGCAGACATAATGTGAGCACAAAGAATTTGGTAAGGGACTTACAACAAACCGATGATTCATGTTCTTTTACTACGTCCACTCTAGCCAGAGCTTCTCCTTCTTGAAATAACAATCAAATACAAACGTCTTCTCAAAAACCAATCGGTACAGCAACATCCCAATAGGAGTCTTATGTGTCGTCCTATATGCCCATAAGGTATCATCCAGAAGTTGAAAAGACAAAATGAAAAAAAGAACACCTCATCTTAACACTGCATTGCAAAAGGTTCCTTGAATGGAAAACCGACTTGGTATCGTCATTTAGAAAGCAACCAATAACAAAGAGAACTCAACTGGCAGGGAAGAGCCAATTTACCTAATTTAGGTACACATTCCATTCTGGCTTCGGAGCATCTCAAAACTTTGTTTTAGTTTGACTCGGAATAGAGTTCAAGAAAATAAAGAAGACTTTTAAATCTTGTGGGCTTAAATTAAAGATGTGAGTAATGAACCAAAATGCCCTTAGAAGCCGGTGGTCTAAATATGCCATGTAGGATTTTGGGGGTAAAGGTTAATATAAAACGTGACATTCTTTTCGAAACAGACTAAAAAGGAAAATAAGAGAAACAAATTGAAACGGAAGATGGTCTTTGTAGTTGATTGACATAGTTGTACATTGTATTTTTCAATTCATTGCAGTTTAATTATTTTTATAGCAATTTTTTCTTTACATTGTAAATTTCTTACTTCTCTTTATTTTACACTTTCTTTCATTAAAGCACCATTTAATTGACTTTGCAGTTAAAGTTCCATACATCTTGGCGCTTAGCTACATTTTTTTACCTTTGACAACAATAATAAAGCCGTGCATATCAATGTGCAAAGTAGTAACAACAAGGATAGAAGAAATGTAAACGATATGTTTACTTGAATTGAAAGAAAAAGATGAGTCCAAAATTTGATCAAGGACAAAATTTATCATAAAAACAGTGTTGTACCAATATACGAAAAAAAGACAATCACCACTAAAGATCATGTACCTCCTTGCCCTCTCGAGATGAGAGAAAATTTTGAACTCAACAGTTGTTCAAAATCTATTCATATTCGAACTGAACATCTACATGCATATACTTCCTCATAAGCCTTACAATAAAAGATGTGAAGTTGGCTAACGTATGGCATTCTTCGTGTGTTTTGGTTTCTGAGACGACTCCGTAGATTACCAACTTCCTCAGGTTAGGGCACCTTTCCAGTAGTCCAGCTACCCAATGGGAGAACAGGTTGCCGATGACCATCCATCCAAGCTCCAAGACGACCACATTTTCCAATTGAAAAGAATCTAGCGATCCATAATGAAGTGCTGTCTCTCTGAGTTCATAGCTCAGCGATAGATGACTTAATTGAGGAAAGTAAGTGGAAATCGTCTCAATATCCACAGCCTCATCCTCATCGTCGAACACAACTCCCCATAGCCTCAGTCTTTTCAGCTTTGATGATTTTGCTATCATGTGATGGAACTTGGACCACATGATTGTGAAATTACTGACATCCACAATCTCGAGATCTTCACCACTCTCGCCAATATAAAGATGGATGACACTAACATCATCGATCTTAAGGAGTCTCAATGAATCCTTGCTGACAAGCTCAAACACCTCAAGTGTACAATCTTTCAAATGCAGCTTCTCAAGACTATCCGCTTCAAGAATGATTTTATCCAAACTAATGGCTTCAACATAGATATCTTTCAACGAATTACTTGTCAGCTCCATCGTTGCCTGCGGATCAGACATAACAATGTCTATACTAACAAGACTCAAGACCTCAACTTTTGGGCAGGCTGTGAGGAAAAGACTCAGATCTAAAGCCGATATACTAACATAACTTAGTGAAAGAGACCTCAAGCAAGGGAACTTTTGGTAACTAGGTTCAACACCCGTGATTGTATTGTGTGCAAGAGCCAACACTTCTAGCCTCTGGCGACCACATTTTTCGAGTATATTAATGTTTGGGGTAGTCCTGACATTGTAATGTAACTGGCGTAACGTTTCTCTGGTATACATTAGCCAAGCTATCACCGGAGCAGCAGAGAACTCGTCGACATCATCCATGATGATCGAAAGGCAATGCAGTCCATTAGTCTGGAAAATCGTCTGAGTTACGATTATCTCAAGTCTGCTCCTTGTGAGCTCATGATAAACAGGCCAGTCATTCGAGTTAAACATCAGTGTATGAAGATGATTCCTCCAAGCCTCTCGCCACTTCTGACAAGTAGAAGATGCAATCACAACATCTCGCGCAGCTCCAAGACGGGACAAAATGTTCCCAATCACCTCAACAGGAAGGTACTCCATACCCTCAAATACAACAACAAATTCAACAAAAGGGCCCCTAGAAAACAATGCTATATTCCAAGCAATACAATTGATCCACTTAAATCTTCAAAATACATTACAATATTACCCAAGGGATTCTTATCAAGGAAAAGGTCAACATCTGGTGAAAGATATTCATTCATAAGCTAATCAAACCCCAGATTATCAACCAAAAATGGAATATCCAGAGACCCTTTTAACTAAACTAGCAAATGATAAATCTACCAGAGACAATTTCTTGATTCCCACTATAAGTCAGCCAAAAACCCAAATCAAGAATCTGGTTTCTGAAACAATATAAGAGCATACCAAGTTAAAGTTTTGACCTTTGGGGCAATATTTGAGAAGCCAAAAATCCCATCTTTAACTCATCAACTTCCTATCCACAAACCCCAAATCAAGAATCTGGTTCCTGAAAAGACATAGAAGCACAATCAAAGTTAAAGTTTTGACCTTTGGGGCAATATTTTAGAAACCAAAAAAATCCCATCTTTAACTCAAAAAAATTCCAATCCTGAAACTCATAATCAAGAATCAGAAAGATACAAAGAGCATACAAAGTTAAAGTTTCGACCTTTAGGACAATAACAATCCCATCTTTAACTCATCATAAACAACTAAAATCAAGAATCTTAAAAAACTGATAACACAGATGATGAGATAACCAAAAAATTCAAGAATTTAACAAAAAGCTTACCACATGAATCATAGGATTATGATCATGTCCCACTGCAAGACATCAATCGATCAAACCATGAAACAACAGAGAGGGACAACAGAAGGAATCTGATTCGATTTTCTGTGAAAAAAATGGTCAAGACGGCATTGTGGGTTGGGGGTGGGGAGTGGGGCTGGGGGGACAAGACACAAACACAACAAAAAAACACACAGTAAAGTGGGTCGCACGTGAGAATCAATGTCACTATGGAACTTTCACCTAGCCAATCATCGGGGGGAGTGGCTTGGTGTATTGTTAATTTTTTTAATTTTGATCGCAATGGAATGGTAAGAATTCTTTAATTTTTATAATTTTGATCGCGATGGAATGGTAAGAATTCTTTCATTTTTAATCGAACATCTCAATTTCGTTCTGAATATAGAATCATATTTTCTAGAGAGCTTTAGTTATCCCTCAATATATTGGGTTTGTTATTGTTGTTGTTATTAGTGTTAATTACCCCTTAATCCACGATTTGACGTAAATCTGAATTTAATTTAGTCCTACTAAGAGTATCAAACAATCAATGAAATAACAACTAGAGTGCGAGTAAATTATATTTTGAATACATGGATAGATTAGAAAAATTATTATCATAGACTAAGAATAACAATTGTGTTTGATTTTGTAATGATAGATAAAGATTCTCGTATAATTACGTGAAATCTATAGTTTCCATTTTTATGTAATAAAAAAACATGTTGATCAAGTACTCAATTTTTTGATAGACAAAGTTATTCAGTATTTGTATTGACAGTTAATAACATATACATTTGATAAATAAAATATGCACAAATTGATTGAACCACTATTAGAAAACATATGACCGAATGCATATCTAATAGGTTCATATCAACTCGATAATTTTTTGTCCAAATTTATAAATATTAAAATAAATACTAAATGAAATTCAATTATTTTTGTATGTAGACTTAAAGTCATTATAAGATATTATAAATTTCAAATTTTAGATTCATCTCTATGTAAAAAAATTAGTAAAAAAAAACATACACTTGAAAGGACAAGGATAAAGAGCTATGATTGGAGGTTTTTTGTATTTTTTAAAGATAATTTTTCATTGGTGGCTTTTTTTTATTTTTTATAGAAAAGTCCAACTAAAGGAGGAAGACAAACTTCAATAAATCAGCCACAAGAATACTCTGTGAAAAATTGACAGGTTGTGAATTGTTGTGCACACTTAATTACTCATTATTATTTTTTTACTTCTACGCTCCTGCAGATAAATACTTACTCGCATCGAATATTTATATCAAATTAATATAATTTATCGTGGTCAAGTAATTTGATGAAGTGTATATATATATACTCTACTCTTTCCAGACCTCGCTTGTGTGATTGCACTGAGATTTTTGTGGGACTTTGCACTCTAATCTCCCGTAATTTTCACCCGCTTCATTAACCACTAGATTACACCCTTTGATACAAGTTAATTTAACTGTTTGGTAGTTCTGGAACTTTAGAACTCCAAGAAAATCTTTCCATTTCTGTAATATCAGTATCAGTAGATTATACAAATGTCATGACTGGCAATTTTTACATCTAATAAACACAATTTGTGTATAAGATATGGCATATTAATTCCAGGAATAAATCTTTATTTCATCCTTTGTCTGCCTAATGAAAAGTACATTATAAACATCATGTCTCAGTGAAAATCATCTCACTTTCCAGCACCATTACTGGCTGTTGTCATGAAAGACTCACCACAACCGCATTGCCCTTTCGAGTTGGGATTAATAAAAATGAACTCAGACCTGCACATAAAATGTAAAAACACGTCAAGAGTTGCTTGCGGAAGACACCAGATGAAACGGGAACAAGGTTTGGACAAGTCAAAACATCTTTATAGGATTTGTCTCAGGGCAGCAGCCCTATGTAGGGCTACGGCATCTGAGGTATCATGCTAAACAACATTTTGATTCTCTTCTGGACCCCCTGCCCCCAGAAATTTTCATCGGCAGAAACAAACACAGACAGATAGTACAACAACAACAACATACCTAGTATAGTCCCACAAGTGGAGTCTGGGGAGGTTAGAGTGTACGCAAACCTTATCTCTACTTTGCCAGGTAGAAAGGTTGTTTCCGAAAGACCCTCGGGTCAAAGAAACACAGATAGATAGTATGCTTACCAAAAAACTAACATGAACTGACAATCCAATAAACGAGAAGATAAACAAGAAGATGCAAAACTTTTGTCTCCCTCATCCAACATTAAGTCTTGACACTAGGGTTTTCTGGAGTTGATAACTTCATATTTCTCAAAACTAACCTTATAATGGCAAAACTTTCCCAGACTAATTTGCACATAAACAAACGATAATTAGACCCTCAATGACATCAGAACAGCTAATAGAGTATGTTACATAGCATTAGTATAAACTAAAGCAGACGACCACAAAACTAATTGCTGAACACCCAAAGAAAAATTATCGGCAACAGGTGGGAGTTGGATAACGCGGCACGTGAGAAAGCTACAGAGGGTTCAAAATATGTGATTACTTAAACTAGGTGTCTCCAGTCATTTTCATCCAAAAGCAAAATGAACCACTTGTGCACAAAATTAAAAGGCTTAATACCAACAATATAGAAACGGACAAGTAAATCCCTTACCTCAATTTATCATCTACAAAATCCATCTTGGTACCAATCACGTGCATCAATGCCTTAGGATCAATAAGTATTTTTACTCCCTTCTCTTCAATCAACTCATCAAATTTACCCTTCTCATCTACAAAGTTCAAAAGGGTTGTGAATAGAAATAAAACCACAACAGAAATCCATAGCATAATCAGTTTGATGATGTATAACATCATTAGCCATAGACTAATTAGTCCTGCTGATGGATTACTTTGTGAGCATAACGAGATTGAATAGATTCAAAGGAGAAAGTTCATAAAAAAAATTGTCCCCCGGGCTTGGCTCAATCGGAAAAAGTTGAAGAACAGTCACAAGTTCTAGTCTTGCGACAAGTGAACTAAATAACTGACAATTTGCAACAATATTGTCAACATCAAACGCAAAAAGAGTACAAAAGTGCTAAGATTGTCCGTGGCACTAAGCAATTTGAAGTGCGAATGTGTTTTTTTTTTTTTTTTGCATATATTTGAAGTGCGAATGTTAGTGAAGGATGGTGCAAATGGATTAAAAGATGAAACATATACATGCAATGGAAGAAAAAATTAACTGTAAACACAAAAAGACAAGTCTAAATGCATAGGAGTTAATACCTAACTTAAGTGAAACATGCAGTTAAGTTTCCAATTCAAGTTTAACAAACATTTCTTATAATTTTCTCATTCTATATTCCTAAATTCAAAAAAATTAATAATAAATATGTCACTTTGCCAATTATGTTGATTTTTTAAGAGTTTTCCACTTGAAGAGACCACAAATTGAAAGAATTGACACCCATATTAAATTTGTCAATCGGCAATAAGATAAACATAGTACTGCCTTGTTGACTGTACAGAACACCACTTGAATGACCGGGGCACCAAACCTGCATTGCACGTGGACCTAAGAGTTTACGTGTGCCTTAAATACACCTTTAAAACCACTAATTGGCAAACAAATGCAGAAGAAAATATCAAATGCAAGTTCTAGTTCCAGGACATTTAATCCACATAATAGTGCGGCAACAATTCACTTCTCTTCTATCAACCAAGTTTTGGTTGGTGCGGGAGGAGATAGGGTATTTGCATGATTTGCTTTAAAATTCGAAGGTGAAAATTGCCGTGAACTAAAATAAGTTTCAAGGCCACTCTAAAGTGAAGGATGAAAATAAGATGTAATTGAACATGATTTAAGTATCACTTTAATTTACATGGCAAAAGACTTCTTACCCAGTGAAAAAGTTCATAACAAAAATAAATTTGTCATTCTTGACATGGAGAGGACGATCTTCACTAAATGAAGATTATTTGATATGGAGAGGCCACAACAAAGGGATTTATACTGTCACGATGTGTTACAACATATTCATGAAAGAAGTGAATCAGTTTCTTATTGATCGCTGGAAACAAATCTGGAAGTCGAAAGCTCCACCAAAAGTTAGTTGTTTTCAATGGTTGGTCGCTGAAAAAGCTTGTTTGACTCGGGGAAATGTACAAAGAAGCGGATTCCAAATAGTTAAAAGGATTATATGTGTAAAGAGGAGTCAGAGACTATCAATTCATAGAATTTGTGTATAGAGATTAGAGACACGGTGTTGTTCTTTCTGTTGTAATTTTCTGGGATGTAAGCAGAGCACTCTCTTAGTGCTGGTCTTTTACATCTAATATCTTACCATTTCAAGAAAAAACTCAAATAATCCATTATGATGAAGGGAAAGTATTTGTCCTGGGTATAGTCTTTAATAACAGTAAAATCCTATGACATACAATATTGATACAGGGGCAGATCTATTATGGAGGGTGTAAACCTCAGTGGAAATTCTAATATATGTGTGTATATTACATATCCCTCCCCAGACCCTTGTGGCCAACTACATCGGAAAATGCAAGAAACTTTGAATTGGACGTAGATAGCCTTTTCGATCTTTTCTGACTTCGATAGGCATCCACTGTGTGGGACTACACTGGGTATGATGTTGCTGTTGTTTGATGGGTATCGTTAATGGAGTGCTGAAAGGGGAAAAAACACAAAACTGCGGGACATGTAAAATTATATGCACCAAAAGTAGAGAAAAAATTTGCTGGGATTGGATTCCTCCAAACTGAAATAGAAAGAATGTGCAGAATATTAGAACCATATGGTGCACATACCAAATGCTCGTAAGATCGATTGAGCAAGAAATTCAATCAAGATCCTATATTCAGTG
Source organism: Solanum appendiculatum (assembly GCA_018342035.1). Classification (NCBI taxonomy): domain Eukaryota; kingdom Viridiplantae; phylum Streptophyta; class Magnoliopsida; order Solanales; family Solanaceae; genus Solanum; species Solanum appendiculatum. The sequence goes on from JAGDQO010000642.1 coordinate 688,880, forward strand.
GTTAAAGGAGGAGATCTTTATTTCTAAAACATGTCGAGATGTACGGCTTATCAATCATTAAGAACTAAAGTTACATTTGGAGAAATAAGGTAAAAAAGTGAATTACAAAAAAGGAGATATCTTGTTTCTTGTCTAACAAAAATTGTGAAATCATCAAATGGGCCTTAATCAGGGTGATTGAAATAGAAAACAAATCATCCTTAGCAAAAGTACATCAATATTAATTACATTCTAAAAACCCTAGTTTCATATGGATCGCGAGAATGCTGATAAGAGAAAACTCAGATGGTGCTCACCTTGTTTAGTCGAGAGGTCCTTTCTAGTGGTCTGATAGATGATAGGAGTGTGGTTGCAGGCTGTGAAATCCTTGGTGCAATGTGTTCATTTGAGGTCACCAACCTCGTTTTTATCACCAAACCTCCGGGATATCGTTCACGTTGTTGCATGTCTCGTCAATTAATACTATGTTATTTCCAAATAATATACATCATGCTACCTCCCCTTGAATATGCCGTATTAATTCATCCATCACCAAGGCAAATGAAAACATACTAAGAGTTGATCCCTAGTGCAATCCCATCTCGACTGGAAAGCGTTTCGAGGAGGAGAACATATGCCCCAATGAGGAGATGCGAGAGGTTAGTAGTGATAGGTGATAGATCAAAGGAGAGAGAGGGGTAAACCGAGAAACAATTGGGGAGAGGTGATTTGACATGACACTACACATCTTCATCTCACCGAGGACATGACCCTAGAAAAAAAAACATAAAGGTCGAGAATTAGGGTAGAGGGTTAGTAAACAATCGAGTGATTTCTCTATTTTCTGTGGGAGAGCATGGTTCTAGCTTAGAGCACCTTATTTGATCCCTCTTCTACTTATCAGTATCACTATTAGTATTGTATTATTATTTACTCTTCAATTATATCACTATTGTTGTTACTAGGGTATCGGGCGCGGATTCCCGAATCCGGTAACTTTTGTATACCCTATATTTATATTGAGAAATCCATTAAATATATAAAAACCATTTGTTTATGGTAACAAAGTAAGCTCTTGGTCTAGAGGCGGAAATGGGACTTACTTAATCTTTATTTCCCGCCTTTCCCCTTGGGCACATACAATAAAGTTTTTTTTTAATTTAAGATAGATGAGAACCATAAACTTTAAATCTTGGATCCGCCTCTACCAGTAGAGTAATTTTTCATGGATTTTGTCATCTCGTCATGCATTTATTATTATGCTACTTTAAGATGTAACCAAGCTCACAAAATATAATGGTTGTGAGGTGATAAAAACGAGGTTGGTGACCTCAAATTAACACATTGCACCAAGGAATTTACAGCCTGCAACCGCACTCCTATCATCTATCAGACAACTAGAAAGGACCTCTCGACTAAACAAGGTGAGCGCCATTTGAGTTTTCTCTTATCAGCATTCTCGCGATCCATATGAAACTAGGGTTTTTAGAATGTAATTAATATTGATGTACTTTTGCTAAGGATGATTTGTTTTCTATTTCAATCATCATCTTGTTTCCCTAATTAATGCCCATTTGATGATTTCACAATTTTTGTTAGACGAGAAACAGGATATTTCCTTTTTTGTAATTCACTTTTTTACCTTATTTCTCCAAATGTAACTTTAGTTCTTAATGATTGATATGTCGTACATCTCAACATGTTTTAGAAATAAAGATCTCCTCCTTTAACTACTGAATATAGGATCTTGATTGAATTTCTTGCTCAATCTATCTTACACTCATTTGGTATATGCGCCATAGGATTTTAATATTCTGCACATTCTTTCTATTTCAGTTTGGAGGAATCCAATCACAGCAAATAGTTTCTCTACTTTTGGTGCATATAATTTTACATGTCCCGCAGTTTTGTGTTTTTTCCTCTTTTACGTTGGCCAAGGATAAATTCCAACGTAGCAGAATCTTTTGCTCCGAGTTATCTGATTTGCTTTCTGTGATATAATTTATTTAAGATACCACATTATCCACCCAATATAATTTACTTTCTTAAGTGCCAGAGCTATCCAAGGAGGGCAGCATAAACCTCTCTTCAAATGAGCAACAACTTAATGCTTCAACAATATCTAACCATTAATGAATGTGAAACTCACAAAAAATTGTATGTGATACTCATATTCTGTTTGCACCTACTTTCTTTTATGATGTCCTTGTTCCCTAAATCATTCCATATTTTCCTACTAGTTCTAGATAATTCTTGGCTTGGGAAAAAACAAAGAACTTAGACCACACAACGTGGTAAAAATAACCATAATAGGAAAAAGTTAAATTCTTACCTCAAGCATCAATATCTTAAGCTATAGTAATACACAAATTCCCATTTCTAAATCTTCCATGTTTAAGTGTTTCACGTCTGTGAAATCCACAGAATAGTTTCAGTGGACTCCATGATGAAGTAAAATTTAATTCAGAAATGTTGCACAAAGTCCCTTTTGTTTCCACTTTTTTTCAGCATTTGTTTTTAATTTCTTTAGTGCTTTTCTTTGAGAAGGAAGTGGCAAAGGTGTTACCTGATAAAACTTCATTCAAGTTCTTCAAAGTTATTTACATCATACCACTAGAATAGCCCATTAGCCAACTTCTTTATTCCTCTACTCTAAAACAAAAGAAAAAACAGATGGCAATATTCCAATTTGACGATCATCACAAATTTGAAGCTTTGAAGCCTTGAACGAAGTTACACATGAATTAAGTCATTAGTCTTGTAATAACTGAGGAAAGAACAATTTTAGAGGGGTTGAAAAGGGAGCTAGATAAGTTGACTTTGGCCCAAGAGATTAGTTGGAAACAAAACTCGAGGGTGTTAATGGTTGGAATTTCGACGATTGAGAGGTGACTTAGTTCCCAAGGTTTCTGGCCACTCTACATAGGCAAGTCACTCCGGTGGATAACCCCGATGCTCTATGGTGGAGTTTGGGGAATAATGGAGTTTTCTCTGTTAAATCTTTTTATGAGAAACATCTGATTATGGAGGAGGACGTGTTTCCATGTGATGCAATATGGGTATCGCAGGTGCCAAGGAAGGTGTGCTTCTTCTCTTGGCTAGCAGCTAGAGGGGTGATTTTGACAGCAGAAAATCTTACAAAGCGGAAGGTTGTGTGTGTCAATTGGTATTACATGTACAAGGAGGAGAGTGAAGAAGTGAATCATCTTCTCCTACCGAGTTTTTTTACCATGAGGCCATGGTGGGGGACATATTACAATGGTTTGGAACCTCTTGGGCAATGCCAAAAATTGTGAAAGAATTGATGTTTTGTTGGAAAGTCGTAGGGCATGGAATATGGTTCCTCTTGTGTGGGTTGTTTGGAGAGAGAGAAATAGGAGAGCTTTTGAAGAGGTAGTATAGAGTTTTACTCAGTTGAGGAGTAGCCTCCGGTTACTTATTTTCTTTTGGAGAACCCATAAAGCTCCTTGGTGTATAAAAGAATGGGTGAATTTTGTAGAGAATCATGTATTGTAGATTCTTTACTTTTTGGTATACCCCTTGTATACGGCCAGCTCTTTGGCCACGTTTATGAATGAGATACATTTACCTTGTCAAAAATAAAACATCTGTCTTTTTTCTGTTTCTTCATCATGTAGCTCATTAGTTGATACCCGACACTAGTATACCCGAATGAAGCTTATGCCTCGAAATTCAAATGCATTTAAGCTCAAAAAGAACAAAGCTGTAGCAAGGAGCATATTATTAGCCTAACTTTGCTCTGCCAATACTAATTAAGCAGATCAAGATGCTCCAATTTTCTAATAGATTGTTAGCATCAAGATGCTTCTTAGCATTTATTTTAGAAAGATTAACCATATTATCTAATAACCAGACAGAGACGCACACAAAAGTTTCAATCTATTTTTTTATAACGATGTGAAAATGCTACATAATGAGTACACTTTCCCCTACTTTACTGCAGATGGACCTACCAGGCCCAAATGTTTATGCAATTATGACAGAAGAACAACAGTATAAATTTCTCAAACTGTTGGCCAAGGTGATCAGTAAAGATTATGAATTTGGGAGTGCATTCCAAGAGGAAAGCTGGAGTATCGTAAGTAACCAGATGAAGAGAATGAATCCACACTTTTCAGTTGATCATCTGAAGGCAAAACTAAGAATTTTCATGAGAAAATACTGGTTATTTTCAACTTTGTTGGCCAGACGAGGAGTCCAATGGGATAGAAGGACTAACTCAATGGCATATGCCCGTCTAGGGGTGTGGATATCATATTCCTTGGTAAGTGTTGCTTTCTGCTTCATTACTTCTTTTTTTTTTTCAAACTGATAACTTTGTCTATATATGTTAGAATCCAAATCTTACAAGAGTTGTAGTAAGTAGTAACCCCATATTTACAAAGTACTACCTACATCTATGATTCTATGACCCTATGTCTATAATGAGTCTAAAACATCAATAATAGAGACAGGATCATTTAAAAGTAACTGATCACACCAAAAACACAGTAGCAGGATGCAATTGAGATTAATATGTTGCATATTGTTGTCTATGCTCTCAAAACACCTAGAATTCCTCTCCTTCCATATTGTCCACCAAATGCTTGCTGGGACTATCCTCCACCTGCCTCTATTCTTGGCCAACAAACCAGCTTGTTAAGGCCTCTGTTGCTGGTATAGGGAACAGAGACATCATATAAGTTGGCAAGGAATCTAACACAGAGTTGATGAGGGTTAATCTACCCCCTAGTGATAAGTATTGTCTTTTCCACCTTGCCAATTTCTTCTCACATTTTTCAACCACATTGTTCCAGATTTCCTTAGACTTTGATTTTGCTCCTAAAGGCATACCCAAGTACACAGTTGGCAGGAGAACCATATCAACGGCAACATTCATCAACAATGAAATGTTTTTTTTTTTTTGAAAATTATTTCTCAAGGAGTATATATCGTACTTGGCAATTATAGTAAAGGAACTACTGATCACAGACAAATTTTTCAAAACTCAAGTGGCCACTAGCTTCATGTCTGCTATTAACTATATTCCTTGTTTAACAATAAGGATAGAAAAACTTTTAAGTGTTCCAGTCCACTTCAACTCACCAATTTTACATGCCAATTTATTTTGCAGGATTATCCAAAGGGAAACCAATTCCGTTACGAAGGCATTAAGCCAACGCTTTTTGATGCCATGCGTGACGTCTGTGAAGCGGGAGTTGCAATAGATTGATGAGCAATGTTACACAAGTTTCTTCTTAAGCTGAAAGGTGTAATACAGTCATGTGAAGCTGTCTGCCAGAGTTACATCCTTAATCATATTCAGTCCAGTCTAAACACTATTTTCTGTTACTTCACCATCTGAGTTTATGCAAACTACATACAGAGGCGGACCCACATGTTAATGTGAGGGTGCACGTGCACCCGTTAACTTTGGAAAAATTATGTATATATATGGATATATACCTAGAGATATGACATATATTTTATTAGGCATCTTAAAATACTAGTTGATTGGGTGCACTGGTTTAAATGACGCACATTTCTGCTCTCCTAGGTGAGGGACTTGGTTCGAATCCCATTTATAGTTTATTTTGTTTCTTTATTTGTTTTTATCTGAGAAGCTTAAAAGTATTGAATAAAAGAAGGGGGCTGACTAGTTTTAAACTTGCGACTTCATGGTGCAAAGTGAAGTTCAAAACCATCACTCTCCAAAGCAAAATTTATGTAGAAGACTCATTTAATTTATATTTATACGTTAGTACATTAGTACATTAGTTCATATCTCTATGTTTAATAAAGTTATCACAAGAATCAGCACTGGGTGACAAGCTTTAACTAACGTGCATTAGTCTTTGGTGGTGCACCCGTCGTCTTAAACTAAATATGTGTAGTCTTTTAAATCTTATGATCTTAAGCTTGCCGTGTAGAATGCTAAAATTGGAATAACTTACTAAATATAGAAAAAAGCACTCTTTTCGGGACATACCAAAAAGAAAAGTAAGACACTTAAATTGGGATGAGGGAGTATTACTTGTCTTTTGACACACTTTGATGGTATATCCGCCTAGCAGTAGGACAATATCAACCAAATTTGACAAATTGGCTCCAAAAGATTACCACATAAGTCGAACACATATTTACTTAATCCACTGCTTCCGAATCAAACCAGGTAATACATTTGCAAAAGCAGTTACATATTCTGAACCTCTTGACTCTAAATGCTCGATTCACCTCGATTTCTTTAGCTCAATGCTGCTGTATATGATGGATATAGAAACTAGGCTGGATTGTAACTTTTAAATATATCCAGCAATCAATTTGATGCTAGCTTTATATACAAATTACCTAATAAAAAAAATGCTCAATTCGCCTCAGGTAACCTACGCCAAAGGTCCAATATATCTAACAAATTTTGGCCCAAAAAAAAAAGTGAAATACAGTACTTTACTTGTCATGTTTCGCTTCTCGAGAATCAAAGTGTATTGACTTTGACCTAACATTTTAAGGTACATATTTCCATCATACTAATATGATAAAAAAAAAATTGCGACTATAGAATTGATCGAATTCGATTAGTTATAATGAATAGGAATTTCACGGTAAATTCATCTATATAAATATGATAACAGTATTAAAAAAATATGATACTTACCGGCGTAATTGAGTGTATAGGATAAGCCGTTGCATCCACGAGCTTTAACACCGAGCTTAAGGAAAGGACGCTGCCGTTGCTGAAGGAGATTGCTAATTCGAGCAGCGGCGGCGTCCGTAATAGTTATTGCTTGCCGCCGGACTGAATTTCCGATTCTCTCCGCCGCCTTTGCCAGCACCGGCGACACCATCGATCCGTTCTGTAGGTTCTTCACCAACGCAAATGGACCTGTTTTTCGTTTTTCTCTTTTGTTTTTTTTCGGGTTTTTGTGTTTGTACAACTTTCTTTTTGAAAAATTTGGGCTGTAAATGTAGTTTTCTGAAATTTCTGGGGTGTGTTGCACAAGAAAAATTAGAGTATATTATAAGATGGATTGTTCGGATGATAATTACAAAAAGATGCAAGCTCGGAAGAAAAAAATGTAAAAATATATTAGCAACTGTCATAGAAAGATGTTTTTTTTTTTGTTTCCATCCTATCGTCATAGGAAGATATTCATACTTCTCTCACATATGAAAATATAAAATTCAGACCCATACAACAAGTTAAGAAAAACAAAATCATGTTTAAACTTTAATAGTCATAAGTTTATATTACGTAGATCAATGTGATAGAGGTGTTTTATGTATAATACATCTTTTATTTTAACATGTCCTATGCAATACAATTCAAAATAATTAAATCATTGTATTATGAATATGAGATGGCTATATTAAAAGAATTTCAATATAAATGGTGAATGAGGTGAAATCCACACTAGGCAAATAGATTAATCAGATTAGGATATGTGGCTGAATCGAAATTGGAGAGACGTGGGTCCTTCTTACCTCAGTTCAAGAGAATTTTGGATCGTAGGATCCCTCTCAAGAAACAAACCACTTTAGGTGGATTAGTTAGTTTCGAGTCAAACATCAACTTGTCCAATCAACCTCGAGCTCAATGTCAGAGCTCAGACACGTGCTACTAAATAGCGTCGTCATAAATTAGTGTGTGGTCTTTTCACATCATGCAATATACTTGACTTTTGACCTATAAAAGAGTCATCCCAAAAAAAGAGAAGGACACGTTTAGATATTGAGAATTCTTTTCGAAAATATTACTAGTTTCAAATTTTAGAGATATAGGCAAAAGAAAATAAGCATGATCTATCTAGGCAAAAGAAAATAAGCATGATCGATCTTAATCTACTTTGCTTTTAACTTCTTTTTATAAATTTTATTGTTAATCAAAATAATCAGTTTTGTTTGATAAGCATGTAATTTCATGATCTATTATTATATTCTTTGTAATTTCAATTTATGATTCAATTGACATGTTTTCAGCTAATCAATAAAAAAATAAAAAAACTTAGCCATCATTACATTTCATATGAGTATAATTTCACATTCTTCCAAAATAATATTTTAGTAAAGAACATAGACATTATGAGAAATAAATCATCTTAACCCTTGAGAGAAAAAACATTTATTTATTAAACAAAGAAATTACTTACTAAATTAATAACCATATATCAAAATAATTTTAAAAATTTATGGTGGAGGAGGTGAAGTAGATTCAAGATCCTGCACAATATTTAATGCTGGATAACTAAAATATGTCACATATTTCATTCCTATAGAAATTATGTTGGGTTCGAAAGTGATTATGGCGTCATACGAAAGTTTATAATTGCAAATCATATGATGATAGATTATACAACATATTAAGAGACATAATATTATCATATGATATGACCAATTGACCTATATAATTAAAAACTAATTAAAAACATATAAACTGTAGAGAGAAAATCTCCCCATAAACTAAACTCTTAAACGTTTATATTGTGGATGTTCTTGTGTTCTTCATATGAGAAGAGGGGTATTCAATTTATACAGTTCCAAGTTTCTCCTTTAAGGAAGAAATAAGCCAAATATGGAAAAGAAATATATTTTCCTTTTAGAAAAATAAAAGCAATTATGGTAATGCTTTAACTTTTCTTTTAGGAAAAAACAAAGCTTAAAATAAGGTGAGAAAATCAGGGCAAAACCCTAACAAATCTCCCCTTTTGGCTGGATTTTCTTGACAAAACCTTGATCCGCCTTCTTCAAATGTATGATAATCTTCGTTCTTCACATAGTCTTCATCACTACTGCTTGCCATGGTTAAAAACAAGGTTTAAAATATATGGGTTAAAAATGGTTTTAAAATATTTTATTTTTATTTTTAAAAATTGCAGCAACAGGAATGTTGAAAATATACTTTAAATTTCTTCTCCACATGTAGTTGGACAAAAGTCTTCTTCATCATCAAATTTGTTGCAAATTGATTTGAAACCACTTGAATCTGTCTTCAACTTCGTTCCACTGGATCTTTAAACCATGTGCTCTGATACCACTTGTTGGTTTCGAAAGTGATTATGGCATCATACGGAAGCTTACAATTGCAAATCATATGACGATAGATTAGACAACATATTAAGAGACATAATATTGTTATATGATATGACCAATTGACCTATATAATTAAAAACTAATAAAAAACATATAAACTGTAGAGAGAAAATCTCCCCATAAACTAAACTCTTAAACGTTTACATTGTGGATGTTCTTATGTTCTTCATATGAGAAGAGGGGTATTCAATTTATAGAGTTCCAAGTTTCTCCTTTAAGGAAGGAATAAGCCAAATATGGAAAAGAAATATATTTTCCTTTTAGAAAAATAAAAGCAATTATGGTAATGTTTTAACTTTTCTTTTAGGAAAAAATAAAGCTTAAAATAAGGTGAGAAAATCAGGGCAAAACCCTAACAAAACTATTGGTTCTTTAACCTTATAATCATTTAAAAAATAATCACATCTATGTACTTGTCCATAAACCACATCAAGATCATAATCTGCTGTCATATACTCTTTATCATTTTTAATTTCACCATATGCACTTTTAAGAGAATTAATTCCAGCTTGGAAGCAACCAACACACTCATTTAGTGCTGATTTTAGGTCATGATCAACAATTTTTGGGTCATTGAGTATTTGTTTCATGTACTTGGGGGGGAAATGTAGATATTTTTAGCATGTGTATAGTTATATTTAATAGCATTAATTATTTTTAATATTTTTAATATATCTTATTTTGGAATTATTTAGAATATATTTAGAAAAAAAAAGAATTATTGACCTCTAATTTGATTCTTTGTGAGATTTTGTTTTTGATTATGGAAAGGTAGTAAAAGAAAAGGTAAGTAATAAGTAAAATTGGAATATGCCATTAATGGGATTTTGCCATTTAGAAATTTAGGGAGGGGTCATTATTTCTATTCGATAATTTTGATTTTTAAAAATACTTCGTTGTTATTCTATTAAATTAAATTGGTATTTCTAAGTACATGTGAATTGTATACATGAATATACACTTCGATATAGTATTTGATATTTTATTTTTTAATAAATATTAAATATCATATCAAATTCCAATTTTTTTAAAAAAGAAAATGCATATGAAATACATTATATCGAGTCTTAGCACATGAACTCTCGATTTAAAAATAAAAATCATTTTTATTTTATATTCCTCATGAAACGAGAAAAATAAAACTTCTAGTACTTCCTTCAGATGAATTGCATTAGTTGGTTACAAGAAAATACTACCAAATGAAATGGTAAAGTATTATTTCATTTTTAATAAGAATTTTGATCGAAACTTAGATATAAAATTGTCTTGATTAAAAAATATGTTTTAATACATTACAAATTCAAATCGATAATTCAGACCTTAATATAAACATCAAACATCGAGTAAGAAATCAAAATCGATACAAAAATGGTGTCTCCAGTCTAGTGATGGCAATGGGGCGGTGCGGGGCGGGTTGAGCTTAACCCGTAAAAATTATAATCCGCCCTGCTCCGCTCTGCATAGCATTTTTTTTCATTTTCAATCTGTTCCACCCTGCCCCGCATAAAATTTTAAATATTTACCTTTTCTAGTTAAGTTTGATACTAAAAATAAAATTTATAAAAAATAAATTCATTTTCATTAAGTTGTATTATTAATTTAATAGATAATGACTTAAAATTTTATTTTTTAGAGGTCAATTGGGAAGCATATAAGAAATTGTATTAGTTTTGATTGAACCATTTCCATTTACTATCTTAAATATTGTAGTAACTTTAAAGAAACTATCTATGTATAATGCCCTATCACTCTTATAAGTTATAACATGTAAAAAGTTAAAATTAAATTTGAACCCGCATAAAATCATATAGATCCGCAATCCGCTCCGCCCAACATTAGATTTAGAAAAAATCGCTTCAACCCTCCCCGCATCCCTCCCCGCCCCACACAATCTTAAACCTGCCCCGCCCCGCATACAGGGGCGGACCTACATGGCTGCTAGGGGGTTCACCTGAACCCCCTCGACAAAAAATTACACTGTATATATAGGGTAGATTTTCAATATTTTTGTATATATACTAATTTTGAACCACCTCAACCATAGAAGAGAGATAACCCATTTATATTTTTTATATTCCGAACCCCCTGAGTGAAAATTCTGGATCCGCCACTGCCCGCATAGCCTTAAATCTGCCTCGCCCCGCATCTGTTCCGCCCTGCCCCATTGCCATCCCTAGTCTCCACAAAATGACAATACATACTAAAGTACCAATCAAAAGCATGGCACAGGTGTCTTGTATCTTAACATGTCACCATCTTCTTCTTTTTTTAGGTAATGTTAGTTTTTTCAATTCCAAATATTAATTATTTTAACTAGCTGAATTTATTTCAATATATGTGGTGTTTTGAAAGTATAGGCACATTGACATCGATAAAAAAACATATTTAAAATATAAAGTCTATGATTTTTGAACTGTTATCAATTGAAACATAACTGCCTTAGTTATTGAGTTCATAATTAAATATTCGTATAGTTTTTTTAAAAAAAATACAAATAAAATATATAAATAATTAAGATATAAGCAACTAAGCAAAAACTACTTAATTCAAGCGAACCGAAAGTATTACTCGCTCCTACCGGTAAGAAGACCAGCCATAGGATGAGGAATAGAAAATATAGCCGTTTGGAGCGAACCAAATTTGTTATATCCCTTCTTTTCTTATAAGAAACATACAAAAGGCGCAATAAGTAAGAAAACTAACAAAAGGTGATGTAGATAGATATTCTTATCATTAATAATATTCTAATATCTTTTTTTTAGAATATATGCAAACCTTAAAAGTCGCTTTAACACCTAATGTTTTTGGATATGAATAAACTTCAAGTTGTTTTTCAATGAATTTATTGGTTAGAATGTTTAATAAATTACACTGTAAATACAATATTTGGTACCTTTAGCTACCAACAATTAGGTAAATAAGAGAGTTATTCAAATATCACATTCAATAAAAATCTAATCTTGATTTTCGAGGTTATTATTCAAATTAGATAAATACTTATATATACTCAAATTCCACATTAACCCAACCAATTTAATAGTAATTAGAAACTTAATCATAATTACGCGGAAGCTGAACTTATGAAAGATACATGTATAACGTATTTCTTCTCAAATATATTTATTTTAAAAAGTTTAAAATGTGAGATCTTATATTTATTTTTTATGTTCGATAAGGTAAATTGAAGGAAATAAAACAATTCAATAATATTTTTGTCATTTAATCCAATAACATTCCATTAGATAAGAACAAATTTGATAAAGAGAAAAAGCTAAATTGATTCTAAAGCAAATTCATGTGAATGAGAGTAATAGTTTTGGTAGAAAGTGCAAAGATATTTTTCTCAAAATGGGCTAAAGGGTCAAACACAAACAAGATTTGGCCCTTCTCCTACTATTCCCCTTACAAACTAACAAAAAATGCAAAAAGGGAAATTGCCAACACTTCTCCTAGTCCTACTCTACTTTGTGAGCTGAATACAACACCAATACTAGCCAAAACTCCTTTCTTTCTCTATATTTCTTCAAAATTTCAAAGAATTTCTGCAATTCTTCGATCAAGAATCCTGCAATTCTCTTTTGGGTTTCTGTCTCTTCAATTTCAGGTACCAGTTTGTTTCTTCCTCTCTCCATTTCTTGTTTTTTTTTTCCACAGTTTTTAGGTGAAGTGTTAGGTTTGCCATTGTTTTGAGAATCTTGATACAATCTATACAATTGTGTGGTGATTTATTCTTATGGGGTTTGTGTAATGCTACTTAATAAAGACTGTATTTTTTTTTGGGTTCTTCTATTGCATTTTGTCAATTTGTACAATTGTGAGGTTCTTTGTTCTTATGGGGTTGTTTCTTTGTGGGTTTGTGTAATGTTACTTAATAAAGACTGCTTTTTTTTCTTCTTCCTGCTATTGAATTTTCTCAGTCTATACAATTGTGAGGTTCTTTATTCTTATGGGGTTGTTTTCTTTTTGGGTTTTTGTAATGCTATTTGATAAAGAATGCATTTTATTTCCTGCTATTGAATTTTCTCAGTCTATACAATTGTGAGGTTCTTTATTCTTATGGGGTTGTTTTCTTTTTGGGTTTTTGTAATGCTATTTGATAAAGAATGCATTTTATTTCCTGCTATTGAATTTTCTCAGTCTATACAATTGTGTGGTTCTTTATTCTTATGGAGTCAATTTCTTTTTGGTTTGTGTAATCCTACTTGATAAAGATTGTCTTTTTTCTTCCTGCTATTGCGTTTTCTTCTAATTTCTGCTCTGCTGCTATTTGGGCTGTGTTAAACTTTGTGCTGTATTATACTCACTAAATCTGAATTGTGGCACAGTTTTGGAGTTTGGTAACACATGTGTGTCGGTAAATTTAGATTATTGAGGACTAGAACCCCTTTTATAGCTACCAGTTACAAGCTTCCTTTAAACAATGTGCGCTGCTTTTTCCTGTTTTATTGATTGGCAGGTGCTTAAAGAAAAATTTGGGCTGGAACTTGAGATATTATCTAGGAGGTCGATTATATTTTTTCTGGATTAATCAGAATAGTTTGAGTTTTGAGTGTGGGAAAATTCTGTTATGGCTACTTGTACGTCAGCTGTGTTTATGTCTCCTGATACGCGACGGTCACGAGGGGTATTGACTGTTCTTGGTGGTAGACTTTGCCCCTTGAAAATTCAAGATGAGAAGATTGGATATCTGGGCGTTAACCAAAAGGGTACCTCAAGTTTGCCTCAATTCAAATGTTCAGCCAATTCCCACAGTGTCAATCAGTATCAAAACAAAGACCCCTTTCAAAATCTACATCCCGAAATTTCTATGCTCAGAGGCGAAGGTAACAATACAGTGACTACCTCTAGACAAGAAAGTTCAAGTGGAAATGTCAGTGAGAGCTTGATGGATTCATCAAGCTCGAACAATTTTAATGAGGCCAGAATCAAGGTTGTTGGTGTAGGAGGTGGTGGATCAAATGCAGTTAATCGCATGATTGAGAGCTCTATGAAGGGTGTAGAGTTTTGGATTGTGAACACTGATATCCAAGCAATGAGGATGTCACCTGTAATGCCTGAGCATAGACTACCAATAGGTCAAGAACTCACAAGGGGACTTGGCGCAGGCGGTAATCCAGATATAGGGATGAATGCTGCCAATGAGAGCAAGCAGGCCATTGAGGAAGCAGTTTACGGCTCAGACATGGTTTTTGTAACTGTAAGTTCAACCTATGTAATAACTTTATTGGAAAAAGAAGTTTTGGGTTATATGAAATACACTTTATTCTTTCCTTTGTTTCGTTTCCCCTCTCATTTGTCAGAAACTTAGATTTCGTATACTATTGTATAGGAACTTCAAATTTTTCTTTCTTTTATAGTAAATCTAAGTATCTTCTTTTCGTGAGACACTACCTTCCTAAGTTGCTCAGACCCTTCAGTTTCGATTCCGCACCCGCGTTGACACGATGTGGGTGTGGGTGTGGGATCTGTACCGGATATTGTCAATCGATTTTGGGTATTTTGACCAAAATCGACGGAGAAATTTGGGACAGATACAATGATTTCTATAATCAAAACAAAAGCTAAGGTGAAATTGAAGAAAATGGAATGCCTTTTATATCGAAATTTCTATGTCAGTCTTTTTCCTTATATCTCCTTTTGGGATTCTCCTCTTGATCAATATTTTCTCATCTGAATACCTTATAAATTTTTCACATAATATCTCATAATTTAGACATGTAACCCTATATTTAGATATTTGAATTATTTTTAGTCGAAACCCCACATCTGTATCCTTACTTGGATCCATGCTCCCGTATCTTAAAATTTAGACCATGGAGGATCCGACATCTAGATCCACACCCATATTGGACACCCACACCCGAATCTGAGCAACTTAGCTTCTTTCTGTCCATTGGGCAGAGCAGTTGAATTTTTTTTTTCTAGTTATAGTACCAGATTGAATTGGTTAAATAACATGCAGAATTCCTATGTTAAATGTAACTTTATGTAATGAAGTGCAGTTAAAGTATACTCACTTAAACTTGGCAACGCTCTTCCTCCCACCCCGTTTGCAAAATTTCTGAGCTCTTTCCCTAGCCCATAAAGACACTTGATACAGTAAAGGATGACTGTTGGAGGAAAGTACACCTTAAATATGCTTTTTATAAACAAAGTTCAGTGTCCTTGGTGCTCATTAGAAAGATAGGTGTCACATTAGTCTGCTCCATCCCTTACAGCTTCTCTGATCTACCAACTTGAAAATGCTAATATGCAACCTTAAGCGTGTCTGACTGCCTATTGCCTTCGTATTGCATAAGCTAAAGGGTTGAGGAGAATTAGTAGAGGAAGGAATCATTTAGTTTTTGATATAAAACACAAGTATCTTAACAGCCATTAACACTACCAAAATAAATTTGAAGTATCTATTAATGGCTATTAATAGGCATTTTGTATGTTTCTATGATTATGATTCTTTCAATAATTTTCTAAATATCTCTAACTTGTGACTTTTACGTACTTTTTTTTTAGTTTCAAAAGATCTAATTGGTCACAATATTTTTTAAAGAATCAATATTTAAATTAACACCGAAAATTATATGCTTTGCCTTTCGTGCTTCAAACCGTACCTTTCATTTCGGAAAGGAGGGAGAATTGTATATAGTATTATTTTGTGAGGCAATGAGAAGATATTTCTAGTAACATAAGTTTCCAAATACGTGTGTAAATTAGTATTCTTAGTTTAAAAGGAAAGGGTTGATACCAAGCAAAAAGGATCATTAGGTGAATCGGGAGCTGGAGAGAATAAATTGTGTTATGCTTAGCTTTTACAATTGCAATCAGAAAGTTGTTTCTGATTTATCTGATAGGACAAAAATAAATGATATTTCATGAGGAAGGATCTGGCGTATTGTATCATCCTTGCAAAGAGTTGATAAACTTTCAAAACAAAGCATGCTTAATTGAATGAGAGGATATATTGGTACCAACCTACAAGCGTAAACGGATGGTAACTAAAATGGTGCTTGTAGTATGACTAGATCTTAGTTTCAACAAAGTCCAATACCAAGATATTTTGAACTTCAAATGATTTCCGGAAGTCACAATTAAGTTACTTAATGTGAAGAGACATTTTTTAGCATACTCATAAAAAAAAGGATGTTGTACCCAAGAATGTAATTAAAATTTCTCCCTTGGCCTTTTGGTTCCAAGACTTTGTCATATTGCATTAGCCTTATTAATCATCAACATGGTACTATAAGCATCCAAGAAGGGCATCATATAGTACGCCATAAAAAAAATAAGAAGTGTATACCTACCCTTCATTCGAGATGGTATCAGGCCATTTCTTGGCGTAGGAGAGGAATCTGATCTCCCGTTCTTTTGGTTTTCGTGCCATGCTTATTATCCTTGAGAAGGAGTCCTCCCCTCTTAATATGGTATAAATGTCATTCAATCAGTTTTGTCAAAGGCGTGCTTATGAAAAAATGCTTAAGCCCTGAAGCGAGGCTCAATATGTTGAGCGCTTAATGTGCCCTTTAGTGTTTTCATCAAGGTTCGAAGACATACTTTTTCTTGCCAATGAGCCTCTTCCGAAGAGGCGACACTAAGCCGTTGATATTTCACTTGATCATTTTTTTTTCAATTTCCTTGTTCATATGTTTGTTATTCATGCTTATAATTATCAATCTTGGACTCTATATATATATATATATATATTTGTATGTTTCTCCCTTTGCGCCTTGTTTCATTAAACCCCACACCTTATTTGTGCTTAAAGCCCCAATGGACCTTAGATCTTTTTTGTGCTTTTTGCTTTTGATATCACTGCATTCAATACGAAGGATATATTTGCTTGAAAGTGCTGTAAAGCTAAATGTGGGATGATTACGTGTTGTTATATGTGAATTAAAATTCCTCACATATCTTTAGACTTTCCAGAGGCTTTATTCTCTCACTTTTTGTTCCTTCCTCATATGTGGGCTCCAACATGCTATGTGCAGGCTGGAATGGGTGGAGGAACAGGGACTGGTGCGGCTCCTATAATTGCAGGAACTGCCAAATCAATGGGTATCTTAACTGTTGGTATCGTTACAACCCCCTTTTCTTTTGAGGGACGAAGAAGAGCAGTTCAAGCCCAAGAAGGAATTGCAGCTTTGAGAGAAAATGTTGATACTCTGATTGTCATTCCAAATGACAAATTATTGACAGCTGTTTCTCCATCAACTCCAGTAACTGAAGCTTTTAACCTGGCTGATGATATTCTTCGGCAAGGAGTTCGTGGTATTTCTGATATAATTACGGTAAGTTTGTTGAGTTTGTTGGTCACAGTCTTATCTTTCATTTTCTGTTTTCTGCTTGCATAGTGCCTATGATCCTAAGTAAGCATTTGCCTGATAATGCTTTACGTCTAGGATCTTACTTTCATATGCATCACCGGGATGTGTTATGTTTGTTCTTTTCTTTGAAGGGAGATCATAAGCTATACACAGGTGAAGTATAAATCTCTATATTTCCTCGCGCCTTAGTGTAAAACAAAGATGTATAACAACAAAAATAGCAACATACCCAGTGTAATCCTACAAGTGGGGTCTGGGGAGGGTGATGTGTCCGCAACCTTACCCCTACCTTGTGAAGATAGAGAGGATGTTTCCGATAGACCCTCGCCTCATGATAAGGTAAAAATCATTGTAGTAAATATAAACGATGCAATTGAAAGTTAGAACTGATCTTACATGTGTTTAAGAAAGATAGGAGAAATAAGAACTAAGAATTGGTTACTCCACCACGCTTTGCCAATCTAAGGATTTGTATCGAAATAGATTAGGTGTTAAATGATACCTTATGTATTTCGGATGGAATATATAAAAAGCATATGCATTTTTTATGGAATAATTTAGTTACAGGTCTAAAGTGTATTAGGGAGCACAATATTAAGTTGTAATGTATGCACTATGTGAATTTAGTGTTACTGGGCATACAATTGTGATATTGCTTAAAAGGAAATCTTGAAAATAACACTGAAAGTGATGAAGATGATGCCAAAAAAGGGAAGTAATTAGTTTAACAACTTTAATCAAGTTAATCAAGGTTAAAAAGTAACAATAAATATAACTAATTAGTGGTGTAAAATCTTCTTATAAGGTTTTATTGAGCTGGAGTTGTCGATATGTTTTCCTTGAATCACATTAGGAGAAAATGATGTGAATACAACTTTAAGGGGGTGTCATTCGATGAAGCCTGGTTCACAAATGATGGTTGCCCGTGTCTCTTTTTAGTGTTTTTGACCTTGGTATTAGTAAGTGGAAAGGGCAATTCCTGCATACGACCCACCCATTTGTTAGCACTCCTGTGGTACGTTATTAGTAATGTAAAATGTCGGTATATTTTGTAAGAAAACAAGAGTCTGAGAGAGAACCAGATTGATTATTCCCACAAGCTATTGAGGTTTAAATAGTTAAGTTTACATGTCCTATAAAGGAAAGGAAATCAATACAAATTAATACCTAATTAAAATAGGAGTAAATCAAGCTACCTACTATATTTACACATATGCTATAGAATAGTTTTAGGACTCCAACACTCCCCCTCAAGCTGATGCATACAAATTATATGTCCCAAGCTTGTTACATATATAACTCGTTTGGGACCGGCTAGGGACTTGGTGAATATGCTTGCAAGCTGATGACTTGACCGCACAAACCTTGTGACGATGTCTCCTTAGAGTACATTTTCTCTGACAAAATGAAAATCAATCTATATAGCATATGTGTAAATATATCTTTCAAGATTGCTAAGAGGCCCCCCGACCTTGTAGGAGCTTAACATTTGAATCCATTGGAGAATCAAGAGGCCTACAATCTGTCATCCCTGTCTCTTCAAGAATATCAAGTGCATATATCCCCTGTGAAGTGACAATTCCTGATTTGGATTGAGCAACCTCAATGCCCAAGAAGTACCTCAATCGACCAAGATCCTTAGTCTGAAAGTGCTGGAAAGGGTGATGTTTGAATTTGGTAATTCCCTCATCATCATTACCTGTGATAACTGTGTCATCAATGTACACTACCAAATACATGCACAAACCTGGAGCAGAGTGACAATAGAACACAAAATGATCAACTTCACTTCGTACCATGCCAAACTCCTGAACAACCATGCTAAACTTTCCAAACCATGCCTGAGGAGACTGTTTCAAGCCATAGAGTGCTCGTCGTAGTCTCCACACCATGTTACTAGACTCCCCCGGAGCAACAAAACTAGGTGGTTGCTTCATATATACCTCATCTTCGAGATCTCCATGAAGAAATACATTTTTAATATCCAACTGGTAGAGAGGCCAATGACAAACATTAACCATGGATAAAAAGAGATGGACTGAAGTAATCTTGGGCACATGAGAGAAGGTATCACTATTGTCAAGACCAAAAATCTGTGTATAACCCTTGGCCATTAGTTGAGCTTTTAGGCGATCAGTTTGTCCATTGGGGCCAACCTTCATTGTATATGCCCAACGACAACCAACTGTAGATTTATGTGGAGGTAGAGGAATAAGCTCCCAAGTACCACTAGATTGTAAGGCGGACATCTCCTCAATCATAACTTGTTGCCGGTCTGGATGAGAAAGAGCTTCACCTGTAGTCTTAGGAATAGACACAAATGATAGTGATGATACAAAGGCAGAATTGGTCGGTGACAAACGATGATAGCTCAAACAAATATAAATAGGATTAGGGTTACGAGTAGAACGATTACCTTTTCGAGTGTCAACGGAAGAACTCTGTGTAGACAAGTCCTCAGTAGGCAAGGATTTCGATGAAGGGCGTGAATCATTTTGGCGCGGACGACGATGATAGGTCAATAGTGGTGGAGGTGCAGAGGAGGAAGATGGAGTTATAGAAGATGAGGTGGAAGGGTAGACTATAGTGGGATCTCCAAAAGATGGAATTGGTAGAACCTCATAAATGCCTAATTGTTCAACATGAGAAGATGTAAAGTAGGGCTGACCTTCAAAAAAAGTAACATCAACAGACATAAGGTATCGCTGGAGGTTAGGTGAGAAGCATCGATATCCCTTCTGTACTTCTGAATAACCGAGAAAGACACATTTAAGAGCACAAGAAGCTAATTTGTCTTTTTCTGGAGTAAGTATATGGACAAAGCATGTGCTCCCAAAGACACGTGGTGGAAGAGAGAATAAGGTTGACTGGGGAAACAAAACAGAGTGCAGAACCTGATTTTGAATAGCAAAGGAAGGCATATGGTTAATCAGATAACAAGAGGTGAGCAATGCATCCCCCCAAAAATGCAATGGAACATTTGCTTGTATGAGAAGAGTGCGTGCAGTCTTAACAATATGCGTATTTTTTCTCTCTGCAACCCCATTTTGTTGTGTAGTAGAAGGACAAGATGTTTGATGAAGAATTCCATGCGAAGACAAAAATTGTTCAAATTGAGATGATAAATATTCACACGCATTATCACTATGAAAAGTGAGAATAGAAACACCAAATTGATTTTTTACTTCATCACAAAAAGTTTGAAATATGGAAAATAATTCAGAAAGATCTTTCATTAAGAACATCCAAGTGTACCTTGAGTAATCATCAACGAAGGTAACAAAATACTTAAAATCCAATGTAGAACTAACTCTACTAGGACCCCAAATATCATAATGAACTAAATGAAAAAGAGACTCTGCACAATTATTGGGACTACGTGAAAATGTAGCTTGGGTGTGCTTCCCCAATCGACATGACTCACAATCTAACTTAGACAATTTGGACAAGTAAGGTACCATCTTTTGAAGTTTGGATAAACTAGGGTGTCCCAATTGTCTGTGGATTGAACAAACTGTAGTGGATCTATGAGAATTGAGATAATAAAGTCCATTTGACTCACGCCCTTCTCCAATCATCCTTCCCGTATAACAAAGAAGTCGCTAAAGAATGTGACGAAACAATTTAAAGTCTTAGCCAAACGACTTATTGACATGAGGCTAAAGGGACAACCAAGGACAAAATGAACATTATTTAGAGTCAAGGAAGGTAAGGGATTGGCTTGACCGACTCCGGTTGCCTTGGTCCGAGAACCATTAGCTAACGTAACTGTGGGAAGGGACCGAGAGTAAGTAATATCAGAAAATACAGATTTGTTACCATAAACGTGGTCAGGAGCGCCTGAGTCCATGACCCAACAACCATGTGTGGTGGATTGTGAGATACAAGTAGCAGGATTAACAGGATTTACCATTTTGGGCAACAGAAGCTATTGATGAAGATGTCTGCTTACTCGCCTGATACTGAAGAAAGTCATTGTATTCTATCTCAGACAAAGAGACCAGTTGATTGGTTGGATTACCAGTGGATTCAGCTTGAGGGTTGCTAGAGTCCATTAATTTAGTGCTAAACATATCGAATCCAAGAGATATGAAAACAGATCTATTAGTGTCCAAAAAAAAACGTAAATTCTGGAAAAGCACCTGAAGAATAGATTGGAAAAACTGCTTGTTGTCTCGCTGGAAAATTAGATCTGACCGCCAGAAAGTGATCGAAATTAGTAAAGAAATTAAATGGGTAGGGTCGAATGTTGCAACGAACCTACTGAAAAAAGGATCTGCCAGAAAAGTGGTCGGAAAACATCATATGCGAGGATTCTGATTGTAATGGTGGTACTGATATATGCAAAGTACCCCCGGAGAATGTCGAAATTGTGGAGCAATGGAGGTTTTACTGGAAAAATGCTCAACAATTTTGTTCTCTTATTTTATTCATGTTTTCTCACTAAAGAAAACTCTAATAGAGAATAAGAGTTTGAGAGAGAATTCACCTTGATTATTCCCACAAGCTATTGGGGTTTAAATATCTGAGTTTACATGTCCTAAAAAGGAAAGGTAATTAATACCTAATTAAAATGGGAGTAAATCTAGGATTAAATCAAGCTACCTACTATATTTTTATATACATATATACTATAGAATATTTCCAGAATTACAACACATTTATCAAAAAAAAGAAGTAAAATGACAGCTCATTTATCACCACAAGCTTCTCAATCTTACCATATGATCCTCTTACTACTTCCAAGGGAAATGAGGCTCATAAGTACTCAGATCACCCCCCTTAGGAGGATAACTCCATGTACTCTTCATGCGTTCATCTTCACTCAAATGCATCTGAACTTATGGACCTTAATGTAGCAAATACATGTCAATTTTCTATATTTGGCATATTCTTTCATTCTACATAAATTGGATTTTCTTTCCAAAGTGCATTCTTCTGCTAAGTGGGTGAATATCAAGGCTTGTATATATCTATCCATGATATATCTGGCATGAATTACAGATTCCTGGGCTAGTAAATGTGGATTTTGCTGATGTGCGTGCTATTATGGCAAATGCTGGGTCCTCTTTAATGGGAATAGGAACTGCTACGGGTAAGTTCAAAAAGCCATTTGATGGTTGTTGGCACTAAGCCATTTCTCTTTGTTGGTTTCCTTTTAATTCATAATGTCATGTGATTTAAAAGTCTCTATGTGACGTGATGCTGTGGCTTAATGAGACACACATACAACCTACATGACTAAATCATTATTTAGTGGGAATTAGTAGGTACCCGTGGAATTAGTTGAGATGCGCGCAACCTGATGCGGACACTATGGTTATCACAAAAAATGGACATATGCAGCTGTCAGAATTTATCCATATTGTCTAAATTTATGTGCTTTTACTTATAAAAGTTATCCACCAGTTAACTAAAATATTGTATTCTGAGAAAGTCTAGTGCAAAATATTAGTCGTGCCTGTGCCTGTCGAAGACACTACATATTTTTGCACCAGTGCCATTTTTCTTGTGCAAAAGTGCAGTCCTTGACATATTTCAAGGTTTAAAGAATTGTAACAATCCAAACTGAAATAACGAATAAGCTCAAGGCTAATTTCCTGAGAAGTTTTTGAGGTGTGTTGTTTTTTCGTCTGGATAGAGACTTATTGAAATGTGGAAGTTGTGGCGAAATGAAGGTCATGTTCAGTAGACAAAATATTTTGCATTTCAAGGAATTTCATTTAATAACGAAGAGAACTGGCTGCTGCAGATAACCGGAACAAATTTGTGTGATATTTCAGAATTTCCATGTAAAAAAGGAAATATGTATCTATTTCAATCAGTCATGAATGCATACAGAGAACATAAGAGAGCAAAGGAGGGGGTTGGATTCTTAAAATCTCAACTAGTTTCCTGTACCGGAATAAATGTGAGATTATGATAGGCCATAGGGATAGAGAGCAAATTATTTTTTCTGATGCTGCAGCAGGTGGAGGAGCAGCCATCTGAAGGTGGTTCCAGCCGCCGATGCACGGTTTGCACCACCACTCACCCTTTCATCCTCCACTTTCTCCCCTTCAGAGGTTGCAACCACCATCTTTGCACCGCCTGCGTACTGGACTCCTACCCCGGTTCCTTCTGTCCCATCTGCTTTGATGTCTTCCTCCACAGCCCTCCTCCTCCTCACCTCCATATCCGATGCTCAAAATGCATCTCTATCTCACACCTCTCTTGTGTCTCTGATGCTGCTTCGTCCTCCCTTAGTTACTTGTGCCCTCCTTGTTCTAACCCTGATTTTGCTTTCTTCTATGTCACTCCCAATTGTGCTAATAACGCCATTGAAATCAATCTCCATTTCGCTAAACAGTTGGTTGCCGCTGCTACCATTGCTTCTGAGTCTATCCGCAATTTTGCCGTTATGGCCAGAATTAACGCCGCCATTAGGGTTCAGGAAGCTCTGTCAGATAAGGCCGAAGCTGCCCAAGTTTTGGATAGGTTAAAGAATTTGTTGGACAACCAAGATCATTAGTTTTGTTCCAAATTCTTGTTCACACTTATTTCTAATACTCCATGTAACGACATGGGAAAAAAGGATAAATGAAGCAAAAGGATGCTCCTCTTAATCTTCAGATGCAGATGATTGTGATACTCTTGATGATTAGCTTAAGTAGTTTCAATTCTAAAACAATGCTGTATAAGGTTCTCCTTTTTTCTTTTTCTGTTGTGTGGCTGCTGACATCTTGCAACTTCGCTCTATTTTTGAATGCTCGGCTATTTCAGGGATGCTTTTGGCGAATAGAGGAATTGGAATTATTCATTCAACTATATCTCGCTTACTGTTAATGCCTCTCTTTCAATGTCGAGTTTTATATTATCTTTGATTTCAATATGGTATGCTCAAATTATATCTTTTCTGTTGTTGGAGTTCTCTTGGACACATCTTGGGTTTACTATCCAAGGTAGTGGAGAGACTGACGATGATGTCACACATCATATTCGTGTAGGGTGGATGAAATGGGGGCTCGCATTTGGAGTTTTGTGTGATAAGAAGATGCCACCAAAACATAAATGCAAGTTCTACAGAGTGGTGTTAGACCAACTATCTTGTATGGAGAGGAGTATTAGTCAGTCAAGAACTCTCACGTTTAGAAGATGAAAGTTGCGGAAATGAGGATGCTGAGATGGATGTGTGGGCTTACTAAGAGAGATATGATTAGAAATGGAGATATCTGGGTCAAGGTTGGAGTGGGCTCGGTGGAGGACAAAATGCGGAAATTGAGACTAAGATGGTTTAGGATGTAAAGAGGAGATGCATGGATTCCCCAATACGGAGGTGTGAGAGGTTGGCTATGGATGGTTTCAAGAGAGGTAGAGGTAGGCTGAAGAAGTATTCGTGAGAAGTGATTAGACAAGACATGTCTCAGTGTTAGATTACCGAGGACATGACTTTAGATAAGACTTAGGAGGCTATGAAGTACATAAATTAGGGTAGAAAGCTAATAGATAGTTGAGTGTTGTCTCACTTACCCTTCCACACTAGTAGTTGTAGCATTCCTCTTGTAGTTTCTTGTTCTTCATTTTCTATTACTATCTATTATTTCTTGTACTTCAATTATAGTATTATTTTGTCGTAATACTGTTCTTTTTTTTTTCGAGAACGTTTTGTCATACTATCTTTGGTATTTTGTCGTGGCTTCTTCACTTCTAGTATTTATTTTCCCGGACTGCTTTGTTATGCTTTTTCTTGAGCTGAGTGTCTATTGGCAACAACCTCTCTACCTCCCAAGGTAGGGGTAAGGTCTGCGCACACACTATCCTTCCCAAACCTCACTTGTAGGATTACAGTGGGTATGCTATTGTCTTTTAGTAATGAAGAACTCTTCTATTTTAGTTTCTAACTTGGTGGGTAATGGACCCGCTCATTTGTAGTTCGTTTTCTACTTCTTTTTCGTAGAAATTGGATTTATTGTTGTTAAATGTCGTGCAAACTATATTCTCAAATAAAAGATGTTGTGCTAACTATTGTGATATTTAACTTATGAATCATGCATGGTATTTTTTTTATTACCGTGATGTCCGGATCAGCTTGCGTGCACCTCGATTATTTCCACAGGGTACTTGCTACGTCCCACCAACATAGGTACTGGTAAAAGAGGTAGTATAGAGTATAAACGTTATGGAGATCACATAGGTTTTATAGAACCAATATAAAGTTATGCATGGTAGATCTACTATAGATGCTATATTATTTTTATTAAGGAGATCAATGGAATTATTTTGGAGAGGATGAATGATCTCCACATTCATTGACCTAGAAAATCTTTTTTTTTTTTTTTTGAAACTGGTGAATTGTATTCATCAGCATTAAGGGTATGCTGGCCACCTCCAAAAGAGAGCAATTACTAGCTTCCTATCAAATCTACAATCTGATCCACATCTTCTATACAAAGTATTTTACACCAAAGAAGTAAAGATTCAATACAATTCCATTTTACTTTATGTATGGAATTGGACGTATCTTTAAAGCATCTCCCATTTCTTTCCTTCCATATTGACCACCATATACATGATGGTATTAATCTCCACCATCTCTTTTGACTTTTACTTCCTCCCTCCTAATCCCGCAACTCAAAAGATCTGATGTGTTCTCTGACAGTGTCCAGCTAGTGCTTGTAATGTTGAGGAAAAGGTTCCATAGCTGAGTGGTGAACTTGCAGTGTAAAAATAGATGCTTATTGGTTTCCCCTGTTATGTTGCAAAGAAAACACCTGGGAACAGTTGTCTTCCTTTCTTTTGTAAGACTTCTTGAGTAAGACAAGATCTCCTAATCACTAACCAAGTAAAACCTTTCACTTTGGCGGGCATGACACTCTTCCAGAAGTACCTCCAAGGATATTGTGTTCCCCCAGTCATCTCATGTAGTCCGCTCTTATATGCACTTTTGACTGAGAAAGCCCCATCCCTGCTGAGTTTCCATAAGACCTTGTCGGTAGCTGTTGGGATAATGGAAGTTCCACCTAATGTTCCCAGTAGGGCTGCCACCCTCTCTATTTCCCAATCATTAAGCATTCTCCTAAATGATATGTTCCATCCCTGCTCTGTCCAGCAATCGCACACTCTATCTTCAGGATTCTCACAAATAAGGAACAAATCAGGGAAAAGATCCTTGAGAGAGGTTTGATTAACCCATCCATCATTCCAAAATTTTGTTTTGTTTCCATTCCCCACTTTGAGATATAAATTTGCTTCCATCTGTGGCCAAAGATTTCTGATTGTTCTCCACACACCCACACCATAAGGTTCAGTAACATTTTCTGTACACCAGGGGTTTAATTCACCGTACTTCGCTACTATGACCGCCTTCCATATAGCTCTTTCCTCACTAGTGTATCTCCACAGCCACTTCATCAGTAAACTCTCATTTTGCAACCTCAGATTTCTGATTCCCAGACCACCTCTTTCTTTACTGAGAAGCACAGTCTTCCAGTTTACTAAACAATAACCTTTCCTTTCTTTATTTCCATGCCACAGAAAGTTCCTCCTTAGCCTGTCTAACTTTTCCACAACTTTTGTTGGGATTGGAAATAAAGACATCACATAGGTGGGTAAGGAATCTAGAACAGAATTTATTAAGATCACTCTTCCACCAAAAGATAAATACTGAGCTTTCCACCTAGTTAATTTCCTGTTAGTCTTTTCCAGGATACCATCCCAGATATCCAATGCCTTGTGATTGCTACCCAGAGGCATGCCCAAGTAAGTGGTAGGCATTTGATCAACTCTACATCCCAAAATATTTGCCAAGTTTGGAATCTGCTGCACTTCATTAACAGGAAACATACCGCTTTTCCCCCAATTTACTCTCAACCCTGATACAGCTTCAAACAAAACCAGGATCACTCTAATGTAGCTAATTTGTTCAGCTACTGGCTCGCAGAAAATGAAAGTGTCATCTGCATATAGCAAAAGACAGATTTCCTTCTCCTCTCCCACTCTTCCTCCAACTTGGAATCCCCTGATCCACCTTATTTTGTGATGCAATCCTCATCATGCTATCAAAACCTTCCATTGCCAGGATGAAAAGAAAAGGAGAAAGTGGATCACCCTGTCTCAACCCTCTTTCTGATGTAAAAAAACCCACAGGTTCTCCATTTACTAGAACAGAGAACCTGACTATTTTGATACAAAATTCAGTCCACTTCACCCATCTACTACCAAATCCCATCTGTTGGAGAGTATTCAAAAGGAATGTCCAATTAACATGATCATACGCTTTCTGTATATCCAACTTACACATTATTCCAGGTGTTCCTCCTTTCGTTCTTGAATCAATGCATTCACCGGCTATGAGTGTTGAATCCATGATTTGCCTCCCTTTTATAAAAGCCATTTGGTGCTTGTTGATCAATTTAGTTACAACCTTTTTCAGCCTTTCTGCCAGCAATCTGGCAATAATTTTGTATATTCCTACTACCAAGCTAATTGGTCGGAAATCTTTCAACTCTGAGGCTCCTGATTTCTTAGGAATCAAGGCAATGAAAGTTGCATTAAAACTCTTCTCAAAAGTTTGCTTGGAATGGAAAACCTTAATGGTGTTAATGATGTCTTCCTCCAGAATACCCCAGAATGTCTGAAAGAATACCATAGGAAAACCATCTGGACCTGGTGCCTTCTCCATAGCACACTGGTTAAGGCATTCCATTATTTCTTCTTCCTCAAAAGGCAACTGAAGCCATATTTGTTCTTCCTTGGTAATCCTTGATACATCTTGAAGTCTCAAACCAGGCCTCCATTGCTCAGTCTCCTTATAAAGGCCTTCATAAAATTTCTGCACTGCATCCTTAATAGAATCAGGGTCCTTGATGGTAGCTCCATCCACCTCCAACTGTTCCAAGGAATTGAACCTCTTGTGAGAAGTTGCAATTCTATGGAAAAATTGTGTTTTTGTCTCCATGTTTTAGCCATTGGATCATTGATCTCTGTTTCCAGGCTATCTCCTCTTTTTTAGCTACCTCTTCATATTCCACTGCCAGGTGAGTCTTTTGGAACAACTCATCATCTGTGAGTGGTCTCTGTTCTTGGATTGTTTCCCATCTTGAAATCTTGTTAAGAATGTCCTCTTTCCTTTGTTTCCAATTCCCTCTATTGTCTTTGCTCCACTCCTTGAGCTTTACTTTAAGCAATTTTAGTTTCTCAGCCAAAATATAGCCTGGCCTGCCATTCACATGGAAGGATGCCCACCACTCTTTCACCCTATCTTTGAAACCCTTCACTTCAAGCCACCATATCTCAAATTTAAAATAGGATTTCCTCCACTCTTCACCTCAACAAGGCAAAATATAGGATTGTGATCTGATGCAATTTTGGGAAGACAGCTTTGTTTGATGTGGGTAAAATTTTCCCCCCACTCCGCACAATGCAAATTTTGTCTATCCTAGAAGCACAACTATGATCCTCCCCTCTTCTCCACATAAGAGATCCTCCAAATAAAGGAGGATCCACCAGCTCTAGTTCTTCAATACATGATGAAAATTCTTCCATAGCACCACTCATTCTGTGACAATTTGTTCTCTCTGATGGGTATCTGGTGATATTGAAATCACCACACACTACCCATGGCCCATTGAGACTGTTTTTCAATACTAACAGATCCTGCCATAATGCTCTCCTAGCCACTCTGTTACAATCTGCATAAATTGCACTAAGATGCCAACAGAAGTCATCATTTACTCCTAAAAATCTTCCTGTTATACATTGCTCTCCATTCAACACCAACTCCCCATTCCAAACTCTTTTGTCCCATAGAACTAGTATCCCCCCACTGCTCCCCTGAGCTTCTTTCTGAATTACCCCCATCCACCTGTTGCTCCATATGCTCTGCAATATGTTATCGACTGATCCCTTGAGTTTTGTCTCAACTAAAACTATGACATCAGCCCCCCATTGATTTATTAATTTCCTGACAATCTCCCTTTTACTACCCTCATTTAACCCCCTAACATTCCAAGAAAGAATCTTAACTCTCATTGATGACTAAGAGATAGAATTCTCCCGCTGGACCTTGGTTCTCCATCCTTGAAATTCATATCGAAAAATAAGTTTCTGACCTCTTTCGGAACCATATTGCTTGTATTTATGACCATCTGGCTCTCCCCCAAACTCTTATCCTCTTCTCTCCTCTGGTCTAGCTTCATCAACAAAGTATAAGCTTCCTTTCTGCATCCCTTGAGATCAACTCTGACGTGCTGACTCAATTTCACCATGTTCGATTGGACCCATGCAGTTGCACTTGCTGCTAAACTTTCCTCATGTGAACTGCTATCAATCTGGAAAGGTACTGGATTCACCTTAGAGTACATCACTGCTAATGTATCTGAGAAATCTTCTTCCTCCTCCTCTGTCTTGTTGGAGAATTTGGGAAGGTAGGTCTTATATCAAATAAAATATATAAATGCCACAAGTGTTACTTTAGAAAAAGTGATCAGAAGTGTGAAAATAGTGAAGGAGATGCAAAGGAGTTTTGCCACAACTATAGGTTTATACTAGTGCCAGCAAAATTTACCCACTCTTTGATAACCCACCCATATTTTAGCGGGTTGGATGAGTGATGAACCCATTTTTAAACTGTAAAAAAATTGGTAAATCACGGGTCGGTTATGATCAAGTATGGGTTGCCTTCGGTCAGCTATCGTGCGTCACTCACAATTTCTTCAAATTGTTTTTGCTTCAGCAACAACTTTGAAATGTGGAAAATAAGCAATCATCTACTATTTAAATAGTTTTTGCTTTTTAGATTTACAGTAAAGACTTCAATAGATTTGATTTCCTTGCCACTATTAACATTATATGCTTTTATTTTTATAGAAAAAAATTATCCCAAACTAGCTATGTGTTGTTGTATATTAAATGTATACAATGGTTAACTAGATATGTAGAAACAACAAATAAATACACGTTCACTAACTTACACACACACACACACACACACACATAAAATACCAGAAATCATCAAGTTATGGTATTACTAGATTTTAAAAGGAACACAAAGTCAGTTATATAAGATGGGGTACTTATTTTATCAACAAGACAAACAATTTACTCAATACTATTTTTATTTATTTTAAATGTCTGTGAAGAAAACACGTTTAATACGAGCTATTTTATATGGAAAATATGGTTATGTGGCTGATCATATTCTCTTGAGTTCTTGAATTATTCCCAAGTAGATTAAAAAATATCCTATTGTGATATAACAAAAGTGGATATCTAGTTTCACCGATAAACTGGTTACAAATTATTAAACATAACTGAAGAATACCCTTCGGGGTGGCCCAATGGTTTGGGCTTGGTACTTCCATGTTGGAGGTCTCAAATTCGAAACCCCTTGCCAGCGAAAGCAACGGGTTTGCCTTTTGGGTCGAACTCGCCTGGTGCGGGTTACCTCTCCTATGTGGTTTGCGAGCTATTGCATAGGAGCAGGGGTTTTACCCTATGTGCACCCAAAGGATAGCGGCTGCAGGTTTCCCTTGTCATAAAAAAAATAAAAAAAAACATAACTGAAGAATATTATTTGTTCCAAAACCACATACTATGTAATATGGGTAAACCCATTTTCAACCCGCCCATTAATGACCCAATCCATTTTTTACCCGCATGAAATATGGGCGGGTTGGGTATTAACCCATATTTGCTCAACCCGTTTTCAACCCGCCCAAATTTGACCCAACCCGCCTATTTGCCACCACTAGTTTATACCAAGAATCTTCCTTAAGCTCAGTTTTATCCTAGTTATGGTTGAGCTACAACGAGGATCGTGGTGCCCGTGTGCAGACAGTTCAGATCTTTTGGTTTAGCGTGCTTCTGCTAAAAGAAACATTTTCCAACTGAAACACCATCTATAAAGGCAGAGAACCGTGGGGTGGGGTGGGGGGAGACTTTTGGCCTCATGGAGGGAGAAAAGGGTTCCATATTCATGGCTCGAGGTTGTGAGGGAGTTATAGCCTTCCATTCTAATGTGCTATGAAGAGAAATCTAAGCAGACATCTAAAGAAAAATGGCAGCCTGGTGCACTAAGATCCCCCCATGCACGGGTCCGATGAAGGGCCGGACTACTAGGTGGGTTTATTGTATGCAACCTTACCTTGCATTTCTGCAAGAGGCTGTTTCCATAGCTCGTACCCGTGACATGATCCCCTTCAATCTAAGCAGACATCTCATTGACATAAATAGCTAATTGTAGAAATTTCAATAGTGAACCCATGTATAAGTGTTTTGTCATGTTTCGTTGAAATTCTTAGAATTTTCTTTAAAAAAATTGAATGTAATCTAAAAAGTAACATCTTTATCTGCTGATGTTCCCGTTAGGGAAACTGGAAAATAAATTCTTCGGACTGAACACATCTGACATGTTTCTGTGAGTTTCCTCCTATTATTGGATGCTATTTGGATGCAGATTTAAGATTTCTTTCAATTCAGTCACTTGCTGACAATAGTGATTGATGGTCCATTTCTTGCTGGACCCCTTCTTACTTCTGGCCTTTCTTCTTGCGGAAGGTAGAAACTATATGCATTTTTCTACGTTGTTTTGGCTATTTGAAAATATTTCATGTCCAATGTACAACAACAACAACATATTCAATGTAGTCCCACAAAGTGAGGTCTGGGGGAGGGTAGAGTGTAAGCAGACCTTACCCCTACCTTCAGAGGTAGAGAGGTTGTCTTCAATAGACCCTTAGCTCAAGGAAAACAGTCCCAAAAAAAGAAATAACAAAAATACAAAAAACAACAAATAATATCAAAACTGGAACAAAACCATACGATAGTCGAGGTATTAAGGAATCAACAGATATTAACATTGGACAAGAAACTACAGGAGCAATACTACGACTACTAATATGAACGGATGGCAAGACAATGCACTACTACCTACTACCCTAATCCATGACCTCCACCCCCTCCCATCTAAGGTCATGCCCTCGGTATGATGAAGCTGCGCCATGTCATGTCCAATGTAAAGCACCTAAATCTCATCTGTAACTCCAGCAGGTTCGCATGCAAAATATGCATATCAAGATTTCAGATTTGTATATCATCCATGTATGGTTTTGTGCATCTCCCTAATAGTTGGATTTAGTAGTGAGGCTATTGCTAACAAGTTTTTGGTTTTGCGAGAATGGATTGATATGTTGATGCTTCTACTAACTAGTCAAGAAGAAAATTGATATTGTTTGTTGATATTACAGGAAAGACCAGAGCCAGAGATGCAGCATTGAATGCCATTCAATCTCCTCTGCTGGACATCGGTATAGAGAGGGCTACTGGAATTGTGTGGAATATTACTGGTGGTAGTGATCTAACATTATTTGAGGTACCCAACTATTTTTTTCTCTTCATCTCTCTCTCTCTTTCCATACACTTACTAATAATCCTTAGGATGCACCTCTTGTTGACTGAAAAAGGCAGACATATATTACATAATGTCGAAAATATTTCGGCAGTAGAAGCCTTTTACTTTTTTCAGTGTAGAGATTTTTCTATTGAAGATGACATATATGAATGTGTGAATTTCCTTGTGTGATTGTTTCTTACGAAGACAAATAAGAGAGAAACCTTATCTAAAGGCGCATGAGGGTTGTGAAAAGATCAAATGACCTATGCTCCATCCTGCTTGCTTATCTGCTGTTTCTCAGCATTTATGCATGCCAATGTTGTCATTTTCAAGTGCGCTTAAACCTTGAAGTGAGGCACAAAACATGTTGAGCACTTCGCCTCGCTTTATGCACGTTTCAATATCGTCATCAAGGCATGCTTTTCCTTGCCAGTGAGAGTGAGTGTAATCCTGTAGATGCGACACTTTCACGTTATTTTTTTTTCAATTTCTTTGTCCATATATTTATTATTCATGCTTGTGATTATTAATCTTGGACTACACATACATATTTGTATTTTTCACCATTGCTCCTTTTTTCAATAAAGCCCACACTTTACTTGTGCTTAAAGCCTTAAAGGACCTTAGAGCTTTTTTACACTTTTCACTTTTATAAAACTGATGCATGCACACCAAATGTATGCTTGTTTTAGGCATCAAAATTGTCAGACACAAATTCACTCATTAAAGCAGTTGGACATGACCACACCTGCCAAGTTGGAGTTCCAAACTTCTCTACATAATTTTTGGACCCTTCGGCCCTTAAGTTAGACTCTGAAAGGGATGCGAAGATTATAAGTTGTTATCCAATTTAATGAAGCTTTAAAACCAAAATATAATTTCCAGAAGTTAAAAATTGCATATTGTATGCTATTAAAACAAGTTATAATGTTACATTTGTAGATTTCCTATGAAAATCACAGCATTTGAACAAAACTTTTAAATGTGAGGAAGAAAATTGTTTTCATGCCTCCATTTGAACAAAACTTTAACATATAAGGAAGAAAATTGTTTTCATGCCTTCTAGGTAAAAATGTATCTTGAGACTCTTTATCTTATGTTAGATAGAGACAATTGTATGCAAAGCAGTCTTTGTACCTTGAGTTGAAATATTTTGTTAATAGTTTATGATTTTGGGGTCATATTTAAGCCCTGACCAGAATTATGTACAAATTTAAAATATCTATACTAGTGAATTTATGCTCTGATTTTCAAAGTGTCTTTATGTCCGATCCTCTCATGCACACAACATAGGTCTCCTTGGCCATGTCGCATAGCTCAGCAGTGATGATCATTGTTTTCTTAAATTTGGACCAGATACCAATTTATCATCATAACGTCATTGTAGTGGGGATTGTGCCCTATTTTCTCTATTATCAGTTTCAAAGCCTTCCTGACCTCCAAGTTTGCACAAAAGTTTATTGTTTTTTCTTAGTATAATAAAAAGCTTTCTTTGTATGCATTTGGTATTTTATACTATGTTGCTCGGACTCTTCAAAAATGTCAACGGGTGCGTGTTGGATTCGCCAAAAGTAGTGTGTTTTTGGAGAATCTGACATGGGTGGGCATCAAAAGTGAAGAGTCCGCACAACTAAGATTTTACGTTTGTGAGTATTCCCTGGACGATGCTAATTTCTGACTTATTTGATTCGTGAAGTCAGCTCTCATATCCTTGCATGTCCTCTTTGCACTTTTTTAGGTAAATGCTGCAGCAGAGGTTATATATGACCTTGTGGATCCAAGTGCTAACCTCATTTTTGGGGCGGTGATAGACCCATCGATAAGTGGACAGGTATGTTCGTGTATCTCACTAGGTTATGATATTCCTTCGTTGACATTGTTAGAATAGTAATAGGTATATACAATCCTACTTAGAATAGGAATAGGAATAGGAATAGGAATAGTAATAGTAATAGTAATAGGAATAGTATGTACTGTTCTACTTAGAAAAGGAATCGTATTGCAGTATCCTAGTTGGAAAAGGTGTCTATTGTAGTGTCTATAAATAGGGTCTCTATCTAATAATGTAGACACAACAATTCAATAATATTCTTCTCCTATATTTCTCACATGGTATCAGAGCCTCTACGATCTTGGTAGAGAATCAAAGAGCTTCCGCTGCCGGCGGGTGGCTTTTACCCATATATGCCGCCCGTCTGGCCAATGATTATGTTAACAAAAGTAGGGCCAATGATATATACATGAACGCCATATTCAAGGGAAGAAAACTCAGACAGGCAAGTCACTGTGCGTCAATTTTCGGTGACTTTCTAGGGTTGTTTTGTGTCAACCCCATATCCGTCATTAATTTATGTAGCACCGTGCCATATTTTTGGTGACAACCTTTTCATATCTGATTTGCGTAGCACTATGCCATCTTTCCGGTGACTACTTTTTCATATTTAATTTGTGTAGCACCGTGCCATCCTTCTGGTGATTACCTTTTTCTTGCATATCTGATTTGTGTAGCACCGTGTATTTCTCTGGACTACTTTTCATATTTAATTTGCGTAGTATCGTGGATTTTTTGAACTACTTTCTCATATCTGAGTTGCAGAGCACTGTGTGTCTTTTCGGTGACTCCTCAGATTTGATTTGGGTAGTTCCATTCGTCTTTCCGGTGACTCCTCAAATCTGATTTGCTTAGGGTTGTGCCATCATTCCGACCCTATCCATATAATTTTTTTTTCAATAGGGTTGTGCCATCATTCCGACCCTACCCTTATTATTTCTCTTTTTCAATAAGGTCGTGCCGTCAATCCAACCTTTTCTATATAATTTCTATGTTCCAGTTGGGTCGTGCCATCATTCCAACCCTACTCATATAATTTTATTTCTTAGATTATGACCATATTCAGCCATCAAATCTAATACTCCGGCGTATGAGCATGTTTCGATCAGTTTTTCGGTGACTTTCTTGTTTAATATCAACTCGTCTATTGATTCCAACATGATCCATATACTTTATACTAGATTTTGAGCACTTTTTGAAGACCGTTGCATTGTGAAGAAGTCTATATGGAGCAACCACCTAATTTTGTTGCTTAGGGGGAGTTTAGTAGCCTTGTATGTCGATTACGTAAGTCACTCTATGATCTGAAACAGTCTTTTGCACGCTTGGTTTGGGAAGTTCAACATTGTAATTTGTTTTATTGGCATTATGCATCAAATTCAGTATTTCATGAGAAGACCAATCATGTTGAGATTGATTGACATTATGCATCAAATCCAGTATTTCATGAAAAGACCAATCCCATTGAGATTGACTGTCAATTTTGTGAAGTCGAGTGATCAAATTGCAGATATCTCACCAAGCTCCTCATCAGTCCTCATATTAATTATATTTGTACAAGCTAGATACATATGATTTGTATGCACTAGCTTGAGGGGGAGTGTTAGAATAGTAATAGGTATATACAATCCTACTTAGAATAGGAATAGGAATAGTAATAGTAATAGTAATAGGAATAGTATGTACTGTTCTACTTAAAAAAGGAATCGTATTGCAGTATCCTAGTTGGAAAAGGTATCTATTGTAGTGTCTATAAATAGGGTCTCTATCTAATAATGTAGACACAACAATTCAATAATATTCTTCTCCTATATTTCTAACAGACATGATTCTTTGCAGATCTTGACATGCACCGAAGCTAAAAAGTATTGACTAATTCCAAAGCTTCTTATTAGACAGTTGAAAAATTGAGCAGTTATATCATAAATTGGGAAATGATCTTTAATTTAATTTAATTAGAGATGAAAAAGAATAAATAGTTGACTGCATTATATAATATTAGAGTTAATGGTCAAAAATACACTTGAAGTATCACGTTTTTGCGAGTTTCATACCTGAACTATCAGTTGTTTGTGTTGCGTTTCCTACCTGAACTATCACCAGCTATTTATAAAAACACAAGGTAGGTAAGGCTGCGCACACACCACCCTCCCCAGACCCCACTTGTGGGATTACACTGGGTATCTTGTTGTTTTTGTATCTAGTTAGGATTAAGGCTTTGTTGTTTCTACAATTGCATTAAATTTGATGTTTGCCAAGAGTCTTTTTCCCCCCCCCCCCCCCCCCCCCCCACCCACAGTTTGAGGCTTCTATGTTAGTGTGGGGATAAGATGAGACTTGGAGAACTTGTTGACATCTCTGATTTGTCTCAATGGTATTGAGGCGTAGAAGATCAATTGAACTCCCGTCGAATTTACGTTTTGCTGCATGGTCAATCTCATCATTATCCACGTGATGCAGGTCAGCATAACGCTAATTGCCACTGGTTTCAAGCGCCAAGAAGAAAGTGATATGAGGCCCCTCCAGGTATTCCTCTCTTCCACCCTCTCCCTTCACATCTACGCTACATGAGAAAATCTTTGGTTTTGACGATCATTTTGTGATACACATTCCACGGTGTTCGACTAACAGGGAAACCAACTAGCACAGGGAGAAGCTTCACTTGGAACTAACAGACGACCAGCGTCCTTTTTGGAAGGTGGTTCAGTGGAAATTCCTGAGTTCCTCAGGAAAAAAGGGCGGTCGCGCTATCCAAGAGCTTAAGTTAGTCCTTCATTTTCCTGCATGTGTAGTACTTCCCTTTTTCTTCTTGTTCTCCACAGAGTTCCATCTCTATCTTTCAAAGTGATACATATGCGTTATACGTACAGGATCTTGGTTATGCATCAAATATCAAGTTTATCTCATGGAAAAAGCATTGTCCATCTCGTTTTTCTTAATAATAATGTAGTAGTGCCTATACATGTTAGTTTGCTAGTGAGTGTAATAAGCTTGAGATACTATCAAAGGTAGACATTAGGAGCTCAATCAGTCTGGTTTTCACCTTGTGATCTGTAAAATGTTGCTGTAAAGTTGATATCCAGAGACGAACTCGTGCACATATATGTGATTAGGATCAGTTTTGAACTTGTTCATCAGCTTACACCCAGTGCGGGTAAGTATTTACCCGTCCTATATAACATCTTTTTGGCAAATGGTATGTTGAGACACTGTCTGATGCTTACTTACGTGCCACAGAAGTGGATTTTGTAGACTGTTCTGTTCACTACTGTAAATGAAACATCCAAACATTTATTTTGAACTATTTTTCTTTTTGAGTGAAACTAGTAATGTTAGTATCGGTATAAACGGCTCTTCTTTCTGAATATAGAGTTGCTTGTCGCTCCAACAATGCATTTCTCAGAGCAAAAAAGATGAATTGCTTGACGTTGCATGTTGTAACATGGAATGATTAGCAAATGATATAGTGGAGCCTAGTTTGGCAAGGGTAGAGGTAAGGTTTGTGTACACTCTATCATCTCCAGACTTTACTTGTGGATCATACTGGGATATTATTGTTGTTGACTTGTTGTATAGTGGTTGTCTTGTTTATGGGAAAATATAAGACCAAAATATTCAGAGGATTCTTCTGTCAAATCCAATATTTCTTCTTACCTAGAATAGATCGTCGATTCAAAGGGTGACCTAAAATCTATTTGTTGCCGGCATCACATCCATAGTTAGCTCGTTTATTCTAGTTCGCAGTTCTAGCTTCAAAATTGATATTGTCACTAGCATCATGATTGTCACCATCATCAATATCAATCTCATCGAGAAGAGAAACTTTGGATGCACCAAGAAGATTTTACTGGAAAAAAATAAAGAATTTCAAACTTTCTTACTATCGTATACCACTATAATATAGATCAATTACATGAAAGTGGAGATGATTGATGAGTTTATCTGTATCCGTATCCGTTCAATTCTAGTTGTAAGATATCTGTTGAAACCGTCACTGAAATTTTATTCAAAGGAAAATATCTCAAATATTTGAATTGACTCGAAGTCTATATCATTAATCTTGACATAATAACTTTTTACTTTTTAAAGTAACTTGATTATATAATAATATTAATATCACAAAATTTAAAGCATAATACATAGATAGATACCTTTATTTAGCTTCAATTTTGATGAAGCACATTTAGACATTTGAATTCGTTTTTGTTGTGTCAGATGAACACTCCAACTTATAAAATGATCATCTAGATACGTTCGAAATTTATGTGTCACGTTAGTGTTAAATGTTCATGAGACATAGTGTGGACGGGTTGTGATTATGCATTCTCAAAATTAAAGTGTTTAATTGTCAGTTGAGATTAAATTAAGATGTTTATGTCAAACTTAAACTTTTACCAAATCAAACAAAAAAAATGAAAAAAAGAATTTATACTTGTCTTTTCAATTTGCACAAGTGGCTTTTACATGACAACACAAACTTATTCTTATGTACATATAATATAATATATAAAGATGTTTCGACGTGAGTTATGATAAGATGATTAAAATCTTTTTATTTTTAATTAGAGATCTCGAGATAGGAGCGCCGCTATTAGAAATTATCCTTACAATATACTTATTCGGACTTAATCAGATTTCAATATGGATATCGAATCACGAATGAAAACAGAAAAAAAAGTAGATGTAAATTCTAGAAATTATAAATATTTGATGTGACAATTTGATAATAGGCCCACAATTCTGAACAAGCCCATGTGAGATGCATAGTAATGCAATGACTTGACAAAGAAAAGTGGTGACCCTCACAAAAAACCAAAAAAATAAAAATAAAAATTGATTTCTTGGTACAAAATCCAAGAATAAAAGAGTGAAAAAAAGAAACCTATATATGCACAGCTGGTTATTCTCTTTGAAAGATCATGGTGAGATGGTAAATACGTTTTTATTATTTATCAGAAATCTCGTATTTAAGTTTCGAGAATGAAATCTTTTTTAATAGGGTGCTTTATTCTTCAAAGCGGGCTTATCAGGGAATGTCGGGTAGTCAAACTTTAAAATAAATATCAAATATAGGATGAAAAATCAAAAAAAGATTTATTGTAAATATTGATCTTTCTCTTACTAAAAATAAATAAATTAATTGTTCCTTTTATTTTATTTTTCTTGGTAAAGTTGGATAGTTTTTTCATTATTATGATGTTGAAATTGATTTGGAAGTCCAAGATGGTACATACAAAAACTAAAAATGACAAGAATATTTTGTTTTATAGGGTACAAAATTATTATTTTCACATGCTATATCATTAGTTGAGTTGATACAGACAAAGTGAATAATTAAAAATGTTTTTTTATGAGTAAAAAGAAGAAGGAAAGGTCCATTTTATGACGTATAAAATAATTAATTTTAACTTGTATGATAGTAGATTCTTAGAAGATCGATGAAATGACATAAATGAAATATAGAAGATCTTTGCAAAATTATTTTTGTCTAGTTTAATTGTAATTAGTCATAGAAAATGATTGTCAAGATAAGAAATACAAGTTGATCAATTATTACAAGTAATATTAGTTGGTAGAATTGATTTAGAGCCTGTTTGAATTGATTTAAAAGTTAGTCAAATCTATTTTTAAGTTATTTTTAATTTTTGAAAGTGCTTGACAAGGTTAAAAATAATTTTAAAAATGTTACAAATCAAAAGTAGGTCTCTCCCCTATTTTTTATTTTTTGATTGAAAAATCATTTAAGTTTGACTTTTTATTTCTTAACTTAAAAACTATTTTTTAAAGTCAAATCCAAACAAGCTCTTAGAAAAAAAACAACATGATTTTGACCATACAATAGCTCATCTCCGGTCCATTTATTTTACAACTACTAATATAAGTAGTTATTATCACGGAATGGGGTGGAAAAACTAAGATTCTTCTATCTTCGATCAAAATTTTATGTTCAAAACTTGAAAATGAAGATTTTTTTTTGTTAGAAAGCAATTTGGCCTTGATAAATTTTATATATGCATAAATCTAAATTAATTAGACAAATTGATTTTGAATACGAGATGATTAAACCAAAACATAAGTGATTATTAACCCTCTAGGAGGAAATGGGGTGTAAAATCAAAATCTACAATTTGTTAGAAGGAATAATCCTAAAAAAGATCTCATACGCTCTCAAATTTTCAATCTTTTACGTCTTGACATAAAGATAGAAAGAATTAAGTGGAATGATCAATTTTTGAATCGGCAATAAAAAGTTTACCACGTTTCAAATATAATTAAAAAGTATTCACTTCTTAATGTAAAAATAAATTTTAGATTAAAAAAATATCCTTAATTAAAACATGATATCAAAGTTCGAAATTTTGATAAGTAGAACTTCACTACAACATGTTGATGTCCCAAAAGTTTCAAACTCTAAAAATAATTCAGGAAATTCAAACTTTTATTATTTCAAACTCCTAAAACAACTCATGTAAATTAATTTTTTGAAATTCAAATTGAAATGAGTTTTTTATACTTACTGATAATTTAATAATTATTTTTTACACAATTTTATATAAATCAATGTAAAGGAGAGTGAATTTTTTATATTAAAAAAATATCTTCTCACATACCCTTCCAAACTAGTCTCCATCTCATTAAATGATTGATACCACTACCACACAGTCAGCCCCTATAACCTATATAAGTGTGAATCACATATATCACATATTTTTCGAGACAGATTTAAAATTTAAATTTTAATATAATCTATTTTAAAATTATATATTCATATCTATTATTTATTATAATTTTATTTTATAAATATATATTTTATATTTAAAAATAGTGAATTTGTATAAATTCAATATCATAAAATTGCATCCGCCTATGAATCTCATTCTAGATATGGCCAAAACACTTAGAAATAATTCTATTCCTAATCCCCCCCCCCCCCCCCCCCCGCCCCCCTACCCCACCAAAAATCAATGTCAACCTCACAATCCTTCAAAAATCCACTGGCCAAAATATACTAATTTTTTATTTCTATATTTATGTTTTGAGTCAAAAATATTTAATTCTACAAATTGACGTTGCACTCGTATATCAAATTCTATATTTTCAGTGGCCAAAAAGCTTAGAAACAACTAATATATTCCTCACCCCCACTCAAAAATCAATGTCAGCCTCACCGTACTCTAAAAGTTTACTGATTCAATTTGATAAATTTTTACACATAAATTGACATTATATATTCAAAAATATTGAATTCATATGAATCTATGTCACAAAATTGTATCCGCTTCTTGAAATTTCTATATCAAATTCTATTATTTCATTGGTCAAAAAACTTAGAAATACTTTTACTTTTCCACCCCTACCCTTGACATCGAAAAATTGATGTCTACTTCACATCCTCCAAAATCTACAGATCAAATGTAAAATTTTATTTAATTCATATAAATTCGATACTGTAAAATTATATTCGCCTTTGAATCTCCGATATCAAATTCTATATTTTCATTGGCCAAAAAGCTTAGTTATTAATTATATTCTCCACTCAGATTAAGAATCTACAACACACTAGAACGCTTTGACAACCTCTACCCTACATCCACTCAAAAATCAATGTCACCCTCAGAATC
The DNA here is from genome assembly GCA_018342035.1 of Solanum appendiculatum. Classification (NCBI taxonomy): domain Eukaryota; kingdom Viridiplantae; phylum Streptophyta; class Magnoliopsida; order Solanales; family Solanaceae; genus Solanum; species Solanum appendiculatum. The sequence goes on from JAGDQO010000642.1 coordinate 731,087, forward strand.
CTCAAAAAATCCACTGACCAATTAATGTATGCCTCTTGGTTGTTTCATAAGAGGCCTATCTTTGTCCATTCTCTTTTTGGCAATGGTACATTATTTTTAAAAAAACATTGCAAGTTAACCACACAAATTTGAGCATCAAAATCTCCACACAAAAGACACGTACTATTCTCACTTTCCATAAAAAAAAAATAATACATATTTTTTGGTCATGATGTTATAAGCAGAAGTTTCATGTTCGAATTCTGAATATAAATTTTTTTATTGAAAGTATCACTTCTAAAAATAAATTTTACATTGCGTAAATTTGAATTTGATCAATTAAATTTCAATGTAAATATCAAATATCAAACGATTTTTTTCCCCAGTACAAATCCTTGTACCTTTCCCCTACACACAATATTAATTACAAATCTTTGCCCCTTTCCCCCACACACAAAATATTAATACTAATAAATCCCCTCATATTGCATTCTTCTCCAACACAAGAATATATTCTCTCTCTTATAAAACCACCATTTCTCCCTTCAACTTCACTCCCTCTTGGCTAGCTCCAATACTATAGTTTGGAGACTATCCAAACCAAAAAAAAAAAAAAAAAAAAAAAACTTCTTCCTTCTACAATTTGCTTCAAATTCATTCAAGTCAAACAACAACGCATTCATTATGACGAACAAACGAGAAAATTCATCATTTTTTTCGATACATCCCTCGAGACGCCTCTTTCCTAACCATGACAAGGTTGAGTCAACAAGGCCTAATAATTTACTAGTCAAGAAAAATAACGTCACGATTAAACGTGATCAAGAAAAATTCAACGATGCAGAAACTATGTCGGACATGATCAATAGTGCACATAACGAGGGGGGATCGATGAGGACAGAAGATAGTGGACGTGAAAGATTGAAGAGACATAGAATTGAAGTGGCAGGACATGTATGGATACCAGAAATTTGGGGACAAGAGGAATTACTCAAAGATTGGATTGATTGTAGTGCATTTGATTCAAAATTGATGAATAATAATAATATAATGTCAGCTAGAGCTGCTTTGGTTGAAGAAAGAAGAAGAACAAATTCATCTTGCAGATTGAGAATTGAAAATAGCTATTGAAAATATTCTCAAAAAAAAAAAAAAGATGAGTTTTTTTTTTTTTGCTATTTTTTTTTCTTTTCTGATTTTTAATTTTGGGGGGTTTTTCTTTTTAATTGAACTGTTTTATTATTTTTATCATAATAATTGTGTGTTTCCATGTTAATACATTGAAGAAATACATATGTTTATGGTTGGGATAATAGCACTTTTGGTCTCTGAATCATAGGTAAATTCTTATTTCGATTCATGTGATTCTTTTATGTGAAAATATGTTATTTTGATTTACTTTTAGATTTCTATTATCGTCAAATTGGGAATAATATATAGTATAAACTTAACAATGTTACAATTAGTAATTATGGTAAATTTGTGAATATATCTATGAGCGAAACGACATAAATTTATATTTTTATTAATTGAAAGTTACATATGCTTAGTTAGATATTATGATTTATGAGGACTAAAATTAAAACTTATAAATAGGTTGATTTTTTTTCCTTCGCTTTAATTGAACTATTTGATCATAATAATTGTGTATTTCCATGTTTATTCCTAGAAGAAATACATAAGTTAATGATTTAGACACTATAAACTTGCGTATCCCGAAAAATTTTACCATGGTAGAGGCACAACCAACAATAATTGTGTGAAGTTTCATTCTCTTTTTGACACTTGGACCTAGGGGCATTTTTTCTTACTTTTTACATGTTATTCACCATTTCTCTTCCACTTAACTTTTTTTTAAAAAAAATTTCTTTTACTTCTAACAAATATTTAATTCTCAAATACATAATTAAATAATTAATACATTTGATTAAAAATATATATATATGTTTTTCTGTTAAAATAATTAAAACACTTTTACAACTGTTAACTTTAAAAATAAGCTTATTGTTCAATATTTTTTAACAGAATCAAATTAATTCAAAATATAAACTAATTCACTTTAGTGTATAAACTGATTAGATAAGATTAATTTTAATTAATATAAATTATTTACATAGATGTCAAAATAAAAATGACAATAGGACAGAACAATGTAGATATGACAAATTCTTAAGCGATTTAAAAAATTTACGCAAGTTGATTCACTTTCACTTACAATATATTTTTTATCGGCGTTTTTCTATTAAGTATTTAAAAAAATTGTAACCAAAAATTAAAAAAATATTGATAATCTCTGTTAAGAAAATGACTGCATATATATGAACTAAAACATAACAAAAAAAAGCTATGGAATAATAAATCTGAACTAATTTGATTTTTTTAAATGTTAGTAGTTGAGAAGACACTGCATTTTTTTTTAGTTATTTTGATATTATTAAAAATGGTGAATAATAAGATTATTTTTATTATTTAGTCAAAAAACTGTTTTCAGTTATCTGACAAAAAAATATTTATTAATATTTTTATTAATTATATCAGAAGTTTAATTATATATTTGAGAGTTGGATATTTGTTGAAAATAAAAAGAATAAGAAAATGAAAGAAAAGAGGAGTGAGTGGAAGAGAGATGATTAAAGAAAAGTACAAAATTGACCCACTATCCAAGTGTCAAATAAATAATTGAGCCTCATACAACTATTATTGGTTGTGCCTCTACCATTTTAATTTTTTTCACTATGTTATTATATTGATAACTTAATTGAAAAATCATGACTTAATCAATTATAATTATGAGTCACATCGACTCATTAATTAATTTTGAAGAATTTTTAACTTAAAAGCGACTTTTCATTCTCTTGTTTTATTGTGATGCGTTACTTTCCCCGCCCCACAAGTTGACAACTTGAGGGCCAGTAAACGTCTTGTTTTTCACATGTACCCTAATTTTTCCGAGGAAGGAAAATGATTTTTTTCCTTTTTCTTTTTTAAAGTCAAAATAAGGATTGGAGCTAACCTTCGAAAATTATACTACGTAGATACATCAATCTTTTTATGTATATATATATATATATTATATGTTGAATCTTGGATTTATCACTGACTAGGAGCACGTAGAACTTTTCAACACGAATTTAAAGTCGGCCCAAAATGAGGTGCAAACACCAATGGAAAACCAAAATAAGAAGGTAAGAAAAAGCCAAAAGAGAATTTCAACATGTAACACAGATCACATAATGTGGCTGCTAGAGAGATGCATCCATGATGCTAAAATCCAACTTGTTATACAACATGCATGCATAAGAATGAACCCACCCAAAAAAAGATGGTCCCAGCTTTAGAAATTTGCAGATTTATATTTTTTTTCCGTGAGTTTCACACTTTAACTATCAATTGTTCCTTTTTTCTAGCTGAACTATCACCATATTCTGTATTAAAACACACTCAATTATAAAAAGGGAACAATGATAGTTGAGGTGTGATTTAATATATAGATGGTGATAGTTCAAGTAGGTAAAAGGAACAACTCATAGCTTGAATGTGAAACTCGCGATAGTTCATGTGTGCTTTTAAACATCATGTCTTCCTTTTATTTTCTAGTACAATTTATAGTAGTGATATTACTATATATGAATTAGATTGCCAATAAGAAGGGGGGAAATGATAGTACAAGGCTCAAAACTACTGTGAATAAGGGGGTATAACTCCGTAGCTTTGGCTCAAAACCTGTGTATGTGTTGAGAAATCCACTAAATACGTATATACAACCAAATGTGAATCCAGTAGCATATATAAGTAGTGGATTCGGAGGCTAGCCATGGATCACCAGAACTCATAAACTTCAAATCTGGGATACGTGTTTACTGTGAATTAAACTTCTACAGTTCTACATCATTAATAAAAATGTTGACAGCAGAAATGATGGTATCAACTTTGAGTTATTGAGAAAACTTGAACATATATTCTCTTGTTTTTCTAGTATAATATGTAATAATGATATCACTAAGGATTGTGGTGGATAGATAGAGTCCCTCTGCCCTTAACCAGAGGTCTTGAATTCGAGAACAAAAATAGATTTCCAGAAGTTTGAGGCTTCAACAGGCTCAAAATTACTATATTAACATACATTGTTTTCCAGTATCAACTATGAAACTATGCGGCCAGCAGGCCAAGGGCAAACCAACTCCCATATCTTCACTGTTCCTTCATCACTGGCTGACGCCAGACGCCTTTTATCCTGCAAGGTATTGATAGAAGAAAGTAAACACATTGAGGAATTTATTTGACCAAAAAAGAATCTTGTTTTGGATTTTGTTAGTGAAATAGAGGAGAAACTCAAATACGCAAACACATCGAGCAATTTGGTGAAGAAAAAAAAGGCTTGAATAAAGGGTCGAATTAAGACAAATACCGATCAAACTAAAGGTAGTAAGCATAATAGAGTGAATTCAACCTTCTAGTCTTCGATACAAAACAACACGATTGAATATTTAAGAAGAAAACAAAAGACAAACATTCCGCCTCCTTGAAAAACCATACAACAATCATTGCAAATTTGCAATGTCTAACATAACACCATTTGTCAGATCTGACACATAATCTTATCACCTATGTTGCTCAGACTCCTCAAAAATTTTGCGAGGTGTGTGTCAGATCGTCCAAAAGCTATGCATTTTTGGAGGATGCGACACACGTGCGGAAATATTTTTGGATGGTCCGAGCAACATAATTTATTACACATCCGTCAACATAAACTGAGGTCAACAAATATTCATTTCAAGGTCCAACGCTAAGAACCTTAAAAGTCGAACACATAAAACTTAAATTCTGAATTCCCCTCTGATCAGTAAAACGCTCAGAAGTTTCCAGATGATCTCAGCTTCTGCTCAAAGCTTAAAGAATATTTGCAGCATACTAATTGCAGAGTTTAAAGCAATGACAGATGAACAAGAAAATGTCAAAATCCTATCACTATGGTAGTCCGGTGACTTACCCCAGAGTGACACTTCACAGAATTTACGTTCGTTTCATGAGCTTTCTCCTTCTTCAAAAGTAATTTAAATGTAAGTCCATCAACCTGTCGTCAGACCAGTGTTATCAAAAGCAAAAAACGCAAAAAAGCTCTAAGTTCCATTAAGGCTTTAAGCGAAAAGTGCAAATAAAGCATGGACTTTAATGAAAAAAGGCTCAAAGGGAGAAAAAAAATACAAATATATATGTTTAGTCCAAGACTAATAATTATAAGCATGAATGACAAATGAATAAAGAAATTGAAATAAAAATTATGATGAAGTGAAATATCAATTATTTAGTGTTGACTCTTTAGATGAGGCTCGTTGACAAGGAAAAGTATGTCTTAGAACCCTGATGACGAGACATTCAAGTTGAGAGAGATTTGGCGAAGAACAAAATCAGAATCCAAGAACTGTCCTAAAGCCAGGGGAGGATGTAGCTTTCAGTTACCGGGTTCATTTGAATCAAGTACTTTTGAAGTGGAGCATAAATTTATGTGTAAATGCCCATCAAAATTGCAATTACTAGTAAATATGAACCCATAAATTAAAACATAATGGGTTCATTGCTGAGAACGTTAAAGGTTGAAACCATAGCTTAAATCCTAAATTGGCCTCTGTCCTAAGCAGTTAATTCTGATATTCCTGTAATATTCTCTTTCTTTCTTTTTTCTAATTTATTTTAAGAAATAGTGAACACTGGGGCAGTTTGTGTGTATCTCTACTAATCCACGGGCACAGCATGTCTAGCATGCAAGACAGGCAGCAAAGATAATTCTGCATGTCAAGGCTGGAGACGACGGGCCCACACCTAGTGGCATAGAAGAACACCCCAGCTTCTTCCAGCTCCCACAAGAAATTTGGGTTAATAGGAGGAGAGTTCTGGAGTACGGAGCTCAAAACTTGATCAAAAGATGCGTATATTGAAGAAGCTATATAATCGATTACTAATAGTACTAGTTTTAAAGGTGCATTGGAATTGATCCGCTCGGGGATTAACATTATACACAACGTAATAAGCACGAAGTACAAAACTGTATAAGGGATATAGAAGGTTTTCCAATACCTCATTGTCCTTATCCTCGATAAATATACGTATAGCATCATCAGCTCCTGCACTCGCAAATATTTCTGGGTCCCGGTCTTCCTCCTCAGGTACCGCTCGGAGTAATTCCCTAACATATTAGAATATCCAGTGTTAGCCTATAGGAATAGCTATGACATACCCAATAAAAAGAGATCAAACATGAAACTCTCGATTCATGGAAAATAGACTGTAAATCTAAACTGCCCCTCCCCCAATTACACACTTTGTAGAAAAGGAAAAACTGTCCAAATAAAGGTAATATTAAGGAGTGCAAACAGAAAAAAAGAGTATATATTAGCAATAGATATAGAGTAGCTACCTCAACCAGTCAACTGCGAAAATTGTCGTATCATGATATCCAGATAGAGTGCAAATATGTGACCTAACAAGCACAAAAAGGAGATGGTAGCAAATCAGGAATTGGAAAACATAGTAATTACAACAACATATACCCATTGTAGTCCCACAAAGTGGAGTCTCGGGAGGGTAGAGTGTATGCAAACCTTACCCCTACCTCAAAGATAGAGAGGTTGTTTCCAATTGACCCTCGGCTCGGAAAACATAGTTATTGCTGAGAACTATTATAGCAAAGATAGTTGACTAAATGAATGAAGACCACTCTTTGCCTGAGGAACGACAAAATAAACAAAGCAATAAATGTGGTCTCTTAAGTGAACAAAAATAATTGTCCATCTGAATGCACAAAATGATGTTCAAAAGGACTTGCTGTTGGAAAAACAATATAAATATCTCAAAAATACCATATTCATTTTTGAGAACTTTTCAACTCTATTTTGTGACCATATTAATTCCATTTATAAGCCTTTAATTCCTTCATTAACAGACATTGATTTGTTCAAATTTATTTGGTCATTTAATGGCCAGCCTTGAATAGAAATTGAATGGCTTTACCAATGCCATTATTCCTAAACGGCTACATACTAAGAAGGTCATATCTTCACTATATAAGTCCTTTGTCATCTGTGGGATTAGGGAGGGAGAGAGATGTCCATTTTCTTCTACAATATTTTATATTCTTCCACTTATATATTGAGGTCGTGGAACAAGAATAATAATCTTTTCTCTTAATTCTTCCTCCCATATTTTGTAGTGCTGGATTTTCGTTTTGAAAATTTTTGTTAGTTTCTGGCTCCTAGTTTAATACTAGAAGAGCTTGTTGAATCCTGGAGATACACCGATACCAGGTGAAATATCCTTAAGGACAGTGTCTTACGACATGCCTCAAGCTATGGAGAATTTCCTATAAGCATTCGTGGAGAAGTATTTCCGTAAGATTTCCAACACCAGCACCCTCTTTTCTGTTGGAAAAAATAAAAATATGTGCATTAAGATACAAAGGCTTCTTATTCCACAACAACGAAAAACCCTTTTCACTCTTTCATATACTAGGGATTTCAGGGTACCACCATTGATGTCACGGAACAAAGGTTGGACGCGCGCCGATAACCCTGAAAAAACCTTTGTTTGCTTGGAGGCATCTGGAGGCTTACATTGACATAGGGGATAGACATGGATGGCTTCTTAGAGCGTTCTGCTCCGTTATACCAGTGGTTGCAAACATTTCAGTGTGCTAACTTAATAGAATAATTATGAAGAACAGACAATTCCCCAGGATTCAAAATGCGACTTGGATCAGGCCTTGTGCCCCAGGGTGGGGGTGGGAGGTAGGAAATCGACCATTTTGCCTTGCGTCCCAGTTCTCATGTGCGCATGTGGCCGGTCTTCTTTTTTACTCTTTACTAGCCCACTAGAAAGGTAATTGTTAATAAAGCAAAAAAAAAAAAAGAAGCTCTTCACAATCAATGAGGGACACTCTCCCATAGGATCACATAAATCAACTTTATAGGATTGCATTATGCTTATGAAAATAAGGATAAGACCGAGCTTACCAAAGTTCTGTAGAATCAAGATCACAATCCCATATCTTGATGGTAAGGTCATCACTGCAAGTTAGAGAATTCAATGTAAAATCTGTTTAGTAGTGACTACAACAACTATCCTATTTAAGATACACCCTAGACTTGAGAGTGTATATTTTAAAACGAATTCAGCAGAGAGAAAGCCATACCTGCAAGATACCATTCTTGTTCTATATTTACTGAAAGAGAGAGATAGCACAGCAGATGTATGTTCTCTGAAAGTTCAACCATGTAGCGGTATAAGCTCCCAAACAATCTTAAACGACGTTACTGATAGCCTTCTTGGCCAAGCTTTCAAAATCAACTTATTTTGAAAAGTGTTTGTTGAAAAATTACTTTCAAAGAGTACAAGTTTGCTTTTGCCTTTAATCATTCATTTTTTATAAAATACTTTTGTCCTACGTTGCTCGGACTCTCCAGAAAATTATAGACCACTTTTCACTGTCAGTAGGATGAGTGAAACACTTCACACAAAAAGTTTTTTCCAACTGAATTCAGACAATCTCTAGAACTAAAATCCGACCTATGACTATTACATGAAGCTTCCAAATAGTCACACAATGGAAGGTTTTTCAGGATATAAGATACACTTATTCACTATCTAGATATAACGAAATGAAAAATAGACTGCCAAATAATAATTCTTACCTGTCAGACTCACCCAAAGTTTTAATACAAGGCCAATCACCACTGTCATAAGATGTCTCTTCCCAAACCTAAAAGTTTTCAAGCACCACTAGAGATTAGATAGTATCACTGGTAAAGGATCAAATCCCTTTACTCTGTCCCTGCCCTCATTAAAAGAAAAAGAAGAGAAATGTGTTGACTACCAATTCTAGGTTACATGTAATAGGGGTGTGAAAAGCATGCTAAACTCCTTATAAGCAAATAACACATGCACACACACAGAGAACGTGCAGTTGAACCTCTCAAATATACCTTAATGGTGTTATCACTACTACTTGATAATCCCATTGAACTATCTTAACATCTTCTGTGTGTCCTTGTAACACTGAAGCACAATCAAACTCATTTCCAGGCAAAACTTCCCATATCCAAATTGACTTATCACCTCCACATGTCGCAAGAAGTAGCCCGTCCCTATTCCAGGAGACACTTCTCACTTCATTCTCATGACCCTGGACATTATCCACATAATGAAAATAAGAAAACAGACAGGATTTCAGTAGATTTATAACTCATTAAAGAAAATGAAAAAATATATAAGTCCATCCAAATTAGGATCACAAATCAATTATAAGCTAAATCAAAATGAACTCCGTAGTAACACATTCCCTTATTCTGCTGAGTGCTGATAGATCTTTGAAGTTTATATGTTGCAATAATTAAAGAGAGTTAATTTCTCTGATAGTCTCACAAAGTCATTGTACCTTTAAAGTGTAAATACGCTCATAGGCATGATCACCGACATTTTTCCAAATGGCAGTGGTGGCATCAGAGCAAGCTGCTGCCAACAATTTGCATTCCAGTGACCAGGCACACGATCTAACAGTACATGATTCCTCCAAAACAGCCTGCAAAATATCCTTCTAAGAGTTATTACAGCTCTTTTTTATCTATAGGTTCAAATAGTCATTGTAGCTAGAGAATGATTCACTATATTTTCTTGAGCATGGAAAGAGTGCTAGAGAAGGTATAAAGAAGGAACATAAAGGAAAACAATTCTTATAAGGAAATGGGGTTTACCAAATGCATAGATAAGCTAAAAAGTGGGTATAAGTCAATTTGACTAGCTTATAAGCTTAATAAGACACCCTCTTGCTAGAAAATTGTCAAATGGAACTTGACCCTAACTCAGCCCCAAAATCTAGTTCAAGTCAATATAAGCCGATCACTAGTCCATTTTCCAACCAGTGTGGGACTTTAACCACTTTAACACCCCTCTTCACACCCAGGTCCGACTGGAGTATGTAACGGAAGCCCAAATAGGAATGGACCTAGCTATGATATCATGTTAAATGGACCTTAGATGCCAATTCAATCCCGAAAATTAGCTCATCGGGAAGAATTGTCCAAGTTCACATAAATATATCACATGCCCATTCTCCAACCAATGTAGGACTCTAACCCAATTTAACAAAAAAAAAAGAAGAGAATTTTAGTCATTCTAACAAAAGAACATCATATGGACATTTTTTTTTTTAGTAAAACTGATTATTAGCAGTTTCAACACTTGTATTTCAAACACGTAACTATTTATTTATAACATCAGTTTCACCCCTTAAAAATATTTTTCAACACTTAAAACCTTATCAATTATTTACCATCAGCTAATCCAAATGATGAAATTGAGAAAATGAAAAAAGAAATCAGACCTTACACACGAAAAAGCCGGAGAAGTTCTCTTCCCAGATTCGTATGGTTTTATAATAACTCCACGATGCGATTACTGCCGGAAAAACCCATACTCCTGTATCCACCTTCCAAGCTACGCCCAAAACCTTACCGGTTCGAGCTTTTGAATCTCTCTCAGTTCAAAATCGTCGTAGCTGAAATTCTTCATCGCTGCGGAATTGTGGCGGCGAAGTGACTGTGCTGCTCAGTATAAATTGGGCAAATTTGACCAGATTTTGGTGATTTTGAGTGAACTTTTACAGTGAGCTGAGAAAGGAGTACTTATTCGTTACTTAAGTGGGCCTGTGAAGTTCGTTACTTAGTTTATGAACTGACAGTTAGACCCCTATAGTTTTTAAATATAAGTTTCAGTAAATTATAGATTTCCTTTTTTCATTTTAGTCCACCTCTACTTCAAATGGATGGAAATGACAGGTTAAGTTAATAAATGAGTGGGTTATTGACTCGTTCAAAAGTCATTGGATTGAAATAGGAGTCATAATATAATCCGTCTAATTCTTACCAAGTTTTGTTTGTTTTATTTGTTCTTCTAAAACTTTTAATATGTAATAATACTATTTTTCCCCCTTTATTATGACAATGAATAACATATTAAATTACGTCTCGTAATATCATGATAATATGTGTGTCTGCTCGTTCACATCCATTCCAATCTGATGTCTTTGATAATGCAAACTGTTGTTTCACTTTATATCTTGTATAAAAATAATGACATAGATTTTGCATATAGAAATACATGTATTATTAAATAGGCATAATATATAACTGTGTCATTTAACTTGACTTTAGCTATCATTTATGTTGTTCAACTTTGAGCGTGTACAAATAGACACTTAAGTTTATATAAAGTTAAACAAGTAGATATACACGTTCTACGAGATATATACAAATCAGTTCACCTATGTAGCAATTTGTGTGAGATTCACATGAATTGCCACGTAGAACACCACATATAACAACATGTGTCTACTTGTGCACTATCAAAATTTGAAGATAACTATGTCATCTGATATCAAGTTAAAAATCGCGTTTATATATGATTATATTATGCCTATCTAATATTGTCAAACAAACTTGCATAAAGTCATATGTGTGATTTAATACTAGAATTATTTTTCTAATCCCCTGCCAAACTACCTTTTAGTGTATAAAATTAAAATTACTTTTCTACCTCTAACACTTTGTTTGGATGATTGTTATGTATTGTTTTATAATGTATCGTATTGTATTGTATCGTAGTGTATTATTTTAATGAATACAATGTTTGGATAGATTGTATCGTTGTTATCCGTCGTTACATAATGTCACACTTCCAAAATTTGAATGATAAACCTACAAGAAAAGTAGGGTACGGGGTAGAGCTAGTATGAAAATGTAGGGTAAAAGATGAAATATAATTATTAAATAATAAATAAAGACAAAATGAGAAGAAAATATTAAGGTAACGACGTGATACAACCAAATGTGAATCCAATAGCGCATATAAATAGTGGGTTCGGAGGCTAGCTATGGATTGCCAGAACTCATAAACTTCATATCTTGGATACGTGTTTGCTGTGAATTATTACATCATGTATAAATAATGTTGACAGCAGAAATGATGGTATCAGCTTTAATGTTATTGAGAAAATTTGCAGATCCGTTCTCTTGTTTTTCTAGTATAACATGTAGTAATGATATCACTAAGGATTGTGGCGGATAGATGGGGTTCCTCTACCCTTAAGGGGAGGTCTCGGATTCGAGCAAAAATAAGATCATTTTCCAGAAGTTTGAGGCTTCAACATGCTCAAAATCACTATAACACACATTGTTTTCCAGTATCAACTATGAAGCTATGTGGCCAGCAGGCCAGGGGCAAACCAACTCCCATATCTTCACTGTTCCATCATCACTGGCCGACGCCAAAAGCCTTTTATCCTGCAAGGTTTTGACAGAAGAAAGTAAACATATTGCAGAATTTACTTGACCAAAAAAGAATCTTTTTTAAAAAAATTTGTTAGGGAAATAGAGGAGAAAATCAAAATACGCAAACAAATAGGCCTCGAGCAATTTTCTGAAGAAAAACTATACTTGAATAAAGGGTCAAATTAAGAAAGATACCGATCAAACTAAAGGTAGTAAGCATAATAGAGTGACTTCACCCTTCTAGTCTTCGATATAAAACAACACGACTGAATATTTGAGAATAAAACAGAAGACAAACATTTCTCCTCCTTGAAAAACCATACAACAATCATTACAATGTATAACATATTTGTTGTCCACAACACCATTTGTCAGCTCTGACACACATATCCTATCACCTTTGTTGCTCAGACTCTTCAAAAATTTCACGAGGTGTGTGTCGGATCGTCCAAAAACTATACATTTTTCGAGGATGCTACACAAGTGAGGCAATATTTTTGGATGGTCCAAGCAACATGGCTTATTACACATCTGTCAACAGAAACTGAGGTCAACAAATATTCATTTCAAGGTCCAACGCTAAGAACCTTAAAGGTTGAACACATAAAACTTATATCCTTAATTCGCCTCTGATCAGTAACACGCTCAGAAGTTTACAGATGATCTCAGCTTCTTCTCAAAGCTTAAAGCATCTTTGCAGCATACTAATTGAAAGCAATGACAGATGAACAAGTAAATGTCAAAATCCTATCACTGCGGTATTCCAGTGACTTACCCCAGAGTGCCATTTCACAGAATTTACGTTTGTTTCATGAGCCTTCTCCTTCTTCAAAAGTAGTTTAAATGTAAGTCCATCAACCTGTCATCAGACCAGTGTTATCAAAAGCCAAAAACGCAAAAAAGCTCTAAGTTCCATTAGGGCCTTAAGCGAAAAATGCAAATAAAGCATGGATTTTAATGAAAAAAAGGCTCAAAGGGAGAAAAAAAATACAAATATATATATTTAGTCCAAGACTAATAATTAAAAGCATGAATGACAAATATATGAATAAAAAAGTTGAAATAAAAATTACGATGAAGTGAAATATCAATTATTTAGTGTTGCCTCTTTAGAAGAGGCTCGTTGACAAGGAAAAGTATGTCTTAGAACCCTGATGACGAGACATTCAAGTTGAGAGAGATTTGGCGAGAAGAACAAAATCAGAATCCAAGAACTGTCCTAAAGCCAGGGGAGGATGCAGCTTTAAGTTATGGGTTAATTTGAATCAAGTACTTTTGAAGTGGAGCATAAATTTATGTGTAAATGTCCATCAAAATTGCAATTACTAGTAGATATGAACCCATAAATTTAAAACATAATGGGTTCATCAGAGGCGTATCCAGGAGGGGGTCACCGGGTTCACGTGAACCCATGCTCCCCTCTTGAAATCATACATAGTAGTGTTATATTTTTAAAAAAAATATTTAAATATAGATGTGTGAACCCATACTTGAATGATCGTATAATGTCGTGCGATGATGATTGGGTTCACTTCTCTAAATGAGGTTAGAAATTTGAAGCTTTTATTTACCTTGTTTTATTTTCCTTTCTAAAATTGGGTAACGCCTCTCTAAATGGTTTGGATAGATAAAAAATAATTTTGGACCTATAATTTTAAATTTTTAATGGTTTTCAGTGATAAGAACCTAAATGTTAAACCGATCAAATTTATACCTTAGATCCACCTTTTCATAATAGTGCACCCATCATCTCAAAATCCTGGATACGCCTCTGGTTCATTGCTGTGAATGTTAAAGGTTGAAACCATAGAGCTTAAATCCTAAATTGGCCTCTGTCCTAAGCAGTTAATTCTGATATTACCGTAATCTTTTCTTTCTTTCTTTTTCTAACTTTTTTTTAAAAAAAATTGTGAACACTGGGGCAGGTTGTGTGTATCTCAACAAATCCACGGGCGCAGAATGTCTAGCATGCAAGACAGGCAGCCAAGATAATCCTGCATGTCAAGGCTGGAGACGACGGGCCAACACCTAGTGGCATTGAAGAACACCCCAGCTTCTTCCAGCTCCCACAAGAAATTTGGGTTAATAGGAGGACGGTTCTGGAGTACGGAGCTCAAAACTTGATCGAAAGATTAGTGTATATTGAAGAAGCTATATAATCGACTACTAATAGGACTAGTTTGAAAGGCATGTTAGAATTGATCTGCTAGGGTATTAACATTATACACAACGTAATTAGCACCTGAAGTACAAAACTGTATAAGGGATATAGAAGGTTTTCCAATACCTCATTGTCCTTATCCTCGATAAATACACGTATAGCGTCATCAGCTCCTGCATTCGCAAATATTTCTAGGTCCTGGTCATTCTCATAAGGTACAAAACGGAGTAATTCCCTAACATATTAGAATATCCAGTGTTAGCCTGTAGGAACAGCTATAACTTACCCGATAAAAAGAGATCAAACATGAAATCTAGAGAGTCAAACAAGCTATTAAATTCTCGATTCATGAATAATAGACCATAAATCTTAAATTGCCCCCCCCCCCCCCCCCCCGCAAATACACACTTCGTACAAAAGGAAAAACTGTCCAAATAAAGGTAATATTAAGGAGTGCAAACAGAAAAAAAAAACATATGTTAGCTTGAGCATGATAAGAAATAGATATAGAGTAGCTACCTCAACCAGTCTACTGCAAAAATTGTCGTATCATGATATCCAGATAGAGTGCAAGCATGTGACCTAACAAGCACAAAAAGGAGATGGTAGCAAATCATGAATTGGAAAACATAGTAATTACAACAACATACCCATTGTAGTCCCACAAAGTGGAGTCTAGGGAGGGTAGAGTGTATGCAAACCTTACTCCTACCTCAAAGATAGAGAGGTTGTTTCTAATTGACCCTAGCTCGGCTTGAGGAACGACAAAATAAACAAGGCAATAAATGTGGTGTCTTAAGTGAACGAAAATAATTGTCCATCTGAATGCATCAAAATGATGTTCCAAAGGACTTGCACCCTCCTTTCTTTTGGAAAAAATAAAAATATGTGCATTAAGATACAAAGGCTTCTTATTCCACAACAACGAAAACACCTTTTCACTCTTTCATATACTAGGGATTTCGGGGCACCACCGTTGATGTCACGGAGCAAGGGTTGGACGTGCGGCGATAACCCTGAAAAAACCTTTGTTTGCTTGGAGGCATCTGGAGGCTTACATTGACCAAGGGGATAGACATAGATGGCTTCTTAGAGCGTTCTGCTCCGTTATACCAGTGGTTGCAAACATTTCAGTGTGCTAACTTAATAGAATAATTATGGAGAACAGAAAATTCCCCAGGATTCAAAATGTGACTTGGATCAGGCCTTGTGCCCCGGGGTGGGGGTGGGAGGGAGGAAATCGACCATTTTGCCTTGCGGCCCAGTTCTCATGTGCGCGTGTGGCCGATCTTCTTTTTTACTCTTTACTAGCCCACTAGAAAGGTAATTGTTAATAAAGCGAAAAAAAAGCCCTTCAACATCAATGAGGGACACTCTCCCATAGGATCACATAAATCAACATTATAGGATTGCATTATGCTTATGAAAATGAGGATAAGACCGGGCTTACCAAAGTTTTGTAGACTCCGTATCACAACTCCATACTTTGATGGTAAGGTCATCACTGCAAGTTATAGAATTCAATGTAAAATCTGTTTAGTAGTGACTACAACAACTATCCTATTTAAGATACACCCGAGACTTGAGAGTGTATATTTTAAAACAAATTCAGCAGAAAGAAAGCCATACCTGCAAGATACCATTCTTTCTCTATTTTTACTGAGAGAGAAAGATAGCACAGCAGATGTATGTTCTCTGAAAGTTCAACCATGTAGCAGTATAAGCTTCCAAACAATCTTAAACGACGTTACTGATAGCCTTCTTGGCCAAGCTTTCAAAATCAACTTATTTTGAAAAGTATTTCTTTGAAAATTTACTTTCAAAGAGTAGAAGTTTGCTTTTGCCTTTAATTATTTATTTTTTATAAAATATTTTTGTCCTACGTTGCTCGGAATCTCCAAAAAATTATAGACCACTTTTCACTGTCACTAGGATGAGTGAAACACTTCACACAAAAAGCTTTTCCAAATGAATTCAGACAATCTCTAGAACTACAATCCGACCTAGGACTATTATATGAAGCTTCCAAATAGTCACACAATGAGTTTTTTCAGGATAAAAGATACACTTAGACACTATCTAGACATAACAAAATGAAAAATATACCGCCAATTAATTCTTACCAGTCAGACTCACCCAAAGTTTGAATACAATGCCAATCACCACTGTCATAACCTGCCTCTTCCCAAACCTAAAGTTTTCAAGCACCACTAGAGGTTAGATAAAATCACTGGTGAAGGATCAAATCCCATCCCCCTCAAAAGAAGAAGAAGAGAAACGAGTTGACTACCAATTCTATGCCTTGCACGTAATATGGGTATGAAAAGCATGCTAGACACCTTCTATGCAAATAACACACACACAGAGAACGCGAAGTTGAACCTCTCAAATATACCTTAATGTTGTTATCACTACTACAGGAGAATAAAACGTTTTCATGCTAATGAACTATCTTAACATCTTCTGTGTGTCCTTGTACCAAAGGTTTATTAACAGTTTCAGCACTTCTATTTCAAACACATAACTATTTATTCATAACATCAGATTCAGCACTTAAAAATATTTTTCAACACTTAAAACCTTATCAATTATTTACGATCAGCTAATCCAAATGATAAAATTGAGAAAACGAAAAAAAGAAATCAAACCTTAAACACGAAAAACCCGGAAAAGTTCTGTTCCCAGATTCGTATGATTTTATCATCACTCCAGGATGCGATTACTGCCGGAAAACCCCATACTCCTGTATCCACCTTCCAAGCTATGCCCAAAACCTTACCGGCGTGACCTTCGAGCTTTTGAATCTCTCTCAGTTCAAAATCGTCCTCGTTGAAATTCTTCATCGCGGCAGAATTGTGGCGGCGAAGTGACTGTGCTGCTCAATAAATTAGGCAAATTTGATCAGATTTTGGTGATCTTTGCGTGGACTTGTACAGTGAGCTGAGAAAGTAGTACTTATACGTTACTTAAGTGGACCTATTAAGTTAGTTAGTTAGTTTTTGAACTGACAGTTACACCCCTAAAGTTTTTAAATAAAAGTTTCAGTTAATTACAGATTTCACCCAAGTTGTAATTTCCTTTCCATTTTAGGCCACCTGTGCTTCAAATGGACCGGTTAAAATGGGATAAGTTAATAAATGAGTGATTTATTGACCCGTCCAAAAGTTATTTGGATTGAAATAAACTAAAATAACGGTTATAACATAATTCAATTTTTCCTTTTAAGTTTTGATTGTTTTCTTATATTTTTAATAGCTAATAATATTTTTTTCTTTATTATTATAAATATATAGCATATTAAATTATATCTTATTATATTATGATAATGTGTATGTTTATTTGTACACATTCAATCTAGTTTGATATTTTTAATGACATATCTCGTATAAAACATAATGGCATAGATTTAGCATAAAGAAATAGATGTATTATTAAATAAACATAATATATGAATGTGTCTCTTAACTTGGCCTCAGTCCGTATTTATGTCTTTCAATTTTGGGTGTGCACAAGTAAATAATTAAACGTTTATAAAGTTGAACAAGTAGACACATGCGTCTTGCGTGACATATACAAATTAGTTCACCTACATCTCACACAAATAGTCATTAGAACACGTGTACCTTTAGAGTATAATTAAAGTTTGAAGGCATGGATATCAGCTGATATCAAGTTAAAAGACACATTTATATATTAGTTCTATTTAATATGTGTGATTTAATATTAGAATTATTTTACTAATCTCTCCCGCCAATTACCTTTTAATGTATAAAATTAAAATTAATTTTGCAAATACATCCTACTAAAACTGTTCAATTTCTACATCTTCTTCCAAAGGTTCATTTGATTCTCTTCTACTTTGTCACTTGTAATTCTTCATCCTCTTCTTCGCATCTTTGAGAGTTTCTAATCTTTTTTTTGCAATTCATTTTGTATTTTATTTTTGAAGGTGAGCTTGACGTAATTGGTAAAGTTGTTGACAGATGAGTGTATGATAGCTCCTTGAGATCCGACGTCTCCCCAGATACCACACATAGCGGAAGTTTAGTGCACGAGGCTGCCCTTTTATTTTGTATTTATTCTGATTAAGTTTAAAAGCCCATCTGCACACCAACTGTTTGTTATAATGCCTAGCTAATGAATTTCAAAATAAAACTTTGAGAGAACTTTCAGTATTTCACATCAGTAGCTTCTCAGAATGTTTCAAAGGCGAGTTACGTCAGTCTTAAATCTTCATGGAAATGCAATATTATCCACTGTGAAGGAGCTGTGCAATGTTGGTCCATTGTACTCAACTGCATCAGCCATGGAAGCTCTACCAAGAAAGCTGAAAAGGGCTGAAAAAAAACCATGGGTGACGAGTGTTAATGAGCTTAAGCGGAGAGCAAGATTTGACAAGCAAGAGAGAAGGGTGGTATGTGAAGTTGCACTGCGGCCACCGGAAAATGGGCTGTTAGTTGAAAAGCTGATCCCTGTTGCGCATCAGGTGTTAGCTTCAAGAGCTCAATTATTAGCTTGTGTTTCGAGGATTTCGGAGGAAATTCCTATTTATTTTTGCAGGTAAGATTCATTTTGCACCCAAATCTTGCATTTAAGCTAACTTTCTTGCAACTAATCGTATGTATTAGAATTAATGGTTTTTTCGCGAGTTTCACACCTGAACTATCAGTTGTATCCTTTTCTGACCTAAACTATCACAATTATATATAAAAACATGGAAGTTTTACTAGGCCAACTATTAGTTATTCCTTTTTCCTATCTGAACAATCACCGCATACTCAACTAGGTGTGTTTTAATACATAGATCATCGTAGTTTAGGTAGGAAAAGGGAACATCTGATAGTTGGGGTGTGAAACTCACGTAAAAATGATAGTTCAGGTGTGTTTTTGACCATTAACTCTAGGTAAAAGATGCATAAAGGAGTAGGGTTGTGGTAGTCAAATATGATATTCATTTTGCTTATTCTCATGCACACTTGGCTAAGAGCATAACATAATAGAAGTAAATGATCCTTATAGGTGATATCAACTAATTCAAATTAAAATTGTTATCAAGATAACTGGTAAGAAATTAGTGCAAGATTAAGAACCCTATTTTGCTATAAAAGGCAATTATTTAGTAGGGTAGAACAATAGTTGGTTGAAATTGAAGGAAAATAATATATTTGAAGTTGAAGTTAGAATATTTGTGTTTTGACATGAATTTAACTTGGAAAAGGAGTTGAAATTTTGTGAGTGAAAACGATTAATTGTTATACTTCTATAACAAGTTTTCAAGAAATTAGTGCAAGATTAAGAACCCTATTTTGCTATAAAAGGCAAATTATTTGGTAGGGGTAGAACAATAGTTGGTTGAAATTGAAGGAAAATAATATATTTGAAGTTGAAGTTAGAATATTTGTGTTTTGACATGAATTTGACTTGGAAAAGGAGTTAAAATTTTGTGAGTAAAAACGATTAATTGTTATACTTCTATAACAAGTTTTCAACTTCAAATTCTCTATTTCAAGTTGAAGTTTGAAATAATGAATCATATTGTAAGTAAACATTGATTTGCAAATAATATATCAAGTTAAGTTGGAATAATGAAATAATTAGTGCGGACAAATGTAAGTATTGGAATGAATTAGACTTGACTAGAACACGACAGATATAGAAGATTCATATAGCTGACTCCTGCTGGTTTGGAGTCGAGGCCCTGTTAATTGATGGAAGATTGACTATCTAGCAACTCATTATGAAATTCAACTGTTAAAATTGTTGAGCAAGCAGGTCTATGTTGTAATCTCTGTTCTTTTGTGCAGCTTCTGTACCGAAGTTCATGTTGGTCATCCACCACATAAGATCAGAACTTGCAATGTTAGCGGTAGTCAGAAGAACAAAGAGCATACATGGCAAAGAGGGGGTGTAGATCATGTATTACCTGTTGTACAATCTTTTCATCTCTATGACAGGTTGGGAAGAGCTGTTTCACATAATGAGCGACTTGAAGTTGATCGCATCCCAGCCCTTGTGGAATTGTGCATTCAGGCTGGTGTGGACTTACCTGAGTACCCAACCCGAAGAAGGAAGTTCCCCATTTACCGAGTTGCTGGAAAACTCATAGATTTTGAGAAGAGGTTTCCCAAGGGTGATTTGTCCGGGAAGGACATAGAAACTTTTAGGTCTAGGAAAACTATTAAGAAGCCCATCGGAGATGGAAATTATTTGAATTTACCCTATGATGACATAAAAGGTTTGTCTTTATGTTACTACAATGTTTTCTCTTATAATTGTTGTCAACTTGTCATCTTTCAATGTGCATTTTCCTATTCTAATACATCCCAAGTAATTTCCTCTTATGAGATTCAAGCTATGTTTCTCGGACTCTCCAAAATGTTGCTGCACCCGTGTCGGGTTCTCCAAAATGCACTACTTTTAGAGTATCCAACACGGACCCGTCGACATTTTTGAAGAGTCTAAGCATCATAGACTTAAAAGTATGTAAAAGAATTATTTCTTATGGTATGACGAACCTTCTAGTTTGATTTTCCACTACTTATCACTTCTCCAGGATTCGCCATGCGAGGAATGGAAGCTTGGGAGATTATGCGTACCGGAGCCATACAGCTCATGCAAACGTATGGTGTTCAAACATGTGGATATTGTCCTGAGTTGCAAGTTGGTCCAAAGGGTCATAGGGTTAGGCAATGTCAAGCCTTCAAGCACCAGATGAGGGATGGACAGCATGCTTGGCAAGAGGCAACAATAGATGATCTTCTCTCCACTGTATATGTTTGGCATGTCCAAAATCCGCATGCTGGTGACCTTTTGGTAGATTCTATGAAGCGGTATTACGGAAAGTTACCTGCGGTCGTTGAACTATTTAGTCAAGCTGGAGCACAGGTCGGAGAAGATTACTATCACATGATGAGGGAAGATGTTGTAGTTCCTGGACTAGATGAAGAAAAGTTAGTTGTATAAAGCTCAGACATGCTGCCAACATATTGGCAGAGTATAATTAAGATTAGACCGAGGACGTTGTTTCGTTGGTTTGATTTCTGCTGGTCAGGACAACCCAAGACTATATCGTTGCCAGAGCTCGTTTGTTGTTGGGGTAATCTACGCAGATTCTGGCAGTTGGAACTTCAACTTCATGTTGAGATACAACCAACTTCTCTTGCCTTTAAAATTAGGATAATGTATAGAACTAATGAGTTGAACATAAGTAGCATAAGCACAACAAAAACAAGTAGATAGATGCTCATATTTTCTGGAGAGGAGTTTCACAAACCATTGCTTCTAACATTCCATTATTTACAGAGATGTCACACCTTAAGGTAATGTATATATATGCCTTATAGGGTGATCTTCTGCAACTAAACTCAGACGAAGAAACATCATATTTAAACCAATCAACCAGCCACGAAAAATGTCAAACGATTACAACATTGTAAATAAGGGAAAAACTTCAAAGAGCAGTTTTTAATCCAATATAGGTGTAAAAATTAGATCTTTGAGGCAAAGCCGATGCCCTCCTGTGCCAATTGATCCAAGGTAGCTTGGGGTTGAACTTTTGCAACTTTAGCAATTGCTTTGTTCTCTTCAGGTGACCCACTCTCGAGGAATGCACCAACGATCTTTCCGTCTTTGATCCAGTATTGTCCAAACTTGTGAGTTGCAGAGTTGGGGTCAGCGTCCCCAAAGAGCACTATTTCACCCACATTATCACCGTAGAATTGCCAAGACAAATCAAAGGCACGGGAGTAGAAGTATGGAAGGTAGTCATATTCATCGACAGACTTCCCTTGCTCACTGGCAAAAATTGCCTGCACCAGCAACAATTTAACATTAACATTTTTACTGCATAAAAAGATTAGGAGTTTGGGGATTTGTAGCTACATTTGACCGTGTTGACTGACAGTAGAAAGACACTAGCAAACTGCAGAAAGCTGTTCTAAGAAGTCACACAGTGGAAGCAAAAGACAACCTCTGTGTGAGTGTAATTTTACATTGTATTGTCGCAAATTTGTACTCATGCCAGGACATAAACAATCAGTAGGCATGTAGAGTGGAGATAGTTTTCAGTATTCGAACACCCTAATCTGCGTGTGTAAGTGTGCTTCAAATATCCAGAACCATGACTCATGAGAGCAATCATAGTTGACCAGTATAGAATTAATTAACATATTATAACCAGATGACAATATAAAACTTTCATATCAACTCTGGATAGTATCAAGGAGCTGTCACGTACCTTGACAGCCTGCTCAGCAGATTTGCGAGAATGATCAACATGTTCAACTCTTCTAATGTCATTGTACATTTTCAAAGGAAAAGTGGCAACATCACCCACAGCATATACATCAGGTACGCTTGTTTTGAAGAAAGCATCTGTCTGCAAATAGAAACCTCGGTGTAAGTACAGGAATCCAGTAATTTTGAATGGAACAACGACATAAAGCATTGTCATTCTGATAGTAACAAGAAACAGACAGCTTATAGCTTGACGAGAACACACAACTTTAAAAAAAATATGATGTTTCCTTATCAACAAGTTTGAGGGTTTCCACTATTTGATACAATTTCTCATGTGCGATGATGTCATTTCTTTGTATTGCCTAAAGTAGCACCAGAATTTCTGAAATCCATTGATCTGTTCTTTCAACAAATCATCTCAGTTGCCCTCGTCTACTTTTGAAGCTTATATACTGAACTATTCAATTATATTTTTGGGTTACATTATATTGGACTATTTAATGGTTTAACCGTGGAAATCGCAAAATTATCAACAAGCAAGCAAGTCAGAACTTATTTGAAGGATGAGTACTGAACAGAGAGTGAGCACACACCTTAATTCCTCCCTTCTCCTCTTCAACTTGCCCTTTGAATAGAGTTGTGAGTGGTTTTGCTCCGACTCCTACGACAACTATGTCAGCTTCCAAAACTCTGCCATCTTTAAGTTTGACTTCTTTCACCTGCAAAATGGAAACAAAAAAACTGTGAGGTAATGCTCTAAAGCCAACAAGATTTCTCAAAATAGTGCAGTATTGAGAAAAACCTCTCCATTTGGATGGGTATCAAACCCAACAGCCACTGTACCCTTGATGATATTGACTCCCTTGTTTTGATAATAACCTTCATAGAATGCAGCTATGCCCTCTGTGAAAAGCCGAGGCACTGCAAAAGTAAAAGGGATTACAGTAAGATTAGAATACAATTAAGCAGGGCTATATATTCTCCATAATTGACTACCATGAAACAGTTTAACATTTCATGTTATGCATGCAGTGTGGGAACTAGAAGCAATTTACTTACTGCACCATGGTTCTGGGTAAACCATATTGACTTCAATGTTGTTCAGTCTCAGTACAGCACTAAGCTCAAGACCAATGTACCCTCCCCCAACAACTACAGCCTTCCCATTTTTCTTAGCTTTTAATGCTTCCACAAGCTGATCAGCATCATCAATTTCTCTCAAGTAGAAGATGTTCTTGGAATCAGCACCTTGTACACCAAAATCTGACAACTTCAAAACCTGAACAGACACGGAACAAGAAGTTCATGCTAGGACAAATGACAAAAAGTAAAAATATACAACACAACCACATTTCCAAGAGACTCACAGTGGATCCAGTTGCAATAAGAAGTGTCTGATATTTAAAAGATTCCCCAGCTGCACTAACAAGAGTCTTTGAAGCGAGATCTGCTTTCACTATTTCGGTACTCAGGATCAACGATATGCCTGCAAGACAAGACCATATGATTCATAAGAGATGTAGTCTAGGCATCGTAAGAGATGTGTATTCAACCAGATATACCACCATATGTAAAGTTGACAGAAGTCAAGCATGACCATAAGTCTGCAAATATTGCTTAAACGCAAAGAAATTATTACCTTTCTCTGCATACCACTCAGGAAGCTGTCGCTCTCCTCCACTTCCAACACACACATGAAACCCTGGGAGCCTAGCAGCTCCTGGTAGATAAGCGGAACATCAAAGGTGTTAGGGAAAAGATTTTCTGATACCAGGTCAATTACAAAATAAAAAGTCCAGCAGCTTTTTGACAAAGCAATTTATGCCAAACTACATGAGATGACATTCTGTATAGTAAATCATGCTCAAATTTTTTCTCTATTTTTTTTTTTTCTAGTAGGAGAAGCAATAACCATTCTGCAAGAAAAATTGAGTAAAATACATTTTCAAATGTGTGTACAAGGACTTTAACTAAGAAGAAAGATAGTATGCATTATATGTATTGCGTCTTTTATTCAAGACATCCACACTACCACTTATGGAAGTCAAAATTAAGAATCCAACAAAAAAGAAGACTTGCCTTCAGGAAAAAGGTATCCCTTGCTAAGTGCAGGACGTTCATACGGAGCCACCTGAGGTAGGAAAAAAACATTTTAGGAATCAGATCAAATCTAACACTATTTTCTGAAAGAAGGAAAGATTGTCAGATATAAAATTTAGGCAGGCTGAGCGGGTAAGTATGGACATAAGAGAAGATAAGTTGCAAAAAATCAACCAACGAGATAGAAAGAGAGGCCTAGCTTAACACACTAGGGATAACAAAGGAGTGATCAGAACTCTTTTTGCAAAGAAGATGCAAATTTACAAGCAAATGGTAGAGTACAAGACT
Organism: Solanum appendiculatum; assembly: GCA_018342035.1. Lineage (NCBI taxonomy): Eukaryota > Viridiplantae > Streptophyta > Magnoliopsida > Solanales > Solanaceae > Solanum > Solanum appendiculatum. The sequence continues at coordinate 756,170 of JAGDQO010000642.1, forward strand.
ACTCCTTTCCTAATTGACAAACATATATCAAAGGGATGCATATTAGCTACGGAATCAGGAATGAATACTTTCTGGGAATTTACAAGCATAAGCTGATGAAAAATCAGCTTATAATATCAACACAACCGAACTTAGAGATTAATATAGATAACTAATTGAAACATCGAGGTAAATCTGGAGACCAATGATGCACGATATTTACAGAAAACAAAACAAATGTTCCCTTCTCCAAAATGAAATCCACACAAGCAGCTATGCAACTATGATTTACAATAAAATTAGTGAAGGCAAGAAAGCAGTACAAAATACTTACCGCCTCTTTGGAAATAATAGCCAGTTCCCCAGGCTTAACTCCCTGTTTTGCAAATTCTCTAGCGGCATACCCCTGCAAATGCAACCAAACTTGTTAAATTCATTTACGACCACGAATTATAAACTTTGAATGCATAACAACAAGATCTGTTCCTACAAGATTTCAGAAACAAAACTATAATCCTTTATTTCAGCTAGTTCCATATAAAGTTTTTTCCACATCCTGGGGAAAAAGGTAATTGTAGCCTGTTTGTCAATACCAGGAAAAAAAGAAACTTAGAATAAATGCAAAAAAGGAATTTTCTATACAAAACAAAGAAATAATTTGTGGGCAGAAGTAGTAGCAATACATATTATCTCTAAAAGAATCCTAATCATTAGTTATCCCACATAAAAAGCTAATGGGTTAACTCTTCACGAGGAATGACAAATTAGGAAACTTATATGCCGATTCCACTATTCTAATAAAAGATTTAGAGTTCAGTATCAAACCAATCGAAGATATCTACAATGTCTAAGCCAAAGGGCAAAATAGAGGATACTGGGATACTTTAACTCATCAAAAGACATTAAATTTTGTGTCAACGGGTTATAACCATCAAAGTAAATAGATATAACTATTCCATGATCTCTTGCTCCCAATATCTCAAGAAGACAACATAGTAGGTTCTACATTTTCAAATAACTTCGTACTCAAAGCCTCCAAACTCCATTTCAAAGCCACTCATTTCAACAATAAAGCCAAAACAATGAAGGAGATAAGCTTACCTACAACAACACTCTAGCAATCACTATCCAGAATCTAAAAATTGACATGAAAAAATAAAGTAACACACACAACATATACGAGCATATGCATCCATCTCTATATATATTATTACTTCGTATCCAAAGCATCTAACTCCATTTCAAAGCAAATCAACTATTCCACAGCAGATTGAAACACTGAAAAGGAGATAATTCTCGCTTTCAATCTCCATTATCTAACAGTTGACTATCAAAATAGTAACTAAAACTAAAAATACATTAATTTATGTTTGTGCAGAACCGTGCACCACACGATTTCACAGTTATCAGAAAAAAATAATACTCCTATATCCTTATATTTATCAGTGTATATGTGTACAGATGCAGAAACCAAAACGTCATTTCACTATGCTAACTTTCAGATCTACTATGAACTATATAGCACATCAAAAAATTCTCACCGGAAAAATCATTAAAAAAAAAAAACTACAATCCGGATTCGGCAATTCCAAACTCAAATCAAACATGTAAGCTCAAAAATTAAAGTCTATTAATCAAAAAAACTCAAAAATTAAAGCTAAATTTGATGATCGGTCGACGAGATACTCACAGCAGAAACACCGCCACCGACGATCACGTACTTGAATGATTTCTCCGCCATTGATAAACTTTCACAGTAAAAATAGTTAGAGCTTTTTAGTGAAGATGATAAACAAAAATAATGTGGACTGATATTTATCATGAATACAATTTTTGATTGGTTAAAATGAAAAAAATAAAAAAAAATGAGACGAGAAAGGTTGTCAATAACGAACGTACACGTGGCACGTTATCTGCCGTTTGATTTGCTGACCGTACCGTTGCCACGACAGTTGGGGGAGAAGAAAAAGTCAAATTGGAAATGTGATTATTACATAACAATAATAATATCATTTTATTTATAACATACCATTAAAGAAAAATTTTAATATAAGATATTAATGAGCATAATATGAAATAAAGTGAATATTTTTTCGAATAAAATGTGATAACCTTTAATGAATTAACAATTAAGTTTGGTTCTTATCCACCTCTAATGCTCAAATTTTTAATCCGTAGGAACGGTATGATTAATATCTATTCAAAAAATGTTTTATAATAATAATATAGTTGGTGTAATTTTATAAATAGAATCTAAGGGGTATAAAATGTACACAAATCTTACTATCATCTTTATGACTCAGAGAAACTGTTTTCGATAGATTATTAGTATTTTTCTGAAAATTAATAAAGTAAACAAGTGGGAATTATTAATTTATTTTTGGTCTTGAAGTGGGAATTTAAATTATGAGAAGTGCTCTTCTTCTTTTTATTTTTTTGGTTAATGACATTTTGGGATTTATTTTCAATTCAATGAGGTTTGACACTTGTCTTTTACTTAATTCTTTTTAGAAAAGTCATAATATTGACGTCATTGCTGAGACAAAACAATTGTACTATAAAGGGAATAGTCAAGTGTGAAAAGTATTTTTTTCTTTCTTTCTTTTAATTTGGGAAGAAAGTGTGAAAGGTATCTTAGTCAAATATCAACTAATTAAACGTTAAAACGAAAGTAATAAATTGAACCATTTTCATTTAAGAAACTTCTAATCCACTTTTGCAAAAAATTTTAAATAAAATATCAAGTTTTGAACCTTGAGAAAGATATTTATTTATTTTTGGTAATGTCGGTCGTTAAATTGAAAATCAAGAAAGTCACAGTAATGATTTTAGTCGTGTTGACTGAGTTGGTCCCAGTTGGCTAAAAAGTTAAAAGTTTGAATCATTTTGTTGAATAAAGTAGAAGTGAATTAACGTAACGATTGAATAGGTGTGAAGTATCCCTCAACATATGCTCCTCCAAAGTAGAAGCGAAATCCAAATTTGAAGTTTATGGGCTCTAATAATGATCTAGATTTATATAGAATAATAATTGAATTAACAATCAAATATTTATAGACAATTAGTAGATTTTTAAGGAATAGACACTAGTTAATATTTTCTGTAAACCCACATGTTATATTTTTTTTTGTAAACCCACATAATCGATGTACTTTTAAATTAATCGAACCAGCAAGTATCAAAATAATTGGATAACAGAATTTAAAAATAAGGGGAAAAGCTATGATCAAGTGTGAAAGGTATAAATGATAAGGTGACCAACTACCAAATCCTTCATAAATGTATGACCATTGACACAAGAACTAGAAAGGTCAAAACAAAAGTTTGACCAGGAATTTTTCAGAAGAATATGAATATTTTTATCAATATAATATAAGCATAAATAATAAATATAATTTTGTTCAAGTGGTTTGCTAATTTTGCAGCAGTTTTCATGTTGTACTAATTTACACAGGTTAATTATGGATGGAACTACTAAAAAAATATTGATTTTAACCTTGAGTTTTAAAAGAATTTTGTGGGAAGAGCTTTGAAAGAAGGCATCTTTGTAATTACATATTGTGTTTTGCTTTGGAATTGAATAAATTAATCTCTGGATTGCTAATTTCGGATAATGAAATTCAATCAAACGCGACATAGAATAATTCTATATTTAATTTTGGGCTTATTATCACTTATTTCACTAACCAAATGATCCCGATAGGTAAGCTTACCCATACTTGATATTTGTATTAAATTAATAAACGTATGACATGTATTTGCATATAGACTTTTAGAACTTAATTATAATTAATTAATATGCATTTTCACCACATTAAATCACTATAGTAAATTTACGTTATTAGGTATAAAATTCTAATGAAGGCAAGTACTCCATCCGTTCCTTTTTATATGTCATCCTTACTATAAAGAATTGGTTCATAATACTTGTCATTTTATAAAATCAATACATAAATTACAATATTCTTCCTATTTTACCTTTGTAAGTTATTAGCCTTGAAAATATATATTTGACCAACATAGAAAAACTAAATAAATAATTCATGTTCATTGGTCAAATTAATTAATCAAATAAATTAATTCATATTCATTGAATGAAAACTTAACTTTAAAAAAAATTAAATAAGGGTAGAATAGTAAACTTACATAATTTTTTAATGAACGTGAAATCTAAAATTGTGACATATAAATAGGAACGGATGGAGTATTTACCTTAAAAGAATTTGTGTTACACAATGCTTGCATGTCATCATATGGAAAAAACTTTATATATATATATATATATGTGTGTGTGTTTACACCAAATCAAGGGCGGCTCTAGAGACAAATAAAAAAGGCAAGTGTCTTAGGCCCCTAAATTTGAAGTGACTCATTTTATTTTATTTTTTTAGAATAATAAGGTTATAAGTTTCTTTTTAAAATGAGACAATGTTAAAAGAAAAAGCATATACTTACATCATCAAGTTTTTGTGAGTTTCACACTCCTATTATCCCTTGTTCCCTTTTATAAAATATAATGAAGGCCTCTCATTGAAATTTGATTTTAGGCTACTGATAGTATTAAGCCGCCCTACACCAAATCAATAAATGTAAAATATATACACTTCTTAATACTTATTGTTAAATAATATGTATTTTTACTTGGATTTGTTAATTCTTAAGGTTAATAATTCAGTTAGGTGTAAAAGCTTAGTGCGGATAAGTATTTACCCATATTATACTATATCACAAATAGACACACAATATTTACCCATATTTCCACCTTACGAAATCACTCGATCATAATAAATTAATATAATTTGATATAAGCCGTTTAAATTTTTACCAAGAGAATTTCTTCTTTCAATAACACTTCTCTAAATAAATTTCATCAAATGGTTTCAAATGTCAAGCAAATTTGGGCTGCTATTTTGGCCCAAAGAGAGGTTGGGCTTAAAAGTAAAGTAAAACAAAAATAAATCATCAAAAAATTGAAACAAGCATTAAATGGTTAAGGGAAGGACCTCTTGCAAAAGACCCTTTAGAGCCTTCCAATTCCCCCCTTTTTGATATTTTTGCCCATGAACGTTTTTTAGCTTTTTATTCGATGATTGATACTTGTATTGGAGTACGACTAAATTTAAATTTGCGTTAAAAAGTTTTATATTAGAAGGTAAAACGCTCTCTAACAAAGACGATTTCATACTCAAATCTCGAACTCAAAACTTCTGATTAAAAATGATAAAGTAATGTTTATCGCTCCGCCACAACTTTTTTTTTTGGTGCCAATGAAGTCCTATAAGTACCAACTACCAATGTACCAAACCAAAACTTAAACTTCACTGATGAATTTTGCAGTATGCAGGCTTTTACTCACCCCCACACAAACTATAGAATTGTGTTTCATGCAAAACACCTTCTTCAAAATAAGTTTTTAAAAAATAATATGTATATATTTTAAAACTAATATAAAGGACTCTGGAAAAAAATAATTACAAACATCAAAAAAGTCATGTTAAATCTCAAAAATTGCAATACTAACATCATATTCACATGGTATAAAACACATTAAAGGATAAAAGGCTCCTTATATAATTGGATTTTTTTTATTACCACGACTTTTGATTAAGTTTAGAGGAATGTTATTCATCCCACGTCAATCTCGATTGTGAATTGTAATGACAAAATTAGTCCATAAAAAATAATCTGCCTCAAACTACTCAAGTTTGAACGGGTTGACTATCCATTCATTTATTAATAACACATTTTGATATCCACCAATTCAGTGTATCTAAAAGTTAGTTGATTTGTGCTAAGTATGTAGGTCAAATTGATCCATTAGATATCTTATCAAAATATTTTTAAAAAGATTTTCTATTTGTTTCATTTGTAATATATAACCACAATATATAAAAATGAGATTTATTAGGTGATTAAACAAATTATGCAAACAAGTTAAAATTTGGTAAGTATGACCCATTATTTTGCTCATTTTGACTCGATCTATCTTATTTCAAATAACTTTTGATCTGCCCATTTATTAACTTTATACTATTTTAACTAACTTAAATTCAATTCAATTCAATTCAATTCAATTCAATTCGTCCATTTAACAACATTTTTTTTTATATTTCTTAAGAGAGGGGACCAACAAATATATTGTGATTTTGAGGGTTGGGGGGGGGCAACACAAAAATTTAACTTTCCCTTTCCTTCAGAAATATTCTCAAGAAAGTGATAGTTATTCTACTTTTTGACAAATGACAAATCAAGGACCACAACTATCACTTTTTATTTTTTAAGCCCAAAAGTTTGGTCCAAGTCTAGAAACTACCTTCTACTTTTTTTATAAAAAAATTATATTCCATATTCCTCTTTAAACTTTCTGGGAATTAAACCAGGTCAACTGCTAATATTCTCTAGGAGAACTATTAACTATAAATCTAGTTCAAAAGGCAACAAACTATGTAAATATTAATTTATGCTTAGAAATTATATTTGAATAACATGAACATAAAAGGACAGTTCGGTGAACAAAGCATCTCACATTCACGTAGGATTTGAGGAAGAATTGCACCCTAAGAATGTGATGTAGATAGACCATAATGCAATCATATGTGGTTGCTTCCACGACTCGGACTCGTGATCTTTAGGTCACACAAAGACAATTTTAATTTATTGCGGTTCCAAAACATGTGAAAGATCAATATAATATTAAATGAGCTTTTAGCAACAAAAAAAATGTTATTTTTATTATAAAAATTATAATATGATTGGATAAGCACCATATAAGTATTCTTTTATGTTTAATAAGACTAATGTTTTGAAGGAGTTTGATTAACTCTAATAAGTGACTTTGATTATAATTTCTTTTTTATTTTTTTCCTAATTCTTGTAAATTGATTAAACTTTCGTTTAACTTATTTTATTACAAGTAAAACTTTTCCCTTTAATCCAACTTTAGTTGAAAGCTCCATTCCTTTTTTGCATTACATGCAATACATCCTATTATTTTTTTAGTTTTTTTATCCGGTCTGATCTGATACTTATTTTGAATTTGACTAATTTAAATTTATACTAACAAATCTTGATCAAAGGTGATTTTATTCTCAAAATTCAAATTCAAAACGACTTTTAGTTAAATATGAATAAATAACCTTTGGCGATTCTTATTCAATTTTACATAAATAAAAGCCTCTTAATAAAGTTGAAACCAAGGGGTTATTTTGACTCTCTAGATTTTTGTATTTTTGTTGATAGTGGGGGCAAAGTTAGATAAGATTAGACAGTTCTTTTAGCATGTATATGTTATTTTTATATTTGGCAAAATAACAAAAAGTACGTTCTAATTGGTCACAATCATTTGTTGCTATGACAACAATTTCCTGTCACATTCCAATTCTTAAAGTCATGTCAAAAATAATTAAGATAGGATAGATCTTTTTTAAACTTTTATATATTATTATTATTATATTAATAATAATAATAATAATAATATTAGAAAAAGAAAAGAAATGTTGTTTATGAAATTTGAATTTAAAAAAATCTTCATTTTGATATGTTTCTTTTTATTTAGTATATTTATATATTAGTATGTTACACGCAAAATGTATAATAAATAAAGATGGGACGAGTTAAAAAAATTCACATTCTTTATTGAAATCTTCACCCAAAAAAAAGAGAACACACATAAGGGAAACTAAGGAGATAGAAAGTTTCTAGAATTAATTACACTTTTTCTTTTCTATCTCATATTCGTTATTTATATTAAAGTCTAATTAATTTAAATTTGTTATCAAATAGTCACATTTTATGAGGTAAAGGCGTACTCCCTATAAAAAATGATTTCATTCTCTAAATTTAAAATCGAGACCTTTAATTAACAATGGATATGATAAATACTTAAACCTTACATTTTAAGAATGAAAGTATAAGACTTATATTAGTAAAAAAACTTTCCATCCTTAGATGTTAATAAATAGTAAGTTTTTAGTTTGACTTAAATTTTACTTTTCTCTTATTATAGGGAGGATGAAATAATTTAGTTGGACATGATACATTTGATATTAAGGGCCACATACCCCTTGATTCTCAACAAAGCCACCAACTATGACTACTTCTAAGTTCTAACCTATCTAAATTGACCATGTAAACATGCTTACCATTTCTTTCCTTCTACATTTTAAATTCATCAGGCATCGAATATTTATTTTGAGATTCGACTAATTTAAAGTTATATGAAGAAAAAAATCTATGTGATTCACACATGAATCTATTACTTGATAATTGGTTGGAGCTTGGAATAAGAAAAGTGAAGTATGATCATTAGTTTTTCTTAATTTAAAAATATTGAAAAACTAAAAGAATGTATAAGTGCAATATGGTGCTCTTTTTTGTTAATCATATTAGCCATTTGGTAGGCTCCCCTCCATGAGCACATGTTCCATAATATAAGAAAGATATACACAATATATTTGTCTACTATATTTTAGTGTTCTAGCATGTATATAGATTTGCTTTTCTTGAACCTCTTTTTATGATTGTGTATTTTCTTTTGGTCAATAACTCTTAGAGTGGTCCTAAAATGATTTAAATAGAATAGCACCAAAATCCTAATTTTTTTGAAATAGAAAAACTAATAATTTATTTGGTCAAAATTTCAAATAACCTTATTTTAAGTATTTTTACCCTTATGATCGACTTTCATAAAGTACCTTTCGAAAGCAAACTACTATTAGAATTCATTCTCTTTCAAAATAAAGGAAGTATTCAATACTCATTATGACCCCCCACCATTTGATGTTTCTTCTTAGTTTATTACATAAATAAATTTTGCAAATTTAGGGTTTCAATTTTTGCTAAAAAATATTTGTTTGAGAAGTATCACAAAAAAAAAGATACACATTTTTCATAGTTTAAGCTTAATTAATAATCAAAATTTGTTAAATATTTGACCAAAATAAAAATAGAAGTGTTTAATTTTAACTAACATAAAAGATCAAAATTATTAATAACTATATTTAAGGTCCACTTTGAACCTATCTCAAATATAAAAGATCATTTTTAACATTTTCTCTTCAATTCTTTAAAAACTCAAAAATTAGTTTTAATTTTTTTTTATATTATTAATAAATTAAAACAACAAATGAATTGAGATGAAAAAAGTATTACTAACTAATGTATTAGTAATCTGATATATACCTATTGCTGATAGATATAATAATTATCTAATAAAATTAATTAAAATACGCATAAATTAATTCAGACATCATGACTGTAAAAAAAAAAAATACTCCTATGTTTGAAACTTTATGAATTATTCTTATTTGGCTTTAAACCTTTTGGGATACACACCAAAAGGTGACACTCTCAAATGTAAAAATAGGCAGAACCATCCAAAAATAATTTGTACCTCAAGTCTGACAAACACCTCATCTCCTAAGCTGCTACTTCTGACATTGTTTCCTACCTTTTAAAAAAAATAATTTCAATCCATATCTATTTTGAAGTCTCGATTTATAAAATTCATTCTAAATTAATCAAATTAAAGAAAAGAAGTGCAATTTCTAACTATTTAAGCTTTTTTAAAATGAGATAATCATGTGTATGCTTCAACATGATATTAGAGTATCTAAAGATTTCGAGTTCGAGATTTGACGATATCCATTATAAAAAAAAATATAATTTCATATGATTGACCTATGAAAAATATCAGACTCACATATAAAGAGATGTATTGAAGATATAATTAAATAAATAAAAGTATAATCTCAATTATAGCTTCTATATGAATTACTATAAAGATCATATTGGAAAAGTTGAGATCTAATAATAGAAGTTGACACTAAATTAGTAGATGCTTATTCTTTTCATATCGGTATTTTGCTTCTTCTTCGAAAATTATTTAAACTTTTGAATAAGATGACCATAATAGCTCGTTAATCAAGAGATTTGGAGAGTATAAGAAAGAGGGAGATTTTATAAATGTAAATTTCATTTAGGTGGATGGTTAATGTGAACTAATTAAAGATAGCTACAAGTTTCTAATAAATCTAGCTAATATTATTGTGCTCATAAATATATATCTATACACTTCAAAGAAAAATAGTGAAATAATTGTATTAGAGTCCTTTTTTTTTCTTCTTCTTTTTGAAGATGAAGCATAATAAATATTTATTTCAAATGTAATGACAAATTTGCCAAACTTATTTTTCTGAATATTGTCCTTTTTAATTAATGACATTTTGAATGAGGCAAATCAATGAGCTGACTTTGGCTGGTTTGGACAGTAGAATTCTCTCTGTTTCAATTTTTATGTCAAAGTTTGACTAAATATGGATTAAAAAATAAATATATTTTTATACTTACGTGGTAAAAAAAGTTACAAATATTTATCTAATTTTAGAGTCCTAAAATAAAATTAAAAAAATCGGTAGGGAGAGGCGGAGAGCTTTCTCAATGAATTAAATGTTGTACAAATTTAGATTAATTAAACCCAAAAGAAATCCCAAAATCAAATAAGAAAATATAACAACTATATGAATCTCTGCTTCATCGTTTATGCTTAACTCATGTCAAACACCAAGGTGAAAAACTAAAAATAAAAAATATGTCATAATTATAAAATGTACGGAGTGTAATATAAAGATTAGTAACACATAAATTGTACTATATATACAAATATATAAAGATAATTATAATGCAATGAATTATTTACATATAGTAGAGTATGATAGTAATAGCGCCAAATTATTATTGTTATTGCAACAAATTCAATAATACTGCATGCATTTATTTTTTCTATTTCTATACCCTAATATGGGGGATGGATGAGATTTCTAGATTTTTAAGTGTAGATTTCAGGTTCAAACATGAAAATATAGAAATTTTGATAGAAAGCGATTTCTCGTAAAATATATTTTGAGCCATGCAAATCTAAATTAATTTGATAAGACTTCTAAATTTTAATTTTAAAAATCCTAGCAAGTACAATTAATGAGTATTTCTAAGAAAATATATTATACTAACCCAACACATTTTAGAATCAAAAGCTCTGAATAATTATATTGTAAAAATATGAGTGTCTAGAATGTGAAGTACATTGAGTAGGTTGTGCTTGTTGTTGTGATAAGATATGCTAGGAATAAAGGGAGAAACAAATGAATTAGAAAAGGAAGATATAATTATTCTAACCACCAACTTTAGAAGAGTTAAATCCTTTTTTTTTCTTAGAAATCAAATCATATAGTATAATTGATATCATTCATAAAAAGCCTCCACAATCATGAAGCTTCTTGGTGCATGGAGTAATTGATAATTGATTAACACTCAACTTTTGTACTCTTTAAGCACAAATGATTACTTTTTCTTCTTTCTTGGTGAGTTAGTAGTGCTAATTAAGTAGTTTGTTTCATAAATCAATTGGTATTCAAAATTCACTAATTTGGTTAATTTAGATTTGTGTCAAGTAGAGTTCTTTAAAGAAAAATCATTTCTTATAAAAAATATCTCTAATTTATTCTTAGGACTCATAAATAAAACCTTTAACTAAGGATGAATGAGTCACATCCATCAGTCCATCACCAATTTTCATGGTGTTAGTATTACAATCATATCTATTTATAAAAATATTATTTATCTGAATTTTTTTATAGTTATTTGATCTATCATAACGAAAAATTGTTATAAAGCACATATAATATAACATAGTATGAGAAATCAATTCTAAAGAAAACTTAGTTGTTATAGTGAAATATTATCATAAAAGACGAATGGTATGAAGAAGTTTTGCTAATTAGTTTGTCATTTTTTAGTTTCCCGCCCAATGTTATCACCTTCTTTGAACCACGATTAATTCAGATTTGTGTCGTATAAAACCTATTAAAAGAGCAATAATTTTCATCAGAATTTTTTAATCACATAATTTATAGGTCGACAATATTTTTTGAATAAGATATTGATAAGACTGAAGTTATCCTAACATCTATAAATAATGAAATAGAACCAACAAAGTTTAAATGTAATTAAAGTCTCTTAATGATTCGTAATTGAGCTTCTTAATACCTTCACCTACCTATAATTGAGCTGTTTTTTAAAAAAATTTTAAAAATCTTTCTCCAATCTATTAATAGTGTTTGAAAAGACCATTAATTGGCTGTTGTTGTTAGGCCTCTTGAGTAAAGTACTAATTTATTGAAATATATATTATTTATATTTGCAGTTACATAAGGAAGTATCCAATTTCCCATAAAAAGTGAATGAATAATTCTTTGATCAAAAGATTAAATAATTGTTACTTGTGAAATAAGAATATTGCTAAAGTAGTGTCTAACAATCAAAGGTCATGTTAGGTTAAAGAAAAATAATACTCTATTCATTTCAATTTATATGACGATAATATATAGGATATCAAAACTCTTATCTTCGTCTTATTTTTAATTTTTTTTTCCCATTCTTCAATTGCTTGTATATTCAATTTTGATGCACAAATTTCTTTTTGTTTGAAGTTTATTAGATATAAATGAATCTGATTGAACACTTTTTTTTTTTAAAAAAAAGAAAGATTTTTGAATTTATGTTCTAAAACAAGTTATAGATATTTGTATGTCTATAGAATATCTTATAAGAAAAAAAAGAAATTAAATTTAAAATTATTATTTTTAAATAAAAAAACTCATGTTTTTTTGTACAACTAAAAGTAAAAATATGCTGCATAGATTGAAACGAAAAAACCTATAGAGGAATATGACTAGACCGGAGCCTCTTTTAATCCCAAAGTCATAGATAACTACACAATAAATTAATTGCTCATATTCAATATGAAGTATGAAAAGAAGTATTATTTTAAAAATTCCGTGATATTAAATTCCCGCGCAAGGCGCGGATAATTTGCTAGGATATAATAATATTTAAACGGGTGTGGGGTTCTTTATAAATAAAATAGATTGGATCACAAATCATAAAAAATGAAAACCAAGTATTAAAAATTTGAAAGAATAAAGCATCCTAAGAAAGTAGATATTTATTTATTATTTTCAAAGCAAAATGTTAGAGATCAAGCACGTGGTGAGTACCAAATAAGATTTCTAACAATATTTTAATTTTACTTTATAATCAAATAATTTATTATTATACACTGATCTTCTAGGTAGACAAAAAATTATAAAATTAATTGCCTGATTGGTATATTTAACAAAAGGCTAATGATATTTTCATCCCTTGATTATTGATAAACTTAAACTTTGATCCTTGTGATATGTGATAAAATATATTTAGCTATTAATTAGTTGAAATATGTGCTTTTATTTCTCGTGTTTATGGATGTTCAAGATTTAATTCTCACATTCTTTTTCTATATCAACATTGTCATTTAATCACAAATATTTTAGTTAGTCATCGTTTTCTTCTTCTGATGATCGATTTGCCTTCTCATTCAGTTTTAGATCAATATCAAGTTGGAATAATCTGTTCTTTTTGAATATTTTGATTTAAGGCTAAAGAATTTTTAGTTACTACATAGAATATTTATCTTGATTTTAAAAAAATAATTATATCATTAAATATGAAGTAAAAACAATATAAATTTAATATAACATATCATTAATTAAAACTCCCAATAAAATTGTGAATATTCACAAGTAAAAGGCTCAAAAGAATACATCTCAATTAATTGAAGATTCAATATGCATAATCAAATATCACAAAAATTAAAATTATAATTTAATCATTAACCACTCTATTACTTAAGTACTGATATTATGTACTTATGTTAAGTTTGTATTGTTAATCTGCTACTCTATATTCAATAGACAATTAGTTCCAAAAATAAATCCTAGTTAACATACTTCCTACATAAAAGAACTAAAAGTAACTATTTTAAGGTTAAAGTTTGTTTCATCACATATCACAAAGATCAAAATCAAAATTGTGAAATATAGTAAATTCTCACTAAATTAATATAATTGGGATCATGAAATATTATTATTTTGTAGAGATATTATTTAATCGATAAATTAATAATTATTAATTTATAGAGTGTTTTAAGATTCAATCTTGTGATGCTGGGATAATAAGAGCTTTCAAGATGTATTATCGGAACATATTTTATCGTAGGATATTAGAAGGCTATAAAGTGGGACATGAAACTAATCCAGGAAAGATTAATGTTTTGGATGCTATCAATTTTGCAATCCCGGCTTGGACGACAAATGTTCAGCAAGAGACAACAACAAATTATTTTCGAAACTACAAAATTTATTTGGAGGATGAAATCTCATAGAATTTGAGTGAACCCACTTGTGAAGACATCATTCAAGAAATTGAGGTCATGATTAATAATCTCAATTACCGCAATAAAATGGACGTTAATAACCTATTGGATTATCTAGGTGAAAATGAAATACATATTTAGAAGTTCTAGAAGAAATTGCGGATACCATAAAAAACAATGTTGATGATGAAGTTGTAGATGATACAATACCTTTGGAACCAGTTACACGTAAGGAAACACTTTTCGTATCTAGAATTCTTCACAATTTTATGGTGCAGTTCTAAAAGACAACACTGGGCTTTTGGATGCAATAGGAAAAGTTAAAGATGAACTTCAACTAGATTTAAAGTTTAACAAAAAAAAACACAATAGAATCACATTTCACTAAATTGTCTTAGATATATTTGTACTTTTAAAAGACTATTAATTTAAAATATTAATGGGACCATATATTTATATAGGGGTCTTCTGAAAATATATTATCTTATTATCTTATCGAAATAAGTGTTTTTTTTCATTGGCCCAAGTCGTGATCGGAAAAAAATATTATCTTAGAGAGATTATTAATTTACTAAGTATTAATTTAGTGAGGTTTTAGTGTAAACATTAGAAGTGCTATTATTAATAAAATATGAGTAAAATTACAAAATGAATTTTCTTTTAAAAAATAAAATAAAATTTCGAATACTAAGATACATGGGACCCACTTTCTACCTCTAGGGAGTGGACCCCATGTTTCTATAGAAGGACCACATAATGTTAGTAGAAAAAATAAAAACACAGAAAGAAGGAAAAAATTTCAGAGTATGAAAATAAAATTAGAAAATAGATAAAAAAATAAAATAAAATTGTGTCCCTTTCTCTCTTCTTCTTCTTCACATCTTTGTCCACCGAAATAGCATAACATACTATAACCCTTCTTTCTTTCTCCTTTCACTCTTTGAGAATCTGAAACTATTTTTTCTGTAATTTATGAAAGGTTTGAGCTTTAGATCTTTCATTGTATCAGTTGCTTTTTTGGCAGGTAATGTCTTCTTTTTTCTCTTTCATTTTTTTTTATTTGCTTAGTTTTGTTGAGCTGTCAACTTGTTGTTAGTAGTTTTGGACACCCTTTTGCTTAATTAGTGGTATTCTTGAGTTAAGCTTCTAATTTGCATTGATTTTTTATGCTATACATGTTTTCTTGATTTGCTAGTTTTGTTGAGCTTTGAACTTTTTCTTCAGAGTTTTGGACACCCTTTTGCTTAATTAGTGGTATTCTTGAGTTAAGTTTCTGAAATGCATTGATTTTTAAGCTATACATATTTTCTTGATTTGCTAGTTTTGTTGAGCTTTGAACTTTTTGTTAGTAGTTTTGGACACCTTTTGCCTAATCTCAGTGGGTCTTTTGTGTTTAACCTTCTTTGCATTGATTTCTAAGCTACACATTTTCTTGATTTGCTAGTTTTGTTGAGCTTTCAACTTTTTGTTCAGAGTTTTGGACACCCTTTTGCTTAATCTTAGTGGGTCTTTTGAGTTTAACCTTCTTTGCATTGATTTCTAAGCTACACATTTTCTTGATTTGCTTGTTTTGTTGAGCTTTGAACTTTTTGTTAGTAGATTTGGACATCATTTTGCTTAATCTTAGTGTCTCTCTTGAGTTAGCCTTCTAATTTGCATTGATTTCTAATCTGTACATATTTTCTTGATTTGCTAGTTTTGTTGAGCTTTGAACTATTTGTTAGTAGTTTTGGACACCCTTTTGCTTAATTTTAGTGAGTCTCTTGAGTTAACCTTCTAATTTGCATTGATTTCTAAGCTACTACCTTTTTTTCTTGCATTATTTTGTTATTGTGTGACTTTATGTGCTTTTGGATTTGTACTGATACTTGCAAATTTTACCCTTTTTGTGTCCTCCTTATGGGCAAGTAATGTGTACTTGCAAAAGCTTTTGCCTTTAGTTCTTTTGGACTTTCATTTGGCTAATTTGTTTTTCTTGTTGTTTTCTTCATTTTTCTAGCATTTTCTTTCTTTTTCTTCCAGGATGGGGGTCAGCTAGGTGGGTGGTTTGCATTTTTGGGTTTGAAGTTGTTTCTGTTTCCATTTTCTCTTGTAGAAATGGTGGAAGTTGCAAACTAAATCCCACATTGAACTGTTTTATCTTGAAAGTTGTAATCTTGTTCTTATTCTGAGCATTTTGCTGTACATTAATTGAAATGGATCTATGCCATTGAACTGAATGTATATTCATAGCTGAGTTAGGCTTGTAAGGACCACTTTTGACACTTGATTAAAAGATAAGGTATTAACATTGCCTAAGAGTTCTTTGAGAAATATAATACTCTACAAGTATTTAACGACAGTACATTTCTGTAGATCTGTTTATCATAAAGAGATTCGTCGTTCCTGGCCCTGCTTTATCTGATTCTGAGAGGAATGTGACAATGAAAGGAGATCTGATGTTGTGAAAAAGATTTCACAGCACCATAAATGGATCTATGTGGAATCTTTGGTCTCAAAATTTCGGCCAATAGTTACTGAGATCTTAGCAACTTGGGTTCTTTGAGTTATTCCTGAGTAATTATATCCGAGTTCTTGAACGAGTGTCTGTAATTCTGTTCTCTAAACGAAATGCTTGATAGTCATCCATCTCTTTATCCTCATGTTTTATACCTCTTATGTGTATTTATTCTAAGCATTTTATGTGACAATGATTCTGATGTTTTAAGGAATACACAGTAGCTGGTACTTTACTTATTTCATAATAGCATTTAATTGTCATTACAGGTTGAATGGTAGATTGCAACATGATTGGGTTGAGATTAGAAATTTGGATTATATGTGACCTATGAAGCTCACGTATGGTTGTAGAGGTGGTTGTCAGTTGAATGATGGTTGTATTTAGACCTCCAAAATTAATCATTTTACCTTCTGATTGCTGAGTTTCTGGTGATTTGTCTGACCAGTTCTAAGTGATGGGTTCATATTCTGGTAGTTGTGAAATTATTGAGGTGAAAGATGAGCTGGTGATGTTCCAACATTCTGAAAGGTCAGGACAAGTACGAGAATCAGGCAGAAAACAGAAGCCTCCTTTGGTTAGAAAAGGATCTAATAAATTCTTAGAAGATGATATTAATCATCTTTTTGAATCCATCGATCTAAGATCATCAAAAAGTCTGGATTTGTCAGATCATGTGAGAAGAGATGCCTCAAAAAGGCCAATGAGAGGCGGTGGATCTCATTCTCCAGGAATTGGGTTTTCAGAGCCAGTCTCTCTAAAGCAGGCCTTACGGGGTTTATGCATTTCGCAGGCGGCAGAAATGGCAGCAATGAAGCGGTTATCCAAGTCACCAGGTTCTCCAAGCATTACAGAAGCTGGAAGGATTACAAGTTCTTACAGGTTTGGAGATACAAGTGTATCTGGTTTCTCTTACGCAGAAAGACTAGTACAAGATGAGAGCACTTCAGGAATACTCGACAAAGTGCCCCATTACCGCCAAGAACTGTATGTTAAATCAGCAAACCATAGTCCCCATTCTTCTCCACGACTTGCCGTTAAGCCATCCATTTCAATACGCCAAAATAACAGAATAGTGCCGGCAGAAAGCATGTCTAACTCTTTTCAGAGGCTGCCTCAGTACATTGGAGATCCGAAACTACAGTCACCAGGTCAAAGTACCCTTCGTTCTCCTAAATATGTTAGTAAACAGACTGTTAAGAGTGCAGAGTCCGCTGCCAAGCAAAATGAGAGAATATTTCCAGAAGAAAATGTCCCGAACTACGGTAAAAAGGTTTCTCAACAGCTTACACAAGCAAAGGTGAGGTTACCAAACCAAAACACTTCACGTTCGCCTAGACTTGTTGATAAACCAGTCATTGTGTCTGCTGAGTCAACTGTGCGGCGAAAAGAGAGGACAATGCCTGCAGTAAGCACATCAAGCACTTCACAAAAGATGCCTCAATACCCCGAAGAACCCAAGATGAAGTTACCAGACCAAAGTGTCCTGTCTTCTCCTAGATCAGTTGAAGCACCAATTATTCAGAGTTTTAACTCCCCTCGCCTGAAAAAGGAGAATGCATCTGTGTCGAATCTTCATGAGATTAAATCACTACGAACTGTTTCAATTGAGGAAGAAGTCCAAACTTCAGTTGCATCCTCATCATCGTTTACCTCTGGTAATGATGTTTTGGGGTCTGGACCAAAAAGTTTGCAGCATAATTCCGATAGAAGTGTGGTTGCATCATTTAGAATAGCAAACAAAAAAGCTCCTAAGCTGAGACGGAAAGCTATATTGCAAAATGTCTCTTCATCTACTGCCACGAGAAGCAACAAGGAGAGCAAATCAAACAAAAGCACCACTCATACTGCAAAGCCAGCAGTCAAGCACAAGAACCTTGTCAAGAAGAAAGCAAAATCGGAAGCAACAGTAACATCCGGCACTTTTAATCTGACATATGAAGTAAATGGTCCAATGGAATCACCTAAGCAGCTTATCTGTCAGCAATGTCAGTGTGCTCTCAAGAATGTAGGAAATGAGTCTGGTAAGGGACCTGTAATTCAAGGTTCTGGATGTACAACCGCTGAAGCTAGTGAAAATAGCAATAAATGTCATGCTACTAAACCAGGCGTCGCCAATAACGGCCATGATGACAAGGTTACCCCTGTCTTGAAATTCAACAAGGCATCAAAATCTAGAGAGCCAGGGGACTTATCACAGAGCTCAAAGAGTAGTATTGGTGATTACAGTTGTAGCACAACCATCAGTGACGAGAGCAATCTAAGTGGGTCTAGTACTGGGAATAGGCCACACATGTCTAAAGACGGCAGGTGGGAGGCTATCAATCAGGTGAGGAAACGCCACGGATTCTTGGGGTTAAGTCATTTCAATTTATTGAAGAAGCTTGGTTGTGGAGACATTGGCACAGTGTATCTTGCTGAGCTGCTGGAAACTAACTGCTTGTTTGCAATAAAAGTTATGGATAATGAATTTTTGGCAAGAAGGAAAAAGTTGCCAAGGGCCCAAACTGAAAGAGAGATTTTGAGAATGCTAGATCACCCTTTTCTACCAACGCTCTATGCGCAGTTTACATCAGACAACTTATCATGCTTAGTTATGGAGTTTTGTCCAGGTGGTGATTTGCATGTCCTCAGGCAGAAGCAGCCAGAAAGAAATTTTCCTGAACCAGCAGCACGGTATGATATGCTCCAATTTAATAAATTATACTCAAAACTACAACAATGAAGCTTTGGTAGGAAAAATCTGCATTTCAGCATAAACATAATGCATCTCTGTACTCTTTTGATTTGTGCTTGGGGGTGGTAGAATGTATAAATTAGTCTGAAATTTTTACTGGAATAAATGGATTTTGACTATACATTGGTGATTTTTTCTATTTCTATTTACAAAGCACTAATCTAACTCAACACCACTTGATTGATCAAACGTTTAGACCCATTAAATTTTAGTAATCCACCCCCAAAAAAGGCATGAAGAGGAGAAGAATGCCACCTTTGTCATGGCTTTGATATAGAGTTTGATGCAGACTTGTTAACAAGTTTGTTAACTTAAGACATTTAAATCTAGTATACCCACAACCATAAGCTTTAGTGGTCTAGCATGCCCCGCCTATTATTATGTTGTCAAGTAGCTATACAGATGTGGTGGGAGGTTTTGAATTGCTTTAGAATACAGTGGGTCATGCTGATTGCTGAGTACAACAGAGGCACTGAATAGCTGAGCTTCAGAAGAACAGAAGACCCAGGGCATGGGATGTACCCCCACTAGCTCTTATACAAGTATTATTATGGAGGGACCGGAATAGGAGAGCTTTTGAAAGGTCAATAATGATTTTCTACATTTGAGGAGTAGCCTCATGTCTCTAGTTTCTTTTTGTGCACCCATGAGCTTCTTGGTTGCACAGACGTTTGGATGACATTTTGTAGATAATCATCTTTTGGTCTAGGTTTATCTACTTTTTGGTATACTACTTCTATATGGGGATTTCTCCAACAGGAATATAATTATTTACCTTAAATAAGAAAACTTCATTGGTTAAAGCCTTACAATGTCTTGAGGCTTATTGACAAGGCAAATTCTTTAATTTGCTGGCTCGTTTCTTTGGTTAGATATGTCTTCCTCTGTTCCTCCTAACTCAACTCAACCCCACCTGAACACCCGAAACCAAAAAAAGGAGAAAGGGAAAAGGTAGAAATTGAAGTCTGCATTTCCTCCAAAATAAGAAAAAAGATCAAAAAGGAAGAACTGAAGATTGAGAATTCATGTGATTGGAAAATGTTTTGTGGTTGTCTTAGATGTGGATAATTAGTTTATCTGTTGTGGGAACACAGTTAATTGATTAATCTGTTGTTGCTGTGCCAAAATACAAAATGTAAATTTTGCATAAGTTAGATCAAATAACTTTGTGGTGAAGCTATATTAATTCGACATTGGCCTAGTGGTCAATGGCGTGGGTTGAGAACCGTGAGGTCTCTGGTTCAATCCCAGCAGAGACAAAAATAACTAGTTGATATCTTCTCATTTGTCCTAACCTTGGTGGACAGAGGTACCAGTGTTGTTGGTGGGACGTGGTAATCATCCATGGAATTAGTCGAGGTGCATGTCTTCATCATGACGCTATCTTTAGACAGGGTTGAAGGATTATTGACAGCATCAGTTCTAGTAATCATTTCCTATATGGCAGGACAGGCATAAACTTCTTTTTTCTATTGACCATGTACTTCTCAAAGTAGTTGTACTAGACATGCACAATTATAAAGCTATTTTTCTCCATCTCTTTTGACTAACATCTACCCTTGGTGAAAACTGTGTTGTTGATCAATCTGTTGATATGTTTGTCTGTCAATTTTGTGAAAGACTTCTCTTTTTGTTCAGTTCTTGTCTGAGGTTACACATACAATGTCTGAAGTTTTATTAGTTTTAAAGGTTGTGTGTAGATACTTCGTTTTGCATTATTAAAACCTTAAGCACGGGATAACCGAGTCATTGTCTCATTTATCTAGCTTCCACATTCCTGTATTTAGTGATTAGTGAGTACTTTCTAACTCATGGTAATTGCAGGTTTTATGTGGCTGAAGTCCTCCTTGCTCTGGAGTATCTGCATATGCTTGGAGTTGTATACCGGGATTTGAAACCCGAAAACATACTGGTCCGGGAAGATGGTCACATCATGCTTACAGATTTTGACCTCTCACTCAGATGTGCAGTTAGTCCCACTCTTCTAAAGTCATCTTCACTGGGGGTTGAAGCTCCCAGGATTTCTGGTCCATGCGCAGGCTCTAACTGTATTGATCCATTTTGTTCTGGACCGTCATGTCAAGTTTCTTGCTTTAGCCCCAGAATTTTACCTGCCACCGCACGAGCAAGAAAGCTGAAAGCAGAATCTGTAGCCTTTAACAGATCATTGCCTCAGCTTGTGGTAGAGCCAACAGAAGCACGGTCCAACTCATTTGTTGGTACACATGAATATTTGGCTCCAGAGATCATTAAAGGTGAGGGCCACGGGAGTGCTGTTGATTGGTGGACTTTAGGTGTTTTTCTTTACGAGCTTCTATATGGGAAGACACCATTTAAAGGTGCTGGAAATGAAGAAACTTTGGCCAATGTGGTCCTGCAGAACCTCAGATTTCCGGACAGCCCGCTTGTCAGTTTTCAGGTAAGGGATCTAATCAGAGTACTTCTTGTGAAGGAGCCTGAGAATCGATTGGGAACAGAAACAGGAGCTGCTGAGATTAAACGACACCCCTTCTTTGACGGTCTGAACTGGGCATTGATAAGGTGTGCCATTCCACCAGAAGTACCTGATCTTTGTGACATTGGATTTGCAAAACTAGCTTATCAGGAGAAGAGCAAAATGTTTTTAGAGTATAGTTCCAAAGAGCATTTAGAATTTGAGTTGTTCTAGTAAATCTCTATACCACTCTGGTTAGGATGTATCCTTTGCACCCACTCCTTGTAATTATGTGATATAAAATGCTGAGAACATGGGAATTTTTCATCTACGTCACAAGAATGAAAGTTACATAACATCCATCTATGCAATTACCACTTGATTTTCCCATAAAAAATGATTTATTTAGCCTTTTTTTTCTCTCTCTCAAGAGGATCAATAGTATTTGAACCCTCAACCTACCTGTCGATGGTGGAGGTGCTCAACCACGGGAGCAAGCCTCACTTGTCGATTTAGCTGATAAATCATGGCGGATAAGATGACTGAAAAGACCTATTCTTCTTGTTTTGGGTTTATTTTTCCTTGTTTTACTTTGTGTTTTATTGTAACTAAAAAAATATTTTTTCCTTTCAATTTTGTTTGCTTTTTGGCACAATGTATGCTGGTTTGATTTACCTATATTGTTAAATTGTTCGCCAATTTCGCCAAGACATGATTCTGTGCCGCTTCAATTGTCCACAAAATCCAGTTAGATTGGCATGAAATTTGTGCTATATCCATAACTAGTAAACCTGTTCGCGCTTTATGCAATAGTAAAAAATCTGTATAAACTTGTTATTTAATTTTTATCTAATACCTCAATTTATAAATAATCTAAAAGTATATTTTGTTCTTTATTTTTTGTTCGAAAAGATAATACAAACGTATAACTATACGCAATAGTAAATAATACTTTTTTTTGTGCTAGCTGATATCTTTATAGCTAGAGTGCTGCAAGTAAATATACACGATTAGATGAGATGTCGCATTAAGTTCATAAATAATACGTTAGTTATTTAAGTAATAATATTTATAGAGTAAATGTGATACACTTTTAAAAAATTGGCCTACATAAATCTTTATAAAATGATTCTTTTTTTAATATTCGAATACTCAAAATATTTATATCTTCTTTAGTCTTAAAATTCAAAGAAATTAAATTTTAAATTCAAACTATTTAATTATTATGAGTTATTTTTATTTTTTTCTTTGATTTTTTAGAAGTTGGGGGATTTTAATCATCCAAAAATACTTGAATTTTATGAAATAATCTCATATAGGTGAAATCGTGGTTTAGATTTATTTTCTTAAAGAACCATGATAAAATGAGATGAGCTTCAAGAAAAAATAATCCTATATATTGATATGTATAATTTTAAACATATTTTTTCTGTGTTTTTTGATGCATTAAGTATTTATCTAGCTAATTGACACCAAAAACTCTAGTAACTGGAAAAGGAAAAAAAAACATACTTTTGATTTAAGAAAATTCATACACAACAACAACAACAACAACAACAACATAATAATAATAGTAATAATAATAATAATAATAATAATAATAATAATAATAATAAAAGAAAGAAGAAGAAAGAAACTTTAATAGAAAATAATATCAATTTGCGATAAATAGCATATATGAACATCTTACCAAATAATGTAAAAGTACATATACATATAATTTCATTATTCACCTATTTACCAATTGTAAAAAGTCACTATTATGTACCAAAAGTAATATATAATATTATAATTAAAAAAAATAAAAATAAAACATTGAAAAGAACTAAACATTTAGCATCAAAAGAAATACTCCTTTTGTCCCAATTTATGTGACACTTTTCGTTTTTCGAGAGTCAAACAGTTTAACTTTGACCGGGAATTTGCGCATGGAATCTTCAAATTTTTTGACATGAAATTTAGATATTTGTAAACTACGTTAAAAGTACTATAAGTTACAATAATCGATAATTCAAAATGTTTGAAAGATTTATGAAAAACTTACGGTCAAAGAACAACTTGTTTGAATCTCGAAATCAGAAAAGTGCCACATAAAATGGGACGGAGGAAGTAACAAATTTGATTGATCATCGGAAAGCAACATAAAAACTGTTACTTATCATATGAAAGGAGAAACTCTTAAGAGCAAAATTAAGGAGAAGTAGTCAAGTGGTCATGAAAGCTTGACAAGAAAATAATTATACAAATAAGAAACTCTTACTTTAAAGTTTAATTTTCTTATCATACAAACTGTTACTTATTATATTTGTATACTATATATATCATTATACAATGGATAACCAAAATTAAGTAAAACTGAAGTTTTAAACTACCAATTTATAGGTTATTTGACAAGATTATTATTATACAAATAAAATAATAATCTACCAATTTTAAACTTTAAAGTAAGAGTTTGTTAAAATTAAACTTTAAAGTTTAAAGTGAGAGTTTCTTATTTGACAAGATAATTATTATACAAATAAAATAATAATCTTATTTGTATAATGATATATACAGTATACAAATATAACATGAATTAAGGAAAAACTCTTACTTTAAAGTTTAATTTGCCTGTCAAGCTTTCATGACCACTTCACTGATTTAGCTTTTACTATAACCACGTCACATTACTTTGATTTATATAAAAGAATTTGTCAATACAATTATTCATTATCCATTCAATAAAAATAATAATTAATATTACCTGATGGAATGTAGCATCATGAGTCTTTCACCTAACATAGTGGAGAAGTTGTCAGAGCTTATTTCAAAACTTCTATCATTTTATATAGGGAAAAATCTATTAGTAATAAATACTATTAATAAATACTACTAATTATTGAGAAGGAGAAGACGATTATTGAAATGAGTTTTTGGAGAAAAAATATGTGCAACACTAATGCATACTAATATACTACTTCTTCTGTCCAACAATACTTGTCAATTATTAACTTTGCACACTTCTTAAGAAATTATAAATAGAAAGGTAATTTTACTATATCACTCTTTAAATATAATAAATACATCGTCTTGAAAAATGTAATATGGAAATGACTATAATTGATGATAAGGGTAAATTAAGAACGACTATGTATAAACTTATCCATTGATTTTATAAAGTAGACAAGTATTGTTGGACATCCCAAAATAAGTATAGTGGACAACTATTATTGGACGGAGGGAGTACTAACTAATGAAGAGTAAAATTGAAAGAAAATTCTAAAAGTAGTCTTGGAAATTGAACAATTAAATTGATTTGAAAGATGAAAAATGTCTCAACAATTCAATTAATTTGAAAATGAGAGAGTAACATTAATACCTATTAGTAAATGTTGATTATGAGGAAGGAGCAGAGATAATTTTTTCTACCAAAAAAATCCGTGCAACATTAATACATACTTATGTTTATGCTTTAATGAGGAGATAATTCAATATTATGCTTTAATATTTTGTAAAAACTTAAAATAATGTTTTGTAATATTTGTCTTCTAAAATGAGTAAAAATGCCCTAAAAACCATAAAAAAGATATATATTCCCTCCGTTCCTTTTTATATGTCATCCTTATTATAAATAGTTGCTCCATAATACTTGTCATTTCATAAAATCAATACAAAAATTACAATATTTTTCTTATTATACCCTTGATAGTTAATTAGTCTTAAAGATAAATATTTGATCAACCTAAGAAAACTAATAAGTAATTAATGTTCATTGTAATTACTTCATACATTGATTAATTACTCTCACCATTGCATTTCTCTATAAAATCTGATTTTGAAAAAGAAATCTCAATAAACAAATTAAAAATAAAAGATGAATTTATTTATCATTTATTGAAAAGTTAACTTCAAAAAAATATTGAATAAGGGTAAAATTATAAACTTATTTAATTTCTTAAAGCAAGTGAAATTTAAAAAAGGTGAAATATAAAAAGGAACTGAAGGAGTAGGTTTCTAGCTCTTAGACACATGCCACATCATATAAATGTTGATTATGGGGAAGGAGAAGAGATAATTTTTTCTGCCAAAAAAATTCGTGCAATAACGAGGAGAGAAATCAATACTATCCTTTAATATTTTGTAAAAACTTAAAGTAATGTTTTGTAATACTTGTCTTCTAAAATGAGGAAAAATGGCCTAAAAACCACAAAAAAAAGAGAAGAAGATAAATAGGTTTCTAGCTCTTAGAGGCATGCCACATCATCAAATCTAATACCTATCTTGTTAAATTGATCGATAATTTCGCCCAATGGTAAATTTTGTGCTTGATCAATGTTGACAAGATCTCACTACATTGACATGACCGCGTTATTTACCTTTTACATAATTTGTTAAAAATTTCATTGAAATGAAACGATCTTTCTGTGTTGTTAGACAAATCCCATCGGAATGACACTACTAATACACAAATTAAAGCATACCTTTTTTTTAATACACTATACCACAACCTCTTAAATACATTTAAATAAAAAAAATAAGTAATATATAATTTCATCATTTTTACCTCAAAATAGAGGGACAAATAAGTAATAAGACAAAGGACTAACCCTAGAAAATTTATCTTCACCAACGAAATAGGGATCACCGTAATTCACGGCGAAGTAGAAAACTTCACAGACTAGCAAGCTAAGTAACTCAGGTATGTAGTCGACATTTTTCTAGTTTTACGGTGGTTTGATGATAAATTACTCAGGTCTGTAGTATGCTTTTGTTGAGGTGTTATCTGTAGTAGACATTTTTACTAGTTTTACGGTAGTTTGATGATAAATTTCTCAGATCTAGTCTTCATCATGAGTTTTACTGTAGAATATTATTTCATTTTGCTTTTGTTAAGGTGTTATCTTTCGATAAAGCCACTAAATTACTTACATTGCTGGATCAATGTATTTATCAGTTGTTCAAGTCTATGGAAAATAAATTTAGCTAAAGCCAGTTTGGATGAAATTTTGTATTCATTAGTTATTCAAGTCTATGAAAAATAAATTTAGTCTATGAAAAATAAATTTAGCCAAAGCCAGTTTGGATAAAATAAATTTCAATGCATGTTACTTACTTGCTGGATCGATTTAAAGTCTATGGAAAAATTGATGTCGAAATCATTTCTTAGAATAGTGATTTTCTACATTTGAGTAGCCTTGTGTCATGACCCGCCACTTTGCCATGTAAGTTAGGCACAAAATTAATGGGGAAGGATCTATAGTCTTGAAGAGGTTTGAAAAAGACTCTAGAATATTCTAGAATATTTCTTCGAAGACTTTAGAATTCTATAGGCTTGTAGAAAATTTTAGAAGAGGGACTAAATTGTAAATATGGAGGGGCTTGATGTGAGGCCAAAATAATATATTTTTAACTATTATTTACTTCACATTTAATATTTTTATTTGTCCTTTTTGAGCATGAATTTTATGAATTGTGTTAAATAATATATTTTATTTGTAGGAGTAAATTGATGTCAATATGATGAAATTTAGAGTTAAAATGAATTAAAGATGAAAGATTATGAAAAAAAATCAAGATAACTTAATGTATTAAATTGAATATAATAATATATAATATGTATAGTGGCAAAGTGCAGAATTGAAAAGAATTTGAAGGAAAGCCATATGCCACGTGACAACAGTTGAAGGATCCCAATTTTGTGAGACGGTCGGCGAAGCAGTTTCACGTAGATCCCAATTTCTTTTGGTTTTGGATTCCTAATTTGTTTTGGACTCAATTATTTTATTCAGGTTTCATTATATTTTTTAGAGTTCTTTTTTTCTTTTTCTTTTATTAGACATTAATAGTTAAAGACCATTATTCTGCGGCTACGAGTGATTATTTAGTGTTGAATTTTATGGATTGAAGTTGGTTATCGTACAAATTGTTCTTTTGTTCTTGATTTAGTATTTTGTGATCGGCCACCATTGAAATAAATGTATTGTCCGAATTGAACTCGAGAGAGGAATATGACAAATTGTTCTTGATTTAGTATTTTGTGATTGGCCACCATTGAAATAAATGTATTGTCCGAATTGAACTCGGGAGAGGAATAGGAGGACATAACTTGGGACAAAAGGAGCATGATATTCTTTAGAATTAGGGTTGATTTGTATCTAAGATAGGGATATACCTAGAGACCTTGCTTGTTGCTTGGTTACTAAACAAGATGAAAACTTAATGCTCTGTAATTGGTTCAGTTTATCCCGAGATCATGAGCATACATTCAACCTTGTAAATCAGCGATTTGATAACCAATTGAAGTCCATAGAAAAAGATACTACATTCAACCTTGTAAATCAGCGATTTGATAACCAATTGAAGTCCATAAAAAAGATACTACATTCAACCTTGTAAATCAGCGATTTGATAACCAATTGAAGTCCATAGAAAAAGATACTACGCATGAATTCTAAGTAGGTTGCAGCCCTGGAATTTCCCCAATCATAATCAAGTAATCTTAGTATATAATTCTTGTATTCTTTTATTTATAAATCAAATTCTTTTGGTACTCTTGAATAAATAATTAGACTAGTATAATTTAGTAAAAATAATTAATCGACAAGTCCTTTGGTTCGATAATCCGATTCTTTTAGAGCCACTATATTACTTACATGTATAATTGGGAGCAACAGGACTTGTGCAACAATTTTTATTTACACTTTCTTCTCTAGGAGAGTAGTAGAAATGGAGGGGCTCTCATTTGTAAACCAAGCAAGCAGCAAGTGTAAAACAATCTTCCAAAAGCAATACAAAGCCTCCTTTAGTCGATCTAAGTTTTAAAAAGTTTATTTGAACTTACAAGATCGTGAAAGAATCGAGAGTAAGTTGTGGATAATTAGTTTATCTCTAGTAGGAACATAGTTAATTGATTAATATAGTGATGCTGTGTCAAAATCCAAAATCTAGATTTTGCAGAAGCTACATCAACAACATGATGATACTAATATTAATTTGACATGGAAAGAGAGAACTTTGGACAATTGTCTTAAAAGTTGTCTCCATCATGACCCTGTCTTTAAACAGGGTCAAAGGAGTATATCAGCTCTAGTAATCATTTCCTATATGGTAGGACAGGCATAAACTTTTTTCTTCTATGACCATGTACTTCTCAAAGTAGTTGTACTAGACATGCATGGTTGTAATGCTAATTTTCTCCATCTCTTAGGAAAAGTGACTTAATATCTACTCTTGGTGAAAACTATGTTGTTGATTGCCTGGTAATCAATCTGTTGATATGTTTATCTGTCAATTTTGTGAAAGATTTCTCCTTTTGTTCAGTTCTTATCTTAGGATACACATTTGTTGCCTTATTTATTGGCTTCCACATTCATGTATTTAGTGATTAGTGAGTACTTTCTAACTCATGGTTATTGCAGGTTTTATTTAGTTGAAGTCCTTTGAGTTTTATACCGGAATTTGAAACCCAAAAACATATTGGTCCGGGAAGATGGTCACATCTTGCTTACCGATTTTGACCTCTCACTCAGATGTTCAGTTAATCCCACTCTTCTAAAATCATCTTCACTGGGGGTTGAAGCTCCCAGGATTTCTGGTCCATGCGCGGGCTCTAACTGTATTGATCCATTCTGTTCTGGACCGTCATGTCAAGTTTCTTGCTTTAGCCCCAGAATTTTACCTGCCACCGCACGAGCAAGAAAGCTGAAAGCAGAATCTGCAGCCTTTAACAGATCATTGCCTCAACTTGTGGTAGAGCCAACAGAAGCACGGTCCAACTCATTTGTTGGTACACATGAATATTTGGCTCCCGAGATCATTAAAGGTGAGGGCCACGGCAGTGCTGTTGATTGGTGGACTCTTGGTGTGTTTTCTTTATGAGCTTCTATATGCGGCTTCAATTGTTCATAAAATCCAGTTAGATTGGCATAAATTTGTGCAATATCCATAATACCTATCTTATTAAAGTGCTCAGTGAACTCGCCCAAAGGTAAATTTTGTGCTTGTTCAATGGTTCACAAGATCCTGCTAGATTGACATGATTGTATTTTGTACATATCCCATCGAAATGACATGATCTTTCTGTGTTGTTAGACTTAGACTTAGACAAGATGTTCTTTGAATGTACAATTTACATCAAACCACTCCAAATGATCTCATATTTGAAACAAAACCTCTAGGCTGCAGTATTATGTTTATACTTGCATGGATTGTGGATAAAACTATTTCAACATAATTACTTTACTT
The DNA here is from genome assembly GCA_018342035.1 of Solanum appendiculatum. Classification (NCBI taxonomy): domain Eukaryota; kingdom Viridiplantae; phylum Streptophyta; class Magnoliopsida; order Solanales; family Solanaceae; genus Solanum; species Solanum appendiculatum. The sequence continues at coordinate 786,288 of JAGDQO010000642.1, forward strand.
TTAAAAGTAGGTAATCCCCACATAGGATTCCATGTATTATTAGATGGCAGTGCATTTCTCTAGCCTAAACTATTCCATAAGAAATGTAATACAATTATAAAGGGACAATATGAACATAACAAACAAAAATAATCCACTTGAAATGAAATTCACTTGCAACTGCTGAGAAATTAGTCAACAACATCAAGGGAATTGCTACAAAAACTTCCCCCTTTTGAGAATTTCAGTTTTGATTTAATATGTAGACTACGTATATATCTAAGGAAATATTCAGATTAATGGAGGCATACAAGTTAAATCAAAAGCTATACAGATTCTAAGCAATGGAGCATGCTGAAGCTTAGTTGCATAGGTTTTTTCCCGGATTATGGGGTTTCAGGCCACCATCTACTTATAGTATAGGTATAGGTTTAAAAGGGACGAGAAAAGCTGTACACGTTTCCGGGGTAATATCTGGTCCTAATATTTCTAGCACACCTACTGATAGGCTGACACACATATATATCATATATACATGCATTTCTACACTTTGAAGATGAAAAGTGACTAGTCCTGATACTTGCCACTTGTACCTTGTGAGGGGTTGTGCCATTTTAGGAATGGAAAATGATAGCTTTCTTGAAATGATATTAGTTGGTCATAACATCCTTCATTTTGCTACCATCATTGTTTATTCCTTCACTGCTCACTGCTTCCAAAAGTCGAAGCAGGCATCTGGTGAGGAGACCAGGTGCAAATTCCTTCACCACTGACCACATCAGCAAAAGGAGAATATGGTCTAGTCACTTTTGTTTTAACCAATGCCTGAACATCAGGGGAAAACAATTACACAAACGTATATACATGAATAGACAAATGGAAGCAGCAATAATCACATAATTGTTGTGCATCTTCCAAGTATTCAGTAGCTTATTTGCTACTCTGGAGTTACCTTAGTCCTTGATCACAAAGTGCTCATACTTTCTTACACAAATCATAAGCATATACCTTTGACTGACTTGGTCCATAAACGCTCCTTGCTTGCTCGATAGAAGAATAAACTTCAAACGCTTGATTCGAATCACGATGACACTTTATGACACGAACTTGGTCCTTTGCCTCAAGAGATCGACTTTGCAGATACATTATAAGCCGTGAAGGGGGACCATTTGGAAGATCTTTCTTTCCATGAGTCAATTCCATCGTCATCAGGTCTTCCAAGAGGACATCCCATAAAACTGCACATGGATCTCTAGCTGGATTGAGCTTCTTTTGTGCAATAAGATTGGAAGGTTGCTGGCAACAAAAAGGTAGAAAATATTTTCAGTGTGAGGACGAGCGCACGAAATAGTGCAGAACTGGGATGGCAAAAATGTTCTAATCCCCTTCCAATTATTCAAGTGAATTGACTATTCACTTACTTGCAACAGAATGACCCTCCGGTGAGTAACAAGAATTATTCTTCCTTTAGGCAGCATGAAATGATCTTCATAGGCATCAGTCAAGGCAAACTTTGCACGTACTCTGAAAAGGTCAACCTGGCCAAAAAATGATCCAGATTCTGCAAGTTGCAAGATTGCCTTCACAGAAGGAAGAGAATAACTATTAGTTTATACTTGACTGTAAATCTCAACCCACAAATAAGGCCATAAAAAGTAACAAGCAAACATGAGGAACAAGGAAACATGTACAAGAAGCGCTTGAAAGACTTCATTCTTGTAGTCCACATAGAAGAAAGTTCAGATTGGTAGCAAAAGTTCTATCCGCATTTTACATATATCAATCGAGTAGCACTGTCTCAGTTTTTCACCTTTTGCATTAACACACTTTTTCTTTGTACTGTTGAGGATTAGGAAATTATTTATATGGCAAGAGCCTATTCCTTGTCAATATAGAAATTAGGATTACTTGTAAACATTACTATATAAACTCCAAAATACTTGAGGGAATAAGCAAGCAATTCATCCTCAAATCTATTCTTTCTCATTATTAATATAAACCCCAAAATGCTTGAGGGAATAAGCAAGCAATTCATTCTCAAATCTATTCTTTATTTGCAGGTACGCCCACAATTTGTGCAAGCTACTCACCAAATCTTAGCTCATCACTATACCCATTTATTTTTCCTTTTAATTGGAAGATAATTTGGTTCAGACCCACAATCACTTTGACGTTTTCTTATAACACCAACGCTGGCATATAGGGGTTGGCTACACCCTATAGCTATAACATTATGCGTGTTTAGATCCTTGAGAACACAGAGGAAGTTGAATAAAGATGGCAAACCTATATGGCATAACTTAGCTCATTCTAATAAATATAAGAACATGGTGCTGTTAAAGGTGAAGTGAAGAAAAGCACCAAAGTCTGCTAGGGTTTAAAGCTAAAAAGCAGAACTGACTTTTCGGTAATATTTTAGGCTGCAAAATATGTATTTTCCCCCAAAATAAACAGAAAATAGTAAACAACAATAAGGAAAGAAGAAATAGAAGGAATCACCCTTAATTACGTACATCTTTTTTTTGATAAGGTGACTTCTTAAATTTGCATCTTAATCTCTTATTTTTAATGATTTACCCCTTCAACTATTCACTTCTTTGCAAAATTATACTGGAGTTCATTTTATGAGGGGTAAGTAGGAATTTCATAATTAAAAAAAAGAAAGAGTTGGAACGGAGGAAGAAGGGTCAGATATTATCTATGAAAACTCGCGATAATTGGGTCTATAGCTTTTGATAATCATGGTATTTAAGAAAGCAATAACCCCACAAATCTGTTAGAATAGGAATAGGAACAAGAATATTATATACAATATTTCTTAGAATAGGAATAAGAATAGAAATAGTATATCGAATCCTACTTAGAAAAGGATTGTATTGTAGTGTTATCATTCAGACCCTACCCATATAATTTCTCTTTTTCAGTAGGGTCGTGTCGTCAATCCAACCATATCCATATAATTTCTATTTTCCAATAGGGTCGTGCCATCATTCCGACCCTACCCATAAATTCTCTTTCTTAGTAGGGTCGTGCCATCATTCCGACCCTACCCATATAATTTTATTTCCCAGATTGTGACCACTTTCGGCCATCAAATCTAATATTCCGACTCATGAGCATGTTCCGACCAATTTTTCAGTGACTTGTTTAATATCGACTCATCTATTGATTCCAAGACGATCCATATGTTTTAAATCAGATCTTGAGCACTTTCTGGCGACCACTGCACTGTGAAGAAGTTTATATGGAGTAACCACCTAATTTTGTTGCTCAAGGAGAGTTTAGGAGCCTTGTATGTCAAATGTCAATTACGTAAGTCACTTTATGGTCTAAAATAGTCTTCTCAAGCTTGGTTTTCAGGAATTTATCACTGTGTTTTATTGATATTATGCATCAAATCCAGTAAATCATGCGAAGACTAAGCACATTGAGATTGACTGTCAATTTTGTGAAGTCGAGTGATCAACTTGCAAATATCTCACCAAGCCCCTCATCGGTCCTCATATTAATTACATTTGTATCAAACCAGGTACATATGATTTGTTTTTTTTTATAAAGAGCTAGGTACATATGATTTGTATGCACCAGCTTTAGGGGGAGTGTTAGAATAGGAATAGGAACAAGAATAATATATACAATACTACTTAAAACAGGAAGATGAATAGAAATAGTATATAGAATCCTCCTTAGAAAAGGATTGTATTGTAGTTTACTAGTTGACAAAGGAGTGTAATGTAATGTCTATAAATAGGGTGTCAATGTAATAATATAGATACACAATTCAATAATATTATTGTCCTATATTTCCCACAATTGCGCAAAAGAATCACGGGCTAGTGGCTATACACACTCGGGGATTTTACGAATGAAATTTGAGATCTTTAGGGAATTACATAAACTAGAAGACTGTTGCACGTGAATGGTCACTATTCACAACAACATACCCAGTGCAATCCCACGAGTGTGTTCTGGAGAAGGTAGGATATATATAGACCTATGTGGGGGGGTAGAGAGGCTGGTCTGGTAGACCCTCAACTCATATGAAGTGTAATCAAAGCAGGATAGGAAGGAAAATAACGACAACTAAATAGCGAGATAGACAATGCAAATGACACAATAGGTAGAAGTAAGAATTTAAAAATAAGATAGGACACAAATAATAAATAATACAAATAAAGAAGGAAGAAGGGAGACTAGCCTCTTTCCTTAATAATTAATATATCACTTTGTCACCTAGATCTTTTAGTTTACACAACTTTTAAAAATTTCATCAAATTGAATTTGCTTCAAGTTTAAATTTCCATGTTATGTTTTCTCAATCAAACTAATTTTTCAACTGCTAATAAATATTTTTCACTACTACAAATATATACACAAGTGAGTTAACATCTTAAACTGTCTTCAATCAAATGGTATCACATAAAATGAATAGAGGCAATATAAAGTTCTCTTCAAAATCAGCTCTGTGGTTCTTCAAGTAGATTACTGGAATTTACATGTATATATTAACACTTCGTCAGAGTAACTGAAGAATTACCAGAAACTAACAGCTCAGATAATTAATCAGTTGATCAGATGCAACCGCCCATTGAAAAATATTTATGCTTGCACCCGACTATTAACACAATTATGCACCTCTGGTTTAACTAGAAATAAGGCTTAAAGCGACGGAAACAAAATGTGTCCACATAACTTGAAAATATTTTGATAACTATACTGCTACTTCATTTCTGGTCTGCACTAGAAATAAGACTTAAAGAGATGAAATAAAATATGTATATAACTTGGAAAACATTTTGATAACTTTAAGGTTACTAGTGTGGTTCCTACCGAACATCTAGAGATTCTTTTATTACTTGTTCCCTATTGAGAAATGATGCTGACTTTAGGACTGTTATTTGACTCTTATACTATGGCTTTAGAAAAATCTCAGCAACATGTCTTAGATTGTTGCTTACCTTATTCTGTAGCAAAATTAGTACAACACGAAGCTTCAGATTGCTCTATAATCAGCTAGTTACAGAGAAACTATCTTGACTAACAATAAGATTCATGCTCAGTGCTCTCTCATGAATTATTGTGCACATCTAAAATGCCATACTTTCTCTGCCCTACAATGTTTTGACCATGGGAAGGACCTATCATCTACCATTATTTCCAAGTGCAGGGAGCTTATAATTCCCACTAAGTTAAGATTTACATCACTGGTACTATTCCTATTTCAATCACTCGAATATTTGGTACTTCCCCTTTCGATCTTATGATCAAGTATATTGGTAAGTCAAATAGTGGGAAAGAAAGGAAGCAAGGGTCCATAATAGCTGGTCCAAATTAATGTATTGCTATTGCTATATTTCCTTATTAAATCTCATGTTCAAGCATATTGGAATGTCACAAAGTAGGAAAGAAGAGGAAAACAAGAGACACAACAGCAAAGTAACAACCAAGTTCTCTACCTGTCCTTGTGATTTATTCTCATCATAGGGTCGAACAAGATTATCACCACTTATCACTCGAGGCAGCCTCCTTCGAAGGAGTTGATCTTCAGAAGCAATAGCAGATGCTATTTTCATTCTCATAGCATTGGCACCTTCAGTTGTTTTTGACAAAAGATCCAAAACACCACTAACAGGCTGAGCAGCAGCACCAATTAACCCTTTTCCCACACCCTGTACGAAACCCTCAACTCCTGAAGCTTTAGCACCTTCCAAAGGTTTTGTTAAAATTCCGGTGACACCTCGGAAGAGACCCTTTGCAAATGCTCCTCCACCTCCTCTAATAACATCACCAAAGTCCTCCACACCTTTGCTTTCCTGAAACAAAAGAATGGACCAGTGAGAATGAATACCAAATAGAATTCAAATTTCCCCAACATAGATGAAAATATAGTGTAGTAACATAACATTTAGGAGGAAACTGACATTATCCGGAAGTGTTGCAATGTCAACAACAACAACAATACCTAGTAAAATCCAATAAGTCGGGTTTGGGGAGGATAGAGTTCACACAAACCTTACCACTACCTCGTGGAGGTAGAGAGCCAGTTTCCGGAGGACCCTCGGCTTGAGTACAACAAATCAAAGTAAGTATGAAAAGGGAAACGACAATGAAGAAAAATAGCAACTAATACGAATCCCGTAATAACAAAAAAATACTGCAATAACCGAAAACACCATAAACAACAGATGGTGATAGAAATCAATAGCAAGACACTACAAGAATAAATCTAATACTACGACAAACATCACCAAGCCTAAATCCGCTGGGAAGCAAGACAACACTTCACTACCTACTAACCTTCTAGCCTAATCCGTGACCTCCACACTCTCCTATCTAAGGTCATGTCCTCGGTAAGTAGAAGCTGCGCCATGTCTTGTCTAATCACCTCTTCCCAGTACTTTTTCGGCCTACCTTTACCTCTCCTTGTACCCACTTATCCAACCTCTCGCACCTCCTCACTGGAGCATCTGCGCATCTCCTTTTCACATGCCCAAATCATTTTATAAAGGGGAAATTATGTACATTACCGAAAAGGTAAAAACGAAGATTTTTTTATTGAGAAAGGTAGCATATTTGTATATATAAAATTTAGCTACACGGAGATTCTGTAGTCTCCCATAATTACAAGGCAGAGTGCATTTTACCTTGGGAGCATTTTAATGGACCCCATATGTCTTCGGGTAAAATCGAAGATTTAGATTTTCTAAATTTCAGCAATTTTACACGAATTGTAAATCAATGATCCCAATCCCATTAATTCCTCTTCAGTAACTGGAGTGAAAAGATTAAAGAAGTTTGACTGAGGAAAATTTTATAAAAAGAGCCCTGCTAAATAACATGTTAAGTTGTGGTGCAACATTGATCAGAGTTCAATGGCAGCATTTTCTTGTTCCTACAGATTCCTGTTTTTCTACGGTTCAACATGCACATTACAGATATGGTAAAAACAGAGATCTACGTTTTTGAAATATTAGCAATTTTACATGACCTGTAAATCCATGATTGAATCACATAATTTTTATTCAGTAACTGGGCAGCAAAAAGATTAAAGTTACTGAAAACTGAAAAGAAAGTCATATAAAAAGAGCCCTGCTAAATAACATGTTAAGTTGTAATGCACCATCTCATTGATCATAGTTCAATTGCAGCGTTCTCTTATTCCTACACCTTCCTAATTTTGAACAATATTTCCAAGAGCTAGAACGCCTTTTGGTACTATATTGCCATTCGAGTATTTAAAGTTCCATGCATCTTTTGCAAAATTCACAAAGAAAAGACAGACAAGAAAACAGAAAAGAGTTGAGAGAAAAGTTAGACATTGATGAACCTGTTTCTGTCGACTTTGAATAAATTTCTTATCCATTGACAATGCAGCAACACCTTTACTCATGTGTCCAAGTGCGCTACTGGCATTGCCCAATATATCAAGGCCAGAAAGTAGTTGGAGAGGCTGGCTAAGAAGATCCTTCTTGATGTTCGCAATAGCACTACCAATCATAATACTATGCCTCGTGCATATATTTTCCACAAATCTTTGGTTTATCCGTACCTGATATGATATAAGAAAATCACACAAAACAAATTCAAATAAACAGCTATGATTACAAAGGGGTTGCCAAAAAATGACTTGACCACTAAGTTGAAAAAAACAATCTTACATAATGGTCCTAGTATTGGAAAAAAAGAAATGATAACCATGCAAGTTGAACATTGAAGTGGTTGGTGAGCAAGAATAAATTGTTAATAAGTGACTCATTTGAGCAAAGTAAATACATGAGCACAAAACTTTTCTTAATGACACAATGCACATATAAAGGGTGCAGGTTTTTCTAATAAAAAAATTATCGACAGTCCTAGGACTTGAGAGATGTCTATCTCTCTTAGTAGTTTATTCTTTTAATAAGTTATCTATTTTTACAAGTAGTTTTTAAGCTGCTCAATAAGAACATTAGGATTCCTGATAGTAGATCCAGGACTCCAAACTGAACCCCAGACTATAACCCCAGCAATCAAAAAATTCAAATATTTAAGTTGAAGCACCAGAAAATGCTTACAGTCATATTTTCAGTGTTTCCAAGCGCAGTCATCAGACTAGCCCAAAACCCAAGAACACCCACTGGCCGTTGTGTTGGGGACATGATCATTGAAACCTTCAAGCGAACTTCGGATATGTTGAGAACACTGTCAATAAGAAAAGGATTTCTATAATAAAAGCTTAGGACACCTCAGAAACTAAATAGTAGCATAGTGAACTGAACTTTTACCCAATTTGTATTATGGGATCAACAGACACTGAAGTAGTTTCTGTATCGTACAATCGAGTAAGATTGGTTTGTTGAATCATCCCATGAAGTCGCCAAATTATTGGTTCATGAATTTTAATTAGAAAGGCAGAATTTTCAGGTCCCTGAAAGAAATGTGCCCCGTGATATTAGCAATACTAAGCATAGAAAAAATGAATACATGGGAACAGACTTTCCAGAAAAGAGCAATGGGTTCATCTACTAACTTGAAAACCTATGTATGGATATGCACATAGATCTAACGATCCATTAGATTGCTGCGTCAGTGAAAATTTCAAAACATAATCATTCTCTTGTCCAACTCTCTGTGGCCTGAAGAGAACTGGGGTTGGAGTTAAAGGCAATTGATTGTCCACTTGAATACCCCTCATTCTTACTTTTAACCTGACTCATAAAATTCGAGATCTGTCAAATAAGTAACTTCATAGATAATTATTGTAAGTTTGAGAAGAAATAACAAAGGATAGCCTCCATCACATAAATAGAAGGCACAAATATAGTATTACCGGCTAACTCCAGACCCCAAGCCTGTTGAATATGAGAGCACAAGACTCTGCACCGACAGATATAGTATCTCTTCTGGCGTATGATCAATAACTGATAATCCAAGCTCCGTGACCTCAACAATGACATGGAATTCACTCTCTGAGTTGGAAAGTGTTTGCTCTGACACAGAATTAGTCCCAGAAGAGGGTAACAAAGAAAGACTTCTATTCAAAATAGAGTAGGTTGCACTTTCAGGCATCCAATCACTGATTTTGACTACATTAACTTTCTCTTCTTTTTGGATTATGACATGTAAAGCTTTCTTTGGTCCGCCAGAGACATGGATGGGGTGATGATCAAATATCTCATCAATATTATAAGTCAGTGATGCAGCAGGATCAGATCCATCAATCATGACTTCCAACAATCGTCGGCGGCCAAGATCTTCCCAGGAAAATGACGCTGAAGCATTGGGAGGAAGAAATTTCCATGAATCGTTACCACCATCGACTTGCCGGAAACGTATAGGAAAAAACAATGAGCGGTTTTCAACCCTGCAAACACGTTTAGTCAGTGATTTGTCAGAGAAGATCATGAAAGAATATTCCAATCTGATAATCTTTAATGTACTGAAAGTAAAGAAAGATAAAATGGCAGAAGAAGTCAATGGTCAACTCTAACTTTCCTATATCCCGCCAGCCATTTCATAAATGACAATGGACACATGTGATCTGAAACAAGGAGGAGAACAAGCAAGATAAAAAAGAATGACATGCCTCCTCATCATAATGAATAAAGCAGCACTCTCCAGTTCTAATGTTGAAAGCACTTGGTGAATCTCTACTCTAGTCTAGATGACTAATTGAACAGGTTTGGTTATTGAGTATTAACCAACGAACTTAATACAAATGACAGTTTAAACAGGAGAATTAAACAGACCCAAACAGAGTATCTAAAGTTATTGGTTGCTGTTAAAAAGAAAAAAAAAGGGAAAGAGAAGATAAGAAAATCTGTTGAGATAAATCTGTTGGTATCTCTATCACTGGCGACATTCTATCTCAAGCTTAGAAAAAGTAAGGATTTTCTCTCATCCAATAATATTGAAGACAACACCAAACATGATGGTGCTATCTCACTAGAATGAAGTACAATATGAACACCTAAAATCAGAAGAAATTAATGATACAACTCAAGGATTAAATGTCAAACCCAAAGGGAAGAAGCATCACAACTGAAGTATATGATGACAGTCAAACCTGTAAGGACTGGTGAAGGAATTGGGTCGAAGTATAACTTCATAGCGGGAACTTTTTGTTCCGCTTCTCACTTCAACCTTGAGATGCATTAGGTTATGAGTGGTCTGATTTTTCAAGCAAATACACATAACACCTTCACTATCAACACTAAATGGTGGACTCCAATCATATCCATCAAGCCGCAACTGAGAAAGAAAAATAAGAATGGATCATAAGAATGAAACAACATACGAACTTTTACATTGAGGGAGATTATGAATAACAGCAAGGTTGATTATATACAAACCTTTAAAAGTTCCACTTTATTAGACTGCCATGAAAAATGTTTTGGAGGATCTGTAGGATGAATCCACTCCACTGACTGAGAATCACACTGACGCAAGCACACACTACATCCAACCCTATTGATGAATAAGCTATGTGGTTGAAAATGCACAACCTGCAGGTGAATCCAATAACTCATTCAGTATGAAATTGACATCTCAGTCATTCCTTTTCATTTGACCTCTTCAAGGACCAGCTATTTCAGAATACATGGATATTACATGTTTCAGATCTGTCGGTTAGGATATGGAAGAAATATAAAAGTAATTCCTATGCACATCCTTCGGAGACTAACCATTTTATGCACAATAATTGATTCTCTCACTTGATGTCACAACTCCTAACAACTTGGTACTGACTACTGAGAGTAAATTTTGTATTATTCTGATGCTTAGATCCCACGCTTGCAACTCTGTAAGTTGGGAGGAATGAATTTTCTAATATGATGCCTAATGTTGAGAAACCTTAACGGAAAGAAAATTTTCCTACTTTAATGTTGGCTTTTTTAAACCTGTTGCCAAAGCCAAATCCTACTTTAGCATAGTCTTTTTGTTGAGAATGGTAACAGTGTATTTATCAGCATTACTTAAAGATGGACATCATAGCTTTTTTTTTACTTTTCCGTGACTAATTTAGTGCCAGGGCAAACAAAGAGGCTAGGCATATCTTTTATTTTAATAAATACATAAAATTAATATACACAAATCTGGTGTTTGTCGGAGGGGCCATACATGTCCCAGTAGTATGAGGTCAGAGCTAAAATGTTTGAACTTTTTGAACATCATGCAAAAACGTTAAAAACTCTAGGAAGATGGCCTTTTGTTTAACACAGTTCCCTTTTCGTCCCAAGTGGGAATTTGACACACAATTCTCAATCCAGGTATTCCCTCTATATCAACAACAACAAATCCCGGTATGAAGAAGAAGAAGGCAATGAAGAGAATATAGCAAATATCTTTGTGAGGATTTTTTTTTCCTTTCTCTATTTTCTTAACAAGATTATTTACTTTTTAATAAAAGTGATGCACATACAAGGAGGACAAGATGTTCTCAACTGACAAAGTCTCAAAGGGTGTGGTGCAAGCTAGTAGAAAAGGCCTGCGTGCTGTAAATTCATACAAATAAAAACACATTTTCTCGACGTAGTAGTATGTCAAGTGCAGGATACTTGACTACTCAAATAAGCTCCTATATTCACAAGGGAAAACTCACCCAGTTAACATGACAAGAAGTTACAACAATTGAGGATACCTTTGTTCTGTCTGAAGTCATGCGCAGCACCACCGAAAGCTTGTAATAAAATCCATCCACACCAAAGGCCTTGACATCAACACGTTGCTGCAGGAAATCCAAGTTTTTTGAGTGCCATAATTTTATTTATTGTGAATAAACCAATCTTTATCAATGTTACCTTCTTTTCTAGCTCAAGAAGAGATATCCCAGAACTGAAGTTCTCAGAATTTTGAAGAGCAACAGCGATGCCCACCCGGGATGAAAGATAGGCATCATTACGCGATGAAAACAGCATGACACCACCACGGCCAACATAGTGTTGTGGAGAAAGCATGCTGGGAGTTGGACTCAAATCTTCAATAACTTCAAGTACTTGAATGTTTTTCCTTGCACCAATCTGTCTACTCACTGAAGTAGGGGGGTTTTTCAGTGCTAGTTTAGCTGATTTGACAGCTCTGGAAAGAGAAAGTGAATCTACATCTGAGCTTTCCAACGGCTCAATTTCCACAACTTGATAAGCCAAATATAAGAATGAGTCGTTGCTAATCCAATATGGAACAAAGAATCGTATGGTTTTAGGAGCAGCAGTAGTTCCTCCCATGTCACGTTCAACACTAACGCGCAACCTCCTGCACAAGGCACCACTCCACAGAAAATTAGCATCACACATAGTCTCCCGTAAACAGATAATTTCAGAGGAAATCATGGTGTGAGCGTGTAAATACGCACAAAGAGACCTATTTCCACTTGGCAAAAAACATAGTTTTTTCCTTATTTAACTTATGTAATAAATGCAGCTTCTACGTAATGGAAAGACTGAGGTCTAGCTTTTCACTCCTGAAACCAGATCGATAAACCACTAAAGCCAGCTTCTGCCAATGAGTTCACCCATGTAACACTCACTGATTCACATTGAAAGACGAAAATAGGGGAAGCAAAAGGAAAGGGACAAAGTTACCATTCAGGTGACCAGTGAGAAGCACATTGATATAGCTCCTCTTCAGAATTCGAAGATCATATGCAAATTATTTTCTTAAAGGTCAATAGGAACAGAAAAGTTCATGGAAACTACTAATTCAGATTATTCATATTATAGAGCGAGGAGTATCAAACCGAATTTTCTATTTGGTCTATATTGCAGGGATGTGCATTGCATATGACAGTATTGAGAATGAACAATGGACATTTTCCTATTCAAACCCAAAGCATTTAATAAACACAGGTAACACATTTCAAACTTTACTAGTCATAGAGTTTGTTTTCACCACATCCAATCAAGATTCTATTAATTTTAACAAAAAGCTAAAAGTATCTAACTTAAACTTTGTTAAGTGTCCCACATTAGTTGGGGGAATAATGTTGCCTCCTTATATGGTCTTGTGCATCCTAAACTCATGAACTAACTTTTGAGGTTGAGTTAGACCCAATATCCATTTTTTAAAGATGGTATCAGAGCTAAACACATCTCTATTAATGATTTACCTAATGTTGCGCCCCCATATTATATTGTTCACTCACCAAATGTCCAATCCTTGATGTGAGGAGGAAGGGGTGTTAAGCACCCTTTATTGGCCAAGGGAATGAATTGTTGTCTCCTTATATGGTCTCGTACAATGCTGAAGTCACGAGCTCATTTTGAGGTTGAGTTACGCTCAATGTCCATTTTCTTACAATTTTCATTACAAGAAAAATCACTATTTTGTAGGCTCTTTTGATTTCGATGGCAGAATGTTTTCTTTTTGCTGTAATAATAATAATAATAATGATAAGGAACGTAATTAAGGGGTGGAAAGCTTTCCATGATAACATTTCCTTCAAGGTGAGGGAGGGGGGTAGAGTTAGTTTTTAGGGGGAAAAATGGTGCGGAGACTTGATGCTAAAAGTTGATTTCCCGGGCTTGTATAGGGTCTCTTGCCCAAGAGAATTATCTGTTCAATAGGTTAGGGGAACACAAGGGGAAATACTTTTTGGGATCTGAGGTTCAGGAGGGATTTTCATTTGCAAAATTGGGAGGTGATAGAGCTTCAGAGATTGCTAGCTTTACTTCATAAGCATAGTCAGCCAGTCGCCGGACTCAATGTTTTGTGTTGGAAGGTGGAGAATAACAAAGTGTTCTTTGTTAAGTCCTTCTATGAAAAGATTATGGTTAGAGGGGAGGATAGCTTTCCATTTAGTTCAGTTTGGATACCTAAGGTGCCAAGGAAGGTGTGTTTCTTCACTTGGTAACTGCTAGAGGGGTGATATTTATGGCGGATAATGTTAGCACGCAAAAGGTTGTTGGCATAAGTTGGTGTTTTCTCTGTAAGGAGGCAGGTGAGGACATGAATAATATTTTGTTACATTGCAAGCTAGCCACGAGGTTATGGCGGGATATTTCAGATGGTTTGGCGTTTCATGAGTAATGCCAAGATCTGTGAAGGAGTGGTTGTTCAAGTGGAAGAGTGGAGTTAGGAGAAGAAGACACAAGGCGTGGAATGTCACTCCTCTAGCTTTGATGTGGGTCACTTGGAGGGAGAGAAATAGGAGAACTTTTGAAGGGGGTAGAGATGAATTTTGCTTAATTATGGAGTAGCCTCCGTTCCTTATATTTTACTTGTGCACCAATTCAGTTCCTGTCTGTATTGAGGATTGAGTGCCTTTTGGGGAGAATCATATTTCGTAGGGTTTCCCCTTTTTTGGTATACCCCTTGCATATGGCCAAGTTGACCTTGTTCATAGTAATCAAATCTTTTACTTGATAAGAAAAAGATATTCATAATAATAGTAATATTAATTATAATATTTTAAAACAATTTTTAATAAGACTAGAAAAGAGAGCAACATTCTATATGTGATCTTTTTCTGCTTTTCTTAGTTTCTACATCCAGGGAAGTCTGTTTGCTTAAAGCTCTTGGCACTCTTACTTTGCTTTTTGCCTAATTAGTTTTGCATTAGGGTGAGTTTTATGCTTTGCCTTTAATAAAACTGTTAATGAGCCTTGTATTTTATTAATAACTGTCAAGAGTATTTAACCAATGGGAATAATTTGACAAAACATCATGCTAAGCTCTTTTCTTTAAAAAACGCTGTTGTTCATACCAGCTTGTGCACCTCGACTATTCCACCCAGTACATCATGATAAACTATCTTACCACTTATTTTGTTATCATTAGTGTTCTTGCCGCATCCCTATAGTGAATGAACTATCATTATAATTGGTATAATGCATATTAATTTTTAGAGATGATGATACGAAGGATTAATATAGTCGAGCTTGTGCACCTCGACTATTCCACCCAGTACATCATGATAAACTATCTTACCACCTATTTTGTTATCAATAGTGTTCTTGCCGCATCCCTATAGTGAATGAACTATTATTATAATTGGTATAATGCATATTTATTTTTAGAGATGATGATACGAAGGATTAATATAGCCAACACCAACTAATTCCAGTTTGAGGTACAATTGATAGTTTGACGTGTTTATTTCGTTTGTTTCTTTCGAATATCTTCCCAAGTTCTATATTGATGGCCATTTTTTCTGGTGACCAATTTTGAACGCAAAAAGAGAGTGCAGTGAGAATGTTACAGCAATTTCTTGGCGCATATACTTCTAGCTACACGTAAAACAATACAAACCTTTTCCTTTGTTGGTGAACCATAGAAAATGAGGAAGCATGATTATTATTTGTAAGATCCAAGATCAGTACAGAGTCCTGTTTGCATGGAAGAAAAAGTAGATCAGAGCAGGTCTACAAACAAAAGCCTTTTCTTAATGTACAAATGCTACGTGCATGTGTGTGTTGTGTGAGGACAGAAGTATTATATCCAGAAGCATCTATATGCACAAATTTACTTCAAGAACATCTACCTTTTCCATAACCCAACCACCTTGAACAAATAACATCAGATATATAGGATTCCGCACATCAGCAGAATATATGTGCACAGTCTCCCGTGATGCCATAAAACCCCGATGTCGCTCTACAGTGTTTCCATCTTTCAATTTTTCCCATATCGTAAAGTCAGCTCCACAAGGAAGCCGATTCTCCAACTTCAAGGGAGAACTAATTGATAGCTTCCAATCATAAACCGGGGCATTTAGCTCTGTATGTAGAACTGATGCATCTGTACCAACACAGAGCCAAAGCTGCTTACCACTGCCACCAGGACAACACAAAAGTAGATCCATTTTTTCAAGCTGATTTAGCTTCAGTGCAGAAATAGGTATCTTGTTTCCATGCCTTACAGTATTTTGTCGAGAAAGTGTACTGCTCTCAATAGGCGTTTGGTCCTTACCCAAGGCAAAGGCAGAACCCACAGCAATAGGACGACCCCATGAATAAGGAGTCTGAGAATAACCAAGGCATGGACGGACTTGTAAACAGTGGTTAGAGCCCTTGGAGATGCATGTCCAAGGTAAGATAGCCGAAGAACCAGGACATGTAACAATATTGTCTGTGTTATTCGCATCCCTCTCCTTAACTTGCTGCCTTGTACGAGTCCAACGTCTTCGACGAACAGTATTGTGAGCTGACTTTGTGCTACACTTGGGAGAATTTGGCGGCCATCTCAAGGTTTGAAAATCAGGTCCATAGGCCCATCCATCAACGTCAACAAACTGAGATTTGTCTACAGTCCAAGATGATATCCATTTCCATCCAGGAGGTAGGGTTGGTTCAAAAAAGTCCTTCATGATAGAAGAGGAAAAGGTCAACAAAAGCTAATCAACATTAACTAAAAGCAGAAGTCAGTAAATACTCACATTTGAGGAATAGGCGAAATCCCTAGTGCTCCACCGCCCTGGGTCTTTTACACCAGAAACTGGATGATTCCGTTGATTCTCAAAAATCTCTTCAACAAATATGCTATAATTTCGACCTTCTGAAGACAGATCTTGAGTATGAATCATGGACTCATGACATGATGAAATATCCAATGTGATATCTGAATCATTGCTAACTGTAGCGAGAGCCCGGAAAATTACATGTTTTTTTCCATTTTTGGTGACAACCTCCAAAGCCACATAATCATCGCCCAGTGTTTTGGTGACCACTGACAGGGGTAGGAAGGAGCGGATGCTCTCCCATGGACCTTTAGGTGTAAGTCCTACCCAAAACCCTATATCACTAGCACCCGTCTTTTCTCCCTCGTCATTTTCATAGTTTAATGCCATTTTCTTCTCAAAGTAAGTTGTTGAGACAAAAAGGCAGCCGCAAGAATTTGTGTCATCACTGTTAAGTTGGCCCTAGAAATGATATTAATATGAGTACACAAGGAGGTAATATTGACCACAGTAAAATTTCCAAGTCGAGATGCATTCGTTAAAAAAAAACAGATGGAAAAAAAAATCTACAGATACGACGTATCGTGATATGTTTAATAGTGAGGAATTATGGGGAAAAATTACAGAATAAAAAAAAGAACCAAGACAAAAGAGCCAGCAGTGCAACTAACCCTTTTTCTTAGAGGATAACATCCAAAGTTTTCAACGTCAGACACTTGATGCAGCATTCTGAGTGAAGCAACCTTCTTTAAAATACTTGGACCATGTCCAACGGAAAATGACGATGCGCCAACAACCTCACCTGTGTTGACCATATTCAAACTACAAATTTTAGAATCAAGAAATTATAATTTAATAAAAAACAAAATTCAGCCTTGCTGATCTGATTTTGAAGAAGTCAACCTACTATTTAGCTTTTCTGAGACCAAGAAAAAATATTGTTAAGGAGATGAAGTAGAATGTGGAAGGCTATGGTGCACTGAAGCGATAAAATTATCTAGGAAAAGAAAAGAAGAACTCCAAATCATGAGACTATCTGCAACAAGGAAATTTTGAGTTCCGGAAATTACTGCATTGGTCTGATGAATAATCCTTCAGAAAGAAGATAGTTCATTTTCAGTTAAGTGGTAGAAAAACTAAGAAAAATTGAAAAATAAACATTTCTCCCCTCCAATTTTGATTTGTCTGAATCCGAAAGCACATTTGAATATTAAGATATTCTGAATCTTAATGCACATGTGATGTTTGTTTTAATAACATCTGAATATATAAAAGTTGTCTTTATTTAAAAAATAAAAAAAAATTAAATTGATCTAACATTATACCAATAAAATATTTTTAAATAATCAATGACAGTAGAAGGTGATGATCGCTAGCAATAGTGGTTGTGGGTGCTGATTGAGGATTGTATAGGCCTATTAGGTGCTGGTGCTGGTTCTTGGTAGTAGTTAATTGTGATTGTGACTGAAAATAGTGATTAACAATGGTTGTTGATCATGGTAGATGGTGGTGGACACTAATAATTGTGGTGGACGAGAGTGATGGCTAAAGGTGATGGTGAATGATGATGGTAATTGAAAATGGTCGCTAATGATGGTGACAACTGACTTACATGATTGGTGGTGGTTGTGGCTGATGATAGTGGTTTTAGGTGGTGGGTTGTGGTAGTTGATAATGGTGGGCGGCGGTTACCGATGAAAATGGATGGAGTAGTGATGAACTGCACGCCATTTTTGTAGAAACCTTTGAATAGGCATCTTAATGATTCAGTCCCATTAAGTGGTAGTAGATTATAAGAACAAATGCATGGAACGATTAAGATCTAAATGATTAGGATTCAGACCTAAAAAACAAACAGACTTAATGACTGAGAGATGAATGATTTAAGATTAAGACCTTCATTAAATGGAAACAAACGAGGCCTAAAAGCATAATATCAATATGCATAGGGAGTTTCAAATTCTAAAATTTCCAGTTACCTTGACAAATCAAGCAGAATAGGAGTTTATATGGAAGAATTGTATGCTTCAAAGCACCAATTTACCTTTTCCGGCCTTTGCTGAAAGGTTTGTCACCTCCACTTCCAGTTTTGCCAGCCCCTATAAGAAAATGCAAGGTTGATTACAAGAATGAAAAATGCTTATCGGAAGTGCCAAAAGGAACGTAATCGTAATGATCCTAGTACAGGTGAAGGACTGAAACAAAACTGAGAATGTTCATGTAGGATCATGTCTTCAGGTTATTCATGGGATAGAGCAGGTTTTTGAGCATTCTGTTTAAGACTACCTTATGGTGTTCAAGAATAGCCCTTGAAAGACCTCCAAAGATATGGGAAGGGCTCTACTAAAACAGCTATACATATCCTCACTTTTTTAAGGATACCTTGTTCTCGCCCTTCTACTCTTATTTCCATTACATATGAAAGTTAACTATGCAAATGGGGAAACAAAGAAATTTCTAGAAGTACACATCTCTCTTTACTCCGATCAGCTGATTACCTTCATAGGAACTTCAAATATGAAGAGTTCACTCCATTTAGCAGTGGCTTCATCCACATTATTTTTTCTAGTAATTAGTGGCTTCACACATTTGGTCCTTGCACTCTGAGGAAAAAGCTTTTGTTGATTTGAATCCTGATTTTCCACAACCAAGCGCAAAGCGCAGAAAAAGTTATGGCTATTGCCGTCATCATTGACAGGCAGACCCTGTTAGAGAGAAACAAAATGAGAACCTCGCAAGTAACTAAAGTTCATTGACAGCAAACCACACTCGTAGAAATCAGTAGTTCAACAACCTTGGCTTCAACTATCTGAACAGCAGCATAACATCGAGCTTCCCTTGATTCATTGGCAACATTTAATCTATCAGAATACCTTGTAGGTGGAATCCATACAGAAACAGAATTATCAGGAGGCAGTAACTCAAGTGCATCTGAGTTTTGCTCAACTTTTTTCAGGTACATATCACATCCAAGTTTATTTTCGACCACTACCATCCGAAAATCATCGTCATCAAGTGCCAGAAAACTAGTATTATCTTGATGTGCATCCCCACGACGAGCTTCCTGCAGAAGCAAGAAGTAATCAGAAATTGAAACATTTCAATAATAACTGAAGAATATCTTGAGCATCACACATTGTCACCTTCATCTTAATTGCTTTCTTCTCGAGTTCTCTCTGCTTTCTCCATGACTCAACAGCTTGCCCCAATACATCAAGATTTGCCGCACTCAGATTTATGTTCAAAATACTGGTTGCAGCAACTCTTACCCTTGTACCAACTCTGGAAGGCGGATGTAAATTGGTCTCATAAGTCTCAAACCTGTAAAATGAAGAATAACAGTTGTGGTAAAGCAGCAACAACAGAAGAAAAATGAGTCAACGCAGAAACAAAATGACAAAAGGGTGGATGGTGAAAGATATTACTTAAATATTCCATCAAAAGGCTCAACAAGTGGCTCCCACGCTTCTAATTGTGTGTTGAAGGTGGACGCAGCCATTGAAGAAATGAGAACAGCATTCATTGCCTCTAGTCGCCCATGAGTTGCAAGCTTAATATTAGTGATTGTTGCATCAAAAAGAGGTGTTACCTGTAATACATAAATGCACTGATAAACAGACCAAAAAGGAGAAAAAATCATATAGGTAAAGAGGCAGTTTGTGAGGACTGCAGACCATTCCGCATAAACTGTCCAATAGAGTCACAGAAAAGCATCTGATTTTCATGTCAGCTGTTATGTTGTCTCTTGTCTTTGGCTTCACTGAATCACCAAGAGTAAATGCCAATCTACTAGAAGGTTTTTTCAGATCAGAGCGTGCAAGGAAAGTGCAAGCCTGCAATGCAGTACAGGATGATTGTGTGATCAAGGAAAGTAAGCAGCAGGTCAAGAAAGTACACATTCCAGGAGAATATATAGCAACAATGCAGATACTAAAAATTGAGGATGATTAAGATGCTATAACAAAAGTGGTCATCCAGAAGATAGTATCTCTGACCTGATTGTCAACTTTCCAAATGCTCCAGCACTGAGAAGCCCTGGGGCCTGAAGATCTTGAAATGGGCATCTCAAGAACATTAGCTTGACTAACAAGATCCATCCTTGGGCAGCAAAAGTTATCCAAATCGGGTGCTTCATTGCTACGTGTCACTACACATCCCAAAGCAGCATAACCAGGAGGAGCAACTAGGTACCAGAAGAAAGCTTCCTCCAGTCCTTTGCCCGCAATATGAGCAACTTTTGTAAATTGCACAGCCTTTGCAGAAAGTTCAGGGTTGTCAGCCTTGAACATTATACCCAGGGGAGGTGGTTCTAAGCTGAAGCAAGGAGTGATCCCACATGTCAAAAAAAAGTTGTACTGTTGTAAAGTGAGCAAAGAAAATATCTACTGAAAGGAAAGCAAAATAAGTGTTTACCCTTCAGTAATACAGTCACCCAGTACTGCATAACCAGGACGTCTTATAGGTCTCCATATAGAGACTGCAGGACGGAGATCACTACCCCTGTCCCACCAGATCCGCTCAAAGTTTGGGGTTGAAATATAACAAGAGGTTGCTTTAGAAATCGATCTGATAGTGTCCCATCCTGATGAAGTTGCACTCTGTTTACTTGTCTGGTGATGCAGGTGCTCGCTCTCACTAGTTAAATCAACAGTAGGTACTTTTAATGAAGAAGTGTACCAGCTTGAGTTCCAAAGAAGAAGATTATTCAGATCAAAACAACAGCTTTTCTGAGGATGACTACTAGTTGGATGGGCATAGAATGACCCAAGAGCATTATCCAAACGCCAAATACTGTAACCTGATGTGAATGCAGTATTAGCAGCAACACTGAAGATACATTCCAAAAGCTTCGTTGATGTTACCAGATCAGAACGTATGCAATGAACTATGTGATTAGGAGGTGGTTGTGTTCCTGTATGAGCAACGCAACCCATTGCGACATATCCAGGTGGCGCAATAGGCAGCCAAAGAGAACAATCGTCAACATCATGTGCTGTCTCAGATCCTTGAACGTCAGAAAATAGACCTATCAGCCTGAAATCAAGCGGCTTCCTGACACGTCCATACATATTGCTCACAGCGACAACTGCTTGTGAAGGAGGATTGGGTCTGAGAATGAGAAATGATATGCATTAGGCAAGAGATCAAAATTCTTCCAGCAAAAAGCAAACACAATTATAGCTTCTCTGTCCATTAACATGCTCTTCGCAAAGGCAACAGTAGCAGTAGTTAAATGGCACAAGAATACCAAAGAAAAACTATGTCAACAAAAAAATCTACTATGTTTCATAAAGATGTTAGGGGGTCGTATGGTAGGGTATATGAGAATAATGCTAAATAGAATGTATTAGTAATGTTTGTATTAGTTATACTTGCATCAATTATGCAAAAATTATTTCTTATATATTGTTTGGTTTGATGTATTAAAAATAGCATGCACTTCATAATTTGTTTTTAAAATATTTATTTACATAGATACCCTCCACAAGTATGGTGGTAAAGATGTAAAAAAAAGGTTTTGAGGGGCAATTGGGTCTTTAACCATGCTAATGCATGCATTAAAACTCCTTGCAGATTTCCATGTATTAGTAATACACACCTAAATACACAATAGAATGTATAACTAATACAAGCATTAGTTATACCTAGGTTGAAAAAGTGTACCAAACAAGATACTACTAATACACAGACTAATGCATGAATTATTTTTTCCAATACACTCTACCAAACGACCCCTTAAAGTACACATGACAGTTGAAATGAAATTGAACTTGTAATGGCTGAGAAGATATTTCAGGGCATATGGATGGAGGAAACATCTAAATAAAAAAGTTCACAGTTCACAACCAATACATCTAGCTGAAGGTTCATGGTTTAATCTTTGACTACAAGCTATGGAAAACCAGAAGCAAAATTAAGCACCCCAGAGAAGAATGCAATGCTTTAATCCAAAAAGGGGCCTTGTCAACAACTATTTTGTGCATATCAGTACTCAACCAGCAAAGTAAAATTCCATCTTTTATTTTAAACTGTTTATGATTTTATGCATGGTAATTATTCTTTTGGTGTAGAAAAAATAAAATCCTAACAGTGCTTAAGAGGATCATTTAACTAATCAATCTTCTGAAGAAATAATAGATACAAGGGAGTTTTACTTGCCCATAGTTATCCAGGCGTCTTGGATGATATTATGCAGTACCACCAGCATGATATTTAAAGGAATAGAAAAAACTACTGCATAAGTTTTTTATTTCAGCTAAAACTCTAATAGAATTATATCAGAGAAAATTTTTTTTGAGAAAACATATGTATTCATCAATACCAAGTTGGTACTGGTATCAATATTTATATCAGATCACTTTGGGGCAGGGGAAATCATTATCCCTGAAATTGTACCACTATCAATCCTATTTCAACTCAGCCAGATGAAATGAGAGCATCAATCTGACATCCTCCAATAAAAGATTAACCAAGAATCAGGTATCTAACACTGAAAATATTGCATTCGAAAAATTCACAAAGTCAGAAAGCTGTAGGTAAATCAGAGCACTTGCACATTTATGGATCTTCTAACCTTGATGTGACACAATCTCCCAGAATAACATAGTTCGACGGTGCTCTGGGCCTCCAGAATGTAAGGTTGTTAAGACGCCCATGTTCTGCAGAAGTGCAATAGAATCAAACATCAAGATCTATGCAAATAGATTAACGAAAACAAACTTGTAAGAAATGGAAAAAAGAAACACCTCTGGGACAAACCCAAATTCTATCAAATTGAGTACAAGGCAACAGGGGATCAGCACTCCCAAAATGTAAAGCAGCAGTTGCCTGATTCTGCAAATTGAGTAGAAGGGAGACAACACCAAGAGAAAGGTGGGCACATATATCCGTTGACAATAAAGAAATATTTGTTTTATCCTTAACAGAAGTATATCCGCCAGATATATCAACTGGGTCAAGAATAATAAGACCAGAACCAGCCTCAACAGTTAAATCCTTTACAAGTCCCCGAATCCATGTATCATTTTCTTTTGCTGCATACCTGTTGCATCAAATCAATAAGTATCTGGAAAATGAAGGAGATACATAACTATGTTGCTCAATGTGCTATTCGCCTGTTCGCTACATTTAATGAGCTTCTCAGCATTCAGACCGTAATGATAAGAGTTAAGGCCACAGTGAAACAAATGGTATGACATTAAAAGTGCCTGATGGTGTGCAGGAATGGAGAGAGACGAAAGAACACCCCATTCTTAGCATCAAAATCAGCTGTTGTCTGGATATAAATGCAAGTAAATAACTGAATCCCTACACTGATGATTTACTTCCTCATTATACGTACTACATTAGGGCAAACATAAAACTACCAATTAAAATATGATATGTGTAACTTAACCATTACATCTCAGAATGGCCAAATTTTATCAGCCTCTAGTGATAACATGCTCATACTTAATAAAAAAGAAAAACTGGAAAATAAAGATAGCTTTTACTGACAAGGATCTTACATGAAGTTCAGGTCCATTTTCGCCCGGAGGAGTTTCTCACCATGAGAAAAGTCGTCATCCAGAGATGATTTACTACTATCAAAAAAAGTGAACTCCGGAGAGACAACCTAAGAGAGGCAATATAACAATCAATCCATTATGCCTCAATCTAGAAAAAAAAAGTACAAGCCAGAATAATATTGAAGAGTGATGCATTTTATCAAAATTAGCTAACATATGGTTAAAACTATGAAATCTACTGATGATGCACTTTATCATTTTCATAAATCAATATCACTAGTAAGGCACACTGCTTCCTCTCTTGTAAAAAGGTACTCAAGCATTCTCATGTAAACGAACTCCATCACATTTCCAATCATTCATACACATCTACCCTTAACCGCACAGAAAAAGGAAAATAGTAATTTTAAGATCAATGCAACACCTGGTTATTAAAAAGATCAATTGGATGTATTTTCCAGAAATGAGGTTGATTATAACCATGAAATAACACTTGAGAGAGTAGGAGCTCACATAATAAATTCAATTAAGATACTAACAAGAAAAGAAGAACAAACTCAGTTGTCAGATGGTAGGTTTTAAAGTTAGACAATGTTTGCTTTGTTTATTTATTTTTGGACTTTTTTGTGTTGGGCACCGAATCGTATTCAGTATGTGCAAATGATGCTAATCATAAGAATTATATCCTAAAGTACAACTAGCCTGGAAATATATAAACAAAGGCTGAGACCGTAATGTCATTTCCACAATTTACATATGAAGAAAAACAAAGATATATATTAGATCACACAGAATTTTAAAATAATTGATTTACCTGGGCCTCAAAACTGTAACTTTGTATTTTACTTGATCCATTCAGGTCAAAGTCAGAAGCATCTGAGTTATACAACAATGCTTCCATGGACTTCATACTTTCATCATTGTCAGAATTACTGTCAGAAATCCTTACATCGACACCATCTTCTTGGCAGACCGAGTAGCTACTTTCGTTGCTTAGGTAAGTGTATCTCCTTAAAAGCAAGCCATTCTGCATAATAAACATATTAAAGGCACGAGGTCATTTTCACTGGACTAAGAGCTTTTCCATGACTAGGAAGATGATCATGCACCTTCCGTATTCACAAAAGTAACAAGTCAACACACAAAAAAATATTTAAGTGCTGCATAATGAGTGCTCTCCAAATTGACATTATCCAAGCCAGTACTGAGGTAGAGTTGTTGGTACCTCAATTTTCACATTCACAAATCTCAGTCTCTTGCCACGACCAATAATGATAATATGTTGAATTCCCGATGAGTGGTGCCCCTTCACTTCCACCTCATCAGTCAGGCGTATTGTTTTTCCACAACCATCATAGGTGTATTCGTCAATCCCTACAGCATCCGCAACTAGTTGTCTATTGGGAGATAATAATACTAAATCCTCTTTCTGCTCATAAAGAGGTGTGGAGAGGATTATGCTGTTACTTTTACTAATTGGATCATTCTTGGGATCCATGATCTCCTCTCTACCAGTCATTGCTCCCAAAGATGGCACAAAAAACTCACAAATAGATAGTAAGAAGTCTGGTACAACAAGAATACGAGGCTGCTGTATCCGTAGAACAAATGATTGGGATGCCAATCTCCATCTGCAGTCCATCACAACCATTGTTGAAGTTGGAAAGTCAACACCAGTTTCAGGAGAGTTCTGTCGATGAGCATCAATGCATGACCCAAGCATCAGCCTCATTTCAGCCTTTGTATCTGGGCGAATATCTAAAATAGAGAATTTTGGGATAGTAATGTAGAGATCAGCCTCCGATAATGATGTCATTCGGTACGACACCCAAAGATCTTCAAGCTGCAAAAGAAAATGACTACAGTAAGGTAAAACGTGACATAGATACAAATTACAATGACCAAACAACAACTTGCTACTGAAAGAAAAACAGAAGAGAATGGGAGAGACGACAGTAGCTAATTGTTAGACTAAGCTCAAATCAGACTCTTCATGTTGAGACCATACATATCATAATTCAGTGTCACATACAAAATGACTCACCGCAACATGAGCCAAGCATGACCCCTCATGAGCATCATTCCACAACTCCAACAAGGCATATCCCACTTCCACAGCCATTATAGTAACCGTTCGTGATAGGAGTATTTGACTGTTTACATTCACTTTATCAGCCAGCATTTTTATTGTATCTTTTGAAGCAGAAATGCTGTTGCGGAAACTAGGTGGAAGTGTCGGACTCTCTGAGAGATTCATGTAGAAACAATCAAGAATGACATTATATTCTTTATCTGTCATCATTCCATGTAATAATCCAACCTGTTTGAAAGGTTCAAAATAAACATTAAGACTTGTAACAAAAGGAATCAAACATCATATACAAAACCCTACTTTTGGGCTCTTATGAAAATAAGAAATAGCAAGTGCTGAATCAAGAAACCTCTGCCCAGAAACAGCCAAATAATGGTAAACTGACTTGTATATAAAATAACAAGCAAATATGAGCCGCAAATAAATGTCTTTTACGAAAAACAATAACAGTATACAATCTTAAGAATTAATATTTCACAGAAGGTACTATGGAACCACTTATAGAAAGGTTACTGACAGAACACAACCTTTACTTCCAGAACAAATGTTGGGACCTTTCTGAAAACATCTCGCAAACTGCGCCGAACATAAACATGAATATCTCTGCCTTCACGAATCATTGGTTTGCCTATACGTCCATTAATTCCCACAGCCATGTTAATCCCCAGAATCTGAATGTTACAGACGATTTTAGAAAGCACTATTTTTTATTCCAGGATTGTTGACCAATAAAAGCAAAATCAATTACCTCTGCGTCAAGAATATCAAGATGGACAGCTGAAGGATCTTTTTCAGGAAACCCAAACCAACAAAATTCATTTTGGACACGCAGATGGCCAAGATCAAGTTGCATGAAACTGCACACAAAGAAACATATTTGTCAGACAATTCAAGAGAATGAGTAAACAAAAGCCACAAGTGATAAATCCAAGAGAAGTGAAAACCTTTGTACTTCATTCAAGCATACAAAGAATTTGCTAAAATACTTTGGCTAACAAAGAGCAAAATATATGTTCAACAAAAAAAGTCAGGATAAAAGACGAAGAAAAGAGCAAGCACCACTTTGCAGAAAATAGTGACAATGGTCAGCTGAGAAATCTTCAATTCCTCTAACATCAAAATATGTATGAAAATAATTTACATGAACCTTATTCTTGCTTTAGTTAAAAAATATGCACACGTAATTAGCCAGTCGATATGATAGAGAGAGCAACAACTCATGTTAGTCAGGACTCATGGAAGTACAAGGTGGGAAGAGATGGTTTGTTTCATTGAAGTTATTTTACCATAAGCTTCTAGCGAGGAAGCAGTCGCATTTTCCATGCTTATCAGTTTGGATTCCTACCAAGAAAGGTATGTTTTCACTTGGTTGGCAGCGAGGGGAGTTAGATTGACAGTTGAAATTTAGAGAAAAAGGTGGATTGCATATGTCAACTGGTGCTTTATGTGCAAATGTTCAGTTGAAGATGTGGACTGTTTCCTACTACATTGTGGCAACTCGGTTGTGGGTATGAGATTTTGAGATGGTTCAGGATGCAATGGTCAATGCCAAGCACAGTGGAAGAGGCACTCACCAACTAAAAATTTAGAAAAAGGAAGAGAAGTCGAAGAGCTTGAGATATTGCCCTATTAGTACTCATGTGGCACCTGTGGAAGGAAAGAAATGGAGAGCTTTTGATGGAATTTAGAATGACTGTACATTTGAGAAATACTCCCATTCCTGGTTTCTTTTTAGTGCAACCATGAGGTTCCAGTGTATATTGAAGACTGAGTGTTGTTTGTAGAGAATCATACTATATTGTGGATTCTCTATTTTTGGTATACTGCTCATATACAGGTATATGTAAAGCTACTTATGAAATTAAATTAGTAAAAAAGAATCGCCCAGGAAATAAAGCATCGACCATCAGTCCAACCAATTGGGAGAGAACCAATAGATTCATTTTAGGGACTTACCATTATTTATTAAAAGTAAAAAATAAAAAATCACTAAACGAAAAAATGATGGTGTGAGCATAAGACAACCAAAAGCAGTGAATAATACTAAATACAGAAAAACTGGTAAAACAAACAGGAGTCATCTTAAGAAGAACAATGGTGTGTAAGGCTGACTAAGGAGCAAGAGTTAAAACGATGTGCATAAACCTGTGAGATTTTAACATGGAGAGAAAGCCATAAATAGAAGTAACTTAGTTCAAAGGACTCAGTAGAGAGAAATAGATCTCAATTGGCTAAATTGAAGTGTCAGAATTATAAACTCAGAGACACTAAGCGTTGGGATTGTCAACACTAACAGTGAAGATGATCTTTTAAATGGCACTCTAATATTGATACCAGTGAGCCACAACATTCCAACTTGAAATTGCTCAAGGAACAATTCAGTAATTTTATGTTGCATATCCATCAAAGAAATACATAAAGAATGGAATACCATAATTTCCTGAGCATAAATGGTATTCCCAACGGAGAGTCAGAACCTTGTTATAACTTCCTCATTTTTTAATTTTTTTTTGGTTTGGGGGGGGGGAGGGGAGGGTAGTGCCAGATTCTGGACATCACCAAGACTTTTTAGGAGCTCTTGCCCGATAAAGCCAGAAATAATGAAAGAGAAAACAGCAAAACACTGCAAGATCATCATCCACAATTGCCCTATTATCATCTTTGTAGCTCATACAATCATTTTAGCTTATGTACTACAGGAATTAGTGATAAGCTGGCATATTGACAGATACTTGTAAGAAAAAGGTAATAAACAAAAGAAAACATGTCGATATCAATGTACACAAAAAGTAGCATAGCATCAGGCAATGAAGTCATTGTAAGAGTCCTAATTATCAAAGGTCCCCGGGGCTTTGGTTCAGTAGTAAGAGCGCAATGATGATATGTGGGTTAGACACACATCATGAGCTCGCGGGCTAAAACCCTGGTATGTAAGTGGGAAAAGGTAGAGGAACAAGCCCATTTCAAGCAATTGTCGAGCCGTGCACCGCCTGACACTCTTCTTGATCATCAACAAAACAGAAACAAAGAATCCAAATTATCTAAAGCTATTGCACCAAATCACTTCCTATTTTAATGTGAGGCATCTCAGTTTCAAGTTCAATGTGAGGCATCTCAGTTTCAAGGGAAAAAAAAACTCTTAATTGAGAAATGCAAAATGCAGACAAACCAGAGTTCGAATAACTAAATAGCTGGAAGATGACATTCAATGTTAGGCATCCTAGTCTCCAGGACAGACAAACTCTAAATTGGAAAATGCATAATATAGACAAGCTAAAGTTTGAATAATTAAAGATAGCTGGTTAATGACTGACTCTTCACTTCTGGAATTCCTTGGGACAATTATTAGGGGGGTGTCGAGTGAAAGGTCCAGCTTTATTGCAGAGGCGCCATCAACCTCATATTTCTGAATCAACCATTCAATTCCCCCGACCTTATCAACAAGTTTAATGGCTTCCTCAGTATGGGGAGTGGCAAGCTCCATGAAATATGCAGTAATCTGCAGGTTAAAAAAAGGCACGAATCTGTCAATTCCTTTAACAATCCGAAATTTTCATTCAGACATACACACCACAAAAGTATCCCCTTCATTGATTAAACAAATCCTAGCAGATACACACACAGGAAATACATAACAACTCTTATCATATAACAGCTATCCACCAGGGAAATTCTACTGATGCATGATATCTAATCCTGCTTGCATTCATAGTTTCTGCTTTAAAAAAACTAAAGAGGAAAGAAAAATTGATCTAGCTCTTTCCAGTTCCTTGTGCAGTGCATGTTCACCTCTCAAACGAAGAACAATTGTTTTTTTTTTTTTGCATCTGTATTGAAAGAAAGCATTCCATATAGTTTACAGGTACACAATAGCAGAATACAAGTGAGTACTACCAAATAACAAAAAATTAGAAGCTGGAGTGAAAAACAAAAAAAATGCTCTCAAATACATTTCCCAAAATCTCTCTCTCTCCTGCTTCCTAGGAGAGAGATCCCTGTTTTCCGGTGGATCGCCTGAGAACCACCACCCTCCTCCCTCTTTCTCAGCTATCTCCTTTCTTCTTCTTCTTCATCCTTTCTAGCCCCAATTAATAGTACAGATGGTATGGATAACATCATCTACTTTGCGGTTGGATTCAAATCTTTTGATATAGAAAGAATTTTAAGGACCACAGGTGTATGGTTCGAGTGGACAGAGAGAAGTAGGAAAGCAACCACGAGGACAGCCTTTGATAAATCTTCTATGGAGTGGATAATAAGGGTTCTAAAGGAGGCATCCAGGACTCAAGGGAACACAGTCCGTAGATGGAGGAAAGCAGACAGCATAACTGAGATCTTTTGTGCTCGGAACTATAACAAGTACGGAAGATACATCAGTTTGATAAGTGTAAGGGGCAGGAGAAGATCAGTTCTCATCATCCCAGAACTGACCTTCAACGCAGGGTGGACAGAGATTGCGGAGAAGGTGGCAAGGTTTATAAGTAGCCATAAGGGAAAAAATCACTTGGAGGCCTTTAGAATTGCAGATGAAAACGTTCCTTATGCTGAGATGGTCAAAGGCTTTAAATGGGAAAACAGAGTAGGGAGGGGAGTTAATGCAGATGTGAAAGAAGGAATCATTAGCATTAAAGAGCCCTTGTGTAATTATAGTCAGGTGCTGAAGAGGAGTCTGCTGGGAGAATTCAAAGCAAATTCTACATTGTCAGAAATCCGGAAATGGTCCTCTACTATATGGAAACAAGCACATGGTTTGAATGTCTACGAAATGTGGAATGGTCTTTTTCTCTTTGAACTCAACTCCAAACAGCTTGCAGAACAGGTCATGGAAGGGAGCTGGGAATGGAGAAAAACCCAAGTTAAGCTTAGCTGGTGGGGGTCCTCTCGCTGGCACTATAGAGGAGAGGAATACACCAAGCTCGACATGGGTTAAGATAATAGGCCTACCCCTCCACCTCTGGTCGCAGAAGATCTTTAAAGTCATTGGAGATAGCTGTGGTGGATGGCTCGAAACAGAGGAGGAAACCACACTTCGGAACCACCTCAAATGGGCGAGAATCAGAGTTCGCAGTGAACGCAATAATATCCCGAGAGAGATCAAAATTGAAAGCGATGGAATAATCATTGAGATGAAAGTATGGGCTGAGTTGCCGGCTAGGGTTTACGACGGAGAAAAGAGATCCCAAAATTTCTTTACACAGAAGTTTGGTCAAAAACCGATGGGTAAAGGTTTGCAGTCTGACAGAAATCTGTTGAAAGAGACTAGTCTAGAGCCACACGCAACACCACGTGATGTAGCAGAGTCTAGTGGAGCCGGAAGCTGGGCCAGGGATAATGGACTTTGTCAACTGGACCCCAAAGATTTATTGGGCCTTAATACAAAGGTCATGGAAGGCCTTAAGCAATCACCTAATAAATACATACGTGACCAGCACATGACCTCATTAAAAGGGCTTAAAGACATCAAATCCCTAGCTGAAAACTTCATATCAGCGCTGAAATCTTGGGAGCTCACTACTTCTATGGAGACGAAGGGGAGAAGTGAAGAGGAAATTGCAGTAGAGGAGAATACTAACACGAAATTGCAGTCGAAGGACTGCAATGACAAGGATAGCGACACGCCGAGACAAACAAAGGGGGAAAGCTTGCCTAAAACCTCAGACCAATCTGGGACAAGAGAAGTAAAATTGCAAATACAACAGGTGCATCAACCAGAACCAGTTGACATGCAGATTCCCACACAACTGGAGGTGACTGAGACAGAGGCGCCAAGCTGGGTGAATTCTCATATTTTGGAATTAAGTAATACTTATGGGATAGCATTCGAGGGGTTCGAAAGTGAAACTCTGGACCTTCTCATGAGAATTGATGAAAGGAAGATGGCAATTGACAAAACGAAACAGGTGAAAGACTCTTCAACCCCGAAAAGCAAAGGGAAGAATGAACTTAAAAATCTACAATCCAACCTTAACAAGGAGGTGGAAGGGGCTAGGAGCAAGGGGAAGAACCTATTTTTAACCTTTAAATGAAGGTTAAGATTTTAACATGGAATGTGAGGGGTCTTAATAATTGGTCAACAAAAAACCTGGTTAAGACTTGTTTACAAAAGTGGAAGGCTGATGTAATATGTTTACAGGAAACTAAGGTAAGTAAAGGAGTGGCATCTCACCTATGGCCATGCAGATGGATGAAGTGTGGTTTTATTGAAGCAGATGGTAGCAAAGGGGGTATTCTTTTAATGTGGGACAGCAGGGTGTGGAGGGGTACCATAGTGGAGGAAGGCAACTTCTCTATCACTTACAAATTTGAGGCTATTCATGACTCTTTTTGCTGGACCTTTACTGGAGTCTATGCCCCTCACACCAGAAAGGAGAAGCTTGACTGTTGGGAGGAAATAGCTGGAATGAGGGGTTTGAGCGAAGGGCCATGGGTAACAGGGGGAGACTTTAATACAGTGAGGCATATGGTGGAAAGAAGGGGGTGCTCCAGAATATCTAATGTCATGGCTGACTTCTCCAAATGGATTGAGGAACTGGAACTCCATGACCCCATATCTTAATTGGGGGTAAATATACTTGGAGCAGGGGACTTAATCACCAGAGCAATGCAAGGTTAGATAGATTTCTCTACTTTATGGAATGGGAGGAAAGTTTCAATAACATCAGGCAAATGATTCTGCCTAGAGTAACCTCTGACCACAGCCCTATCATCTTGGCGTGTGGTGACTGGGAACAAAGGCAGTCTTATTTTAAATTTGAAAACTGGTGGCTCAAGGTTGAGGGATTTAATGAGCTGGTGCAAGATTGGTGGAATGGCTTCATGGTCGAAGGTTGTCCAGACTATAAATTTCACACCAAGTTAAAAATGCTGACACAGAAATTGAAAGACTGGAGTAGAAGAACATTCACTAAAATGGCCAGCAGAAAGAATAGCTTACTCGAAGAATTGTCTGACTTGGATAGATCTCAGGAGGATAGAGAATTATCCCAAGACGAGATGATGGCTAGGGCAACAATTCTTGTGGAACTCGAAGTACTGGCCAAACATGAAGAAGAAAAATGGAGGCAAAAGTCTAGAGCACTCTGGCTAAAGGAAGATGGCAGAAATACAAGATTTTTTCAGAGAATAGCAACAACACACAAAAGATATAATACAATTGACAAGTTGGTGGTAAGGGGGGAGGAATTACAGGAACCTGAAGAAATCAAGAAAGCAATGATAGATTTCTATTCCAACCTATACACAGAATCTGAGTCATGGAGACCTTCATTCGACTTGACAGGTTGTTCTACGGTCTCCAGAGAAGAGAATGAATGGCTTCAAAGACCTTTTACAGATGCAGAGGTATTGCAAACAATTAAACAGAGTGATGGAGATAAAGCCCCTGGACCTGATGGTTTCACCATGAATTTTTTCAAGGCATGTTGGGACATCCTGAAGGAGGATCTGATGCAGACTATTAACAATTTCCACCAAAGGGGGATCTTTGAAAAATCCTTCAATGCAACATTTATAGCACTGATTCCAAATAAGCCTGGGGCTGTAGAGCCAAAGGATTTCAGACCCATTAGTTTGATTGGTGGAGTCTACAAAATCATCTCTAAACTCATAACTGAAAGGCTCAAAACAGTCATGGGGAAATTAGTAGATGAACGTCAAATGGCTTTCTAGAAAGGGAGACAAATACTTGATGCTTCATTGTTGGCTAATGAATTAGTAGACTCAAGGGTTAAACAGAAGAAAATAGGAATCCTTTGTAAATTGGATGTTGAAAAGGCCTATGATCATGTCAATTGGAATTTTCTCCTCAAAATTCTAAAAGAAATGGGTTTTGGGAACAGGTGGTTAAAATGGATCAGATTTTGTATTTCTAGTGTGAAATTCTCCGTCATCATTAATGGCAACACAGCAGGCTTCTTTCAATCTCAAAGGGTCTTAGGCAAGGGGACCCCATGTCACCCTTCCTATTCTTGTTAGCTATGGAAGGTCTCAATCACATGTTCAGGATAGCAAATGCAAATAGATGGGTGAAAGGCTTCAGTGCTCAGACAGGAAGAGGGGATGAATTAGAAATCTCTCATCTGCTTTATGCAGATGATGCCTTAATTTTTTGTGAAGCAGAATAGTGTCAAATCAGGCATTTGAGAGCCATCATGACAATTTTTGAAGGAATTTTAGGTCTCCGTGTAAACTGGCTAAAAAGTCACATCTTCCCTATCAACCAGGTTGGAAACTTGAATGAACTGGCTGAAGTTTTGGGCTGTCAAATGGTCTCTCTACCAACTAAGTACCTGGGACTGCCACTAGGAGCTAAAAATAAAGCATTAGAGGTGTGGAGTGGGGTGATAGAAAGGTGCGACAAAAAACTATAAAGGTGGAAAAGTCAATACCTTTCACTAGGTGGCAGATTGACCCTTGCCAAGTCAGTACTTGATGGACTTCCAACTTACATGATGAGTCTCTTTCCTATTCCAAAAAGCATGGTAAAGAAACTCAACAGGGCAAGGAGATCCTTTTTATGGCAAGGAAACAAGGAAAAGAGAGTCTATAATCTCGTGAAGTGGGATGTGCTAACACTCAGTAACCAGCAGGGGGGTCTCAGTCTGAAGAACCTCAACAAACAGAACACTTCACTATTGCAAAAATGGCTCTGGAGATTTTGCTCAGAAGAAGGGGCTCTCTGGAGAAGATTTATAGAAGGGAAGTATGGTTTACTCACTCAATGGACAACTGAGGAGGTCGTGGGCACCTTTGGGTGTAGTGTGTGGAAAACCATAAGAAGATTATGGCCCCATTTCAGCAATAATGTCTCTATCACGGTTGGAAATGGCTTAAAAACTGATTTTTGGAATGAGGTGTGGATTGAAGAAAACAGTCTTAGAAACTCCTTCCCACACCTTTACACTTTAAGCCTACAGAGGAATGCCAGAGTATCCCATGTTTGGAGCCAACAAGGATGGGACCTAGTATTTAGAAGAGCACTGAATGATTGGGAAATTGGGGAAGTGGCCAGACTGCTGGAAGTACTTAACTCACACCCTACTTTATCCATGAGGCCTGACAAACCTAGATGGAAACTACACAACAAGGGAGTGTTTACAGTGAAATCTTGCTACTGGAAACTCAACACACTACAGACAATGCTAGACACATGGCCTTGGAGCTAGTGTGGAAGACCAAATGTCCTCCTAAGGTAGCTTGCTTTACTTGGTTGGT
The DNA here is from genome assembly GCA_018342035.1 of Solanum appendiculatum. Lineage (NCBI taxonomy): Eukaryota > Viridiplantae > Streptophyta > Magnoliopsida > Solanales > Solanaceae > Solanum > Solanum appendiculatum. The sequence continues at coordinate 821,452 of JAGDQO010000642.1, forward strand.
GTGCAAAAGGGCTTGCCTAACTCATGAGGCACTCCAGAAAAGGGGCTGGCAGATCTGCTCAAGATGCGCATTGTGCGAGCACGATGCAGAGGTCAATGCTCACTTATTCATGCATTGTAAGGCAGCTATGAGTTTATGGAACATGTTTTTTGTGTCTGCTAGGAGTTAATTGGGTGATGCCTAAGACAACAGTGGAACTTCTTAGCAGCTGGGAAGGTATTGGGAACAGAGGAAGAAAGGAGCACTGGTGGCGAACTATCCCTGCAAGTATATGGTGGACCGTATGGAAAGAAAGAAACTCAAGGTGTTTTGATGGTCAAAACAGTAACATGCAGAAGATTAGAATGAATTGTATAAGCCTTTTGTATTTTTGGTGTAAGCATGAACTGGTAGGGGAACTAGGAGATTTAGTTGATTTTATAGGAAACTTGTAAAGACACCCTCCTGGGGGATGTAAGTTTCCAATTCATCATTTTTTGGATGATGAATTGTTTAGTGTGAATACAAAGTTACCCTTTTCTCAAAAAAAAAAGAAGCAGAATACAAGTTTAATGAAATTGACAGTGAGGATATCCACAAGTTATAACTAGACCAAAGCCTTCATCAAGAAATGCTAGGTCACAAAGAAGTAAAAGGAAAGAGCAAGTGAAATATGTTAAAAAAAAAAATGGTTACCTCTTGAACAAATCTATAAAGGAAAACTATACGAACTGCTGAAAGCCGACCACGCAAGCTGTAGTCATATCCTTCATAATCATCATCTTCTGTACTATGAGACTTAAATGCAAACTGAACCAGGGGAGAAACCATCTTAGTACAAAGTAATAAATATATGTGTTAAAAAGAGATATAACAAAAGGGTAGCTAGGACGGAGCCCAAATTCAATATATATATATATATATATATATAATCAACTAAATATATTTTCATTAATGAAATGGTGAAATTGTCATGTAAATAATTGGATCATGGGTCTAATTGAACCCCAAAAGCTAGCTCAAAAGGAGAGGATTGCCCAAGCCATATAAAAAGGCCACCCATTCCATAATTAACTGATGTGGGACTTCTTAAACGCCCCTCCTCACGTCCAGGCTTAGACATCTGGAGTGTGGGCAATTTTAATATGGACTTCCAACATCGTGAACAGGAATTGGGATGGGTCCTTCCCTGCTACCATGTAAAGAAATGGATCTTGGACCTAACTCAACACCAAAAGCTAGATCAAGAGGTGAGAATTGCCCGAGCCATTTAAATAGACCACCCATCCCATAATTGACCGATGGGACTTCTTCAACAGGCCGCATACAAGAGGTATACCCAAAAAGGAGGAAAACCTACAAAAGATATGATTCTCTACAAATGATACCCAATCTTCTATACAACAAGGAAGTGGAACTACATGAGTGCACCAAAAGAAAAAGGATCGAAGATTACTCCTCAACTGAGTAAAACTCATATCTACCCCTTCAAAGCGCACACACACACACATATATATCAGTCGGTGATTGTGAGAAATTACATGAGAAATTGGACAACAGGCTTTCATCGATAAAAAAGCGGTAGTCTGACATTACTGTTCAGGAAATAACTAAATACCTGAATGAGTGATTCAGCCCCTTGATTGCGAATATCGCATAGCCAACCCCATCGCTGGTCTGAGCCAAGCGTTAGATCACATAGCCTGAAGTTCCCAAGGGTTCCTTCTATGGAGGTAGAACTTGGATGAACCTTGTTAGATATAAAAGTAAAATATCAAGACAAAATAAAAAGGCACAAATTCTAAAGCTGGGATCACATGGGTGGAAATCCAACAGAAATGTCTCTGAATGACCACTCAAAATTCAATAAGAGATAAAAGCAAAATGAATTTAATATCATGCAAGGAGCCCACCTTAATATCCAGAAGAAAACTTTCTTGCACAAACATAGCAAGCTGAGAACCATTCTCCTTATTGAGGAACACTGTAACACTGTTAACATTCATGTTTAGGACAAACACAACACGGTTTTTTCCATGACCAAGCAACCCTTTGACATGTGTTTGGCCCAGTTCTTCTGTTTTCTCTTTGATTACTGAAGATTCATCAGGATCTTTCGGGAGATCTTTACTAGTTACCATGTTATTTCCTGAACTCAGATCAAAGCCAAAATCGATCAAAGCAACAAGAGTAGGTCTGTTGCAAAAGAATTCCAGCTTGGACATACTAATACTCATCTGAAAATTTTTGAAGGGTAAAGCAACAGTTAAGTAAAGTTTGGTATAAGGAATCTCTCCAACTTTTACTCCTCTTCAAGAAAGCAATGTTTAAGACAAGTATGCTACCTGCGTATCTATGCCATCATAGTCAGGAGAATCAGGATGCCGTGTTGTAAATGTTAGAGAGACAAAATCAGAGTCATCAGACCCCAATGCCTCATAGAAAATATCACTAGCAAGACTTCTTCCCCTTGATAGCTCCTTCTCAGGGGTGGTAGCTTCAATGGAATCTGTAAAGGACAAGAAATCCGGCAACGCATCTTTGAAAATATCATCCTCGTCAATTACCGTCAAATGTGGCTCTTTCCCATGAGGTTCTAAGGGGTCAGAGCAGCTGGAAGCACCATGATCCATTAAAACAGAGCAAGCCAGATATTGGGGACCCGGACATAAAGAACCTTGAAGTTCATCCTTAATTTTCAAAGAGTGTAGTTTCATCTTAACTGCCAAGTCGCCTTCAGAATGCAATACACGCACCTGGTAAAGAATATAACTTCATTTAATGATCAACTTCTAACACAAAGATGCACAGTAGCCATTATTTTCAGTTTAACTGGTCAAAGCTAAATTGTGAAGGGAGTTCCACAAGACAACATGTGAAACTAAATTGTAAACGGGGTTGTTGATTCCACATACAAATTAAACTACCTACATAATAACTATCTAGAAAAGGGTTATCATCCAACATGAACATAAAGTCCACTACACTGGAGTCTCTACTGAATACATAACATGCAGAGTAGTTGTAACACCTCGGAACTTGGTAAGCTGAGTTGGAAAAGAAATTTGCTGGTGCAGTTCTTACGAGCCCACCTACTGACCGTACAAGGTCCTACGGTCCATAGGAAGGCAATTGTAGAAGTGAGTGAGAAATTTTGGAAAATGACAACTCCCAGAAGAAATCCTACAGACCACCACGACGGTCTGTAGATGGTTGTATGGCCCGTAGGAAGTGGTCGTAGGAAGATTTCCAGACTAGGTGAAATTTTGATTTAAACTTGGGTTCTACGGTTGGGACCCACGGCCCATAGAAGGACCTACGAACCATAGGAGCTACTTGTGGTTTTTGATCAGTATCTTGTTCTACGGATGACCAGTACGGTCCGTAGAAGGTTATACAGACCGTAGGTCAGTCCGTAGAGTCCCTCCGGCAGTTTTTAGTTCAGGGTTAATTGGGTTTTTCCCTATCCTTTTAACACCTAAACTACGTCGTTTCTAGAATATTCTAAGGTCCTATAACTGATTTTACCCCTCAAATTATTGCATTCCCTCTCATTCACTCAAAACCCCAAAGTTCTATCAAAGTCTTCTTCTCCAAATTCTCTAAAAGGATCTTCAAGGAAAGCTAAGGTTCTTCAAGCTCCAAGTTCTCTTCCCCAATTCTAAAGGTAGGATTCAACAAGGTATGTGGGAAATTCATCAATGGATTCTCTTTCATCCATTGAGTCCCGAGAATTTCTCTATTTTCTTCTATGGTTTCACCTAAATTTTAGGGTTTTTATATGATTCTTCATGGGTTCAATTGTTTATGGTTCAATTCACTATATTTGATCTTATTATGCATGACTTGATCTAAATTACATATTTTCAAAGTATTTCATATGAACCCATGACTTGATCTAAATTACATATTTTCAAAGTATTTCATATGAACCCATGCTATATGTGTATCTAATGATCATGAATTGAAGCTTTGAAACTATGCACGCATAAAGGAATTGTAGTGACTATGATTCTAAGGTGCTTTCGAATAAAGTATCTCATGTTTTTATGAAATTAGGTTGCTTCCGATTGAAGTATTCCTACTATGAAAGATTTCAATGATTTAGCAACTTCCGATTGATGTGCGATTTTACTAAGAAAAGATTATCATGATTTAGATGCTTTCGATTAAGTGTCTTTCAACATCGATTATGTTATGAAATCATGATATTTTAAATGAGCTATTCTTATGATTTAATGAAGTTTTATGACTGGATTGGTATTACTAGATTCTTACCTTTCCAAGTATTATGATTATGATATGATTATGCTTATTTTCGTTGGGAGTTTACTTAGCACCGAGAGGACTTTGGGATGGAGGCTCTCCCGTTAGTAGAAGCCGGGTCTCTAGTAACAATCCCCTTGTCCCATTACTATGTGCCCATAGGACTTTGTCCCAATTGGACATAGCTAGTGGATCCACCTAAGCTTAAGAACGTGGTCCTTACCTTGGCAAGTAGGACAATCTCTTTTCACTGTGGGAAAGATACCGGATTCCATATTATAGCTCACATGGTTTATGTCGGTTAATGGTAAACATCCCACAAAAAGGATATGGTTTTCTTTAAAGAGTTTATGACTTCTTCATAGATTATGATTTGAGCTTATGCTATGATTTTCAAATGTTGCATTGACCTTGCCTCAGGATTTATGATTTTAACTTATCAAGATTTGATATGTTTTACTTGGTCATGCATTATTATGCTTTCAAGACTTAGCATGTTTCACGTTTATGAGTACAGATGCATATATCTCTTGTGCCTATATTGTTTCAAAATATAGGGTCCGACGTTCCTTCATCCGGCCGTGGCTAGCGGATTGATTCAACTTAGCTTAGCTTTTGGTGAGTTCTCATGGTTCAACGGCATAATCACATGTTATGAGTTTTGTCTATTTCAGTCATTTCAGTTTTCAGACTTCTTTCGTGAGTTAGGGCTTTGTCCTAGTCACATCTATGATATAGAGGCTTGTTGTCAGACTTAGTATGTTTCCGCTTATGAGTTGTACTCTGATTTTGGTATCGCTTATGATGTTGTGGTTGAGACTTATATCTCTCTTTCATGCTTTATTCTCTTTATTTGGTTATCTTAGTGTCATGCTTATGTCAAGTGGATTATTTAGGATTTCTCGAGACTCTATACACTATGTCACGTCTAGGAGGTAGTTTGGGTCGTGACAGTAGTGGTCTCTCAGACATGCACGAATAAAGTACTATTGCAGTCAATACAATAGAGTTACGAATCTTAATAACATTACCCGTTCCTTTATTTCACAACCCCCTTATGTTCCAACTAGGAATTTTGACTTTTATCCGGAAGAGGAATAGCATTTCCTTCTCCTAGTTTTCTTTAATCCCCCATCATAATTCGCCATGCATATCAGCTTTTTAGCCTCAATTTTGCACCATACTTTTTAGTTTTTTCATCTCCCCTTCTCATAGCTTGTTATTTTTTTTATTGAAGTTGTCTCCTCTGCTACATCCTCAGGATCATGTCAAGAACTTCATGTTCAAACCTACTATAACTCCGAAAGTCTTGCATGCTTTAACCAACTTGGTCCACTCGGATGTCTCTATTACCGTCGAATTATGTATCCTCTGAACACCGAAATCGTACCAGGGAAGAGAAAAACAGTGGCCGAAGGAATTCAATGAGTACCAAATTGCAAGAGACATCAAAGAGATCTCCACAAGCATCTCCGATCATTTTGAACAGCTTGAAACACCACAGATGAGCCGACAGACCAATCACATTCACAACCACAACATCTTCCCTTCTCTGGTTGAAGCTACCAGATTTCTAACACCATCTATCAAGCAGAAGATAGTTTCCCCCAACCATCTTAAGTCCTTTCCCAACACCCGCAAGGCTGTGCCCTTGCTGGCGAAACGAAAGACAAAAGTTTCATCTCCCTGTTACCAACCTTGTTCTCATATCTCCCTACCAACCAAGTCTTCAGAAACTCCTTTCTTGCCTCGATATGCCTCCTTGAAAGCCTGAAAGTGAGCTCAAAGCCTTTGTCAATTCTCTCACTATCCCTCTAAGGTCAAAGCTGGCCACTCTAGGTATCCTCATTCCTCTGTACGACAGGGAGTTCAGCTTCCTAGCTTCTAGAAAGAAGTACACACAACAAGTTGCTCTATCTTGACTAACTACCTGATAAAAGTAATTTACATTTTTTATGAAGGTTCAATTCAGATTTCACTACCCGTTGTCTTTTACAACAGCACACACCACAATATTATGTTTAAGTCATTGCAGGTGAGATGGTTAATCAATCCATGCAGCTATTCAATCATCACTATTTAATCTATAATGACTGTACAAAGTTCTATTAGTATGGAAGAATCTAACTTAAGAGAAAGGAACTTCAAACGTCATAGACCTCTTGATTGACCAAGGACTTGAAGATTTGATCAAAGAGGAGAAAATAAGTTTTCAAAGAAATTGACTTAGAGAAAGGCAAAGTTCTTCATGAATTAAAGTAAAATGGAGCAAACTTAGTTATACTCCCCGAATGGATTATTATTCTAAGACTTTCACACCGAAGCAACAAGTCTTGGTTCATTTCATCAATCATGCTCATATCTTGCATCAATAAAACACTGTTTGAAATCTCTCCACAACCCCCAGCCCCACCCTCACCCCCACCACCACCACCCCAAGAAAAACACTGACAAATAATCTACCTGAGAAAAACCTAAATAAAACGAAATTACTATTTACAACACAATAAAGATAACTAGAACCAGAAATTGTACTAATGTATAGGAAGTCAGAAAAACCTTTCCACCAGCAGCAAGAACATCAAGAAGTAGTGTCTCATCAAGTCTCTCTGCCAGATTATCTACAGCCTGCAAATTCGATGGGAAATGAAGTAGAAGAAGAATAAGTCTTTGTAGATACAACTTCTTGAATCATCATGCGGGAGGAAAAGGAACCAAGTAAAAGCAAAATATTTCTACAAAATACGGACAAAAGAAAGATTAGCAGGGACGATATCCTACAACAACCTTTACATATAATGATAACTTCATCTCAATCAGTGTTCCATTAACAACAAGCTCTGCTGTCCTAGCATTTACAGCTCGAGATTCCGCAATTTCCATCACGTCATCACCTAGTTCTCCAAGTATGTCCATGGGAGGAGGAGCCTAAAACCAAAGAAATGTTAAGAAAGTATTGAGTTTTGGGAGGTTATAGGAAGTAAGACAGAGAAGAATGAGAAAAGCAATTGACATTAGTTGCATAATCATACGGAAGCTCGATAAGTAGCTTTTGTAAGTTCTCTCAGCCAAGTAGATTTCATCTCCTCATCACGGAACTCTATTATCATGGTGTTAGTGGACTCCAGAACCTAATGAAGAAAAGTAAAACACAAGAAAGGAAGAAGAGTTGCACATAGACTCAGAACCTAATGAAGAAAGTAGAATACATAGCAGAAAGAACAATAGAAACACATTGGTGGTGGTATCACAATATTTACAACGAATTAAAACAAATGAGAAAGAGAATTATTCATCCTGTTGATGCAGGAACAATAAGGGTTTAAGGATTAATTTAGTCACATCTAGTATGTAAGCATATAGCTAAAGCACAAAGGTTTGGTTACAATCATGCAAAGACTTCATGGGAAAGAACCTATTACAGAAATGGACCTTGGGCCTAACCCAACCCCGAAAAAGTTAGTTCAAGAGGTGAGGATCGCCCAAAACCATCTAAAGAGACCAATTTTTTCTTCATCCCACATATGTGAGACTCAATACCCCCGCATGCCCAAAACAGGACATCTGGAGCGTGGATAATATAAGATTGGGACAAAACATCAGATGAACAATAAATTGGGATGGGCCTGACCCTGATGCCATGTTAAAGAAATGGACCTTGAGCCTAATCAACCTCAAAAGCTAGCTCATGAGGTGAGGATTGCCCAAACCATTTGAAGTGACCAATTTTTTCCTCATCCCACAGATGTGAAACTCAAGAGAACCCTTTTCCTAACAAGCCAAAACCATCAAATATTCAACTCGTTTCCTAACAAAGGTGTATTCAAAGTAGATATTCTTATAATTATAATCCACCAAAGAAGCTAGTGCGTTAGCCTGTTAGGCTCTGACTCTAGTGTTCATTTGAAAGATGTCAAAGCAATGAGTTACAAGAAGAAACAAAGCATTTTCCTACACCTCCTAAATACAAGCCCACTCCTATACATTTTGAGCCTATGTAAAAGATCTAAGCCCATTAATTTCTAAAACTAAACTATGTAGAGAAGCCCCTTTATATCAAAAGATCATTATATGGTTACAAAATGGAGATGAAATTTATAACAAAGATTTGTATCCTTTGAGAATTCCAAGCAACTCTATCTAGTTAATCAAGTTTATGATAAGGTAAAATTGTGTGAAATTTAGTCTTTCCTATGTCAAAGGATGAGCGAATCTAGTTCCCCATTTCTTTTCTGATGGGTGATTCCAGTTCCATTATTTAAATATTGAATTTCTTATTGGAGATGAGTGACTTTCATGGTTCCAGTGCCTATGTGCTCATTGCACCCAATCTTACTATTTTCTTATAGCATTCATAATGATATAGGCTCAAAGGTGATAAGAATCCTTTTCTTCATCTTATTGCTTTGTTTGCCATTTATTTATTCATCATTTCTTAGAAATTGAAGAGCCTAGATTGTGGTGCCGTGAGTTTTTTTTCTTCTATAACCATGTATCAACTCATGCTCCCTTCATTGAACCAATTTCCATTGAATTATAGGATTTTCTTCAAATATGGTTTTCATCACACAAGACCTCTTTTCAAAATTACTTGACTGTTTAATATTAAGATATTCCTTTCTCTGAAAACTCCCATAGAGCAATAGCTTACGTGCTGTCTTTCTCTATCTGCTTTCAGGTCTTTATCAAATAATTGCTACACACATTTTGCCTCCACATTTTCTCTTGATTCTCGATATCTCTCGCTTTCCACAACCTATCTTCCTCCTACAATGCATTTTTGCAAGTTTGTGCATCATGCTCATCTATGTGTTGGGGAAGGTTTTCAGTGAGAAGACTTGCATACCTTCTGCAGATCCATGCCTCTGGCACTGATGCTGATACAGGAAAAGGTACCTCCGATGTTTGCAGGAGGAATTTCATGTACTTGCTTACCAGCCATACTATAGGATTCAAAATGACAAAACAAGTTGGACAACTTCCATATAAAGAGGTGAAAGAAACAAGGCAGAGGATTAAAGTACGGATGATGAAAATCTAAAATCCAAAATATGCACCTTGAGCATTTAAGATAACTGTGGGAGATCTCAGAGTCCAAGGCATAAAGATATAAACCAGATAACACAAGATAACATGGTTGCCATGAAGCAACTGAGTAGCCAATCCCCTAAATCAAGAAAACAAAGTAAAGTGAATGATATTAACCCATTGATTAACACAGTAACTGCAATTCATACAACACCTACATACCTTCCAAACAAGGATCCGAGCCTCGGTTGCAAGATCAGGGAGATACCATGGGGCATATTCTGGTGGGAGATTTTCAATAGCAGGCTGCTCGGTTTCTGGCATTGTTCGATATAGTATGTCTAACAACTCCATCAGCCTGCGATATCTTGCTGGTGAAAAGTGAAGGCCAAAATTAGGAACTTGAACAGAAACACGCATTGACGGATGGCCGGGATGAGGCACCTTAATCTTCACAAAAAGATAAACAGTAACAAAATTAAGCAACCACAAGAAGAGAACATCAAAATCCAACTACTAAATAAACACCATTGATCATGAAGTCAAAACAGAATAAACTACTTTAGTATTTTGTACCTGATCCACAATAACAGCCATTCCACACCTATCAACAAGAGAGCATAAGTTCTTGGCATCTTCCAGGTTTTGACATGCCGAAGGCTGACATGACAAACTGCACTCCCAACTATCAGAACCACAGTCTGTGAAAGAAGCTGCTATGTCCCTTCCGGAGATATAAAAACGAGAATACAAACTTTGATTCTGATCACCCAGTAGGCCATCACCCTATATCAAAGACACATATGCTAATTGGTTGTGTATAGTCCAAAAAGAACTTAGCTTCTGGAACATGACATACCTTGGTATTTAAAGTAAAATGACCCAAATCCAAAAGCAGATGGCTATCACATTGGACAGAGCCATGTGGTCTAATAGGAACTCTGACTTTTGGAGCATCAAGATCAATATCAAGTGCAAATCTGAGAAACAAAGTTATCAGCACCAAAGAAAAATCCACCCCAAGAAGCAAGAACCAAATCATAAGAATCGAATTATCAATCATATGTGATGTTAGTAAAAGTCATCGCTTCATCACTTAAAGCAACAAAATGTAAGGTCATTGTTTAATGTGCGAATCCATTAGCTTTAGAGAAGTGTGTGCTTCAAACAGTAACACACAAATTGATCTCAATGAGAAGTGGCCAATTCTTTGAATCTCAACTCTGAGGAGTTGGACTAATACCAGTAGTAAATAGGATACTAAAAATTAGTTATTTTTTAATTGCAGTTTGATTATTACATTGCTATATTCTTATACATTTGGTACTTAAAAAGTTTTAGTAACTCTCTTTTGATAAAGTAACAGAATTTCATTAAAAGGGACAAAAGACGCCTGTATAACAGAGGTATACCAAAAAAGTAAAAGCCTTATAAAAAACATTCGGTTTTCCACGAATGATACCCAACCTTCTACACTTATAGCAACTTCATGGGTACACCAAAAGATAAGGGATAAGAGACTTCCTCAAGTTCACATAGGCTATCTACTCAATCAAAAATTCTCAAATTTCTCTCTCCATATGGTCCACATAAGCGCTAGAGGAGCAACATCTCATACCCTACGTCTTCCCTTTCGTCTTCTGTAGGTCCAACTACATATTATGTCTTCAACAGTGCTTTCTAAAGAAATAGCTTAGTAGCCACATTAGCAACACTTGGGATGATTATAGGTGCGGTCTATTCCCTTTGGCTATATAATCGCGCAGTTTTCTGGGAATTTAAGACCTGATTTTCTCCATAAATTCTTTGATCCAAATGGCTGAGAAGCTTCCATATTTATACCTTTTCTTGGTAGAGGGGAGACCATATGTTAAACTACCAAAGAATCTAAGGTAAACCAATGTGATCATGACATTGTAGGTGCTTGCGATGGGATGGACTCGACTTCCCTCAAAGTCCAAATTATCTCAAAATTTCCCATCACATACGACTCGTTTCCAACAATGTAAAAAGATGTGAATCACATCTTCTCCGGAGTTTTACACTTGAAGCACCAACTGACACAAGTGATCTTCCTTTTTCTCAAATTTTCCACCACCAAGATCCCCCTCACATCTAGCCAAAAGACAGATAACACCTTTCTCGATACCCCAAGAATCCATATCGAGAGATAGGAAAAAGCTAACTCCTCTTTAATCAAAAGTTTCTCTTAATAAGACTTAAGGCCCCATCTCCATACATCATGGCTTCCCAATGTAGTTGCTTGTTTATGAAATGACTCAACCAACCGTTGAAAAATTTCACCTCCAATCGTGCAAGTTCCTCCTAAACTACATATCCCAATGCACTTTCCCCACTTATATTTGTCGCATCTTTTGGAGTGGCATTTTACTTGGCCATGACACTTTTTACATGTTTAGAAATATGATTCTCAAAAACGTTGTTCCAGCACCACCTATGTTCCCAAAAATTTAACCTACACTCCTTGCCCACCCTGAATAAAATGTTCCAATTGAACTCTTCCCACCCTTTCAAGATATCCCACAATGGCTGCACTCATAAGGAAGTTTGACATATTGAGTCCCCCATCTCCTTTCAGACCTCATATTCTAAGCAATCACAACATATCCCGTATAACCCCACAAGTGGTGCCTGGGGAGGGTGGTGTGTACACAGCGTTACCCCTACCTTGTGAAGGTAGAATTCAAAGCAATCACCCCCTCCAAAAAGTATTCTAGTCTACGAAAAAATCTTCTTAACAACTTTCCCACTATCGCCTTGTTAAAAACCCTTAGATCCTTGATTCCAATCCACTCCAACAATATGGTATGGTGACAGTCTCCCAATTTACCAAGTGAATTTCCTCTCCCGTGCTTGTAGCATCCCTTGAAAGTTTTACCAGGTTCCTTGAACACCAACTGGAGTGTGTAACAAGGACATGAAGTTTGTACAATACAGATAAGGTACTCTTAATTGATACTTACTTTCACCCTTTAAACAATTATCTCACTTGCCAACCTGGCAACATCTTTTCTACCCTTTCTATAACTGAGATCCAAGCTACTTGGTAGTAAACTAAGATATGTCATTGGCAGAGCCCAACCGTGCAATTTCACACATGTGCTTGGACCTCAATATTCTCCATCTACGAACTCGGATGATCTCACATTTCCCATAGTTTGTGCGCTTTCTCTTCTCGCTTTTTAATTCGAACTCCCGAGACAATGTCATCTTCATGCGCTTCTCTAATAAAAACACCCGCCACATGCTCAATCTATTATGCATTTCATGGAAGCATGTTTTGGAAACCACATGAAACTTCTTCAATTGTACATCTTTCCCTGTCAATGGAGTGTCTTTCCAGAAAATGGGAAAAAAGGTTGAAAAATGTTGATCCAAGGTAGGCGTTTGTTGATTGATCACTTCTTATGAATTACACCTCAGCTAATAACCAAATTATATATGGCTGTGATAATTGTTTCGTGGATCAGCCCCATGTTAGGTTATCCAAATAACCAAATTATCAGCCTCTACTTGCTTGGTTGTCTTAGATCCTTAACTGCATCACAAACCTCTTAGGATTTTAGAATGTTAGTTCGTAAGAAGGGACATCTCTCGAAAGTTAAGTACCCACGTGTAAGACTATACTAGGTATGTCGTTGTTGTTGTATTCCACACTTAATACTAGCATGACATTCCTTGGGTCAATATTCAGTAAATAACAATCCCTACAATACTATTCACCTCATAACAATCCCACATCATTATTCACCCAATATAAAGTATGCAACCACTGGATTGTAATCTTCACAACTAGTATGTGAACCTAATGATCCCAAAATTATTTGCCTTTTATTTGAGATTCTCCAAAATAGGAATTCTCGAAATTCCAGTTATCCCTATGCGGATATAAAACTCTTGAAACCAAAAATGTTCCTAATAACCAATGGCCTAATGGAAGAGTGGCAACAATAACAACAAACACCTAGTTGATATTGGAATCCTTTGCTTTTCCATTCTGTCCCATTCTTGACTAAGTTTCGCATTAATATCAAAATATTTAAGTTGTCAAAGACAACTTTTCACCATGTGGTTTCAGGTCTTCTCATCAATTATCACCACCTTCAATCATCATTTTGTCACACCTATGGACCAAAGCACACGAAGGTCTAGTAAGACATATTTAAACAATCTGAGGTATTTCATTTTCTCCTTTATGTGTGCTACAATGTGAACAGTAGATTTGTCCAATGTTGTATAACAGCAGAACAATTAATATTTATGGTTTATTCCACTGGATGTGTTGAAGCCTTATGAACGAACATTCACTCCCATAAAATATTGTTAGTTTTTCTAAACTTCCCCATTACTTAAAGGGAAAAAAAATTAAAAATATAGAGCAATACATAAAGTAACTCAAAACTTCTCGAATTCATACACAAGGCTAGTTCCAAGACACATAATTATTCAGACCACAGACATCATAAGAAGGCTTATGCCGCCAACTACTTTTGCCAGGAAACATATATGTTCTAGGATGTGCTTTTACCCCTATCACATTAGTATGTTAAATGCAAAAAAAGAATAATATATAGCCCTTGTGCATTGGGCATTACACCTTCTATGTTAGAACAAGGAAAATTTGGAAAAATCATAGAGAAAATTAAGCAACCTGCTTTGCTTCTTGAGTACCATCTGAAATTGCTCCTGAGCTCTGCGAGTCATCTTTTCAATATTTTTCTGCATTAACCATTAAATACAAAAGATTAGCTTCATTCACAAATTGCTACATTTACATGGAAGTAGAACATAATATACTGGATATTCAGAAAAGATCACCTGTAACACAGTTGCAGTTTCTAATGCTACAGTAGGGCTAACAGCGTTGCTCCTTTTCATAAATTCTAAAAACCGGTCAGACGTTTCCCTGAAAACCTGTCAAGTAATTTTGAAAGATAAGTGATGTAGATTCATTTGATATTCACATGCAATGACTGGGGACAGCCCGGTTCACAAAGCATCCAGCGTTAGCAAGGTCTGGGGAATGGCCGCATCCCAAGGGGTGTGATGTAGACAGCCTACCCTAATGCAAGCATTAGTGGTTGCTTCCACAGCTTGAACCTGTGACTTATAGGTCACACAAAGACAACTTGCTCCAAGGCTCCCCTTCCAATGCAATGCCCAAAAACACAAAATAAAATAAACAATAACCTTGAAATGAGAACCAATACAATGCATATGCAAAATTGTGAATTCGACATGGAATTCAACAATAATTATTATTTTTATGCATTTTATTTTTCTTGGGACATGTATGTCACAATCTGACAGAGATGACAGGGAAGAAAACCAGCTTAACGAAGGGGACAAAGAGATACATCATTTACAATTTGTTCACACTATCCGCTCCACTGTCCATACAAATACTAATGCAAAACTAAAATTCCTTTCTTTCCCTTCCCAATCACTTCTTAATGATAAACAGAAGTAAATTCAAAAGAGAAGGCACCCATGGGGATACCAGTCACATACAAAGAATAGACAAGATCCCAGTTAATTTATGAGAGATATTATATCATAATTTTCATAGTACTCTGACTATATGTTTTACTATGTTAAGATTACTTCATCATTTGCATAATGACTTAAGAGCCAAGCCTAACTAGGTTAAGAGTTTAGACAAATAATATAAATTCCAAAAGAGGTTCCATATAAGATGAAAAACTAGTCAACTGTAATGCAGAGGTGGTTCAAATTCAATAGTTGAGATACATAATATTATGGTCTATGAAGGCGCTCAACATCAGCTAGGGATGAGAGATATTTGGTTTCCTTATATGGTCCACGCACCACCGTGAGAGAGCGCAGGGGGGGTCTCCTAATATGGACTTGGACAATCCTCACCCGACGAGCTAGCTTTTGAGGTTAAGTTAAGCCCAAGATCCATTTCTTTACAGAAGGTAAGTTTGTAGAAGCATGAGATTATACAATGGAGAAGGTGGAGAACATAAAACAGACTACTGGTGTTGTTAGGTATAATGAGGATTGCTTCCTACAACTTAAGATTACTTACAGCTGGGTGCAATCCTCACAGATTCTGCAGTACAGATTACAGAAACCAACAATAGGGTAGAGAAAAACCTAACAATATGACCAAAGAGATTTATAGGAAGGGGGAAATGAAATATGATTAAGAGTAAATTATCAAGCCTCTTTACCGACTCCTTATGTCATTTATGACTATACCAGCTAATGTGGCGGAAAAATTGGAGAACTTCTATTGGGTAAAAGAGGAGGCGAAGAAATACCATCTCATAAACTAGAATGTAGTAAAATCGCTCATAAAGGGGCTGGGGTTCATAGTACAAAGGTTTGCAATAGTGCCTTAGCGAACAAATGGATCTGGAGATTTTGCTTGGAGGACTAACGAGTCTTTATGGAGAATATCATCATTGACATGATTGGGGCACAACAAAGAAGCTGGAGGAAACCAGATACCCGGACCATATGGAGTAGCCTTTTGTGGAGAAGCAGCTTGAAAATGTGGGATAACTGTGACAGACATGTCCAGTTTAAAAGGGGAGATGACACTAGAGTCAACCGTTGGAGAGAGAGGTTCTGTGGATATATCTCCTTATGCAATGTATTCTCTGCCATACTTGGTATTTCTTGCCAAAAGAAGAAACCAATGGTCCACATGCAGGGAGTAGGAAGGAAGAGTTCTATGGAACCACAAAACTAAGAAGAAATTTAAAGATTTGAGATGGAAGAACTTCACAACTTACTTGGGTTCCTCTACAAATAAAATATCTTGATTATGAACAACTATAAATTATAATTCAAAACAGAAAGGACAAATATTGATCTGAATGATCATCCATCCGACATTACTAAGACAGACTTCTCTTACCTCTCAGTGTGGATTCCAAAATACCAAGCACATCCGCTTCTTTGCATTAGCATGCTAAGCTATCGTAAGGCAGAAACTTGAGAAAAAGAAAAAGATATATACACTAGCTGGAATTTCATGAGTATCGGGTTAGCAGTCTATCGGAAACAGCCTCTCTGCCTCCTAAGGTAGAGGTAAGGTCAGGGTACAGCCCAGCCGCTCTACCCTACCTAGACCCTACTTTTGTGGGATTACACTGAGTATGTTGTTGTTGGGGTAGGCAAAGGTTGTTACTCATCTAGTACAATTCCAGATTAGGTCTATAGTGTGGTACATCCCGTATACAGGAATTTTAATATTATATTGATAAAACTAAGTTTATCAAAACAATAAGATGGAGTAAAGTGCACTGAGGGAGGCTGATACAGTCAACAGTGGACCATGACCAACAAAACATAAAGCAATATAGCGGCTAAGAAAGTTCTCAACTGGGGTGTCAAACAATCATAAGTCCCTGCTGCCTCCAATACCAAGACAAACAATAAGAACACACTATTAAAAGCGAGGAGGGGCTGACATCAACATCTATATCCTTATCCATTCTTCTTTTTCTAGACACAAGGAATTCATTAAGAGGAAAACGTTCAAGCATCAGAATAATATAGTATGTTACAGTAAAACAACCCAAGCAGGGATCCTACAAGATTCATGCTCTTTTAACCCACATCCAATCAAATGAAATCTTGATCACATGTCAGTTATCACGAAACAAGAAAATTCCATTTAAAATCACATAACCTTTACCATCAGCAGTATCCAGAAATTCTAGGGTGAGCTCAATATATAAGAAGGAACCTTACATTCAAAACCATATCAATTAATTAAACTCTGAGAATTCTCACAAGTTCAAATATATTGGATTGAATAACAAATGCTAAATTACATGGAATTAAGTTACCTATATGCCAACATTTAAAGATCTTCTAACTCACAAAGTTTTTCCGACAAAGACAATACAAAATCAACAGAAACTTTCACATGCATCTGAACAAACAGGCAGGAAACGAAAGCGTAACTCAATACCGTAACATCGCAAGAAGAGATTCTTGCAGATAGACGCCAGTCAACATTTTCCCCCGAAGGTGCTTGTATGAAACTAGCTTCTAGAGCATTCACCTTCTGCTCACTAACGACACTCTGCAAACAAAGACTTCCGCTAATCACAACTGCTCATATGTATAGCAAAAAACAAATATATCAACTACGCATCAATTCCAAATAGTTGGTGTCAGCTATATAATCGTCAATATCCATTCCACCCTACTATGCAGGTTGGCTCGTGCTAAAATGGGCACATCCCAACGGATTTAGTACTCACGGAATTTATCATTGTTAACTTATTTTAGCAGAAAAAAGAACAATTACATTGAAATATTTATTGCTGGTGCATTCCTGTGATGCCATGCACTAAATTATGAGGATTTGTTTGCTTCATTTTCTAGTCTTTTTTGTGCTGTTCCACAGAATTTAATCATATCATTTCAGATCATTTCGGTAATAGAATTAACACAAGGTTACTTCAATGGAGTTGCCTCTGTTTGGGGGTAAATTACTGAAAGCACTCCGTCTGCGGTACAATCACTAATGATAACTGAGTTTACAGAGCAAAAACATATTAAAAGAAAACTCTTCTCTGGTTCATGGATTAAGGAAATGATGAATTTCATTTCAATCGAAGTGTATCTATTTCTCCTTTTCCAATATGCCTAGCTGAATCCCAAAAACAAGAAAATGCATAACCAAGAACAAGAATATATTTCCATGCTAACATTTCTACATTAAAGAACTAACCCTACACATTTTAAATCATACATGCAAGCTCTAAAACACACACACCATAAGAGAATGTGCAAGACCAATTTTATCCTCAAGTCAAGCCATGATTCTAGAATCCCAACAGTGATAAAAAAACAATAGGTGATTTTTTCCATCTCTATATCAAGCCTTGGTGGAGAGTGTGCCCCAGTGTATGTCTTGATCAAAGATAGCACATAAATGGTGGATTAATCAAGGAGCATGCAAGCTAGCCATACACCACCAGCCACAGGATCTACGAAACACTCTAATCACGTCATGAATCGAACAGGAGACCCAACTAAAAGTCTATACAGGCACATTATGCTGTACTTTTAGATTCACATATACAGTTAATTATGGCCATTCAGAAAGATGACATTTTAAAAGGCAGACCTGGGCAAGGGAACCCTCAGGAGCATATAATCCGTAAAATTTCAGTGTCAGATCGCAATGGGAGTTTCGATGCTTTAGCTTTGTGGACACACAAAGATTTTCAAATCTACCGCCAACAATCTCTATGTGATCTATATCAATTATCCTTGCAGCTGCCCTACTGATAGAAACATTTAACAAATAGTGGATCATATTTTCTTTTCCATGCTGCAGTGCCAATTCCTCATCTGGCTGGTAACTAAGTAATTTATTGATTGCTTGCCATTCCTCCCGAGTCAATTGGTCCTCCAGTGTATTAGCTTCTTCAGAAGTGTCCCCCACAGACACATCTGCAGCATCTGTACTCCTAAAGTAACAAGCAAAAAAAATCTAAATGTGTGAAAGATAACTAAAGAGAAACATTGGGAAAAGATCAGTCACAAAGAGCAAGAAATAAGGAATTTCAGAACAGTTTTAAGATAAAATACAAAATTGTTTGCGAACAGATCAAAGGATATAGTTTATGACCAACCATGTAAAAGAAAACCAGCTTCTCTTTCTAAGCATTCTTTGTTCAGCTGCCTCCTTTGATTTCAAAGACTCAACCTTTGCATGAGCAAGAAACCTAGAAGTCAATCCACCAAATTAGAAAACCTTATAACTAATTGAAGTGAATACGATCTAGAAATTACATGAAGTTTCAGGGCATTCGAGGATATAACAGTATGGCGAATACAAGAGGTCTGAAAGAAGACAAGGATTCAGGAGGGTGAGAACTGATTCTGGGGTTATACATCAAAAGGCAATGATTTGCAAAGAGAGGGATATCGCCACTGACACCACAATTCCATTTTAAGAAATCCTCTAGTATAAATAAGCAAGCTTCTTTAATGTTGGGTAACAATTTAACAATATATCTTAGCAAAAATCACATTTGAGATCCCGATACACAACTCTAGGATAAGAAAGGAAACCTGTTTTTTTCTTCTCATAACTGCTGCCAAACATTATACTCCATAATGTTCAGAACGGAACTCCAATACATATAGCCAACTATCTAACAAAAAGTAAAGATTTTTTTCATACGAAAACACAAGGATAAATTTTCATGCCAGCTTTTCAACTCCTTCAACCACTCTTCTATTCCTATCTCCAAATCATCCAATACATGCACAAAGGTGCTAGTCACCAAAGTTTTTTTCCTTGCCCCCTTTTTGTCCAACCTCCAAGCTGCTACAGTCTCTGCCACTATTCCAGGAATTCCTCAAGAAATGTTAAACAATGAGCATAACATTCCTTGATTCCAACATGAACACACAGTGAAGGAACAAATGGCATGTGTCCTCACCGCCTTCTTTTGCATGCAATACCACATATCCCTCCTTAAATTGTGCATTACGAGAATAGCATCACATGCAACACACCTAGCGAATGAAGCTACTTTAGGAGAGCACCATCTCCCCAGATCTCTCTATGTGAGTTTGATATCTTACTTATTAATCAAACAAATATAATAGGACTTCACAAAGAAAGATTTTGTCACTGGCCCTCTCCATTACAAGGGGCATACTGCTTTGACATTTTAATGTAGTTTGATGCTTGAAGAGATTGGATGCTCACGGCTAAGTTAATGTTCTTATGTAGGCTCATGTATGTCAATGCTTGAAGAGATTGGATGCTCACGGCTAAGTTAATGTTCTTATGCAGGTTCATGTATGTCAATGCTTTCGATCAAATTGTGGCCAAATTGGCTATTGTCTACATGCATCCTGAATTCCGTCTGCGTAGCTTATTCTCCTAATGCAGCAGCAAACAGCAGATTTGAGTCCACCAAAGAAAACAAATAGGCAGAGAAACCACAGACCAACTCGGCACTAACATATTTTATGAAGAAGATACTTCACTTCTCACGTTTTCGAACTGGAATATACCTCCTAAATAATATATCCCAATATGATTCATAAATATCCTTAACAAGTAAATCCACTATTTCCGTCTTAATATTCACTACTGAATATAAGCAGGAACCAACTCCCTGCACCACATTGAGCCGAACGTTTGCGATTTCCATTTCCAATCATGAACCGATATTGTTGAAAAGCCATTTACTCCCATCATAATTTGTCTCCATAGAGGAACCTTGTGAGGAAGGTTTCTATATTTAGCTGTCACTTTGGAAGAGTGTCTTTGGCAAAGTGACAGTTCTTTCGTGCAAAGTTGAGGACTTTAGGTTTTTCATACATTTTTGGAGCATGTACGAGATTCCAAGAAATGTAATGGCTAATTTTTTTTTTCAGAGATTTATGTTTTTGTTTGAAGTTTTGTTATGACTGTATACATATGTAAGTGATTTCCATTCTTTTTGCTGAAAAATTAAAACCCCTTTATTTGAACCCCCAAAATACGAAAAAAGAGAAAACAAAACAAAGAAACATCGTGGTATACTACAATCTAAGAGACCCCTATCAGCTTAGTGAGAATTTTACAGAAAGAGAAAGGAGAGTACTAATACGTGTCAAAAAGAAGGAAGTTAATCACCAGCTATTCCAATATCAAGAAACATAAAAAATGTTTAAAACGTGCAGGTAATAGGAAGAAAAATTGTGCAACCTACCTCCATAATAAAATAACCTTAGAATCGAGATCTTTCTCAATGTTTCTGATCTCTGAGCTATTAACATTCGGCAGCTGTTGCAATGAATCAGAATATAGCTGCACATAACGCCGACGAAGACGACATAGGGCTTGAATTTGGTCCCAAGAGAACCTATAGCTGCAAAAGTGCACAACCAAACAAATACTTTGATCAAAGAAACGTGAAAAATATATACAACAGATAGACATAATTCATTTAAGAAGGGAAATCTAAGCAAAGATAAAGTGCCTTCAAAATGTTTAAAAAGCTTTCACCAATCTGGATTGAGGAATCACCAATTTATCTCAATAATCATTAGATAAAATCAATGTGGTGCAAACGTATATAGGGTCCTTGGCTTCCTATCATACCCTTTTTATCATTCATATTTGAAAATAAATTCTCATCAAGCCAAAAGTATACAACAATAACTATGCCTCAGTCCCAAACAAGTTGGAGTCGGCTATATGAATCTTCATTTCATATCCTATCATCATCATACTAAATAAAATGAAAGTGAAAAATACGTTTTACAAAACCTTCTTTTATTTTTTTTTTCCTACTCCAAACTGTCCAAAGAAAAGGTAGAGTGGTGTTGTGTTCCTATCTGCTCTCATTTTCCTTCCACTCTCCTGATCCTCCAATTAACATCTGTCTATGCAATAAATCTCAATAGCAGACAACTGGTCCAACTATCACCAGAAAGGCTACAGAAATCTGTATACTAGTCATCTATTTATCTCATCATGCCTTCTCTTCTCTTAGAAAATGTCAACAATTTAAGTGACAGTTTGTGTTATCTCCTCCGATGGAACTCAATTCCTCTGATCAATTACACGGTTCCTTATTTTTTTTCCCATATTGGTAAAGGAAGAGTTTTCAACTAGTGTGAAAGACTAATGCTGAAATTCCAATAAGCACTAACCCATCCTTATGAATGAGTAGTCTACCCTCTGATTTCACTTCCTTGTCCATGTCATTTCCTTTACTTAAGTCCGTTACACTGTTACTATTCTCGAAAGTTCGCTGAGATAAGTCGCCACCCTGCTTGTCTTTCTCTTCAACCTAACAACCATGATTTTCGTTAAAGGGATTTTTGGATAAAAGAAAAACATTTGGATTCCTTCCTAAAACTAACAATTGACTTTCCTTCAGCAGGTATCATCAGGAACATCACATGGCATATGCGAAAGAACTATTTGGTGATAGTGTCCAATTAAAGAATCAAAATACAGCAAGCTGCAGAAAGCATTTGAATAAAGGTGCTCAAGCAGGCATTGGGGACATAAATGGTATGAGGGTAGGAAAGGAGGACATGGTAACAATCTATAGAGCTGTCGATTTTATTTTTTGATGCTATATTAGGACACAGAAATACAGGAGGTCTACCAGTCGAGGCCTGAGGGTCAATATCTATAACCGTCTCATCTCAATTGTTTACTTTACAAGATGAAGGGGGTGTTTGGATTGGCATTTTTTAAGTAGCTTATAAGCTAAAAGCCATAAGTTGGCCATATCCAATTTTTGGCTTTTAGCTTATTTTTGTACTTTTTTGGCCTAAAAGTAGATGCTTAAAAACACTTTTTGTCTTTCCCAAACACCTTCAAAAATAAAAAAGAGAAGCTGCTTTAAAATAAGTCAATCCAAACACCCTCGAAATCCCACCCACACCTCTTCACAAACCCAAAATCCACTGAACCAACTAACTTGCCAAAACATCAAATGAAAAGATGCTTAAATCATTTATGAACACCAGCTACACAACTCTGGATCCTTTTCTGTTAACTCTTATTACAAGTTTTAGTTGCTGACGCACCGAATACTAACTCATGGCCTTGGGAGAACATACGGAGAACACAATCACCAATTAAGACATATTTTTTGTGGCTAGTTATAAGAAAAACATGCTTGATACAAGACCTCCCAAAAAGAGATTTTCAACCCTGTAAGCCATCTTTGTGGAACAAATCCAGAAACCATTAATCACTTGTTCTTGGACTTCCATACTATTTCACAATTATGAAAATCATGAAAATCGTTTCTCAATATGCTGGAAATTAAATGTACAATGCCTGAAGATACAACTGATTTGTGAAAAAACTAGCGTACAAGACAAAAGAACAACAGAAATAAACCGGCCATTATGTTGTGGACTATTTGGAAAGAGAGAAATTCAAGATGCTTTGAAGGTACAACCAGCTCTATGCAGATGATAAAAAAACAACTATATACTTTTGCTTTCTTTTTGGTGTAAAGAGGAAATGATTAGTGATACAGAATATCTAGATGACACACTAGCAGATGCTGATCTGATGTGAAGCTGGATCATTCTGTAATTATTTCAAGCACAATCATGCAACAATTTTAATGCTAATCACTTTCTCAAAAAGATCATTTATGACCATCAAATGCTTACCACATTTGCCCCTGTTGCAATCCTGCACGAGCAGCATACCGCCACCAAGAACTGGCATTCTCCGAAACAGGCACCATTGGTCTCAAATGAGAAACTTCAATGTATGTCTTATATCTTGTAATGACCTCCACAAGTCTTATCCAGTCATGATATTGAACCTGTAATGGTTAACATAATTTGCACAGACAACAATAAATGTTTCTTTCTTTTCTTTTACCTTCCATTTGATGTTGGAAGGTAGTGGAGATTCCCTATTTCACCAAGCAAACCAAAGGAAGTGTACAAAAAGAAAAGAAAGAACTCTAAAGTGAGAACACAAATAAGAAGTTTCTTGAGTGCAAGGCAAAAGTAAAGGGAAGAATTTGATGGGATCAAGTCACACACTTTTCGGATAGAAATTTCAGATTGGCCAGAGGTAGAAAACCTCAGACTTTCTTCATAGAAACAGTAGGTCTTATAAACAAGAGTGTGAAAGAAAAGGAGAAAAAAATTAAGGGTGATTCCTCCAAGCCAACTTGAACAATTCCATTAGAGAAGGTAGGCTCCAGTTTCCTTGGATACCTTGTTTATTCTACTCTCAGGGGAAATAAGCAACTACTCGGGATTCAGAGAAAGAATTTTATGTCAGCTATCGGATAAAGGTTCAGGGAATTGATATAAATCGATGATAGAAGATAAGGATTGAAGAGGACAAAGAATAAGAACGTGAACAAAAAAGACTGAAGAACACAGTTGTTTAGTTGTACAAACAAAATAAATAGGGTGCCTCGAAACACAGTAAAGGTGCTAGGGTAGTGTATGATACAAAAGTGTGCCCAAATGCATTATATTTTTGACGGATTGCATATCAATGATCATTTCTTAAAATGGAACAATTATGAAATAATGATTTAGAAAGATTTGGCAACAA
This sequence comes from Solanum appendiculatum, assembly GCA_018342035.1. Lineage (NCBI taxonomy): Eukaryota > Viridiplantae > Streptophyta > Magnoliopsida > Solanales > Solanaceae > Solanum > Solanum appendiculatum. The sequence continues at coordinate 845,804 of JAGDQO010000642.1, forward strand.
AACAAGGTGAAGGACTAGCACCTCATTAACTGTCAAAGATACGTCACTGACGATCAGAGAAGCCATCTCAAAGGGAACATTAGGATCATTTCTTTCTTGATTTCCCAGACGATGATACTTAAGGACTCCATTAATTGGTGACACCAAGTAGTTGCGATCTTCAGCCCATCCAGATAAGTTTCTACTGTTATTTGATGGTTCATTAATACCATCTTCAAATATCTGAGCAGCAAGAAAAGGATTAGAAAGGAATAAAGAGAAAATACCATGGAAGTGGACATGAATCCTATCAAATGGATGAACATGTAAGTCACGGGTGTTGCTGCAAACTTCCTAACCACAGTCACAGGACAACAAAAAGTAAAAGGCAAAATAAGAAAGTACCTCAATCCATTCTTTCGGAGTAAGATCCTCCCATTTCTTGTCCAACTTCCATGGCTTGCTGTTTGAATCGTGGTACATTGCAAGCCTTTCAAGTTGCACCAACTATAAGAGGAAATAATGCACTTAGTTCAGAATCATGAACATCATTTTTATTTTTATTTTTTTATAGAGACAACTATTTCATATATCACAAAAACCCATCATCCAAAGAATAATGATGAGGAGACTCAGAGTCCAAAATGGACATTGTGGTGAGCAAAAACTGAAAACAAAACTTTACACTTCTCCTAAGAAATCTACTAAATCTTCTATATCCCCCATTAGTTCCCATTTACACCAAAAGTAAAAAAGACTAAGGCAATTCATCTTGATCTTCTGGATATGATTGCTTCTGTCTTCAAAATGCCTTGAGTTTCTTTCACGCAGTCCACCATATGCTTGTTGGAATGTATTGCCACCAATCCTCCTATGCCCCTCTTCCGCCCACTCCTTTCCAAGTACTCAGCATCTCAAAAGTAGTTTTAGGTATTGCCCAGCTCACTCTGAGGATACAAAAGAACATGTACCACAGATTTGCAGTTAGCTTGCAGCGTAAAAACAGGTGTTCATTAGTCTCTGCTTCTAGACTACATAGCAGACACCCTGAGAAAATCTGTAAGACTTCTTTATAGAGCTTCATGAGTTAGGCAAGCTCTCTAATAACCAACCATGTAAATCATGAAACTTTGAGAAGGATTTAGATCTTCCATGTAAGTTTCCAAGGCCACTGAACTGTCAATGATGGTTGAGTGTTCAGGTTCCAATATGCTGATTTTACTGGGAATTTGCCTTTGTTGCACAAATTCCATAATGAACTGTCTTTGTCAGATGAGGAAGGTGCCAGTGAAAGAGAGCAGACTTAGCAATAAGTTTGAGACTTCGTCAATCTCCCAATCATTTAAAGCCATCCTGAAACCCAGATTCCAACCTTGAGCAGTTCAGATCTTGAAGAGTGTGACATCTCTTTGGAGGCAAAAGGCATAGAGGTCAGGGAAATGGTCTTTTAGGTTAGGCTACCCTATCCAGAGATCACTCTATAATCATGTCTTCATTACATCCCTACTTTAATGGAGATGTTTTAGATATATAGAATCGTTGCAATATAAGTATTTAAGTATCCCAAAAATCACTTTTTCATTGTCGGATAGAGTCTCGCTTGTGGTGGAAATTGTGTTTGGTATGGTTTACAATGGATGATGCAAGGCATAGTCAGAGAAGTATGGTATAGCTGCCTTTTTACTAGACTGAAGAGAAGACGCAGGTGTGGGATGTTGCTCCTTAAGCCCTTATGTGGGACATATGGAGAAAGAGAAACAAGAAAGCTTCTGATGAATAGAGAAGTATTTAGCTCATTTGAGGAATAGCCTCTTATCCCTTATTTCTCTTTGGTGTAACCATGAGGTTTTGGTAGGTATAAGAGATTGTGTCGTTCGCAGATAACCATATCATTTTGCAAAGGCTACCCTTTTTTGGTAATACTCTCGTATGAGGGTGCTTTTGTGCCCATTGTTAATAAAATCTTCTTTACTTAATAAAAAAAAAAGAGTACCCCAAAGATGGCAAACTTTGACACCTGAGGTTCCTATGTCACTCTCCCGAAGTTTGCAGCTCACTCCGCAATTCAATTACTGAATTGACCCACCAGATTAGTCTCCCCAAAATCCGATCTTAGATTCACGTCATTCCTAAGCACTTAATAATGTATGCATCTCCTAGATATTGATGCCGAGTTACGGCAACATTGCCACTTCGCAGAAAGTTCTCTTCTTCAACGAAGAAATGCCAAGATAATTGAAATAAATCTAATCATGTATTTGAAAAAGTAACTGCTTCAATCAATGAAAAAATCTCGCTACTATCCTTATGGAGTATGAAATCTACCTCTCTGTAAAAAAAGGAAAGGAATAACTATATCACAAACCAGACACAAAATTGGGATGCTCATGGATAACAACGCAATTAAAATATACATATATTTTATTTCCCTCTGACCTTCAAGACAGGTTTTCACCAGTTGATTGACCTGAAAGTCAATTTTCTTGAACCTCCTTTCGCATGAAAAAAGAGAGATAACTTACCTTACGCAATTTATCCAAAGCACCACTAGTATCGAAGGTTTCATTCCCTTGTTCATCCATCGTAACTGCTGCAAGCTTTGCAAGAGTAACCCCACAAGAAAATGGATGCCCAGGATTGCTAAATTTGTGGCCACCCATTACATGCAAAAGAAGAAAAGCAGACCAAGCTAAGAGTGGAAGCTAAAAATTCAAAGTATCAAAGTTTAGAGAGCTAAATGATGGAGAAAATGAAATCAAAGAAATAGTGAAACTAAACTCAGATTAGAAAGATATCAATAACTGACACAAACAAACCTGACAGAATCCTCATATCTGACATGGACATTGCTAATTGAAATCTTGAGATTTCCAATTATAGTACCAATTAATGACCCAAGCCAAGAATTTCCAGCAGGGGGCTGTTAATGGAAAGAGTATTATTAAACTTCCAGACAACTCAACAGCTGGCGAATATCAAACAAAGGTAAACAGTTTGCCAATGTAAGTAATATTACAAATAAATTGATCAGATACTGCAGCTGGATACACATTCAAAGAATCAAACCAAAGAGAGGATAAAAATGCTAGTTGTAGTGTAGATGTTCTTTATTCATAGCACACTCATTTGAAGCTGCTGACTATCATAGTGAATAGGCAACCAGGTTATAACAGCTCTGTTATGAAAGAAGGCGGCAGACAGACTAATTTGGCCGGTATTCCCTAATGAGTAGCTTTAGGAGATAAAGGTCCCCCTTATATTCTCCACCCATCTGAGGAGGGCTTCCGTATCTGTCTCCGCGTAGATCTCCAGCATTATCGCCTTCGCGGCATGAACTATCCATTTCCGGAAAGTGCACAGACAGCCGCCATTTCCCCCTTTCACAATGTTCTTGTGCTCAAAGAATCATTATAAAACACAAGAAGGAAAAAGGCAAAAGCCCTTTGATTTTCCTCACTCCAGCCTCCACTCTCCAACCTTTCAACATAACTGCTTGAGGATATCATATGGTTTGCTAATCATTCTCCTTCATTTCAGGTTCCAACACAACAAATGTTGTATAATGGTCAAGGGACATTAAGTAGGATTTAGGAAATACCAAACCTACAGAGCATTAAATTCCAGAGATTATTGACAACTTCGCAAGGCATAATCAGATGATTTGCATCCTCATGAGGGGGGAAGTTCATTGGGATCTGAATCCTGAGGTTCAGGAGGAAAGAATTTATAGGATTGGGAGTTGGAAGAATTTCATAGTTCGGTTTAGTTACTGTTTGGCAGGATATGCTAATCGATAGATCGGGTGTATGGAGATGGCAAGAGAGCAGAGTTGGTCTATTCACCGTTAAATCTTATTATGACAGATTATTAAGGAGATTTATTTGTTTTGAGAACGATAACATTTTCCTTTTTATACAGATATAAGAATGGCCCACTTAAAATGTGGAGCCACCCATAATTACAAAATGAGTGCCTAAAAGAACTCTCAGATCCTTTTCTTCCTACAAGAAATTTAAGACATCAAAATTGAGACATGATCCTCAAGGTACATCCCTTCACACCAAAAGTGAAAAAGAGCTAACACTTAATCTATAGATTCTTTAAACTATTGGATTTGTCTTCAAAACACCTCTGATTCCTCTCTCCTCATACTGTCCACCAAATACAAGCTAGGACAACAATACATCTCTCTTTCTGGCTTGCCAGATGGCCTTCATTGTTCCAGCTGCCTAGAACTTCTAGAATACCTCTTGGAATGACACATTGGATTCCTCTCAGACCTGTGAATATCTTCCATAATTATGAAGTCCATTTGCAATGTAAAAAGAGATGATTAATTGTCTCAGCCTCCCCTTTCACACAGAAACCATCTAGAGCATAATTGCTACCCTCTCCAACAAAGATTATCTTGTGTCAAAACAACCTTTTTGCCAGTAACCAGGAAAAAACCTGGAGTAGAATTTTCATCTTCCATAGCCACAAACCTACCAGATTGCTTGTAAGTTGTTCTACTTGTAAGCAGACTTAATAGTGAACTTTCCTTCGTTATTCCCTAGCCAAACCATCTGATCTTCTTGATTGTTTGTACCTTTGAATTGTTCCAAAGTGTTATAGAACTCTATTACTCTCCCAATTTCCCAGTCAAAAATCATTCTCCTGAAAGTGAAATTCCATCCTTGATTGTCCCTAAGATCCTCTATGGTTGCTTTTTTGAGGAAGAGGAGGTATTGGCAGGGATAAAGATGTGTGCTGCTGAAAAAGCACCCGGTCCAGATGGCTATACCATGGCTTTCTTTCAAGCTTTCTGGGAAACAATAAAGGAAGATCTGATGCAGACATTCCACAGATTTCACTCTTATCAGAAGTTTGAGAAGACCTTCAATGCCACTTTTGTAGCTTTGATTCCTGAGAGGGTTGGGGCAAATGATTAAGAGACTTCAGACCCATCAGTCTAATCTCCGGGATCTACAAAATCATAGCAAAAGTGTTGGCTGAGAGATTAAAGAAGGTAATAAGCAGAGTTGTGAACAACCACCAGATGGCTTTCATCAAAGGGAGACAAATAATGGATGCTGCTCTAATTGCTAGTGAGTGCATTGACGCCAGGATTAGAGGAGATGTGCCTGGAGTTATGTGCAAATTAGATATAGAAAAGGCCTTTGACCACCTGAACTGGAGTTTCTTGTTGAACACTCTCAGGCAAATGGGATTCGGGAGAAGGTGGATTACATGGATAGAATTTTGTATCAAAACTACCAGGTTCTCCATTCTGATAAACGGAGAACCTGCGGGTTTTTTTCCAGCTGAAAGAGGTCTGAGACAAGGGGATCCCTTGTCCCCTTTCCTGTTCATCATAGCTATGGAAGGGCTAGGCAATCTGATGAGAAGGGCTGCAACAAACAACTGGATAAGAGGCTTCAGCATTAAGAACAGGAACAATGAAATCATGGAAGTGACTCACTTATTATATGCTGATGACACTGTGGTTTTCTGCGAAGCTGAACAAGAACAAATTTGCTACCTAAGGGTGATACTGGTGATCTTTGAAGCTTGCCCTGGGTTGAAGATTAACTGGAGGAAAAGCAGCATTTTTCCAGTGAAAGAGGTGCAGCAAATTCAGTCTGGCAAATATTTTGAAATGCAGGATAGAGGAGTTGCCCACAATTTATTTGGGAATGCCATTGGGTGCTAATCACAAAGCTGTGAATATATGGGATGGAATAATAGAGAACAGAAAAAAGACTAGCTCTTTGGAAATCACAATACCTTTCCTTGAGAGGTAGAGTTGTTTTGATCAATGCAGTCCTAGATTCTTTGCCAACATATGTAATGTCTTTATTTCCCATACCCGGTGAGGTGGTGAAAATCTTAGACAAGTTGAGGAGGGATTTCTTATGGCAAGGAAGCAAGATTGAGAAAAGTTTCAACCTGGTAAAAGGGAGCACAGTTCAGCAAAGCAAGAGTTTTGGAGGTCTAGGAGTGAGGAACCTAAAGCTTCATAGTAAGAGTTTACTTATCAAATGGCTATGGAGATTTACTCAAGAAAATCAGTCCTTGTGGAGGGAGATTATCCTTCATAAGTATGGTCTGGAGGGGCAGTGGTGCACTAATAAAGTGACTAATACATATGGGGTTGGGGTTTGGAAATCTATCAGGAATCTATGGATGACACTCAAGCTTAACACTAAAGTTAGAGTTGGTAGGGGAGACAAGGTACTTTTGTGGGAAGAGGACTGGAGTGGTCATGGCACACTTCAATCCCTTTTCCCTGGACTGTTTTCAATAAGCTTGAACACTGGACGCAGTATACAAGAAATGTGGTCCCCTCAAGGGTGGAACCTAACTTTCAGAAGACCCCTAAATGATTAGGAAATACCATGGGTAGTAGATTTTCTAAAACTAATAGGGAACTTCCCGAGCACTAATACAGACTCAGACAAACTCATTTGGAGGCACCACAATGATGGAATTTTCAGTGCTAACAGGGTATACAAAAGGGGACTAAGTGTAGCTGCAGGCAGGTCAACTGGACCTTGGAATACTATATGGAAGAGTGTGGCTCCTAATAAAGTGAAATGCTTCACTTGGCTAGTAGCTAGGAAAGCATGCTTGACTCATGAGGCATTGCAAAAAAGGGGGTCCATCATAGCATCTAGATGCCTCCTCTGCAAGGAGGCACTAGAAACCAACAAACACCTTTTCATGCATTGCAAAGTAACAACACAAGTTTGGGCTATGTTCACTTCCATTGCTGGAATCAACTGGATCATGCCTGAACATACTGCAGACTTGCTTAGCTGTTGGATCAGAAGAGGAGGAAGCAAAAGCCAAAAAAGATGGTGGAGGACAGTCCCAGCGTGCATCTGGTGGACCATTTGGAAGGAGAGGAACCAAAGGATCTTTGAAGGAAAAGAATCCTCTATTTTGAAGATTAAGTGGAAAGTTATTACTTCACTAGGTTCTTGGTGTAAAGAACATAGTATAGAAGAGGAAATCCAATTAGTGGATTTTATAGGCTCCTTGTAAGTATCTCTCTTTTCTTTTTTTGTAAACTTTTTGGAGGTGGCCAGCATAGCCTTAATGCTGAAGAATACAATTTACCAATTTCAAAAAAAAAAAAAGATCTTCTATGGTTGCTTCCTGCTGCTGATTTATGTTGCAAATGTCTGGAAAGAGTGTTTCCGAAAAATCCATTTCCTAGCTAGTTATCCTCCTACATTGCTATCCCGTAGTTGGTTTTTGCTGTGTATTTTATCCATAGGTTTCTTATGGACTTCCATAAACTAACCCAATAAGTGCCCCTTCCTGTATTGGTCCTCTGCATACCTTCCATGCCATATTTAGCTCTAACAACCTCTTTCCATAATGTTTGTTCATCAGAAGTAAACCACCATAACCATTTCATCATCTAACTTTGATTATGTATCTCCAGGTTCTTGAATGCAGCAAGGGGTGTGATATTGACAGCGGAAACCAGGGAAAAACGAAGATCACTTATGTTAGCTGGTGTTTCTTGTGCAAAAGTTTGGGTGAAGATGTAGATCATCTCCTATTGCATTGTCGAGGGGCCAACCAACTGTGGAGGGTGGTTCTTAATTGGTTTGGGGTGCAATGGGTGTTGCCGAGCACAGTGAAGCAGGCTTTGCATAGTTGGGGTTCAGGAGGGGGAAGACAAGTCCTAAGACATGGAATGTTACCCCATTAGCAACTATGTGGGTTATTTGGAAACTGAGAAATAGGATCCCCTCCCCCCCCCCTGCCCCCCCACACACACACAAAGAAGATGCTAACCGACAATGTAACAAAAGGTGGCTTACGTCTTCTCCAGATTCTTTACACATGAAACACCAACTGACACAAGTGATCTTCCTTTTCCTCAAATTATCCGCTGTCAAGATTACCCCCCTCACAGCTAACCAAGTGAAGAAACAAACCTTTCGAGGTATCCTGGGAATCCATAAAAAACTGTGTGGAAAAGTCGAATCCTCCATAGACAGGAGTTTCTCGTAAAAGATTTCACTGAGAAACACCACTTCCTCCTGTCCTCCATCTCCATACATCAGCATTATCCGTAAAAACTTTTTGTTGGTGAAGCAAATCCAGTGAAATTTTGAAATAATCCAACCTCCCAGTCTTTTAGATTTCTCCTAAACCTCAAATCCTAACTTCTCCCCCTTGCATACTCCATAACCGATGGACTAACATCTTCTTTTGAAATGATTTGCATCCTCGCTCATATATTTACTATGAAACATGTAACAACTTAGAGGTATGCCCTTATTTTTCACATATTATCTGCTGTAAGAATATCTTAGAGCCTTATTTTCTTTTTTCTCTATTTCTTTTCTTCTTCTTTGTTTTTTTTTTTTTTGGGGGGGAGGGGGGGGGATGGTGTCAGATCTAGTGGAAAAAACAAACTCCGAAAAGGCCAAATATTACGTTCCACAATTACAAACACAAAGTTTTAAGAAATGTCAGATGACGCAGAACAAGCAGAAGTGTATGATTGACATCCGTTTATGAAACAAAAAGCATATGCTGAGACACATTTAACGTCGAACAGATTTTATATACAAAGATGTTATTACAATGTCTTTGATGAGAGAAGAAATTATGAAAATTTCAAAAAAAAAAGTGAAATTAGAGGAGTCAGTGAAACGAGAGTGCCAACCATCAAAAAATCATTTCAACTTGTAAATAATAGGCAGAGTTTAGGAACATACACTTCCCAACTTTGATCTTGATAATGCCTCAAGGGTGGCTGATTCTGCTTCCTGCATGATGTGCATTCGGCATCAATGTAAAATGAGACTTCTCAAGAATTAGAGTTCTAAAAAGGTGTCATTCAGAGAAGTTCAAGTAGAGCTTAACCACACTGCAGACACTACAACGCAACCTTTCTTTTTATTTGGGGGGAGAAGGTAAAAAAATATAGGTAGAAAAGGCTACCTCAGGGAAAACGCCTTAAAAAAAGAATTATCCATCAAAAGTATCCCTATTGCCAAGTCATATTCTTCAATTGGATTGTCCTTAATGAAGCATAATTAACTAAGGATAACCTTAACAAAAGAGGATTTCAACTGGCCAACAGATGCTATCTTTGTTTGAACAATAGAGAAACCCTCAACCACTTGTTTCTGCAATGCTCAGTTGCCACTGATCTATGGAGTATGTTCTACTGTATTTTTGGTTTGAAGTGAGTCATGCCACAGAATATGAGAGATGCACAGTTGAGTTGGAGCTTGTGGTGAGTTGATAAAACCATCATAAAAATCTGGTTGATGATCCCTGTAGTCATCTTTTGGAACATATGGAATGAGAGGAATAGGAGATACTTTGATGGAACCTCAACTCCAAATCACTCTCCGAAAGTTAAATGTTTACACAATCTTTTTTGCTGGACTAAGTTAACTACTGTAATTTGCATGGATCATTTTTTTGGACTTTGTTAGTTCCCTTGGATTGGCTTAAAAGTTGGTCAAACCTACTTTTAAGTCAGTTTTTGACTTAAATAAGTTAGGAAGTGTTTGGCAAGGTTAAGAATGACTTAAAATAGGTTAAAATGACTTAAAACAAGTCAAAAACCAAAAGTGGGTCTCCCCTACTTTTTATTTTTTGACTTAAAAGTCATTTAAGTTTGACTTTTTATTTATGACTTAAAAGCTACTTTTTTTAAGCCAATCCAAACGGGCTCTAACAGCTTTTTATTTTGTATTTATATTCATGTAACTATGCATCTTCTTGATGCCCTCTTGTGAATGAAATACCTTACTTCATCAAAAAAAAAAAAAGTAACCATATTGCTAAGAATTCTGCGGAACACAAGAATGTCTAAGGAATTGCACCGAATTATTCCGAGTCTTATCATACAACAGTCAAACATGGAACTTAACATCCTTTACTCTGTTCAATCATTTGTGTTTATTTTAAAAATGCTTAGTCACATAGTTAACCTCACACCCACACTACTCAGTTCTGACTGTTGTTTCCCAGTGACCTCTTATATATCTGTATGTTCTTGTCACAATAAATCTGTGAACTTGCATCAATGAATTTCTCATCTGTTTTCTTCCGTTCTAATGATATCCCTTAAAATTCACAGAACTTTTACACAGTTTTGGGCTGACTAAATAATGCTAGTTTGCTTTCTAAAGATTTGAATATACAACTGAAAGTGGTATAATCCAGCATCCAAATGACTACAGCAACCATTGATTCAAATCAATGTTAGATTCAGCATTCTACATAGTTCTTCGATCCCCATTACATCATCAACCCAATACCAATCATCCTCTAGTGCTTCCATCTCATTTACATATCATCCAATCAACAGAAACGATCGAGCTACATCACAAAACAATGTTTGAAAACTGAAAGCTTTTGTACGAATTCACAAGGCACAAGTGCTTGAAGAGTCAAAAGCCTTTCACGTTAAAAACTTGGTAGTCTTTAAAGAAGTTACGAATGCAAAGACCATCAATCACAATGTTTCTGTGATCACCCAAGCTAGTGGAATCTAAGTGAAGAAATAGCGACATACCACAGATATACTTAAAGAGACCTGGTGAGCATTATGTTAATAAGAGAATAACCTCCTCTTTCACTTCAACTATAGGCTGCTCTATATTGAGGTTGCCTCACCATGCCTCCTAAATAAATTGATTTGTGGGATGCAGCTCTTTAGAATTCCAAACGAAACCACTTGGAAGGGTTTCCTATTCTCCATTAGGAGGACCCCCCCTCTTCCCTGCAGGCTTATACCTTTTTTCCATTTTTCTACGGGAATTAGATACAAACTTGCAATTCCACTTTATTTTCCACTTCATCTCTTCTAGTAAGAGACCCTAAGAAGGTAGATGTGAAGTATGAAGGCAAAAAAAGAGATATTGGGATTTGGGTGAATTGTTTGATTATTCCTTCAAGCATCTTGGTGTTTAAATAGTGTTCACAAGTAATCCTAAAAAGGAAATTAAAGTAATTTCTAATCCTAAATACACAATGATCTTTCCCATATGTTCACAATGAATGTGCTCCCGCCATATCAATAATTTTCTAATTATTGTTTTGATCAAGTAAAAGGTTTCATTGATAATAACAAGGTCAACTTGGTTGTATACAAGAGATATAACAATTTCCTAATTATTAACCGTAGCAAATAAGACCAAATAGCGTATCACAAATTTTCTTCAGATGGATGGGGATGAAAGTTAGGGACGGAGATTATTCCCCACACAAACGCAGTTGTGCCTTCCTAAGTGTTAAGTTATTTTATGACTGGCATTAAATCATGATAAATTGATCTGGGATTCAAGGATTTGATTAAGGGATTAGATTAGGGATTTATTTTGTAAGTATATACACACTAAGTATGTGTACATTGTGAATACTACAAATACCCAATCAAGCCAGAGAGAATGATTAAGCTTCACAATTCTCTCATTGGCCCTGCTCTTTCCCTTAAAGTAATATGGTATCTAGGACAGGCCCATTGGTCCCAGTTATTGTGTTTCTCAATGTTGGGCCTCTATATTCCAGTCTTGAGCGTGTGGAGGAGTGTTAAGTCCCTTATTGTGTTTCACATTGTTGGACACCTTGGATGTGTGGGGGAGTGTTAAGTCCCATATTGGTTAAAGGAATGTGTCCTAGACTCCTTTTTTTTAATCAAGTAAATGTGTTTCCATTAATAACAACACCAAAAATCATACACAAGGGGTATACCCAAAAGTAGAGAAACGGCAAAAAGATATGACTCTCTACAACCCAATCTTCTATACAACGAGGAACTACATGGGTGCACCAAAAGAAAATAAGGGAGAGGAGGCTACTCCTCAACCAAGTAAAACTCATCTCTACCCCTTCAAGAGCTCCCCTATTTCTTTCTCTCTGGACAAAAGGAAAATTGCATGAGACGAGTGTTCACCTCTATTTGTTGAAGTTTTGCCTCGAAAAGTTTTTCCCGGTCTTCTTCCTGATGAAAACAAAAATGTAAACATAAATTGATTTTCTGGACCACTTAAACTTTGATGCTTTCTGAACATCAAAGATTTCTAATAATAACGGCTGCAATACATCATTGCAATCAAATCAAACAAATGTTGTATGCTCCTACCTTAAGAGACCTTCCATCAACAACAGGATGAGCTAAAATGAAGACTCTATCAATAAGAACAATGACAGGCTCTTTGCCAAGACCCTTCCAAGGGACCTGTATTCAGACAGAAGTGATATTAGATAGAAAAACATATGACATACAACTGTTGAGGAAAAAAGTGAGAGTTATAAAAGCAAAATGATCCACATCCCTGATTTCTAAATGCTTTGGTACCAATTAGGTGTATGTAAATGATATACCATTAACTTATCTACAAGGTAAAACAACATAAGGCAAAAAGTTATACCAACTTTTGATATATCATGTTAAGGGTCCCACATTGGTTGGGAGAGTGGATTGTTACTCTCTTATTTGTATAGTTTTGGGCAATCCTCACCCCACGAGCTAGCTTTGGCGTTGAGTTAGGCCCAAGGTTCATTTACTTAACATGATATCTGAGCCAGACCAGTTCAAATTTGTGGTTAACACTTAACAATGTTGGGCATCCATGTTATGTTGGTCATGCTCCAAATGTTCAACCGTGAGCATGTCGGAGGAGTGTTAAGTGTCCACACTAATTGAGGAAATAGTTTGGTATGTCTTTATATGGTCTTGGCCTCGGGTAATCCTCAACCCATGAGCTAGTTTTTGTTTAGAGTGGTCACAGTAACATTATTATTAAAAAAAACTCTCAACACCACATGAGCTAACTTTTATGGTTGAATTTTGAATTAGACCCAAGGTGCTCAAAGCAAGCACAAAATAAGGAGCTCAGTGAGCGCATCATCATTGCAATTTAATTATGAATATTGAATAATAAATATAACCGCAATTAAAGTAAAATTGTGACAAGTTTATACTTGAGTGACTACAACAGGCATAACAAGTAAAGCAGAAACAAACAGAACCTATAAGAAGCATGCATCAGAACTATAACCCATGAAAATCATAAAGGCATACTTATCAAGTAAATAATTTTAAACAAGGATGATTGAAAGTGACAAAAAGTATCTGAAAAGAAATCAATTATCAAAATACCTTAAGAGTTATGGTTCCAACAAAACCAGCTTTAACAGTAACTGGTAGTTTCAGCGAATTCAACGCCTCCGCCTTCAGTTTCAAGTCCTTGAGAACCACATCGCCTATGAAAGAATGAAAGAATGAAAGATTGTAACAGGGGATACCAGAACAAATTTAGGACGCGAACCCCCTTTTTTTTGACAGCTGAAGGTGAATTTATTAATCATTTAGCCGGCAACCACAAATTTTGGAAAAGCATATTAAAGACCTTAAAATCATAATATAAAATGTACATTTCATGGAAGGCTCAAAAAATGTTTCAGAAGTTGCCATCTCCACTGCATTTTTTTTTCAGTTGCAAAGAGGAAATGTGCATCGAGAATAAGGGAATGGGGAAAAGACTAGATACCCCTAAAGTAGACAAAAGACAACAATAAACACTAAAGATCAGTCAAACGGATATTCTCAGAGAGCCTATAAACATTAAAGCAAAGAGGACAGAATCACACTCTATCCCATAAACGGTATTCTTTAAAAAACTTTCTTTCTGGATGAAGTTAATAATCTGTTAATATTTTATCGATGAGATGAAACATATATAAAAATTACATAAACTTACAAAATGACGAATTATCTACTAAAAGTGACCAGTTCTTAGTCAAGGTGCGTGAAAGTTGGCCCGGACACCACGGTCTTCAAAAACAAAAACTGTGGGCAGGCAAAAAGAACTTGTTGTCCATCACACAGGAACGCGTTGGGAGGTGAATGTGTTAAGAAGAAGGCTAGCTTTACTCCATCAGCATTGTGAGCCAATTGATAGACCTTGACTCAATGAGATGGAAGTTGGGTGTGCTTTATCTGTCAAGTCCTTTTATGAGAAGCTTTTGTGAGGACAGAGGAGGCTTCTCCTGTAAAGTTGATTTAGCTTCCTAATGTGCTTAGGAAGGTGAGCATTTTTCACATGGTAGTTGTTAGAGGGGCGATTTTGACTGCAGAGAACCTAAGTAAAAGAACTTATTTGCATCAGCTGGTGTTACTTATGCAAGGAGGCCGCGAAGATGTAGATCATCTTCTTCTACATTGTAGCTTGGCAACAAGACTGTAGTGGGATATGTTTAGCTGGCTTGCTATGTCTTGGCAATGGCGAGATCCGTAAAAGACCTGTTGTTTTGCTGGAAAGTTGGAAGAAGCAGGAGAAAGTGTAGGATGTGGAATGTTGTTCCTATGGCATTGATGTGGATCATCTGGAGAGAGTTTAATAGGAGAGATTTTAAGGGATAGAATAGAGTTTTTGGCAGTTGAGGGGTAGTCTCTGATCCCTTATTTATATTTGGTGCACCCATGTAGTTCCGCGTTGTATAGAGGATTGGGAGTCTTTTATAGAGAACCATATCGTTATGTATGTTCTTTTACTTTTTGGTATACTTCTTGTATACGGACGCTTTTGGACTTGTGATTAATGAAATATTTACCTGATCAAAAAAATAATAATAAATGTGCAAATTCCCCATATACAAGAAGTATATCAAAAAGTAGAGAACCTACAACATAATATGATTCTCGTAGAGAATCATTTTTTTATTTTATTTTTACTTAATCAAAAAAAACATGATTCTCTATGAACGACACCAATTATTTTATACAAATAGGAATCTCATGGGTGCACCAAAAAAGAAACTAGAATTGAGAGGCCAATCCCCAAATGTATAAGGTTGGTTTCTATTCCTACAAAAGCTCTCATATTTCTCTCATTCCATAATCCACACAACCCACATGAGTCTAACATTACGACATCCCACACTTTTCGACTTCTATTCCTTCTTCTAAGTGTCCAAAGTGTTCAATTGGAGAGAGAATCCTTCATGAACTCTTCTACTATTAAAAATGGATGATGTATGGGTATGTATTCGACAAGATTAAGTATCTTGAATAGATTTTTGCTATTTGTTAAAATATCAAGTGAATATGTATCTAGATTGATACATTTCCACATTTATTTTACTTGGAATATTGTATTTTTAGAATGGTATCAATATTATAAATGTAACACAAAAGATTGTGCTATGTCAACTTTACAGCTTACACAAAAACCACGAGTCAAATCACTCCCCCAGATACTAATATAGGTATTCTATAATGTATTTAACATTGAGTCGACATACTGTACAAAATCTTCTTTACACCAAAAGTGGAGAAAAAAAGACAATTCATCTTAATTTTCTGTATGAAATTGCTGATTCCTCCAAATTATCTGCTATTTTTTCTTTCCATATGCAGCCCGATATAGTCTTCCGCCACTTTTTTGTGTCCGACCAGTCCACCAGATAGGTTCCAACAGGCCAGTAAATCCTATATAGTCTTGGGTTGAAGTGTTGGGCACAATGCATGACATCTCTTTCTTACTTAGAAATAATTGCCATAATAATCTAGTGACCTGACAATGTATGAACAGATGACTATTGCTCTCAAATTCCTTCCCACATAGATAACCTCTGGAAGACAGTTGCATTCCTCTTCTCTTTAAGTTGTCTTGTGTAAGGTAGGCATTTCCAACCACTAACAATCACAATACACTACCTTATGGGGTATTTTTTTTCTCCAGACTGCTTTCCAGCTCCATATCCGAGACTGTTATCCAGCTTGGATTAAATGAGAAAGCACAGGGAACCAGGATCAAAAAATTTAGAGGGATTTTAGATGGGATGATTCAGTGTGGAGAGGAAGTAGTTTCACTTAGTAAATTGGAATACTGACAGGACACCAAAGTGTTAGGGTGGACGTAGGATTAAAGATTTAAGGGAATTTAACAAAGAGCAACTTGGAAGTGGTTGTGGAAATTTCGGGCAGAGTAGAATGTTTTTTGGAGGGAGGTGATTGCTTAGAAATATGGTATCTTGGAAGGGGAATGGAGGACTAAAAATATCACTATTCCTTATGGATGTGGGCTTTGGCGGAATATTTTGAAAGGAAGGGAAGAGTTAAATGGAATGTATCATATAGGGTAGGTAATAGGAGTAGGGTAAGTTTTTGGGACATAGGTGATGCGGGGAAACAGCATTTTGAGCATCACTTTTCCTAATATTTTTTTTTTAAAATCACTTTTCCTAATATGTACAATATCTCATGTCAAAAAAGATGTCAGTCCAACGGGTACAAAAGCTACAATTTGGAGAAGTTCATTTGGACTTGAGGTTTAGGAGGTCACATAGTTCTAAAGGTTGATTGAGTTGGTTCATAAATAAGAAACTACACAAGCAATTCATGACGCATGCAGAGGAGAAGAGGGGAGTAATGGCCTGTCAAGTTTTTTTATGAGAAATTTTTGTGCATTTGGAGTCAGTTTTCCCACATTTATAGGTATGGATCCCTAGA
Organism: Solanum appendiculatum; assembly: GCA_018342035.1. Lineage (NCBI taxonomy): Eukaryota > Viridiplantae > Streptophyta > Magnoliopsida > Solanales > Solanaceae > Solanum > Solanum appendiculatum. Next base: position 862,266 of record JAGDQO010000642.1, read on the forward strand.
GTGCCGAGAAAGCTTTGTTCTTCTTTCACTTGGCTAGCTATGAGGCGGTGATTTTGATGGTTGAGAATTTGAGGAAGCGGAGAATTACTTGTGTCACTTGGTGCATCATGTGCAAATAATTGGGAGAAGACGTGAATCATCTCCTTCTACATTGCCAATTGGAGTCTAGCTTGTGGTGGGAAATACTGAGATATTTTCCTCTTCAGTGGGTGAAGACATGCATAGTTAAAGAAGTTATATCAAGTTGGACAGGGTGCTGTAAAGCTCAAGGATGAATCAGTGACCAGGGAGAAAATGGAGTCGACACAGTGGATAAATGGTACACATATGACATAGAAATTAGAAATACCTTCCTTTTAGACTGAATTTTTCTCATCAAACCAATACACTACTACTTTCGCCAGAGAAGAAAAAGTCATTAGCCTTTCAGCTTCAATCTAGTATAATGTGTATGAACAAATTGAATTGGAAATTCAAATACCAAACAGGAAACAGAAAATATGAATATACCTTGCCATACGCTGATTCTCAAAGCCTCCGCCGACAATCCATGGACATATTCACCAAGATATCTTCGAAGCAAATGCAGAACCTACACCATGTACATAATATTTCTCAAAAGCTAATACAAAAGATAAGGAGGAAAAAGATGTACGCTAGTTAAATATGACATTATACATACTTTTTCCTTTCATTTTATCACATACAATTTACTAAAAAGCATAAAAAAAATTATGAAGTAGGTGATTCATCCAGTAGATGCAGTTTCATTAAATGTGCCCTATACTAAAGATAAGGAACTAAGAAAGTCCAAAAAGGTGTCAGGGGTGTTTACAGGGGAAAGATTACGGCAGCTATATAAACATAAAGACATTTAGCATTGAGAGTGTGGTTAGGAGTGGATATCTCATAAATTGTTAGGTTTTTTAACCCACTGCTTACTTTATGGTTCTTACTGCTTAATGACCAATTGCTCTTCTTGTCAATAAATGAAGGTTTATCACTCTCAAGTTGTAATCTCAAGGAAAAACATCACCCTTTTCTCAAATGTCTAGTACCATAAACTAATTACAACTGCTTTTGCCCTGTTAAGGTGTTGTTTTTTTACACATAATCCTAAAAACATTGAGAAGTTGGTCACTAGAAAAGATTTCACCTATTATCATTAAGTGAAATATAATAAATTTCTCTCTTGTAAATAATTAGGAGTTTATCCCTCTCACAAATCTCTTCTCACGCGTATAGTAGCAATGAACCAACTACAACTGTTTTTCCCATGATAAGGTGATATTTTTTTATCAAGTAAACGTATTTCATCATAAACAAGGCCATATAACGACCGTATATAAGTGGTATATATCGAGATAAAGAATCTACACAATCAATTGATTCTCTAAATACTCCAACCACTCGTCTATACAATAGGGGAATTTTTTAGTGCACCAAGAGAAAATAAGGGAACGAAAGCTACTACTCCTTAACGGGGGAAAACTAGACTCTACACCTTCAAGAGTTCTCTATTCCTCTCTCCAGACGACCCACATTAATGCAAGTTTCATCACATTCCGTGCCCTTCGTCTTCTCCTTCTCCCACTCTTCCAACTGGACATTAATTTTTTCACCTTTTTTGGCACCACTCATGGAGTGCCAAACCACTTAAACATATCCCACCAGAATCTCATTGTCAAACTGCAATGTAGGAGAAGGTGATCCACATCCTCACCCGCCTCCTAGCATGTGCAACACCAGCTAATGCATACAACCTTCCGCTTTCTAAATTTCTCCGCCATCAAAATCACCCCTCTTGTGGCTAACCAAGTGAAAAATCACATCTTCCTTGGTAACTTTGGGGTCTATGTTGCATTACATGACAAGGTGCTATTATTAAACACATAAACCTAAAAATCGAGAAGTGTGGTCATTAACAAGGATTTCAACTATTTATCACTAAGACCCAGGGCATGTGATGTAGCTTCACTAGCTCTTATGTGGAGGGAGGAATAAGAAAGCTTTTAAAGGGGTCAAGAATGATATTGTACATGTAATTATCACTAAGCTTTTAAAGGGGTCAAGAATGATATTGTACATGTAGCTTCACTCTTATGTGAATAATATGGTGGGAGGAATAAGAGAGTAGTTTAAGGGGTCAAGAAAGATTTTATACATGTAATAAGTAGGCTCATGTCTAGTTAATTTTTGGTGCACCCATTGAGGTACTTGTTTGTATAGATAAAAACCAGAATTTTGTCGAGGTCTATCCACTTTTTGTATTATACATGGGACTTTCCCCACCATTAATAAAATTATTTACCTTCTTATTTTTTTAAACTGGTAATCGTATCTATTTCTATAATGAACAAAGCAGTATATAGGTTGCCCTGAAACCATATTTACAAGAACACCCTATAATGAGTCTAAAACTTCAATAATAGAGAGTAGAGACAGTATCATTAGAGTACAACTGAAACACAGAGTCAAAATACAATTCAATTTGACTTGTTGCATACTATTCTCTACATTCTCAAAACATCTAAGATTCCTCTCCCTCTGAATTATCCACCAAATGTTTGCAGGGAAATTCTCCATCTATTTCTATTATTTACCTTCTTGCAAGATCACCAATTTCTTGGAATGTTGCAATGGTCTCCATCAACTCTCCTTTGATTGTAATCCAACATTGGTGAAAAAAAATTAAATAATTCATTTGTACCTCAAGTCTTGTATCCCGCACAACTCTCTATCACTTCGCACACCTCCTTCTCTCATATAGTCCTTTCCAACTACTCCTAATTTTTTCTCCTATCTAGTTAAACTCTATCTCCCCCCCCCTCCAGGTTTCCAACTTACGTTTTCTTTAAGCAAATACTCATAAAACCCCAAAACTGCCCCTTCAACTTCCTCCTTCCCATTCACTTCTAAGGAATTAAAGTCTCCTCCTTCTACTCGTTGTAGCTATCATGTGGAAAAAAAATTATATTAGCATTTCGTCATTTAACCATAATGCCTTCATAGTTTTGCCTGCAACTAGTCTCTTATACAACCACCAACAAGGCTAACTCTCTATTCATGTCCTCCTTCCCAGCTCTCATTCTTTCTTCTAGCACTTGCATCCCTCCAACTCCCTCCACCTCACTCAACTCATTCATTGTTATCTTTGCACATGCTTTTCCACTTTTCAGAACATCATATTAGTTGTAGATGTTATTCATCATCACATAAATACTAAATGCCCTACAAACACATGGCATTTACTTTGAATAGTATCACAACTCCTTTTTTTTCTTTATGAAAAGTACAAATAGTACCACCACCACCCCTCCCAACGCTTCCAAAATTAATTTTAAGGCCATCCACAAAAACTATATGCAAAATAGCACCCCTTCGAAAGCTCTATTATTCCTCATTTTCCAAATGACCCACATTGAAGCAAGAGGAGTGACATTCCAAGTCCCGTGCTTTCTTCTCCTATCTCCTTTCCTCACATCAACTCTCTCACGGATCTTGGCATTATCCAAAAAAAACACCAAACCATCTAAAGATATCCTCCTATAACCTTGAAACTAATTTGCAATGTAATAGAATATAATCCACATCCTCTCATGTCTCCTAACAAAGCAAACACCAACTCAACCAAACCACCTTTCGTTTCCTAAAATTCTCCATCGTCAAAATCACCCCTCTGGTAGCTAGCCAGGGGGAGAGGCACGCCTTCCTGGGCACCTTAGGAATCCAGACCGAGGCAAGTGGAAAACTAACATTTGTCCTGACTAGGAGCTTCTCATAGAAGAACTTAATAGAGAACGGATTGTAATTCCCGAGGTTCCAACTCAAGGCATCAAACTTGTCAATTGGCTCGCCTAGCTTTTGGAGTAAATCTAGCACTCTTTGAAACTCGGTCACCTCCCAATCCTGAAAATTCCTCCTCAACCTCAAATCCCAAAAAGTCACATCCCCAGCTATCCCCCTAACTAACTTGCTAAACAGACAACTCCCTTTGGAAAGAGACTTTATACAACACTAGAAATTCATCCTTAAGCACCATTCCCACATACCACTTTTGCCCCAAAAATCTAACTCTACTCTAATCCACAGCCTAAAAAGTAGTATTATCAAAAAATCATCCCACCCCTTTATTATAAACCTTTACACACCACACCTGAAAGGCATTGTGATCACATTTGTTCTTCATCCCCCTTCCATTACACCATATTTATCAGGAATCACCCCTTTCCATAAAAATTCTCCATTCACCACGTATCTCCACAACCATTTACTCAAAACTGCTTGTTAAAAACTTTCAAGTCCTTGACCCCAAGCTCTCCCCATCATTTAGGAGATGTTACGGTCTCCCGACGAACTAAGTGAAATTTCCTTGTCCCATCCGGCGCATCCCAAAAGAAATTTCGTTGCAACCTTTCCAGTTTATCTGTCACTGTGACAGTGATAGGTGCCTTGAAATGGCACTTTTGAACAGCAACTAGTGTTTGGCTAAGCTTTTTCAAAGTTCTTCGAAGTGCATTTTTCTCAAAAGTGCTTTTCAACAAAACTACTTTTGGGAAAAACTACATTTTAGCTTTTGAACTTCTATTACTCTCTTTTCAAAGTGCTTCGAAGTGCAATTTTTCTCAAAAGTGCTTTTCAAAAAAACTACTTTTGGAAAAAACTACCTTTTAGCTTTTGAACTTCTATTACTCTCTATAAGTACTTATTTTATCCCAAAAGTTTGGCCAAACACCTTACTTTTCTAAAATAAGCACTTCTTAGGAAAAAAATAAGCATTTTTGACCTCCCAAAAGCCTGGCCAAACAAGCTACTAGAAGCATGTAACACAATAGCTATAAGGATATAGTAGTCCACTGACTGGCACTAAAAAAACCCACTACTTCGAATATATACACGGAAAATAGGGTGGAACTAATTCACCTCGCCAATTCTAAATTTTAATCAAGGAAAAACTAGAACTTCAAAAACAATTCAATGAACGGGGAGTAAATACAAACTTTGAACAACTTAAGCAACACACAAATAAAAAATAGTGAGGTGTAAACTTATAGCCTGTTTGGCCAAGCTTTTAAAAATTAGCTTATTTTAAAAAGTCCTTTTCAGAAGTGTTTTTTGAAAGAGTATATTTTTGTGAGAAGCAGTTTGTGTTTGGCCAATAGCTTTTAAAAGCACTTTTGAACAACAATTAGTGTTTGGCCAAGCTTTCTCAAAGGTTTCTAAGTGCATTTTTCTCAAAATGCTTTTCAAAAACGGTTTAGGGAAGAAAAAAAAAAACTACTCTTTTTAGCTTATGAGCTAGTGCTACTCCCCATAAGTACTTATTTTCTCCCAGAATTTTAGCCAAACACCTTACTTTTCTAAAATAAACACTTTTTTGTTTGGAAAAAACAATTTTTGAACTCTTGGCCAAACAGACTAATAGTAGGAGCATATAACAGCTATAAGGAAATAGTAGTCCACTGACTGGCATTAAAAAAAAAATCCACTACTTCGAATGCATACTCAGAAAATAGACTGAAACTAATTCAACTCGTGATTTCCAAATTTTAACTAATGAAAAACTAGAACTTTTATTAACGAGGATTAAATACAGTACAAACTTCGAACAATTCATAAATAACAAACAAACAAAAAGTGAGAATGAGAGAAAAATCAACTACTTCGAATGCATACTCATAAAAAATAAATTGAAACTAACTCACCTCATGATTTCCAAATTTTAATCAATGAAAAACTATAACTTTAATTAACGAGGATTAAATACAGTACAAACTTTGAACAATTCATAACAAACAAACAAAAAAGTGAGAATGAGAGAAAATCCACTACTTCGAATGCATACTCAGAAAAATAGACTAAAAAAATTCACTTCATGATTTCCAAATTTTAATCAATTAAAAACTAGAATTATCGAGGATTAAAAACAGTACAAAGTTTGAACAATTCACAACACAAAACAAAAATGAAGTGAGAATGAGAGTTTGTTTACATGTGCTTCGAACATGATGATGAATCAATGGCGATCTTTCACAGCAGGAGGAATCGAACGCCGAGATAATAATTAGCGGCGATCACCGCTCAAAACGAGATATCCATTTATGACACTGTTGATGAAACCCTAGAACTTTCTCCAATGCAGAGAGAGAAAGATCGAAGCTTTGGAATGTAAAAACAAGGAGTTTTTGGAGTACTTGGAATTCTTGAAGGGAGAGAAGTGAAGAATTATAAAAATGGCGAAATAAGGGGTTGATGGAAGTGTATAATAAGCGGTCATTTCCTAATGCTGTGCATTGCAGGCCGTGCGGTTTTTTTCTGTTAAACGGGTCGGGTCTGTTATTATTTGGATATTGGGTGCTTTTGTAATTACTAAATCTTTGTTTTGTAACAATTGAAAATATTGAGGATTTGACCCACCTTTCTTGGATAGCATGTATTAGCAACAAACTCTTGGACTTTTGTAAAATATTGATGCGTGTTAATAAGATGTCGATTTTAATAATTCTATCGAGACATATGTAATAATTGTTAATTTATAAAGTTAGGTTCATTATTTGTTGTTTGTTAACTAATTTTGATCAGGTAGTTTAAAATATTTTAAGCGTGTTTTGAGTACTTTTATTTCTATTTTAGAACTATTTGTTTGTTTCGAATAAAAATGATTTATTCGTAATCATTATTTTTCACCTTCAATAGTCAACGTCAATTACAAGTACCAACTATTTTTGTAGTAACTATATCACTACAAAACCAATATTTTCAATCATTTATTTTACCAATCACTAGTGCAATCCGGCCTCTGCTAGTGTAGAACTATCACCTACATCACTAATCATTATCGAAAATTATTGCAACACAATTATAATTATTATATAATATTTTAATTCAAAATAATAATTTAAGAATTAAATATATATTTATATTTATGTATTATTAGAAAATTACTTTAAGCTATTGAAATTTTGCGTTTTTCAAACTTAAATTATGATATTATTCGTATTCTTATGATATAATATTCTCTACTTAAAGTCTTGTGAATGATATTATTGTGTGTGTTTATACGTGTCAATTTAAGCCATTTATATGATAAAAAACAAGATGAAAGGAAAAAACTTAAATATGAAAACCTTCAAACTTGGTATCATTTATAATTATTTTCTTATAATAATTGTAAAATAGTACTATTCATAATAAAAGGAATTATATATTTAGATAGAACCTAGTGCCAATACCACCTTTTAGGAAGTGTGTCTATGACACAAGGTCTCAAGCAGTGGCGGAACCATCTTATAGTCAGGGGTTCATCCGAATCTCTTTTGACGGAAAATTATATTATTTATACATGGTTAAAATAATTTTTTAGGTATATATAGTAGATGTTGGACCCCCTTCAACCACTTCATGTATCTATTTTTAAATCCCCTAATTGAAAATCTTGACTCCGCCAATGGTCTCAAGATGCACTAACTATAAATTTGCTATATAAACCACTCGAATTTATGTGTTCTTTTTTATCTGAACATATTTATTTTTTCTTTAATTACTTTTATATTTGTTAAATTACAAAACTTTTAATTTCTAGTTATTCATGTTTGATGAATAATTTTTTGAGAAAATTATGCAAAAGGGTCACTCGACCTTTTGTTCTACCAAAAAACTGACCCAATTTTTAAAATTATCAAAATTGGTCCAATAATGTTCTTCTTCCTTTCAATTTCACCATTGATGGTGCTCTGTTTTTTCTTCTTTTTTTTCATTTCGATTTCGCCATTAATGATTGTTTCTGCTTCTTCTTCTTCATCGTCATTCTATTTCATTTGTAGCGAATTAATTATATATCAAATGACTTGAAACATTGAGAGGATTTCATATCTAATCATGTAGTATATACTTATGTATAGTTAAGCTATATTTAGTCTTTTGAGTGTATTACGTACAGTAGTGTATAGCTCATTGTATAGGTAAATTGTATTATATAGTGAGTGTATACTTTCTATTACTTTTGACAAACTATATTGTATAGCCAGTGTATATTACTTATGGCTATTTTTTATGTAAATAAAAATAGGACTACATTTATTATAAACTAATTACTTTATTGTATATATTTGAAACTAGCCTTTCTTTTTTATTAAATAGCTCTTAGAGCCTCTTTTTTTAGTCAGCTTCAGTGTTTATATCTAACCTTGTGTAAAGCTTTTATAATAGGATAACTTGAAGAAATTCCACTGATTTAGAAGCTAATTATTTAGATAAATGCTAGTTTGCAGTATTACAAATCTTATCAGATTTAAGTATGTTTGGATACGTTCAAATACATGTATCTCGGGATACATGGGGTCAAAATTAGGTATAATTTATTTTAGATACACTATATCCAAGTGGATTCGCATGTATCTGGGATATATGGACAAATCTCATTCGCCTCCCTTCCATCTCGCTCACGTATATCACATCTCCCTCGCGTATCTGGTATCCCATATATATGTATATAGTGTGTATCTAGTGTGATTCACATGTATCTAGAATATCTAGATAAATATTGCTCACCTCCCTCTCATTTCGCTCGCGTCTAGATACATGTGAATCACACCAGATACATGTATATAGTATGTATCTAGTGTGATTCGCGTATCTGACTTGAAAAACTTGTATGAAATTATTAAATAGTGAGATAAAATGTAATTATTTCAAACTATAGGGAGAATTAATAAATATGGTAGAAATGTTTATGTATTTAGGTAGTTTCTCCTTCATAATACTTATTTGTTGGACCTGATACCAAGACAATTGGTTACGGGCATCTTCTGGACTACCAGTCTTTCATATATCATAGATGATATCGTTTTAAATACATACAATATTTTATTAGTTTACAATAAATATAGTCATGTTTTTATTTATATATAAAATAGTCAAAAGTCATAGAAAGTATATACTGACTATAGATTATGATATACTCAAAAAGCTGAATATAATTTACCTATACATGAGCTATACAATGATTATACATTATGATACACTAAAAACACTGAATATAGCTTAACTATACATAAAGTATACACTGATTAAACATGAAATATCACTAACTATTCAATCTCCACCAACTCAAAACCTCCTCTAAGAGGTCTCAAAATTTAGATATGAATTCCTCTCAATGTTTTGAGTCTTTTGATATATAATTTGCTCAAAACGATGCACGTTTGCGATACGTCAATCTTTTTTTAAAAAAAATAATAAGTAACGAAGAAAAGGGAGCAAGAAGAAGAAAAGAAAGAAGGGAGAAAGAAGACTAAGAAAAAAGAAAAAGGGAGCAAGAAGAATAAGAAGAAGGGGGGTCACCATGTTGACGGTGTAGTGCTACAACAAAAGATTGGTAAACAATGTGGCCAGAATGCCAAGTTTTGTAATAAAAAAATGTCAAATGGTTACTTTATGCAATAAGTGACTTTTTTTTTTAAAAAAAAAAGGGATAAGCAACGAAGAATAGTTAAAAGTCATTAAAAACATATGCCACTATAGATTATGATATACTCAAAAAGTTGAATATAACTTATCTATATATGAGCTATACACTTGTTATACATTAATATACACTAAAAAAATTGAATATAACTTAGAGTATACATGAATATACAATGATTACGTAATCCCTACCAACTCAAAACCTTATCTAAAAAGTGTTAAATTTTAGATATAAAATCCTATTGATATTTTAAGTCTTTTGATATATAATTTCCTCAAAACGATTCACGTTCTTCCTCCTCTTCTTCTCCTTCTTGCTCTCTTCTTCTTTATTCTTCTTTTTGCTCACTTCTTCTTTGTTGCTTATCCTTGTGGTACGTCTATTTTTTCTAAAAGAGAATGAGCAATGAAGAAGAAGGGAGCAAGAAGAAAAATACGAAGAAGAAGAAGAAGAAGAAAGGATCAACACGTCTACAACAGTGCTACAACAAAAGGGGAAGTTGGGATCAACATGTCGACGGTAAACAATGTGGTCGAAGGCTCAAGTTTTGTAATTAAAAAGTGTCAAATGGCTTGTTTTTGAAAGTGGACTGTGTAAGAAACTTGACTCAATGGGCAGTTTGTCAAATTCTACCTTTAATATGTATTCACATTTATTATTATAATAAAATAACTAACAACATGTCATTTATTAACAATTTTCTTTGTGTAACTAACCAAAAGCATAAATTTATTCTTTGGCTGTACTACCTTGCTCGTTTAAATAATGAGCGTAGTTTTTTTTTACTCTATCTCTACACTCCTCCTTCAAGTTTTGATTTATATTTTCATAAAGAAATCATTGATCGAGGATAGACGAAGAGGCGTTTGCATCATATATATGAGACTCTAAAAGTCAGGGTTCATAACTACTTTTTTCACTACAACGTTTACCTAGTCATTTTTTTTCACCGGCCACCCAAAATAAATGGAACAAAAAAAATAATCTTCCACTAATACTTCTATCATCTCAACTATGATATTAGTAAAGAGTCGTTTTCCTTCTCTTCGACATGATTGTTGAGACACGCTAACTAGTCATTGAAAATATTTTATTGTATTATTATGATAGAATTAATTGTTCTTCTAACAACCAAGTTATATTACGATGTCTGCTGATCAATACAAATATTAATGTTTCAAAATCAAAGCAACCAATCATTTTTGTGAGAAACAAAGAATGTCGTGAATAGTTGAAGTTCACGTAAAATTGTCACATTGGCTACTTTTAGAGGTGGTCTATCATCTCCGTGGTAAATAACTCACTGTGACTTAATATTTATCATTAAAGGTTCAACTACACCTCTCATTGTTGTAATCATCTCTCTTCCCAATTTGATCTCATGTAGCTTATTCTAATATATAAGCTACAATCCGTTGATGGATTGAGATTTTTAAAATCTTCATTTATTTTCGTATAAATTTTTTGCACCCTCTTCCGTTATAAGAACAATTTTTTTCCAAGATAGGAACATACAATATTTTTCTTTCTACTCTTAGTTTTCCCTTATAATCTATTTTCATTTTCTACTACAACTTACTATTTACTTCGAAATAAAATAAATATTGAATCTCAAAAAGTACCATTAAATTTATAATTTGTAATCTATCAACACGAGACAAGTGCCTTGTAGATACAATTCTAATATTCCTATTTTTCTAGTAATTTTCCCGAGTTAATGACCATCAATTTTGATCTATAATTGAAAAATAATAATAATCCCAAATATATCTCATAGAAAAGGTCCATATAAAAAATATGTAATTCAAGCCACTTGTTTTTAATTAAAAAAATTAAATATTTCTAGAAATGAAGTATTTGATAAATTAGGTGTCCATTTAGCTTACAGAGTAATCTATAATTTATTTCCATACTTCAAATCACTCACAATTTTTTTTTAAAAAATTCAATTTGTATTTGTCATCAAATATAATCATATATATATATATATAAAAGAGAACCCTAAGCCCGCCTACATGGCGCCACCACAAACCAGGATTTTCTTTTAACTTGTTTATTTCCAAAACTAGCCTTTCATGAAAAGTTGTGACTTTTATGAAGAGTTGCGACTTTTATGAAAGGTTGTGACCTTTTCAATGGGTTGTAACTTTTCCAAAGAGTTGTGACCTTTCCCATAAGGCACAATAAACATTTGTTTACACTACCCTTTGTTGTCTATAAATAGAGGGATTTCCTCTCATTTTAAAACAACGAAAATTCTGAACTTCTTCTTCTTCTGCACAATTAAATATTCGCTACTTTGCTCCTGCTGAGTGGCTCATTGACACCGTTATTTTTGTATCAATACACTGGTGAATAAAATTGTTCTTCCTGAGAAGATCTATTCCTTTAAACCTCGGGTACTAGAGGGGAATAATTTTCTTAATTAAGGGGACATTATGCATTCAGTGGCCTCGATTTTTTCTTTCTATTTCATTCTATTGCTACAGATCCTGGTATGTTTTTTTACAGTCAATAATTTATGCTTATGTTATTAATTGCTGTTTTTGAGTAAATGCTTTCAACTTTGTTGTTTATGTTTCTATAAAGTTATTGCTAAAGTATTTGTTTGTACAGATTAAATAGCACACGTTAATTGAGTATTCATACAAGTTTTCTCTACTGAAGTTGTTCAAGATACAATAAAAATTCCTTAAAAATCTACACTACCATCTTTTGAAGACAAAATTCAAATTTGGTATGCTATTGTAAGGATATAAAAACCTTAAAAAACTTATTGTATCTTGATGTGCGAAGTGAACCAAGAAAAGAAGAAAAGAATTAATAAACTTTTGACATGACTTCAAGGATATTTCGTTGGATGACCTATAGAGGAATATGACTAGACTGGAGCCTCACAATAAATTAATTGCTCTTATTCAATATGAAGTATGAATAGAAGTATTATTTTATAAATTTCGTGATATTAAATTCCCGCGCGAGGCGAGGGTAATTTTACTAGTTTTTTAATAAAATAAAAACTATATATTTTTCTCTATTTATTTTGGGGCAAATATTCTTTTAAATTCCCCGCCAGGCTCTTCTCCCCCATTCCAACCGGTGAGTCTCTCAAGAGTTGCAGCCATAGCTAAAATAGTTCCGAACTTGTCTTCTTGCAATTCTTCGAGAAAGATCATCTCTCTCAAATCTCAACTCCTCAATTCCCTGTCGAAGACATCAAAGTAAGATTTCTATTACTTTTTTGCACATTTCATTTATGTATCTAGGGTTTTTCTTTTTGAACTACAGCATTCATGATTTTTCTATAGTGTTCAATTGCTTTTTAGTTTTTTGTTCTCCTGTTGTTTCTGCAGGTTAAGAGTTCATCTTCAATCAAATGGACGATACTTCAAGGTAAAAAAAAACACACACAAAAATTATGTAATGCATGTTAAGTAGTTGATACTCTTTGAGTCCCAATTTATGTGGCACCTTGTGAATTTCGAGATTCAAACAATTTTAATGATACAGCGTCAATTGAGTAAGCCTAATGAGCAAAGATTGAGAACAGCTCTTGAACAGCTGAACTCGATTCCTCCAAAGAAGAGGATGAACAGAGAGATAAAAGATAGAGCGAGAAAGAGAGTTTTGATTGATCTGAATTCATACTTTTACAATGGAATCAGCCGAGTATATGTAAGAAGGGACAGTTGTCCACAAGTCAATTATAACTACCGACTTCCTCTACAACTATTACAGCTCACGTGTAAGTCACGTGCCCTACTTAACAGAATAAAATACAGAATTAACGACTAATTCAATTCCTAATCAATTGACGTGTAACAATACTCCCCCTCTTCATCTAATCCTTGACCTCAAGGATTAAAATGTGGAAACCGCTGGGTGAAAGACTGATAATCCTCCCAAGTGCTGTCTTCTTCAGACGCATTGAACCATTTGACTAACAACTGAGTAGCAGGCCTGCCATGCTTCTTGATAATCCTCCTATCAAGAACTGCCTGTGGTGTTAAGAGGATATGACCAGTATCAACATGAACCTCAGGGAGTGTAGCAGAAACAATATGGGACCCTAACTTCTTTTTGAGCTGAGAAATATGAAAAGTAGGATGAATTCTAGAGGCAGGGGGTAATTGGAGAGTGTACGCAACTGAACCCACCCTCGCTATAATTTGGAAAGGACCAAAAAACTTGGCTGAAAGTTTTTGGAAAGTATGAGATTTTAATGATGTCTGTCTGTAAGGATGTAACTTTATATAGACCCAATCCCCAACTACATAAGATCTATCAGTTCTTCCCTTGTCAGCTTGCAACTTCATCCTACTTTGGGCCCTGGCTAAATGGGACTTTAGGCATCTCAAAGTAGCCTCTCTGGCTTGTAGACTCCTATCCACCATGTCAAGTTGGGAGTCGAACGGCATGTAAGGAAGAAGAGGAGGAGGTGTTTGACCATAAACAACAGAATAGGGTGTCATGTTAATAGCAGAGTGAAATGAAGTGTAGTACCACCATTCAGCTAAAGCCAACCATTGGGGCCATTCCTTGGGTTTATCAAACCTCATGCACCTGAGATAACACTCTAGACATCTGTTAACAACTTCAGCCTGTCCATCTGTTTGAGGGTGGTATGCAGAAGAAGTGAGCAAGGTGACCTTCTGCAATTTGAACAATTCTTTCCAAAACCTGCTGTCCATCTGTTTGAGGGTGGTATGCAGAAGAAGTGAGCAAGGTGACCTTCTGCAATTTGAACAATTCTTTCCAAAACCTGCTTGTAAATACTGGATCTCTGTCAGAGACTATGGTTTTTGGCATGCCATGGAGTTTGAATACCCCATTCATGAAAGCCTGAGCCACATCCACTGCAGTATAAGGGTGCTTGAGTGCCATAAAGTGAGCTGCCTTGCTCAATCTGTCAACTACCACAAAGATGGCCTCATGTCCAGCGACCTTAGGAAGACCCTCTATAAAATCCATCGAAATATCTTGCCACACCTTGTTTGGAATTGGGAGGGGTTGAAGAAGGCCAGGGTATGCTACATTTTCACCCTTACACCTCTGACAAACATCACAACATCTAACATAGGCATAGACATCCTGTTTCATTTTCTTCCAGTAAAAATCCTGTTTAAGCCTCTGTAAGGTGGCTGTTATACCAGAATGACCTCCACTAGCACTGTCATGGTATAAAGCTATCAGATTTTTTCTCACTGTAGCCACAGAGCCTACCATCATCTTACCTTTTCTACTCAAGATACCAGCATGATACCTGTAGTAAGGTTTAGTGACACCTGCAGTTTGAATGGAAGTGATTAGTTTCTGTAGCACAGGATCCTGCAGCCACGAGTTCTTAACATTTTCAAGTAGTTGAGCTTGAACCCCAGAGATGCTACAAAGCTGGATGGGTTCCTCTCTTCTAGAAAAAGCATCTGCAACAACATTGTCTTTGCCTTCCTTATAGGAAATCAGGTAGTCATAACCAAGTAGTTTGACCAACCACTTCTGTTGGCTAGGGGTGGTGATCCTTTGCTCCATCAAGTATTTGAGGGGTTGATGATCAGTTTTAATTATAAATTGCCTACCCAAAAGATAAGGCCTCCACTTCTGGACAGCTGACACTAGTGCTAACAGTTCCCTTTCATAAACTGATAGGGCTTGATTCTTTGCTGACAACCCTTGACTGAAGAATGCTATAGGTCTGTGATTTTGTGCAAGTACAGCACCAATACCTCCTCCAGATGCATCTGTTTCCACTATGAATTTTGTGGAAAAATTGGGTAAAGCTAACACAGGTGCTGAAGTAACAGTCAGTTTGAGTTTGTCAAAAGCTTGAGAAGCAGCTTCAGTCCATTTGAAATTTCCTTTCTTCAATAAGTCATTCAAGGGTCTTGCTATATACCAAAACCTTGAATAAACCTCCTGTAGTACCCTGCAAGTCCCAAAAACCCTCTCAATCCTTTCAAAGTTGTAGGTTGGGGCCAGTTCACCACAGCATCTACCTTGCTCCCATCCATAGCAACCCTTTCTTGAGAGATTATATGACCTAAATAGTCAATCTGCTGAACCCCAAATGCACATGTGCTTTGCTTCACATACAAAACATTTGCTCTAAGAATCTTGAAAGTTTCCCTCAGGTGAGAAAGGTGATCAGCCCAATTAGAGCGGTAGACAAGGATATCATCAAAGAATACTAAAATGAACTTTCTGAGATGAGGAAGAAAAATCTGATTCATCAAGCTTTGAAATGTGGAGGGGGCATTGGTTAGGCCAAAAGGTATGACCATGAATTCATAATGACCTTGATGGGTTCGAAAAGCAGTTTTTGGGATGTCAGGCTCAAACATCCTAATCTGATGATAACCTGATCGTAGATCCAACTTAGAGAAATACTTTGCCCCATGTAGCTCATCTAACAATTCTTCAATCAATGGAATGGGAAACTTGTCCTTGATAGTATGAGTATTCAGTTCTCTGTAATCGACACACATTCTCCATGAACCATCCTTCTTCTTAACCATGACTATGGGTGAAGAATATGGACTGGTACTAGGCCTTATCACTCCTGAATCTTTCATCTCATTGATCAACTTCTCAATCTCATCCTTCTGAATTGCAGGGTATCTGTAGGGTCTAATGTTGATAGGAGAAGTGCCTTCCTTTAAGATGATTCTATGGTCATGATCTCTTGATGGTGGCAATTCAGTTGGTACCTCAAACAGATCATTAAAATCTTGCAGTATCTCCTGCATGTCAGTCTTATCTTTACTAACTTCATCACAGGTGTTTATAGAAAAGAAACTACCGGGTTCCCCACTGTACTCTTCCCCTAAATACATTCCCACAGAAATCATGCATAGTTCGGCTGGTTTAGCTAACAATTTATCCATACCACTCTGCTGTACTAGCTTAGCAGTAGGAGGTTTGATACCCCTCAGGGACACCTTGTGTCCCATGATACTGAACTCCATTTTAAGTTGTTTGAAATTCCGCATTATATTCCCCAAGGTAATCAACCATTGGACTCCAAGGACCGTGCTACACCCTCCAATAGGTAGTACTAATATGTCAGAATCAAATGAGACCCCTTGCATTTTCCAAACCAGCTTCGTACATATATACTGACAGTGCATCTTCTTTCCATCAGCCACAGACACAGGAAAAGGAGAGATAGCAGTTAAAACACATCCTAACCTTTTGGCAGTGTTTAAATCAAGAAAATTGTGAGTACTTCCTGTATCAATTAGGACTTGTACAACCTTGCCTTTAACAGATACTGGAACTCTCATAGTCCTAAAGTCATGTAGTCCATTCATAGCATGAACAGACACATGAGGCAGAATGGCCCCCTGATCTACTGCAACTTCCTGCTCTAATTCCTCAACACCCTCACTGTTCTCCTCTACTTCCATAGAAAATAACTGTCGCTTCCTCTTACAAACATGCCCATACACATACTTTTCATCACAATTAAAACATAGCCCCTTGCTCCTCCTTTCATCCATCTCAGCGGGTGTTAATAGTTTGACATTTTTCAGGTTAGGTTTAGGATTATTAGAGAAGGTCGTTGAGTTTTTGGAGAGGTTTGGATGACTTCTATTGGATTGGTAGGTGAATCCATAAGAAAAAATGGGATGAGTAGTATCAAATCTGGAGTAGTTCTGGGATTGGAAAGTATTGATGTGCCAGAAAATACTTGCTTCTGGACAACTAAGGTTAGTTCCTGTATTATAGCTAAGTTAACTACCTTAGCTAGTGACCTTGGTGCAAGCATTTTAACAGGTAAGCCAATTTCTAGTTTCAACCCTCTAACAAAGCAACTGGCAACTGGCAACCTGATCTTCTGATAGTTCAACCCTAGTGAGTAATTCAAAAAGATCGACATAATCTTGAACATAGTTTACCTGTCTCAAGTCCTTGAAGTCACCCATTGGATCGTCAAATAGTTCAGCCCCAAATCTGGAATAGAGGCTTCCTACATACTCAGTCCACCGTGGCCATTCCCGTGACAGTCTGTGCTTCATATAGGATTGGTGCAATTGGAGTGCCTTGCCCTCGTAGTTGCAAGATGCCAGTTTAACCTTTGAGTCCTCCGGGGTTTCGTCTACATCGAAAAACTGTTCACATCTGCAAAGCCATTCCCTCAATCCCTGTCCATCAAATTTAGGGAAATCCATCTGGTAATTACGAGTCGGCAATTGATAATTTCCAGGTCTATGTTCAACCCTAGGAATTCCTTCAGCTGGGGTTCTGACACTACCATTGGTGTTCATAGATGTTGCCAGCAATCTTCGAAATTCGTCCATGGCCTGAGCTACACTAGCTTCCACAGACTGTCGAATCTCCGCGACAGAGCTGGTTACTCCTTCCATGGGGTGTTTGCGATTGTCGACCTCCTTGCGCAGCTCCTGCATCCGAGTATTGTGATCTCCCATTGCCGCAGATCAGAGAAAAACCTGGCTTTGATACCAATGTACAACGTCAATTGAGTAAGCCTAAAGAGCGAAGATTAAGAACTGCTCTTGAACAGCTGAACTCGATTCCTCCAAAGAAGAGGATGAACAAAGAGATAAAAGATAGAGCGAGAACGAGAGTTTTTATTGATCTGAATTCATACTTTTACAATGGAATCAGCCGAGTATATGTAAGAAGGGACAGTTGTCCACAAGTCAGTTATAACTACCGACTTCCTCTACAACTATTACAGCTCACGTGTAAGTCACGTGCCCTACTTAACAGATTAAAATACAGAATTAACGACTAATTCAATTCCTAATCAATTGACGTGTAACATTTAAGTAGTTAATACTTTCTACGTTCCAATAAATGTGGCACTTTTTGGATTTTGAGATTCTAACAAGTTTAAGTAGTTAATACTTCCTCCATTCCAATTTATGTGGCACATTTTGAATTTCGAGATTCAAACAAGTTTAAGTAGTTAATACTCCCTACGTTTTAATTTATGTGACACCTTTCGGATTTCGAGATTCAAACAAGTTTAAGTAGTTAATACTCCCTCCGTTTCAATTTATGTACAACCTTTCGGATTTCGAGAAGCAAAATAGTTTAAGTAGTTAATACTCCTCCCGTTTCAATTTATATGGCACCCTTTGGAGTTTGAGATTCAAACAAGTTTTAATAGTTAATACTCCATGCGTCCCAATTTATATGGCACCTTTTGGATTTCGAGATTCAAACAAGTTTAAGTAGTTAATACTCATTCCGTTCCAATTTATGTGCCGCCTTTCGGATTTCGAGATTCAAACAAGTTTTAAGTAGTTAATACTCCCTGTGTCCCAATTTATATGCCGCCTTTCGGATTTCGAGATTCCAACAAGTTTAAGTAGTTAGTACTCCCTCCGTTTCAATTTATGTGGCACTTTTCGGATTTCACGATTTAAACAAGTATATCTTTGACTGTAATTTATAAAATATAGTTTAAATATTTTGAATTGTCAATTATTTTGATTTATAGTGTAGTACTCTTTTACGTAGTTTTCAAATATATAAGTTTTATTTCAAAAAACTTGAAGATTCCATGTTCAAATTTACCGTCAAACTTAAATTGTTTGACTCTCGAAATCCGAACTATACCATATAAATTGGGACAAAGGGAGTAACATTTTTTAGCATGTTCACAAATTGCAATGTATGAAATTAAGCATCTTATAAAAGTAATTTCAAGTTAAATTGAGCAGTTTGTTCTAGAAATGCCTGGGTTATGAATTTATGAGATATTTTAGATTTTGTTTCCCTTTGAATTTGTAGAAATTTACTTGAGTATTTTTAGTATATGCAATGTGAGTTTACTAGAAAAAATTGGAAGGGAAAATAATATAATGCGTGTTAAGTAGTCTACAGAAATTTTTAGCATGTTCAAATAATGGAAAATATGAAATTAAGCAATTTCTAAAAGTAATTTCAAGTTGAATCGATCAGTTTGTTATACAAAATGCCTGGTTTCTGAATTTATGAGATATTCTAGATTTTGTTTCCCTTTGAATTTATAGAAATTTACTTGAGTTTTTTAGTACATGCAATGTGAATTTTATAGGAAAAATTGGAAGGGAAAATAATAATGCGTGTTAAGTAGTCTACAGAAATTTTAGTATGTTCATATTGGAATATATGAAATTAAGCATGTTCTAAAATTTATTTTACCCTGTGCGCACCCAAAGGGTAGCGGCTGCGGGTTTCCCTTTTCATCAAAAAAAAGAAGAAGTTATTTTAAGTTGAATTGATCAGTTTGTTCTACAAAATGCCTGGTTTATGTGTTTATGAGATCTTTAGATTTTGTTTCCCTTTGAATTTGCCGAAATTTACTTGAGTTTTTTTACTAGATTTAATGTGAATTTGAAAGAAAATGAAAAATTTCTCCAGGGATGAGGGGAGCAACACCATTAGGATCCTGGTTGCTACGGACTGTCACTTGGGCTATATGGAGAAGGATGAAGTACGTAGGCATGATTCATTTCAGGCATTTGAAGAGATATGTTCAATCGCGGAGAAAAAACAGGCAAAAATGATTTCTCTTCTCCACTTGGTTTGGCAAATTGCTTTTATCTATTGGCGGAGTTAACATCTCACTCCCCAGGCATTTGTTTCGATATTTTGTGACAATTATCTATGGTCCGATTACCAAAAATGGGCGAAACTAAGTGTAAAGTTTTGTTGGAATCTAGTTAATACTTGAGAGGATTTGTTTCTTCCCATGAGTTGCTGTTCCAGAGAAACATGAAAGCATGCAAGTCAGGCCAGTAGGATAACTTGGAACGGCAGGTGCTTTCATGATTTTGTCTCTTCATCTTTCCCAATTTCCATACTCGAGTTTTTTTTTTTTTTAGAATGGTAACTTGAGTATTAAAGAAAAAAGGCACTAGGATAGTGCCAAAATCATAAATACAAAGAGAAAGGACAGCAGATCCAACTATGAAATCCTAACAGTTACAGAGCACCAATCAGATCTACTAAGGATACTGCCTCCTCTACAAAACGTTCTTTACACCAAAAAAGAAAAAGAAGATAGCACTTCATCTTAAAATTCTGTAAAGAGCTACTTCTTCCTTCAAAAATTCTTAAATTTCTTTCTCTCCAAACTGTCCACCATATACTAGCAGGAACCGATCTCCACAATTTCTTCTGTCTGACTACACTCCCCATTTCCAGTGAGCTGCCATACTCGAGAAATGGAACTTATCGATCAAACCGATAAAGGGAAATGTAGAATCACTGCTTTTCAATTCCATTTTTCATTGTATTGTTCCCCTTGTGATGTTTAAAGTATTTTGGTGGCCATGAGTGAAGCTCACTTTGTGCTTTTCAAAAGGCAGGTGAGATAGTGTTGGTTGTTTCTAACTTTCTGATTGCAATGATAGGTGGTGGAGATAAGATGGGGGAATGCTGTAATAAGTGATTGTTTGTAGAGGTCGAGGCGTTGGATGGTGGCTAAAATTGGCCGTGGTTAAGTGAAAGTTGTGGGAAACAAGCGACTGTGATCTATCGCTGAGGATAGTTCCCAGGAGCAGTATGAGGCAAGCTATGGTGGTTGGAGGAAGTAGGAGAAAATGACTTGTTCTTTGAAAGACCTAAATACCATTGCATGTTCTCGTGTATTGTCTTTCCTAATTGGAGAGTGTTTGCCTTGAGTTTAGACAACTAAAGGCATGAATTTTTGGAAAACGGTTTTCTGAAAAATAACCTGCGTCTTGCCTGTAGATTATGCTATATTGTACATATATTAGTGTTAGTGTCTTCATTGAAAAATAGTTTATCTCTATATTCAAATTTCATTTGTCAGTTATTATGTACACATGTATTCGTATCACTTATATTGATTTTACTTTGGTTCCAGGTGGACTTTGTGCTTCTCGGTGGTGATCTGTTTCATGAGAATAAGCCATCCAGGGCAACACTGGTGAAAGCCATTGAGATTCTTCGCCGCTATTGTCTCAATGATCAACCAGTGCAATTCCAAGTTGTTAGTGATCAGACAGTGAACTTTGCTAACTTGTAATAACCATTTATCTGACCTTGTTATCGCTATTCTTCCTGTATTGTCAATTTGTCATGCTTTACCTCTTTTTCTTCATTTCTTTTTGTTATTTTCCTTGATAAGTATGAAAACTACTTATATGCTTTGTTGTGGAAAAGTAATTGAAGCTTTTGAAACAATAATCTTATGCTCGACTTGCTCTTCTTTTTCTATGTTCTATCAGGGGATTTTCCTGTAAAGTTAGTTTATCTGAAATTCTTCTTTGTTTTCTTCTTTTTTCCTTTGCTCCCCCTTTTCTATGCTCTATCTGAAGATTTTTCTGCAAAGTTTATCTGAAGTTGTGATTACATTTAATGCTCCCCTTTAAGTTACTTTACGTTTACTTCTTTGTTAGCATAATATTTCTCTTCTTCTCTTTTTAATCTTCTGTGGGTCTTATTCAGATTTGGTCATGTAAATTATGAAGATCCTCACTTTAATGTGGGGTTGCCTGTTTTCAGCATTCATGGCAATCACGATGATCCAGCTGGTGTGGTATGAACCCATGAAAGTTTATTTACTTTTTCTTTTCATGGAACAGCAGGATGGACTATTTGTGATCATACCTTTGCCTGTTGCTGTGCAATGTGATCTTCTTAAAAATTAATTATGAGATAGCAAATCAACTTTGCTCCGAAGATGGCCTGTAGTTATTCATCCTCCTTCGCAGGGAATTAATGTATAGCTGAAAAGCTAGATGCTAATTTTTTTGAAATACTAATGAGAATGTACACAAAACAACAAGAAACAATAACTACAGAAAAATAATTTTTTTTTTGTTGTCTAAGAATGCTATCTGTTCATGCATTTAATGTGGACAATATCTATGGGCTTCGCTACTCCTGTTGCAGAAAATGAATTTGTTGAAATGTTAAGATGGAAATAACTGGGGTTCTTGAAAGTTACTAACGAGTTGCTTATGTGTAATAATTCATCATTGCGAATGGCGAAACTTATTCTTTTCAATCTCTAATTTTCATATTGATGCTTTAGATTTTACAAGTTTTCTGTCAGAGAAATTTGGGTTTTGCCCCCTAGGGTGTGGTTTGGATGCTTGCTATAACACCGCCTCACATATTGATTATGCCAGAACAACAACAACTGTGCCTCAATTCCAAACAAGTTGGGGATTGCTTTATGAATCCTGACTGACCACGTTTTACCCTTTTTCTAATTCATAATTGAATGTCATTAGGTTGTGTTACCATTTTAAAAATAAAATAAAAAAATTGAATGTCATTATGAAAATTGTTAAGGCTTAAAAGAAAAACTTTAATTGGATATGGAGAAGTGATAGTAAGTGTCAAAGTGAGCCTGCATGACTTTGTCTTATAGAATATTCACTGAAGATCCTTGTTTAGGAAGTTTAACATTGTTTTGGAATGAAATAAAAAGGGAAGATGGATATCCGATTTTGCAGGGAAGGTTTGCTATTGATTATTTTAAGATTCAACTTGTCTGCATCTTTGTGCTAATGAACTCAAACAACTCTTACTTTGTTGTTTCCAGATAAAGCTGATGTTTAGGTGGACACCAGCGTTATTTCTGGACTAGCATTAGAAATTATTCTTATGCATCAACTATCCAGAAAACTTAGTCGGAGAAGTTGAATACCAACTTACCATTTTCTTTCTTACGTGCTAATCTGGAGTTACTATTGTCCACCTATGTTACAGGACAACCTATCTGCAGTTGACATCCTTTCGGCATGCAATCTCGTCAACTATTTTGGTAAAATGGATCTCGGTGGTTCTGGTGTTGGACAGATCGCTCTGCACCCTATTCTTATCAGGAAGGTCTGCTTGTGGATATCTTCAATAAGAGGCTTCTGAGTTTGAAGCATGGATTTATATCTCACTACATGCTTTGCAGGGTTTAACATCAGTTGCTCTTTATGGTCTTGGAAATATCAGAGATGAACGGTTGAATAGAATGTTTCAAGTATTAATTCTCATACCTTTTCAGATCTGTCTGGCTGCTTGACAAGATCAGATTTTGATTGTGTTTCTTTTGGTACTTGAAGACACCACATGCCGTGCAATGGATGCGACCTGAGGCTCAGGAAGGGTGTCAAGTGTCAGACTGGTTCAACATTTTGGTACTTCACCAAAATAGGTTGGTTTAGACTTTAGATACTGATGATAATAGTTGAAGATCTCTTTACTTGACCTATTTAAGATCTGTGCTAAGATTTAGTAGAATGATTGACAATTTGTTCGAGCAATAATGTTCTTCTGTTTTCTCGCTACATTCTCCAGAGTAAAGACAAATCCAAAAAATGCAATAAATGAGCATTTCCTGCCTCGGTTTCTGGATTTTATTGTGTGGGGTCACGAACATGAATGTTTAGTGGATCCTCAGGTGCTAGTAATTCTGAAGCTTCTTGATTTCTGTACTCGCTGTTTCAATTACCTCCCCTTCCTGTGAAGTAGGTTTCAGTTGAAGCTTCCCTTATTACAGGAGGTTCCAGGTATGGGTTTTCACATTACTCAGCCAGGTTCATCTGTTGTGACATCACTGATTGAGGGTGAATCAAAACAAAAACATGTACTTCTATTAGAAATTAAGGTTGTCCTTCATGAATACCATCTTTAACTCTTTTTTCCTGTGCTATTCATGCTTTTATATTTGAGAAATAGTTTCTACTTTACTTAGGGAAATCAATATCGTCCAACAAAGATACCTCTGAACTCAGTGCGTCCTTTTGAATATACTGAGGTAGCTTCTTTTATCCATCGGTTCCTCTATACTGAGGTAGCTTCCTTTTTTAACTACATCCCTACACAAAGGATTTATTTCAAATTGGTTTTTTGTTATGGTGCATGGTTCAGGTTGTGCTGAAGGATGAACCTGATATTGATCCTAATGATCACAGTTCGATTCTTGAACATTTGGATAAAGTAGTATGTATATTCCTCCTTTTTATTTGTTCAGGATATGATAAACCTTTTGTACGCTTGTTATCTTCTGTTCTTTTAATTGAGAAGTTTATGAACGTGATTGCATTTTAACCACTCCTGATTGTGATAGGTCAAAAAGTTGATTGAAAGATCTAGTCAAAAGGCTAATAATGGATCTGTTGTAAAGCTCCCCTTAGTTCGAGTAAAGGTGGGTTTCTTATGTGATGTGTTTCACTTTTTATTCGTTGCCCTTCTCCCTTTTTTTAATTCTAGTGCCAAATTCATGTTCCTTTGTGGATGACTAATCTGACAGGTAGACTACTCTGGGTTTATGACTATAAATCCTCAAAGGTTCGGACAAAAATATGTGGGGAAGGTAATTTCTTACACTTATTCCTAGATCATGATTCTAATCGCTATTTACAAATCCTGGCGTCCCTCTATAGAGATGCATGCAAGACTTTTTTCATGACGTTTTCAAATTTATAGGTTGCCAATCCACAGGATATTCTCATATTCTCAAAATCTTCAAAAAAGGTTGGCAAGGAAGGTAATTTCAAGTTTTCTTGGGAGTGAAGAATCTATTTACATTTGTTCGCCATGCAAGTTTGGGCCACCAATCTCTACCTTTCCTTGGCTTTTCATCGATGACTGTATTTTGTGTTTCACAATTTAATGGCTTAGTTCTGGCTAAGTGACCATATGATCATTTTGTTGGTGCAATCTAATTGTTGACCATAACTTGAACAAATCTTATTCATTTATATGATGGAGACTCTACACATCCTGGGCTTGATACTTTATTAACATTAGCTCTACTGAAACTGGATCTCAAGTTATCCATCTTAGACTGTCATAAGATAAATCTCCAATTTGTCAAGAAGGAAATTTTATATCATTTATATACTGTTGAAATATAGAATGTCCCACTTGGGTTGGTTTGTAAAGGCATCAAATGGGGTTTAAAAGGTCTTGGACTACTTCATCAATTACATTAAGGTTTTGAGTTGGATGTTGAAATTCTTCACATACAACCAAAAAGATTATATGGGCCGTCATAAGTTTCTACATTCAATTTCCTGCCCTAGTTTTTTAGAGAGCAAACAGTATCTTGCGGCTTGAAAGTTCCCCCTTGCTTAATATTAAACAATAGACATTTCAGCTTTTGTATCAGTGTTCATTCCAAGTTGAACAGGAACATTTACACTTCCAAGTTTTGTATCAGTGCTTATTCCAAGTTGAAATGGAACATTCATTTTGTCCATAGGAGTTTTACAATTCATCTAGGCTAGTATAGAGTATCTTATAGTTGCTCAAGATACTTTTTACCATTCCGGGCTTTCTAAATTTTTAGAACATCTGTAATGCAGATACATGGTACTTGCCCTGCTAAAAGATAATTCATCCATCATTTGGATACCTTGATTCTCCTTGTCCAAGCTTCAATTTTTTTATTCTCTTGTGTTTAATAATATCGTAAACTACAGTATTTTTCATTACCCCACTTCTATGAACATTTCTTTATTTCTTGTAGCTAAATTTGATGATTCTGAGCGGCTTCGCCCTGAAGAATTGAATCAGCAAAACATTGAAGCTTTAGTTGCTGAGAGCAATTTGGTGGGTATCAAGCCAAGTTTGACAACTTCTCATTTCAATGTCCCTAATCACCTATTTAAATAGTTCAGTGTTTGGGTTTTCATTATCTTATATACAAAACAGAAGCATATATTGTTCTTATTTTTCGAGTTCACAAAAGTTTTCTTTGGAAAACCAATCCCCCCGATCTCCGGGGTTCTATTCCATCACATCAAAGCATTTTGATGCTGAGAACAGCAACATCAAAGTCCTCATTAGTTGTCAATATTTTGGAGCTATCTAATAATGACTTTATGCTACAGAAAATGGAGGTACTTCCAGTCAGCGATCTGGACGTTGCCCTGCACAATTTTGTTAACAAGGATGAAAAGTTGGCTTTTTATTCTTGTGTACAATACAACCTTGAGGAAACTCGAGTGAGTATGCCAGTTTGTTATGTGGTAGTCACTATAATCGGGGATATTGCTACATTCCCTTTTCTATTCCTACGTATTGTTACTTTAAATGTGTGATACTAAGCTTGAAAGATTTCTTAACAGAGCAAAATAGCTCGTGATTCAGATCCGGTGAAATTCGAAGAGGATGATATAATTTTAAAAGTTGGAGAGGGCTTAGAGGTAAGAATTTTTAACTCTTTCACTGTGAGACCATATGTACTACTTTTGTAGTGGTGGGGACAAATACTTCTTTTTACGGTGGTGTTTAAGCCAGGTTGCGTGTACCTCGACTATTCCACCCGATACCTGCTATCTTCCACCAGTACAAATATGAGTAACTCTGCCCATAATGCCATATAAGAAGAAATCACGTAGTTTTTTTGTTGTCTTTGTTGGGATGTGAAGCCTGGTCTCCAAGGCTTGTACCCCCACACTTCATGGAGCACTAGGACAAACCCTTGGTTGCATGGTGGGAATATATACTTTCAACTCAACAACAACATAACCAGTGTGATCTCATAGGTGTGGTTAGCCTTTTTTCAATTGGGGAAAGATAGGTTGGGCACCCGTTCACTATCTTAAAAGGGGAGATAGTGCAGTTCAGGTCAACACATAGTTAAAGATGGCCTTCAAGTCTGTCCCTTAAGGTCCATTCATGATTGTTCACTACACAGTTCAGAGTGACACGAAAATTTGCACATGCTTGGTCACTTACAGTCATCTCAATGGTACATGTGTTGCTAGTTAAAATTTGGCCAAAGATGGTATGCATCGGTCTTGGGATGATGATTAGAGCTGTACTCTTTTTGCTTGGAATTGGACGGATGGAGAAGTTCTTCCAAACATTCTATGACTGCGATTCACTATTTTGCATAATTTTACATATTGATATCTATTGTTCTTCATTGTACTTATCATTGTGGGCTTCTCTTGGGCTTGTAAATTGCACAATATTAATGTTTTGATATGTCATTACATGGCTTGTGTAGGAACGTGTCAAACAAAGAACTGAAAGAAATAAAGATGATCAACCTTTCTCCTTTAGTGGACAGTCTTTGGAGGTATTCCTTGTTTTTTTTTAGCTAAGAATGATCTTATAGAGTCAATGTCCATTTTTATTTTGTCCAAACACAAAATCCAAGGGCATCTGATCAATAATGTTTAAGGATTTTGTATTGGTTCTCAGGATATTAGAGGCAAAAGTACTGGAGTAGGATCTGCAGTTTCATTCAGTGATGATGAGGATGCCTCTATGCTCTCCGCCTCAAAGTCTACTGCTGGAAAAGGAAGGAAAGAGTCATCTCAATCTTTTAGATCCTCTCGTGAAGCTTCTGAAGTTGGCAAAACCTCTTCAAGGGGAAGGGGTAGGGGTAGAGGCAAAGGAAGGGCTTCCAATAGCTTGAAGCAGACAACCCTTGATGCATCTCTGGGATTCCGTCAGTCACAGAGGTTTGTCCTAGATTCCTAGCAGTGATGCTCCAGTTTAACGTATTTTTGTCCTGTAATAGTCTGCTTTACATATATTCCAATTTACCTATAGTTTTTTCACATGCAGAGGTTTTTGCTTTGGGTTGTGCTTGTATCTTACTTTCTTTTGCATCAAAAGGTTTCCTATGTGGCTTGTTGCTGTTGTAAGCATCAAGTATTATAGAAGTTCCATTATATCTAAAAACTACATGTACCTTGATCAGAATAAACCCGCCTTGAGCAAATAGGAGTGCCATTGGTTGCGCAAAATCTGCTTGGTAGTACGACAAAAGAATACCCATCAAAGATGCTTCACGCTCTTTGAGTTGCAGAAGCAGATAAAATTCTCTGCTGCTTTTCTTAAATAAGCAAATAGATAACACTGATTTTGCTTTGATCAGTGCAAATACGCAATTATGGTTACTACTTATGGAAGTTTTGATGTTTTAACATTTTGGTGTTTAATTGTGTTTTTTTTTCAATTCCTATATAAACTTCAACTTTCATCAATAATTTACAAACAGTTTGCATCTGCTTTAGAATTTTGATGTAAGCATTGTTTGCAGTTACTCCATGTCATAGAAGTCCTTTACATAAAGTTTGTCGCTGCAGATCTGCATCAATTGCCGCATCCGCGTCAGTGCGAAGTATTGCAGCAGATGATGAGAATGTGGAATCTCCTTCAAGTGATGAAAATTCCAAACAGGACACTAACGTTATTGACGAAAGCTCAGTATGTCCTATCTTCCTTATTGTGTACATTGCTTGCCCAAGCACTTCCCTTCCTGGTCTAGAACGCTGTGTTAGGGAAGGGAAAAAAGAATACTGGAAACAAGTAAAGGCATTTAGCTTGCACACAAATTAATTGCAGTCTTATGTGAGCATTATTTGCATTTTGTACAATCAACGCCAGCATTCCTCACACTGCCTACGAATGGAAAGCAAAAGACTTGACGTGTTAGAAATGGCAATAAAAAACCTTTGCATGAGTTGATGACTACTAAATCCTACCTCTCCTTTCGTTGCCTGAGAACTGAAGTTAAAAATTGCAAACGTGAATAAAAGAACTTAAATTCGAGTTACAAGGAAGACAATAGATGTCTGTTCTATTTACTGATGATCTGTGGAGACTCCGACTCACTCTTAGTCCACATTTGCACACTTAACTGTGGTGCTTCTCAGCCGCCTATTATGTGATGATCACTTTTGCATTGAGAGTTAGGAATTAGGAGTTCCAGTTGCTTTTTACTTGATCAATGTAATACTGGCCAGTGCTGTAACAGAAAGCATCACCACTTTAGTTTGAATCTGTTTTCCCCTGTGAAATTTTCTCGGATGTGTGCATGCAAATTGCAAAAACTGGTTGGTGAAAAGTTTTTCTTAGATATATCATAATTTTCTGTCTCACTTCCTCCTGCTGTATGCTACATAATTGCGCCTTTATATGCCGTCTCCCATTGCTAGGATGATGATAAGACAGTTCAGAGCAAAGGACGCAAAAGGGCTGCTCCAAGGGGAAGGGGTAGAGGTTCAGCAACAGCGGCTAAAAGGGGAAGAAAACCAGATAGCTCCTCATCTTCACTTCAAAGGATGCTCATGGATGTTAATGAAGATGACGATGATGATGATGACATGACAAAGAAAGAGAATAGACCTCGACCTCGGGTAAGTGATGTATCAGAAAGTATATTTGGATTGAATCATATAGATGCTTTAAAGGCAATGCTTATAATATTTAGACAAATAAAATTTAAAACCTATTTCTTCTCCATGAAATATGTTAATCCCGTTTAAGTTGAATTTTGCTCTTTGCTTCTTCTTGAGTGTGCTTATAATTATGTCGCCTTCCTTATAGTTATGTCTTTTTAATTATCTTAGTGAGAAACTCGGTCAAGAATATGCTTCTGCAATCTAATATTGGGGCTTGAGTCTATCTCATCATTATGCATGATTACCTGAATACGTTCAGTCACTTCAAATGAAATTTCTAATCAGATTTTAGTGGCTCATTTTTGAAGAAATAAAATTTAAACTATGTTATTGGAGAATTAATGGGTGATCAAAGTAAATTAAGATTCCATAAACTCTTGCTGTTTTCTTCCTTCTGAGTTCTGAGGTAAAGGAGACTGAAACTTAACTAGGTATTGATACATATTCAAGAATTCTGATGTTGAGTAGAGGTGCAAAATAATTAGGGAACATAAGGAACACACTTAAATGTCTCTGCTTCACTGAGCATTCGAAAAGTTGTGCATTTTACCTCACCTTACAAAGGTTGGTTTTCTAAATTTGGACATGGCGTGCATAACCAATGTTCTTTGCAGGTAACTAGGAATTATGGTGCTTTAAGGAGGTGACTGTAGCTGGAACTTCTGATACCATTTGTTTCATTCAGAGATGTTGATTATGATGACCGAATTTGTGTAGTGAGTTGTATATACACAAGTTACAGAGTGTTTTTGGTTTAAATTCGGTTTTGTATTTGTCATTGTTGATATGCGAAGAGTAGGTCTCGTTTCTTTGAAGTTTACATATACCGATGGCTTCAAAATCTAATTCAATTTTGGACATGCATTTGCTTTAATGAACAACGACATGGTTATGTTTCTTCTGGTGCTGGTATATATAAGTAGAAAAACCTTCTTCACTTTCATGATTAATGTTGCTACGAGTTTTGTTGATGTGTTGAGCGCTTATGTTAGTATCAGGTACATACAATTAATGTCGAGACATAAAAAGCTGCATTTTGAACACATTAGAAGCCTCAACGCTGGTACTACAAAAACAACATACCTGTGTATTCCTCATGGAGGTAGAGAGTCTGTTTTCGAAAAATCCTCGGTTCAAGTAATGCATTTCAAAGCAGTTTGAAAAAAGAGAAATACAGAAATAGAGAAAACATAACAAACAATTGGAAAAAACATTACATAACATTTAGAAAACAAGGAATAGTAACAATAGCTAAATAATGTGATAACTAAAGCACATGAAACAATGGGTAGTAACAAGAAAAACATAGTATAAGAAACTATGAAAATAATGCTATTACTGGTATGAACGGAGAAGAGAAACAAGTACGCAACAACATTTTATTATCTACTAACATTCTATTCTAACCTACGACCTTTATATCCTTGGATAAAAAGTCATTGGTAAGTTGAAGATAGACACTAAATAGCAAGAAGTGCTGAACTCATCCCACATCGGCTATCCAGGGAATAAACAAAGGCATTTAATAACGTCAAAAGAATATGTAATTGTCCCAAGTCTGCTCAAGGTGTGGTTTTAAGCAAATATAATACTTTGAAGTAGGTCAAAGGAAAACACTCATATTGAGCTAACACGATATTTTTAGTACGTGAGCAAATTCCGTGTGGATGCGTACTTGTGTGATCAAGCTATCGACCTTGTCTTAATTTGGACATATTTTATGTGTTATCAATTTTTATCGATAGCTTTATTGACTTGATTGAGCAAATTGTGATAAAAACGTTCTTATTTGATCATGACTTATTTTAATTTTCATCTTTATATATTTTTTTCAAATTAGTATCATATATTGAATTGATACAATATACCATAACATATACAACTTCTTTAATTAAGTTGTCAAATCTTATTTTAATTGGGTCGTTGCATTTTCTTAGACATCATATATTAACATAACAAACTAATCATAAAATATACATATATATATATACATATGGTTGATCAAACCATCGACCTTATTTTGGTTTGGATCTTTACATTTTCAAAAATATTGTATATATGAACCAAATTAAAGCAACTTTTGGTCCCCTTTGTCACTCATTAGAAATTTAGAATTTATCCCATTGAAATAATATTTTTTTATTAATTTGTATGTATCTATCTATAAGAAAAGCAGGAAGATCCTTAGAAATGTTGATTGAACTATATTAAAAGCCCTATAATTTAAGAATTTAAAATCAATTTAATTTATCTCATTTTTAATAGTTTGAATTTAAGTTTTATATAAAAGAGGAGGATTTATTAATTCTGAAATTTAGAGATAGTTAAACGAGTTAAATATTCATAGAATCCTAGGTAAATAAGAAAAAGGTTGATAGAAGTATTTCTAAAACTCTATAGGGAAAAAAAGAGGAAGTAAACTAATACAGTAATAATAGAATTCTAATGCAAATTCCTCTAGGATTATGCAACCTTTTAAATAAATTTTAAGAATCTATTGTCTACCTTTTTCACTAAATTCTTTCTCAAATAGTTTAAAATTTTTGTGACATGTTTTGTTAAATGATTTGTCTTGATGTTGTATTTATAGAGAAGAAACTAAAATGCAATTTTTTTTAAAAAAATTGCATGATTTTTATTCTTAATGTTAATTTTATTTACACTTAAATTGCATGATTTCATTCCTACACAAAGTCTTGATCAATATTTTCATAGTTAAATATTTTTATTCCCATCCAATATTCAGTATCTGTATTGAAGCATGACTGTTTTGAATTTACATTGTGTAGATTTTATTGTACCCATAATTCAAAGCTGAGACCTCTAATTAAGAATTTCTTTCAATAATTTCCTTGGGATGAGAGGTTTAAACATTAATTACTCAAATATTTCAAAATTAATCCATGGATATGTATGTCTATTGTGTATATCGTTTTCATTTTAAAAATATTTGATTGACATAATATTTGCAATAGACAAATTGTTGATAGTTTTATATATGCTTGATTATGACAGTATGTTTTACAATTATGTTAGAGGAAACTTAGAAATAGTCAATTTTATAATTAAGAATATAATATTTGTGATGTTGAGTGAAATTTAACATGTGAATACTTCTTCAAGATATTTAATTTAAGACTTTAATTTACATAATATCAATCTACTCTTTTTATTTGTAATATTAACATTATAATTATAAATATGATAACTTATTAAAAATATATTGAGAGGTATGTCAATTTAACTCAATAAAACAAATTACGTATATATTGGTTGTGAAACTTGTTTATTTCATTTGTTTAGTTCGAGTTTGACTATATGAGCATAATTGACAAACTATACACAATAGTGCACAATTCTATTTCAGCATCATGTCACAGAAACTATCAATTGAACTAACGACCTAAACTTAGAAGTTTTAGATCATTAATCCAAACACCTAGAAAAAGTTTAGGCTTTTTATTTACATTGGCCCAAAAGTGGCCAAATATTCAACTCAACTTGTTTCACTTCCATCTTCTAAATCATCTTTTTTCCCTTAGCCTTTTTGGTTTCCACCACCTTCGATGCTTCTTCCCTAGCAGCCTTGGCAGCTAGCTGCCTTGCCCTTTGCTTTCTGTTTCAAAAAAAAAAATTCATTTATTATCTAGTAAAACCTTGAATTTATCAAGCAAAATACTGTAATAAATTAATTCTAAATTCAATTTAGATGTTTATCAAGCAAAATACTGCAACTAAGAAACTCAATCCATTAAACACTAATAACAAAAAAGATTACCTCTTAAAAAATCAATGAATACCCAGATAAGAAACACTCAAATCCTCATAAAAACAACATCAAAAACATTCTTTTTACGGATCTTTTTAGATTCAATAGCTAAAAATGGTAAGTTCTACAAAACAAGATAACCAACTTCATTATTTAAACAAACAAGCACAACTAATCAAGAAAATGCAATGGGGTCTCAAAACAAAAAAAAGAAGGAAAAAACGCACAAAATCTGCTGCGACATCATTTTTGGCGAATCAATGAGCTCTAAGCTCATACAACCCACAACTTAGAAAGCTCTGAGAAAACCACCAAAAGACCACACCCCATCACTGTACAATTTTTTTTTTAAGCTTTAAAATGAGAAACAATATATATATATATAAATAAAAAATACTTATAACTTATTTTGACTGGTCTTCTAAAAAAAAATGTATTCAAAATATAATAAGTAGTACTAAAGTGAGAAAGAAGGAAAAAAACATAAAATAATAAGTACACCTCAACTTTAGAAATTCAAATCCTTACCAACTGAGCTACACACAATTTTTGTTTAAAGAGTCTCACCTTATGCTATATGTTTCTTTGATCTGTTTTCACTTTCTCCTAAAAGAAAATAACCATTATGGTGGTGGATTTTTTTGGGCAAATACGTTTATTCCCTTTTGATTGCAACCTTTTTTAGGTCTCATCTAAATCACAAGTAAATAGACAATGTATTTAATTTTCAATATATAAATTCTTACCTGTAAAACACTTCTTGAATTGACTTTTTTTTTTGGGCAAATGCGTTTATTCCCTTTTGATTGCAACCTCTTCTTACTCATCTTTCTATAATGCATGAATTTATATTCTAACACTTGATAAAGAACACTAAATGAAGAGGTCTGAAATTGAGTAACTTATATTCTAAGAGAACAGTTATATACTAGTAAATAAATAAAAAGAAGCAAAGATATGACGTCAAACATTGTGAACCCAGCTAAGCACTTCAAATTTTCAAGATCCGTGTCTCCATGTCAATTATGGATCTATAATTTTGATTTTTTGATTCAACATATATGAGAAGAGAAAATTAGATCAAAACTTTGGATTTGTGACACAAGAAAGGAAGGATACCATAGATGATTTTTGGAAAACAATTTACAAAGTAATTTGTTATGGTAGAACTTAGCTAAACACTTTGTGTGTAAATTATTTATTTTGTTGTCCTTACTTTTATTTAAGAAATTAATGCGGCCCTTCCTCCAACAAAAAAGTTAAATACTAATGGTTCGTTTGATTGAAGAACAAGTAATATTTGGATTAATTATTTCATGATTCTTATTCCATTTTTAAAGTGGGATAAAAATAATAGTACACTTCTCCGATAATTAATTTGGGGATAATGTATAACTATTGAAGAACAAGTTATATACACATAACTATTAGGGATTTAGATGGTTGAACTGAGATTTACATGGTATAAGGATTGATTTTGGGTTATAATTTCGGTGTGGGTCAAGTTTTTTGGGTGGTTTTTAATTAGCTAGATGGGTCTTTTAGTTATGGGTAAAAATTAAATAAATATCAGGTAAACTTTTAAGATTGAGATACGTGTTCCTTGTTAGAGTGAAGGACACAAATGATCTCCTTTTTGGACGGAAGGGACTCTAGTGTTCAAATATTATAATGGAGGGTATTCATATACTATTTTCGATTGTTTAGGAGTATATTTGTCCTTTTTCCATGAGTAATAACATATTGAATCAGTGTTGAAATTTGATTTAACCTTCAAAAATAACACAACGGTAACATATTTTAGTATTTCATTTACAACGTTTCTCTTGCACATATTCTCTTATTTTATAATTTATTTTAATTATAAGAAACCACAGCTTTACCTATGTGTTTCATGATCCTGTTATCTTATTTCCTCTTAAGGGTGTTACACATGGAATGGAAGAATACAACATCATTCAACTATATTAATGTAACACCTCGGGTTTTAAAAGAAAGAAAATGTAGCCTTTCAAAAAATTTCTGGTACAGTGCCGACGAGACCACCGATGGTTCGTGGTCTAACCTACGGACCGTAAGTGGAACCGTAGGTGGCACTGTCCAAAATTTTCCAATGTTAAGTTTCAGTATTTGATGTACGGAGCAGCAGGACAGGCCGTCGTCCATTGCACGAACCGTAGGTAGGCCTCATAGGTGAGACCTAGACTTAGTGAAATTTTCAGGGCCTAGAGTCAGACCCACGATGGCCATGTACGGACCGTAGGTCAAACCACGGACCGTACATGGTGACCCGTCGTTGGGGACCCAAAGTTTGAAACTCTCTGAATCTATCTACGGATAGACAGGACGGTCCGTAGGTTGACTTACGGACCATAGGTCAAAGCGTAGATGGGCCCCGACAATTATTTTTATAAGGGCTTTTTGGTCTTTTCCCTAAATGTTTAACTCCTAATTTAAGTCGGTTTGGCCCTTAACCTAGCCCATATATAAACCTTTTTAAGCCTAATTCTAACCATTATTAATAATTCCCAAAACTCTCCTCTCCCAAAATAATTCTCACTAGAAGTTAGAAGAAGAAGAAGAAGAAGTCAAGCTAGGGTTCAAGAGAATCAATCTTTCTTCATCAATTGCTTAAGGAATTGAAGCCATAAGGGGTTTTCTTTCATGTCATGGATTCTTTGCAATGTTGTTTTAATTGATTGTTTTATGAACTTTGAAGTATAAATTGAGTTGAATTTCATGAATTTATATGAATCCCCATGAACCCATGCCTCATTCCCCCAATTTCGAAATTATGTATTGGTTGGTGAGTTGGAATTGTGAATAGATGAATTACAAGAAGTCTATGTGAACCTATGTATGAATTGTGATTCCTAAGCTATGATTTACATGATGAGATTATGAATGACCTAAGGATGGTTTTATGAAAGTAAGTATGTTCAATCAAAATCTATGATTTTCCCCTATCATGTGGGTTCCTTCAAATATGATCAAATTGCCTTAATTATGGTTTTCTAAGCATGAGTTTGCATTGAATTGCATGATTTAAGATGAATTCTTATGAACCTATGTGAACTCTATGATTTGTAAGTTATGAGTATGATGAACTATGTAAAGATGAAGTTTATGAAATCATTCATGTCTCTTATGAAGTTAATGATGCATTGAGGGTGCTTTAAGATTGAAGCATCAAAGTTTATGATATGTTGATGTTGTTGTTGAGTTGTGAAGGAATTCTCATATATTACTCAACCCATGAATGTGAAAGGTTTTCTCACATAATGATTCATAACTTGTTGAAAGGCTTGCTGAACCAAACTTGAATCGGTGACCAAGGAGCTACTCTAATGAATGGACAAGAGGTGACCACCCATATTCCCTAATGTAGACAAGAGGCAATTACCATGTCTACTAATAATGAACTTATGACTAATGATAGACAAGAGGCCATTACCCATGTCTACTTATGATAATTGAACTATGCCTAATCCGAGGGAATTATGCTTAGCACCGAGTGGACAAGTGGCGATTACCCATGTCCCATAAACTATGTGCCACCATAGGATGATTGTCTAGATAGACATTAGCTAGTGGATCCACGTAAGCTAGAAGTTTATGGTCTTACCTTGGCAAGTAGGACACCTCTTTTCGGTGTGGGGTAGACACCGGATTCCATGTTGATAGCTCACATGGTCTTACATGTCGGTTAAGGCTAACTCCCCACAATAATGAACTAAAGTGACTTTAAAGGCTTTTCTCAAAGAAATTGAAGTATGTTTAGCTTGCTTTGACCTTAATAGATGACTTATGCTTTTCTACTCTTTCTATCATGTTTGCACTTGGTCATCGCATGTTTATGACTATGTTCCCCTCTTTAGCATGTTTAAGTGATTTTGTGCATTGTTATCATACTTGGTACTTGATTGTACTAACGCATACTCTTATCTACATTGACTTGTTAATGTAGGACTTGGCGATTCTTCTCATTCCGCTCGTGGCTAGTGAGTTGTAGAGACTTGAAGACTTGGTGAGTCCTCATATGTTCGAGGACATTGCCTTGTTATTCTTTTCATGTCATTTACTTTTGGATTTGTATTGGGTTACATCCCAACGTTCTTTCTATTCCTATGTTAGATGGCTTTGAGACTTGATGTAGACTTCCGCTATTACTTTCTTAAAACCTTGAT
Organism: Solanum appendiculatum; assembly: GCA_018342035.1. Lineage (NCBI taxonomy): Eukaryota > Viridiplantae > Streptophyta > Magnoliopsida > Solanales > Solanaceae > Solanum > Solanum appendiculatum. The sequence continues at coordinate 899,820 of JAGDQO010000642.1, forward strand.
ATGAAACTATCTTTTGAACTCTTAAATCTTTATGATCTTGTATGTATGTTTGCTAAGTGACTTGTATGAGGCCTTTCGGGGTCTTGTACGCCATGTCATGTCTAGGGGGTACCTTGGGTTGTGACAATTAAAGGCAAAGATCACATTAATTATAAATTTATTTTTGGTAAAAGAAGACAAATTAAAGAAAAGAATTTATGAGGCATGCACCTCCTTATTCTTAGATAAAAATTCATACAAATTTAAAACTTTACCCTATGTATAATTAAAATGATAAATTAATTAATATTTATAATCAACCTCTTGGGATATTACACTTTGTTTAAAGAATAATGATGATACAATTGAAAATAATTTTTTGAAATGCATCCAATGAAATTGATGTTATTTGTATTTCAAATTGTTAGCATATTATAACAAAAACTATTTAGAGTATATAAATTTATTTAAAAGAGTATGGTTTTGTTTACTCAATTCATTAACTATTGAAACTATCTAGCACGAGCCCAACATTTACATTTTGAAGTGGATAGTTTTTTGCGTAAATGGAGCCAGATTGCTACTTCTAAACTGTTATTTAATTTAAGTTTTATCTGGCATTGATAAATTATTCAGTGTTTAGTCATAATTCAACTTCCGAATTACTATTTGTTCAGTCTGATTTCCAAGCTTTAAGTCATGTTGTTTTGAAGTTAAAATTTTTTTATAGTTAAATAATATCTTGTGTATTGCAAATATTTATCAATTTTTGATATCTGTTTAGTAATTTTTTATTTTTTTTTGGTAACTTATGAATCTTTTGAATCATTACCTTAAAAGACTTTTTCTGAGCAAATTGGAAATCTTATAATAAAACATTAATCCTTAGACCATAATTTAATACTTTATTTATAAGATTGAACGATATTACAGAATGGAGGGACACATTTATCCAAAGTAAAAATAACAAATCTTTTAATTCCATTGGAAAAGCACTAAGCAAAACAAATATTGAATTAATGAAAAGTAATGCAATCAAAATCTGTACACTTATCAAATAACACAAAAAGCTAATTAAACATCTACTAAGGAAGTGTTAACCAGTGCATGTAGGCATTTCCCTTGGCAACATGTGGGCAAGGAAGGGATAATGATATCGTATGTGTTATCAAGTTGTAGATGTAGAGATAACGATCGTTGGTGAAGTAGATGGATTCTCTATTAAGATTGGTGCCTCTTGTGGAACAACTCGTACCTGCCCTCCTTGTAGAAGAAGTTAAAAAAATTGCTGTTTCCCCGATGCTTTTAGTCTCTATCCACTTCTTTTTTACAAAATCAAACCGGAATATTAGAAAATGGTATGGCATTCCATGGTTTTTTCCACTATAAAGCATGTGAATATATAACATATCATGAGAAGATTGAATGATGTAATCCTCAAAGCGTACCATGTCTAAGTATTTTGTGGTCACTCCTGCAATTGCAGATTCAATAGTCATTGGTGTAACTGTTATTCTTCCTGAATCATTATCTGGATCCAAACAGACTAGAATCTTTGTCTGAAATGTTATTACATAAAACTTTCTCTTGAAAACTGTCCAGATCCCACAATCCCCATTCATAATAATTGAATGCACATCTTGTTTATGAAATTTTTCATTATAACCTGGCTTGCAGAAGTAAAAAGTATACAGATCCTCATCGTTCTCATCGCCTGTTTCATCACCAGAGTTCTCATCCTCATCCCCATCCCCATCAGTGTCATCATTATCCTCGTTGTTCTCATCGTCTGTTTCATCCCCAGAGTTCTCATCCCATCCCCATCAGTGGGAGTAGACTCAGTCTCTTTAATTAGGAAGAGAATGTTACATTCGGGTGGGAGTAGACTCAGTCTCTTTAATTAGGAAGAGAATGTTACATTCGGGATCATGAGGTGGTGCAGACAAGAGGCAATTTACTATATCGCACTCAGCAGGGAGTGGCGGGAGCTGAATTTTGTGGTTTGAAATAAGATTCCAAAGGTAACAATCATTAGAATAAATACTTTCTAACACGAGCCACTCATCAGCATAAGCAAGTATTATTTTGTCTTTAAGTTCAGGTATATGTCTCATATAATATCGATTTTCTGATACACTACAAAAGGTTTGCTTTTGCCGGTCCTCATCGCCATGACAAATAACAACAAATAACAAACCAAGGGTGTTGTTGTGCAGAAAAAGAACATCCATCGAATTCCACACACTTCTCGTTCTTCATACCGGCGAAAAAAAAAATTAATTAGACTATGTTTTGTTTTCTAGCCTTGGAAAACAATAATGTAACGTGTGGGTAAAAAATCTCACTTTATATTAAATAATAATGATTGATTAGTTCAAATACAACAAGGAAAAGGAAAAGGGGTTAGAATAGGTTTTGGACAACGAATTTGTTTTCCTTTTCTTTCTCGTAAATATAATTGGTATTTCCATAAATAAAAACATTACCAATTATAGTTCTATTTAAATTATTCCTTTATTTCAATTTTACTTGTCCATTATTCCAAAAATAAATTTTCGATGAATTCAAATACGTTAAGGAAAAGGAGTTGACAAGTAATTGACTTACATAAATAGGGTATTAACAAGTCCATAAATTTTCACAAACAAAATTCTTTCTAATAATGGAGGATGCATTGTGGTCTGATGGTATCCCATCAGATATAATCGGATTAATATCATCACGTCTCGTTGCTGCAGAATACTATCATCACGTCTCGTTGCTGCAGAATACTTTGTTTTTCGTGTAGTTTGTAAAAGATGGCGTTACGCCGCCATGACACTTCCATCTCGTCCTGCTCAACCAGAAAAATCGCCTTGTTTGATCACCTTACGTGGAGATACCGGAATCGTTGAATTCTTTCATCCTGTGTACAATGTCGTAACAACTACGTCTATCCCAATCCCAAAATTAAGGGATTCCCGAATTCGAAGTTCAAAAGCTAATTGGTTACTCTTAAGTCATGGCAACCGCGGCATGTTTTTTTTCAATCCTATTAGCAATGACATAATTGAACTTCCTGATCTACTAGAGGAGCATTGGAATTTTTGCTCTACTTGGACATTTTCGTGTCCTCCAGACTCATCATCATCTACTTGCTTTGTTGTTGGCTTTGAGTACTCTGGTACTCCCCCAGACGTGTACATCATACTCTTAAGTCATGGCAACCGCGGCATGTTTTTTTCAATCCTATTAGCAATGACATAATTGAACTTCCTGATCTACTAGAGGAGCATTGGAATTTTTGCTCTACTTGGACATTTTCGTGTCCTCCAGACTCATCATCATCTACTTGCTTTGTTGTTGGCTTTGAGTACTCTGGTACTCCCCCAGACGTGTACATCATCAAAGTTGGAGACACCAATTGGACGTATCATGATTTACACGATCCAGATACATATAAGTGTTTTTATTTAACGGGAGGTAATAATCCGATATTTTTCAAAAACAATATTATATACGTATTGAGAGATAAAGAAAATTTGGGAATACTGGCCATCAATGAAAACTCAATTCCTAGTTGGGAATTTCGTGGGAGCTACTTTCCACGTCGAAAACAAAAGGCAATCCAACATGTTTACACGGTAGAAGATGTCGACAATGAAGGAATGCTAGCTGTATTTCTATCTTACCATGAAGGGGAAGTAGAAGTTTGGAGGTACAAAATGAATGGACAAGTGTTGGAGCGGGAAAAAATAACAAGTTTAGACAATAACAAAACATTGTTTGTGAGCTTGGGAGGATCGTGCTTGAAAACATGTGTTGCACAGGGGCTAGGAAACAAGATATATTTCCCAATGTTTCACGATAACAACAAGGGTGTTTTCTATTGTTTGGGCAACCGCAAATATTTCTCTTTCGATTACTTTGGCATCAAAGCTTATTCAAGTTTAAATATTTTCAACTTGGTTCGACCTAGATCCTGCATTTGGATCGAACCAGAGAATGATTAATCATTTTCCTTTCGAAATTCATTATTTTGCCTTTTTATGTATTTTTTTTATCTTATGCAATTTGTGAGTATGTTTTTTTGAATTTTCTAACCTAAGTGTCTAAGATTTTGTAAAATTACACTGTTGAAATAGTTTATTTTGAGATTAGTCTAATGGCAAACATGATTACTAGACCAATATATATCATCACGGATTTCCAACTTCGAATACAAAGTGGCTCGAGCCTTAGTATCCTCATTTTTTTTAGATTTTCATACCTGAATTATTAGGGGTACAAGTTTCTTACCTCAACTATCACATACCAATTATATATTTATCAAAACATGTCTTAACTACTAATCTAATAGTGATATTTCAAGTAGGAGAAGTGTTGGAGCGGGAAAAAATAACAAGTTTAGATAATAATAAAACATTGTTTGTGAACTTGGGAGGATCGTGTTTGAAAACATGTGTTGCACAAGGACTAGGAAACAAGGTATATTTCCCAATGTTTCACAACAACAAGGTGTTTTCTATCACAAATATTTTCAACTTGGTCCGACCAAGATCTTGCATTTGGATTGAATCAGAGAATGATTAATTGTCTCCTTTCTTATTTTAATCTTATGCAATTGTTTGTGACTATACTTTTTTGAATTTGCTAACCTAAATTAGAGTGTTGAAATAGTTTGTTTTTGGCATAGCAAGAGGAGAGGGAGTTCAAAGAGGGTTTTAAACTTGAGTAAGCAATAGTAAAAGCCTACAAAGTACAAACTATGGCATTCATGCTTTGTTTTGTATTATTCAGTTGCTTTGTTGTTTCTGCAGTTTAAGAGTTCATCTTCAATAAAATGGACGATCCTTCAAGGTAAAAAAAAAAAACAAAACAAAAATTATATAATGCATGTTAAGTAGTTGATACTCAGTCCCAAATTTACGTGGAACCTTTCGGATTTCGAGATGCAAATAAGTTTAAGTAGTTTGTACTCCCTTCGTCCCAATTTATATGGCACATTTCGAATTTTGATATTCAAACAAGTTTCGGTACGTAGTTAATACTCCCCTTGTCCCAATTTATGTGTCACCTTTTGGATTTCCAAATTCAAACAAGTTTAAGTAGTTAATACTCCCTCGTCTCAATTTATGTAGTATCTTTCGGATTTCGAGATTCAAACAAGTTTAAGTAGTTAATACTCTCTCCATATTAATTTATGTGGGATCTTTCGAATTTCGACTTTTTTGAGTTTCATACCTGAATTATCAGGGGTACGAGTTTCTTATCTCAACTATCGATCACCAATTATATATTTATCAAAACACGTCATAACTACTAATCTACCATCATTTGTAACGATGGTAATACAATTCAAGTAGGAAACTCGCACACCTATAGGCTACACCTGATAGTTAAGGTATGTTTTGACAAATAAGTTGGTGAAAGTTCATGTAGGAAGCTCAGTACAAACCTAATAGTTTTAATATTGATGAAACTCAAAAAATTACTTTAAACGGAGAAGGGCCTAAAATGCCCCTCAACTATTTGAATTGGTACAAATTACCCTCTTTCCACCTTTTCGGTCTTCAAATACCCCTTGTGTTAACCTTTTGGCAAAAAAACACCCTCATATTTGCCCCAGTTTTTACTGTTTTTAACCAATTACTCTAATACATAGTATTCTATCATCTACGGATTGAAAAATTGCTTTCTGTTAGGTACAAATCATAATAGACATTAACTAACTTATTAAGTATTAGTCTTTAATACTCAAAACTTCATCAAATTGTTATCATATATGCTAATTCTTGTTAGACCTACAAAACACTAAAAAACTCGAACTACAAGAAGTAGAATAACACACAACATAGAGTATTATTTTGCGTAACAAATGATTTTAAATTGTTAATTAATGTGATTTATAATAATTTTAAAATAAACAAGAATTATTTTTTTTTAAAGAAAAAGTAAAGTATAGGGGTTTGAGAACTCATGACCTCTTTCATGGAAGTTTCAGATTTAACCACAAGGCTAGAAACAACTAAATCAACTTTTTACACAAATAGACAAATAAAGATCATGAAACAGGCAGTTGAAGCTACTAAATTATGCTTTTTATATAGAGAATATGATATAAACCTAAAATTAAATCAAATTTACAATCAACTTATTTCCTGATCATAGGTGTGTAGTGGATTTGTGTAGTCAAATCCACTCAACTTAGGTTGACCAAATTCAACAGGACAATTTCATATATATACAAAAAAGTAATTAGATTACAATAAATATAGTCATAATTTTTTAACATAAAAATAGCACAAAAGTTAAAAGAAAAAAAAAAGAGGTATCTCCACGTGAGAACCGTGGCTAAATGCGAGAAAAATTGTGGGAAGGGCTGCATTTTTGGTATCTCAAGGTATTTCTTACATTAAAAAAAATAAAAAGAACGTGATGGAGCAAATTTCTAACTCTTCCATACATGTGACGAAAAAAATTCAACAAAAATAATTATCGTATATGTAATGTATTGATATTGTATAAATAGTAACAATGTATCGGTATTGTATAAATAGTGTACAATCATATATACATATGATGTATATCTATGTATAAAAAATATATACATATATCCATATGCATTGTTTATAAAATACATTATATAAAGGAAAATTTATATTTATATATATATATATATATATATATATATATATATATATATATATATAAAGTTATTAGGTTATAATAAATAGTCATATTTTATTTACATTAAAAATAGTCAAAAGTCATAGGAAGTATATACTGACTATACAATATATCTTGCAAAAAGTCATAGAAAATATACATTGATTATACAATATAGCTTGCCAAAAGTCATAGAAAGTATACACTAATTATATAATATAGCATACTTGTACATGAACTAGACACTGATTATATATTATGATGCACTCAAATAACGCTGAATAGGGCATAACTATACATGACTGTACATGAAGTATACACTGACTATTTAATCTCGATTAACTCAAAATCACATCTAAATAGTCCTACATTTTAGATATATCACATCTAAATAGTCCACGTTTTAGATATGAAATCCTCTCAATGTTTCGAGTATTTGATTTATTATTCACTCGAAACGATTCACATTTGAAAAACATCAAATTTTTAAATCAAGCAAACTTAAGCTCTCTGAATAAAAGTTTTGAATCCTTTTACATACGGCGGTAACACTACTTTCAATAACTTTGAAGTTCTTGATAATCAATAAAGCACCTTCAATCAACTTATATTTGAACCTGTTAACTTAATTTATCTTGACTATATCATTCATCGAAAATCCCTAATATGATAAAGCCGTAAGTAAGTGATTTGAGAATTAAAAAGTTTTTAAAAAAATAAGAATCATGGAATAAGATATCTCTTCGTCAACAAAAATCATATTCAAATTAATCAGTTCGTCGTGATTTTGAACGTAATCGCATTCCACATTTTGCAAATCTAACCCTTATCATCAAATCATCTCTATTCATAATCAACTCGTAAAAAAAAGAATATGTTATACTAACCATTCAATTAAAAGCAAGATATATAGATTAAGCAAGCTACAATATGAAAAAGATACACTTCTAATCTATATATAGCACAAAAAATAGACTATGAAAAGACACAAAATTAATTAAAATGTAATTACTTAAATATTAATACACATTAAAAACCATTATAATTACAAAATTAATTAGAAATGTAATTACTCATATATTAATACACATTAAAAACCATTATAATTACAAATGATAATTGGTTGTCTGAAAGATTTGAATTATGTATGTAGTCTTTATAAGAATTTTATAATACACATTAAAAACCATTATAGTTACAAATGATAATTGACTGTCTTAAAGATTTGAATTATGTATGTAGTCTTTATAAGAATTTTATTGAAGAAAAATTTGGGGAAAAAAAGAAGAGAAAAAGGATAAATAACAATGATGGTCATAGATAATTAGTATCACATCACCTTGTTTACATTTCGCATTATTATTATATATATATATATAGATTATTGTCGCGTCTAACTCCTTTAATTAGTACTAATTCTTTCGTTTATATTTACTTGTCCAACATTGATTTGTCATAATCTTTAAGGAGTAATAATTAGAATGACAATTTTATTATATCATCAATTTGAATATAATAAATTTACTGATTTGGAAAATGTATTGAGGAATGACTATAGTCAATACTCAATATCAAGAGTAAATTAGAAACTAATGATTAATTTCCTCTTAATTTTCTAAATTGGTATATTGAACAAGTAAAAGTGGACGAATGTAGAATAAATTAAGGGGAGATCATACTCTATTTTCAGAAGTCCCAATTCTCAAGGGACAAGAATATTTTATTGAAGCAGTTTTATTTTCCTCCAAATTTTAATTAACAGAATTAAAGGTAGTCATTTACGAATATTAAAATATTCGTAAATCAAAGATATTTTTTGTAAGTCAATCCAAACAAGCTCTTAGTTGCGTGCTTGCTCACTTGTCCTTTTCATCGTTTAGATTATTATTGGATTGATTAGCTTTAGGCCTCAATCAAATTGTGGGAGTTTTTGGAACCTCCGTAACATCAAAATGCCTAACACTCGTAGTATGTAAAATTAATCCCCCGTTATTTAGGCTTTTTTTTTTTTTTTTAATAATAGTTCATAAATAAAATATTAAAATATGATACTTCTTTAGACTTCACTTTTTTGAAAGAGACATTTAGAAGCTACGTTCAATTAAAAAAGAAAATTACTTTTTTATGTGTTTTTTTTTAAATTTTAAATTATTAATTATTAAAAATTTTATAATAAAATTTGAGTAATTTTAAATTTATAATCAATTAGAAAAAGACTTAAGATAGTAAATGTTTTTGGAGCCGTGTTTGACCATAAAGAAAAAAGTACTCACAATATAACATTGAGTACAATCAATTGAAGCATTCAATTATAAATGAAAAGCATTAAATGACGAAATTAACCCTACCTATTCCCCCATATCTGTCTCTTGGATTCTCTGACTTTTTTGTTTTTTCGTAAAATAAGCGTGTTATTATATATAGTCAAATAAAAAATTAACTTCCTTTTTTAAAGCGTTTTTCTAATTTGCATGTTAATTTGACAAGTCATGGGACTTGATGTGATAATTGATTTGGAAATATGAATCAATTAAAAATCATTCAAAAGCAGTATCACTATCTTTAAACACAACTCAATAATTACATATTGAAATGCATAAAAACACAGATTGAAATGGAAATATGAATCAATTGAAAATCATTCAAAATCAATAACACTACCTTTGAAATTGAGTATCGATTGCTGGTCTGAGTATCGATTGAAATTCAAGTATCGATCGCTCGTCTGAGAATGGATCGCTGGTCTAGGGTTTTCTGAAATTGTGAAGTTGCTTTTGGGCTTAACAAGATATTTGTAGGATAAAACCTTTTCCCTTAAAATTGAAAAATGTTTCTTGCCTTAATAGGAAGTTCTTTTACTAACTTAGACTTACTGAAATTCTGAAATTCAAGACACAGTATTACCTGGATTTATTACCTGCTTATTCCTTAGATATATTTCACTTATTCTTGCTTGTGATCTTTTCTTAAAATTCCCGAGACTTATTACTGTTTGTGATCTTAAAGACTTTTTTGAATATATGCGTATGGGGACTTAGAATATATGGGTATGAAGACTTAGAATAAATGTCATATGCTAATATATGCAGGGACTTAGAATATATGCGAACTTATATTATTTGAATTAGCTTATCAAATGTGTTCATTTGATTAATTTAAAGGGGTGCCAGTAGATCCATAGAGTGAAATTTTTATCCATACCAAAGTAGATTAAAAACTGAATGAATGAGGCTCATTATCTTCTGAGGTATTCATTCAAATGATTCAAATATGAGGCCGCTATAGCAACCCAAACTGACTACTTTTTTTCTCTACTATAGCAGCTAGCACATAATTAATAAATGATCCAGATTTGACATTGGATAACTGTAAAATTGAAATTTAAATAAACAATTTCAAATTTAGTATCATTGAAATACATGAAAAATAATTTATTCAAGTATATGATTACAATTCTGAAAGGAAAAAAAATGTTTCCGAGATAAAGCCCAAAAGAGGTTGTAACCAAAGGGGAAAATTTAAAAATGAATTTGAAAGATTGAGGAGGAATTAATATCTCAGATTGAAATGGAGTTGGGAAGGAAGACTGTTTTTATTTAGTTTTATTGTATTATCGAAGGCAAAAATTATACTATAACTTTTCAATATACAATACATTTATGTTTACAAGGAAAAAAATTAATCTCAAAGTAAATAAATATTTTCATTTTAAGGGTAAAATATGCTTAATACTAATACATCATTTGCTTTTTAGGCTAAAAAAAATTAAATTTCATAGTGGCCGATAATCCACATTGGAACCTCACTAATTTGAATTCTCCCCACATAGATTTCCCTTTTTGGGGAAAAGTATCTAGGAACTCGAGTCTCGCGACCTCTAGTTAAGAGAAAAAATTCTAATTCACAACACCCCAAATTGAAATGCATATATAAACACAAATCAATAATTACACAGATAAACACAAATTGAAATGCGTATAAAAAAACAGATCAATAATTACACAGAACAACACAGATTGAAATGCAAATATTAATTAAATTTAGGAACTCGAACCTCGCGACCTCTGGTTAAGAGAAAAGTAGTCTCATTCAATACACCACATTCTTATATAAGATAATAGGGTATAAATCTAAAATTAATTTAACTATATAATCAAATTCAACTGGAAAATTTTTCAATAAATATGATCATATTTTTTTTCAACCCGATCTTGACACCAAAAGAACACTACTGTCAAAAACCTCCACCAACCCATCACTTTCTCCTAAAAGAAAAAAAAACCTTGTGCAAAAAATGTGTTTTCTTGAATATTGCGTAGGAGCGGAATTGTTTTCTTAACAATTGCATAGGAGCGGGGTCCTACTCTACGCAAAAAATTGGAGTTGTTTATGTTCTTCATGTGTTCTTTGTGTTCTTAGGGAAGAACAAGCAAAAAGAGTATATTTGATCCAAAAACTTCAATTGAAAAGTGTTAAACCTTGTTTGGGGTGTAAAAAGTGGTTTTGCAAAACAGGATTTTAAAAAAATGGCATGGATGAGCCTTTTCTTTAACATCAATGGCATAAATGAGCCAAACTTTTAACGGATGGCATAAATGAGCCTTTTCTGAAAGTTCGATGGCATATTTGAGCCTTTTCCCATTTTATAATAAATATGATCATACTTTTTTTACACAAAAAATAGCCGAAAAAAATAAAAAAAAGTGTGAGATTTAGCCACGCCAGAGCCGTTATTAAATGAGAGAGAAGTAATTGGTAAAGTTTGCATTTTTTGTATCTCAAGGGATTTCTCACATTAAAAAATGAAAAGAACATGATGGGGTGAATTTCTATATCTTACATATATGTGATGAAAAAAAATTCAACAAAAATAATTATTGTACATGTAATGTATCAATATTGTATAAAGTAATGCAATGTATATGTATTGTATACATAGTGTATAATCCTGTATATGTGATATATGTATCAAAAATATATACATATCCATATTTTATTAGTGTATATATATACAATTAAACTATTAGTTTACAATAAATATAGTTATCTTTTATTTATATTAAAAATGGACAAAAATCATAGAAAGTATACATTGATTATACAATCTATCTTGTCAAAAGTCATAGAAAAGATACACTGATTATACAGTGTAGTTATCCAAAAGTTATAGAAAGTATATACTGATTATACAATATAGCATACTTATACATGAACTATACAATGACAATACAAACGACACGAAAAATAAAGTAAAATACCAGACTTTTGGCCTGCCATTAATTGCTCACACTTTCTCACTTTATTCAAATCTTCTCCTGTTTCGCTTTTTCCTGGCCTCAAATTTGAATCATTTATTGATTAAATTTTCTTTCTTGGTGAATTCTTTGTTGCACAGTTTGCACAGCCAAATAGGTGGTTTTGGTTCGTCTATTGGAGTTTGTTTTTTTATGTTCCTGTTTGATTTCCCTTTTTTGTTACAACTTTTTTGGGGCTTTATGGAAACATATATATATATTTTCAAAATTGTAATCATACATTTAAATAAATTATTATTTTTGTATTGTAATGATATATACTAAGTTTGAAATTGTTTATTTAAATTTCAACTTTACAATTAATCAATGTTAAATATGAATCATTTCTTGATTACATGACGCTATAGTATATAAAAAAAGCAGTCAGTTCAGACCACTACAACGACCTTAAATTTGAATCATTTATTGATTGAATCTTCTTCTTATGTGAGTTCTTTGTTGCACTTACATCAATTGGAGTTTATTTTTGATGTTCCTGTTTAATTTCCCCTTTTTGTTACAACCTCTTTTGGGCTTCATTCTGAAAAATATTTATTTTTTTCAGAATTGTATTCATATACTTGGATAAATTATTTTTTTTGTATTTCAATTATATACTAAGTTTGAAATTGTTATTTAAATTTCAACTTTACAGTTATCCAATGTCAAATCTAAATCATTTATTGAATATGTGTCGCTATAGCAGAGAAAAAAAGTAGTCAGTTTGGACCGCTATAGTGGCCTTAAATTTGAATCATTTATTAATTTAATTTTCTTCGTTTGGTGAATTGTTTGAGTCAAATGAACACATTTGATAAGCTAGTTCAAATAATTTAAGTCAGCATATATTCTAAGTCACATACCGCATATATTTGCATACAAAATATATTCTAAGTCCCCATACCCATGTATTCAAAAATTTGCACTTTTTGCAAAGCCATTCAGGTGATCCGTTTTTTTCTAGGAGTTCTATTTTTTTCCTTTTTGATTGCAGCCCCTCTTAGGTTTCATCTAAATCAAAATTTGTAGAGTATGTATTAGTAAAAGATTTAAAATTATAGTAAATATAAGTGAAATTTGACAGTAATGGGAAAATTGTTTTTTCATGCATGTAGTTCAACATGTGGCATTAGATTTCAGATAAGAAAATTGGTCAATTTTATATTTGTTCTGTGTAAAATATTCTATAAGAAGTAATGTCAGGCTTTTGCCAAGTGAAAATGGAGATAAGTTTTGGACAGTCTTTTGTCTAAATCATGTATAACTCTGGTATAATTTCTGGTAGACTTTAACTTTTTGGGTAAGCAATGCAACATAATTGTATATTCTATTGGGTTTTCATGTTCTTTCAAAAGTTGCAAAAAGTAGTTATAGTAGTAAATAAAATTTGAAATGACTAAAGTGTGTATTCTATTGGGTTGACATAGAGCTTATTTAGAGCATTTGAAATGAAAAATTAGCATATTTAGAGCATATTTAGTATAGGAGTTACCAAATTGTAAGATGGGCTTATTTAAATGTTTTTAGTATATGCCTTCTGATAGACATGATACTTCACTGCTATTTTAAGCCTCATGACTTAAATTATGGTGAAACAAGATGATAAACAATATAATGCAAGCAGGGGCACACAAGAATTTGAATAGGGCTAAAAAGACCCAGATATTGATCAACATGTACACAATACTGCAAATGAAATAGGAATCAATCAATTGATCTAAAAATAAATTTATTACAAAATTATAGATTTAAAAGCCCTCAATGTTCATATATGAACAACGATGAACTGTATTACACTCAAATTCAACTTATTATTTGATAAAACAGACCTCCACATTGTATATGCATATTATTACCTTAGATCGATCTAATTTGTCTTTGTATATCAAACCCTAGTGGAGTGGGGCGGGTTTTGAGCTATGCGGGGGCGGGGCGGGTTTAATTGTTAGTTTCATCATTCAGGTTCAAAACAGGAGCCAACAGATGAATTACCATGCACTGGTAAACTACCTTTCATGATGAATTCTTATACTGCAAGATGTATAACCTTAAAAGTGAGATGATATGATCCTTACAATGCCACTCTTTTAGGTACGTTGCGAGTATAGCATGGCTAATTTCAGCACGGGTGATTGCTGGAGAAAAACAAAGGGTGGCAGGTGATTCCACAGAACTGGTGGTGTTGGATACTTGAATAGCACACTTCTCCTATTCTCAATTTCTCTCCGCCGCCACCCATACCCGATTCTCCCTCACAATTCAAACAACTACCACCTCCAACCCCTTTCCCTGCTCTCTTTCACCAATCAAACAACCCTTACATTTGTCCCCTCTCTTGTCCACCAAACTGCTAACATTAGCACCAAACCCCATTCTCCCTCACTATTCAAATAGCCACCACCTCCAACCGCTGTTTTTGTAAATCAGACTCTAATTTATAAATTACTAATCACCTTAGATTGACATAAGAATCAGGTAACTTGAGGAATTGTAAATCAGACCCTAATTCATAAATTACTAATCACCTTAGATCGACATAAGAATCAGGTAACGTGATAAATTGTAAATCAGACCTACTAATCATCTACCAAATTTCATAATCAGGTAACTTGAGGAATTGTAAATCAGACCCTAATTCACAAATTACTAATCACCTACGAAATTTCAAAATTAGGTTAACTTGAGAAATTAAATCAGATCCTAATTCATGAATTACTAATAACCTTCCGAATTTCAGAATCAGTTAACTTGAGGAATTGTAAATCAGACCCTAACTCATAAATTACTAATCACCTTAGATCGACAGACAATCATCTATCAAATTTTAGAATCAGTTAACTTGAAGAATTGTAAATTAGACCCTAATTCATAAATTACTAATCACCTTAGATCGACATATGAATTAGGTAACTTGATAAATTATAACTCAGACCCTAATTCATAAATTACTAATCACCTACCAAATTTCAAAATCAGTTTACTTGAGGAATTGTAAATCAGACCCTAATTCATAAATTACTAATAACTTACCAAATTTCAGAATCAGTTAACTTGAGGAATTGTAAATCATATCCTAATTCATAAATTACTAATCACCTACCAAATTTCAAAATCAGGTTACTTGAGAAATTGTAAATCAGACCCTAATTCTTAAATTACTAATAGCCTACCAAATTTCAGCATATAAGGGTCAGGTACCTTGAGGAAGAGCACGATTCTCGATTGTTTGAGATATTCTCGCTGTCCTCTAAAGTTGAGTTGATACCTCAATTGGAAATGGAGTTCGGGATATCCAAATATGTAATTACTCACTTTATCTATTTATAAATTTATACGTAATTACTTACCTCTTTATATCAAATTATTCCGTGAGTGTGTGTATGCACTATGTAGTGTTTTATCTATTTAACAATTTATCCGCAATTACTTACCTCTTTATATCAAATTGTCAAATTGAGTGTGTGTATGCACTATGCACTGTTTTAAAAGGTTGGGGCGTGAGGTCGCGCGTTTTATTTATCATAGAGTGAGGTGTAAGCCTTGAGACGTGGGTGTAAGCCCTATGGATTTTTAAAATTTTAATTTACAATATAGAATAATAATATAATAACACAAAATTATAAAAATATATCAACAGTTTGAAATAAGTACAAACATGATGAAGGAAACCCATAGAAAATGAATCTTCTAAAATACTTATAAATGATCTAATATCTTAACTTTCTAATAATAAAAGAATCATTATTTCTTAAAATATATTATTATCATACTATACAATTTGTCCCTTTAAAAGAAAATAATCAATAAAACTTACTAAAATTATAATAATTAAAAACATCACTCCATCGTGAATAAAAATAAAATTGTCTCTTTTTTTTAAACTGAAAGTGATATTAATTTGATTATGTTTTGACCATAAATATCAATTGGAGTTGTTTAATTTTGTGTGAGTAAAATGGAATTAATTAGTTTTTGGTGTTTTTTGGTGGACGTTTGACCATGAAAATAATAATTTAAAAAACTATTCTATTTGAAAATTAAAAATTAGCGTTAAATCATATTTTTTTGTAATGAATAATTCATATAAGATTATTGATTGTTTTGTTAGGTTCTAGATGCATTGTTTTCAATAATATATTTTAGTATGTTATTGATTGTGTTTCGATTATATATCACACTATTTTGTTGTTGTTTTTGCTCTCTTTTGATAGACTATTGGTTACCCTATATTTTCTTTACTATCTCCTACTTGTATTTGGATTTCTTATACTTGAGCAGAGG
This sequence comes from Solanum appendiculatum, assembly GCA_018342035.1. Classification (NCBI taxonomy): domain Eukaryota; kingdom Viridiplantae; phylum Streptophyta; class Magnoliopsida; order Solanales; family Solanaceae; genus Solanum; species Solanum appendiculatum. The sequence continues at coordinate 916,022 of JAGDQO010000642.1, forward strand.
GTTTTTCAAAAACAAATTCTCCATCTCCATGAGGTAGTAATAAAACTTGCATTCTTTTTACCTTTTCCAGACTCCACTTGTGGGATTTCACTAGTATTTTTTTTGTTTTTATGGAACTTTTGAACTATTATCTTAAGATTTTTTTTTTTTGTAAAATGAAAATCTTATGATAAAATATTAAGCAAAGATTTAAATTTTATAAATTATTATAGATATTAAATCATAATTTAATAGTTTATTTATAAGATTGATTAAATTATATATGAGCAAATATTAGAAGTCGAGTCTTAATATTATTCACAAAAAGTAATTTATCAAAAGTTATCACACTATTCTTAATTTAAAAAGGGTCAAATCAGGATTCGGGTTACCCACATGTTTAGCTCCAAGATCCGACTTGAATTAGCAAAAGGACAAAAGCAACTTTTCTTTTCCCCTCGATAAGAAATCGAAGTTTCCAGATTCAGACCTCACCGGAGTTTCCTCCGCCTCTGACGCCGTCGTCTTCACCTTCACCGTCACCGTCACCGTCACCGTCACCGTCGTTAAGTTTGATCGGAAGTTGATATTCGACACCCGTAAGTTGCTTTTTGTTGTATTTGAACAATTAAAGTGTCCTTTTCCTTTCTAGTGGATTATATTTGGTTAAATTTTTAAGCTTTTAATATGTTCTTTTGTATTCGGTTATCTCACAATGTTTGCTGAATTTGAGAATAGTGTTGTAGGAATTTTGTTTAAATTTTTCTGAAATTCGGAAGCAACATTTTATTTCCTGTCTTTTGATTATAGTGAAAAAGCAAATTGCAATCTCAATGACTGACAAGTTGGTGTATAATTTGGTTTATGAGATTTTAGGCTTGATTATGTTACTGTTGCGAGAGAAACCCTAATTTTTCTTAAGAGACAAATCATTTAGTATTGGAGTGAAAAATGGACAAACAATCACGTTTGTGTAGCCAACGTGAAAAAGGCACAAGCCCTGTGGCAAGGCTCACAACGTGTTGAGCTCTTCGCGTCGCTTAACGTGCGATTCAGTGGCGTCATCAAGGTTCTAAGGCATACTTTTCCTTGCCAATGAACCTCTTATGAAGGGGCGACACTAAGTCACACCCTTGGGTGCAAAACTTTACTCTCGGTCTTCCTTAGTGCAAGTAAAGAGTAATTCTATATATCACACAAGTTTCTAATGAAATAACAAATCCAAAAGGCACGGTGCTACATATTTGGTGATCTGAAGAACTAAATCTGAACGGCATGTATTTTAAATATAGAATAGCTTTTCCAAAAGGAAATGCATTGTGAAGCAAAAGTTGAGACAAGATATATATCATCAGTGTCTTTATATTTCATTATTTTGATGCCATATTTGTGCTGCCACAAGTGACGTTTGACATCAACAACTGAGGCAATAGGAACCAGAAATGAGCCTAAATAAATAAATAAGTTAGAGAGGTGGAACAAGATTGGGTTATAAGGGATGGAGATAATTACAAGTGATGGATGAGATACGTGAAGAGATTGGGAGATTAGAGATACATGGTCAATTTTGTTTGTGATTTTTTTTCTTTTTCGTATTTCAGTTTAGTTGTCACTGTCAAGCATTCAGTTTTGTAGTTGGTTTTTAACCAAAGTTTATAAAGAGCTTCTGCGGGGCTCCTTAAGGCTAATCTTTTTTTTTTTTTAAGATTCTATTAGCCCAATCGAATTCCCTATCCTCACACATCTGACGCCCAAGCTTGGGTGACCAAAGCCTAAAGTAAACTACACTTACTGAGGCCCTTCAGTTTAGTATTACATTTTTACATTGGGGTTCTTGTTCTTCCAATCCCAAGTAGTTTTCTTTTTTTTTACCTTTGCGGTGTTGCTGCTGCGCTGCAGCTGCTTTGATACCAGTTGGGTTGCTAGGTTGTTCTACACTCAACTTTGTTAACATGACATGCTAATTTGTGTTAATGGCACTGCTGCTAATTTGTGGGAGAGGTAGGGGGCTAGCCTCCTCCTCTCCTTTTTAGTAGTATTATTTAATTAACGCGTAGTTTCTTATTCTTCAATGTGTATTACTACATGTTGCTGTACTTGTTTTGTATCTTTGCTATTTTGCTGTTTTATTTTCTCACAACCCTCTTGCATCGGATACTTTTCTTTTGAGCCAAGAGTCTATCGGAATCAACCTCTTTACCCCACAAGGGTAGGGTGCATCCTATCATCCCTGAACCCCACAGGGATTACATTGGGTATGTTGTTGTTGGGTCTACTGCTAAAATTCTTATTGTGATCTATTACCTTGTAATAGTGCTAAATGTGGAGAAATCCAAAAGGTATAGTGTCATCATTATATTTTTGTGAAGAATGTTTATTTGTGTTATTCTTTTAACTGGTAAAGTTTTTTTTATCTTGTTATCAAATCTGCCTAAGGATATCATTACAAACAAATCTTATTATTTAATCTGTCTTATTGTCGTGTTAATTCTGAGTACTGATGATTTGCAGTTCACAGAATTTTTTCTTTGTACTCCCCTGTAGCCTCTATACTCAGTTGTTAAACGTCTTTGCTCTGTGTATTTGGTAACAAAGGAAAGAAACAAAAGAAAAACTGAAACAGATATCAGCCCCCATATATTTCTTCTATCATGTCGCCTGCAATCATGAGCACTTGTTTCTTCTTTCCCGTTGGGAACAAGTTCCCCTTCAATTGTAATTTTCTTGAATTTGTAACACTTAATTCAGCATGATTGGCCCTGAAATTTAAGCATGAAACACCGAGCATAAAAGCCTGCTCATGTAATTTTACTAGATTATGTATTGAGTAGTGTTTCATGATCACATAAGAATATCAGTTTGGCTTTTGTTGGTCAAATGGTGCTTTGGAACCCGATTGTGCTATCATCTTCTATCATTTACCAAAATTATTGGTGGCGTTTCTCTGAATGAAGTTGAAAGTTGAGATAAATTTGTCAGTTATGTTTTACAATTACATGCATTTTCTTTAGTTAAGGTCATTGATCCGTAAGTTTTACATTTATGTGTGTTTGGTGCAGCTAAGGTCATGCCTAAAGTAAAAACAAACCGTGTCAAATATCCAGAGGGATGGGAGTTGATTGAACCTACTCTTAGTGAACTACAAGCAAAAATGAGGGAAGGTATTGTCATAAAATCTATTTTTGTGTTTGTTGTTTCTGTGTAGTCAAAATTATGTCACCTCCTAATGTCAATATGAATTTTATTGTTGTTTGACTGCTGGTACAGCTGAGAATGATCCTCATGATGGCAAAAGAAAATGCGAGGCTTTGTGGCCTATTTTCAAAATTGCTCATCAGAAGAGCCGGTATATTTTTGATCTCTTTCACAGGAGGAAAGAGATCTCCAAGGAATTATATGAGTTCTGCATGGATCAAGGATATGCTGATCGAAATTTGATTGCGAAATGGAAAAAGGTATGTTCATCCTCTCTGCTTCAGTTTGTGTCACCTTTGCTTTTTTAAGTGCACTGGCATGAACATATGTCAATGTGTATCTGTATTTCCGTTTTGCCTCTTGTTTAGTACATTACTCTTCGGTGTGTGGGTGGGTTGGGTGGGGGTGTTCCATAGTTGTGTATACTTTGTCACAATTTTGATTGTTTTGCCTTTGAATTACAGCCTGGTTATGAACGTCTCTGCTGTTTGAGGTGCATGCAACCGCGGGATCACAACTTTCAAACAACCTGTGTCTGCCGAGTTCCACAGCATCTTAGGGAGGAGAAGGTTATAGAATGTGTCCATTGCGGCTGTAAAGGTTGTGCAAGCGGAGATTGACCTGTTCCTTAGAATCAGCTAGTGCATTGTTCTAGATGTTATTGTACTTGTAGTAAACCTCCGTCTATTCAAAGCACTGATCAAACGATGTCTTGCACATCACGGTCAGTAAAATGCTAGAGGCAGTGTTTGATGAGATAACAATTGTGATTGCAGTATCTACTGTAAACTGTGTAACGTGTTTATCGCAAACTACTTAAAATAACTTTGATATGCTTGGTTGCAAGTAAATCACATGTTACGGCCATATCAGGATCCATGCGTACAAAAGTTATTTGAGACTTTCATAGAAATAATGGTTTTCACTTTTTCCTTTTCATTACTATGATTTGCTTTAGTTGAGCCAAGGTTTTTAAAACAATCTCGGTAAAGTCAACATACACTCTACCCTCCTCTCCCCCAATTTGTGGGGCTTCACATGGTATGTTGTCGTTGTCAAAGAAGTAATGGAGAATCCATGACTTCCCAATTCACCTGATACTTGCACAATATAATGTGCTAAAATCAGCACTGGGACATATATATCATAAGAAAATAGATTCTGCATTTTTTTTATGAATCTGTTACGAGACTGACTACACAATTGCCCAAATATTTTACAATTCTAGTGATTACATGTCCGAAAGTTGATCTGAATTGTGCTTCTATGTATCCGTCTCGACATGTTTAAGAACTTCCTCTTCGACTATAATTGATTGTTTTCTTCTTTGCTGGGAGTGAAAATGCAGAAGAATAGATGTCGATGTCAACATCATGGTTCTAATCTTCTTGAGATTTCGGAAGAACTGCACGTAAATTGTACAAGCCAATCACAGCTCTCTATTAGCAGGAACAAGCTTCAGTAACTTAGCCAGATCATAGGACTTGAAATCTTTGCCATAACAAAGGCTAATATCAAGGGGTGTCTTACCATCCTGTGAAATGTAAATGTTCAGAGGTTATTAAATTTTCATATGCATACATAATCATTAGGAAAAAAGAAACATAGGTAGAGTATAAGTAGTGCAAAGAAAAGTCCCCCACTATGAAAAATCCGCTTTCATCCCACTTAAATAATCAGAAAAATCTTACACGCAACCCGTGTTTACACGAAATCATACTACTATACTCATAAACTAAAGTGAAAATGTGTATTAGTAAACTATGGCATATGCATTTTTTTTCCAGTTACGTAAGTATATAACTGTAGTGCAGAAAGTTAACAATTCTGCTTTAGTCTACAAGCAATTTGGACAACAAAGGTATGCCAATATCTCGATTACAAGAGACCTTAGATGATATATATAGGTGTGGTAAAACCAATGTTTCATCAAGAAGGCACTCTCAGCTATATGCAAAGAGCTGCAGCTATGCTCCAGAAAAACCACAAACTTATTTGGCATGGTAACATTTTGCAAGGCCATTCCAAGCTAATGGTGTCTACGACGATCCTTCTCCTGTGATGAATAAGACTGGTAATCACGATCTCGAGAAGAGTGATGTTTGGGTTTCTCTGAGTGACCTTTGTCTCTTGTACGATGACTCCTTTCCTTGGATTTTTCTCTGTCCCTTTCAAAATCGCCTTGCTCCCTTTCCCTGTCAGATTCCCTTCCCCTATCACATTCACGAAACTTTAGTCTTTCCTTGTTCCTCTCACTCTCTCTCCCTGTATCTGCCCCTGTCTCTCTCTCTCTCTCTCCTTGTTCTTTTCTCCACCAGCATCTGTTCTATTGTCAGCTCTTCCAGGGGTCTTCTTTTGACTCCCCTTTTGAAGGCATGCTTTTAGAGTCATCATCGCTCTTCTTCGAGTCCTTTTAACTTATCAAGGGCAGCTTTTGTTACTGCATCGTTAGCAACTTCCTCAGTATCTTCATCCACTGGTGGAACATCCAACAAACCTTCCTTAGATACAGGAAGCGATGGCGACTCCCTCGATCTGTTTGAGTGTAGCAAAGGAACCTCCTTCCTTGCACACAGGAACGTATTGTGCTTTTGGAAGGCTGTAAGGATGAGCGAGAACTCCGCAAACTTCATCAATATCAGCCTTGTCTGCAACAAATGCTTTCCACCAAGGAGGATTCTCTGGGAGGGGCACTTGAAATCTACGGGCTGCAGCATATACAACTCCACAGGCCACAACCTCACTCTTGAATCATATAGAGTGTTGTGCGCAAACTGTCATTTGCAAGATTTCCAAGCTTCTTGTTTCAATTCTGCAGGTGTTTCAAGAGTTGCAAGGTAGTTTGATATAAATTTATGAGGATGCTCGACATGACAGATGAAACCCATCTCTTTTAAAAAGATGCCTCTCTGTTCGGATAAGGTCTGCTTTCAAATCGATATATTTCTTCGAAGATGTATCCAGATGTTCTATAGGTAAGTTTTCTCTCCTACATTCCATTCTGTGGAAAACAACAAGCACCTGCCTTGCTTTTCTCGGGATTTCTTCGAGTTTTGATGCAAGCCAAACACAACTAGAAGCAACACTCTTCACATTAAAACGGGCAAATGATTTCTTGCAGTAAAAGTGATGAAATAATACATGACCAGCGGCCATTACAGCTTGAGGTAATCTGAGCAAAATCCCACTTTCTTGGATGAGATCACAACCATAGATTCGAAGTGCTGTTTCGGTAACTTCATCAATTCCATCTTTCCTAGAAGGCGAGTTTATAAGCTGCTCCTCTGCCAGATAGAATGTGTCTATTGCCGTGTAAATCATAGTTGAACTTCAAGAATCTCCCTTAAAATGGGGTTCGGTGACGATGAGAGAAAGAAGAAATCATTGTTGAAGCGCTAATTTTTTTTTTCGAACTATTTCTCTAGTTCGGTTCGACCTAATATAGGTTTCGACTCTCGTGTAATTTGTTTTATGGTATACACATTTTCACTTTGATTATGGTGGATAATAAATCTTTATAGTTCATCTACCATTTGAGTTGGATTGGCACATCTATTGGTGAAGTTGGGATTTCCACTAGGGAGATTCAAAATATAGGTCCATCTACCATTTTCATAGTTCATCCATCATTTTAAGCCTTAAAGATTGTACCAGCAATAACACTAGTCTCACGCTCAAGTTACAATTATACATAAATTTACCTTATTCTTTCTGTACTTATCTGCTCCATTGACAAGAAGAATTTTCACTATGTCTCTGTTTCTGCTTTGCATGGCCACGTGCAGTGGCGTCCAACCCTCCTGTAAAGAAGAAGGAATAACTCGTAGCTAAGCTAATAGGACGACAAAATTGTAAGAAAATGAAATAAAACATCCACTTACATTATCAACAACATTCACGTCAACTTTGTATTTGATTAATATCTTAACAGTTTGCAAGGCTCCTACTTGAACTGCATAATGTAGTGGGGTGACACCATCCTATTAACAAGATGAAAAAGATCTAAATATGACCCGATGTAATGACACTTTAAGCAAGTTGTTGATGAAGTAGAAAAGCAAAAACAAGAAGTCTCACCGTATCCCTAACTTGAGGGTTTGCACCTTTTCTTAGAAGATGGCTGATCACAGCCTCTTTTTTACCAAAAACAGCATGGTGAAGAGCTGTTTGACCTTCCTGTCACCATATTAACTCAATGACTATTTCAAACACAACGAACAAACAAGTATTGAATGTTAACCAACACCATCTATATTATGGATATAGTGAATACCTTGTCAATGACATCAATATCAAGACCCTCGTCTAAAAATCTATCCATAAATCGTATCTGCCCTGCTAGTGCAAAAGTGTGAAGAGGGTTCCATTTTGCCTGGAGTAGCAGCACGTTTGAGAGTATCAGGACTTACTCCAGAAACCAGCAAAAGAATGTGCGATTATACTAGCATATCCATAGATTCTTTTGAATCATGTGGATTTTGGTCTCTAAAGACTCTAGGTAGTATCTAAGACGGTACGAATAGCAAGTCCGTTGCTTGCATACTAATCTATTTATCAGAGAAGAATGTTAATATGAAAGAAGCAGCTGAATCTCCTTGGAACTTACAGTTGATATCTTATCTAGCTTTGGAGTTCGATTGCGATACAAAATCTCCCTTTCCTCTGGGCTCAAAAGCTGTTCAACTTCTGAAAAACAAAAGAACATGCTAGTTTCAGATATTTGAGATTCGAAAGGTATCAGATAACTGTTATCTTCCCAGCATAATGAACTTCTTTTGGGGGGAGAGTGGGGGCAGCTAATTGAACCTGCAGAATCAGAGATGGATTCGGGATTTGAACTCTATGGGTGCGAGTTTGGAATTCTAACACAGTTCATCTAATTTACTTGGTTCAAAATTAATCATTTGTACTTTTAGTGCATCTTTTAACACATATACAACCTGAAGTCTAAATCAAAACTACTGATATTGGACGAGCCCATAGCACATACACTACATCCGCCCTGGTTTCCGAACAACTAGAGCAGATACTAGAGATTCAAAACATATCAGATACTGCATCACAAGGAAAAAGAAAAGCTATTTCCCTAGAATGTCAATCACTAGAGGCAGGGGCGGAGCCACGTGGCTACAAGGGGTCATCCAAACCCCCCTTTGGCAGAAGGCTTATATTACTAGATGTTGAATCCCATTGACTTCTTCGTGTATTTACTTCTTCATATTTTGAAATCCTTTGTAAAAATCCCAGCTTCGACACTCACAACTCACAAGAGGTTCTGCCAACTGAAGCTTGGGTACATCACTAAATCAAGAAAGAAACTTTGCTACACAACTTATTAACATTATTTGCTCTCTACTATAACTAGCTTCTCAAATATGTAAAATCTCTACGATTCAGTTTCCATGTTTTATAATCTCTTCTTTCATGTAACTCTGCGTACACTCTATCCTCCCATACCCGACTTGTGGTATTACCCTGCTTATGTTGTTGTTGAATGAACTATCACTTTTCAAGAATTTTCCAAAAGTAAATGAACAGTTATATAAGTGCTCAAACTTGAAAACATGAAAAAGGAAGTACCTTTCACAAACTCCTCTTCCTTGGTAGACAAACCATTTGTAGAATTGGCCATAGCTTTATTTTCTTCATATTCCAAGCTACTCTCAACATCCATATCTTCATCTTCTTCTCCTTCTTCTTCCATTTCACTCTCCTCTTCTTCTTCTTCACTATCACTACCATCATCAGGATCTTCCCAAAAGTTAGCTTTACTTAATTTAACTACACTATTCCTTCTAGAAATTTCTTGAAAAGAACAAAAACCCATGTTAATTCTTCTTGGAAATCTAAAAGAAACCACATTAGAGCAGCTTAAACTGCAGGTATAAGCAGTAGCTGTAGCTGTAGTTGGCCATAGCTGCGTAAATGGAGAAGATGAATTACACTGCAACACCATTATTTTCTCCATTTTCAATCTTTATACTATACTTTAACACCAAATTGAAGATTCCCATTAATCAAGAATGTTGATTGATCAAGAATTTGGATAATTTACTCTCTTTGAGGCATTTCATCGAACACGTAAGAGGCTTATGAAATGGGCTGTTCAGATAAGATTTTGCAGTCTATTAATTTAGGCCTCTCTAATGGGCTTCATCCATTTGGGCTGTGATAGCCCATGTATGTTTCACTCTCTAGGAGCTATAGAAAGCCCGAAAAACTTTTTTATTATTATTCGAACGTATCCACTAATTTTTGAAATCAGATTGATAGCCTCCACTCGTGTTCCAGCTTGTCAGAGAACTAGATTTACCTCAATTTTTTGTCTCTTACGACTGAATAAGCGTTACCATGCTAGGAATAAGCGTTATGAAAGGTCAATCCCTCCTCTTCGAAATCGAAATGTATTTGTTTGGACTTGTTTTTGAAGAGTCTAGAAATTTTGAATTGTTTGTTGATAATTTGACAATAAGATTTTTATGGGGCATTCTATTTGGTCGCCTCCATTTAACTTATTCGGAGTTTGTTATACTTCAGACATAATTTTTTGTAACTTCAGTCTTACATATCTTAAGTAAATAATTTCAAGCCAAAATAAAGTTAAAATGTATATATATACACGATATAAACCTAAAAATTAATATATATGATATAAACCTAAAAGTTAAATCAAATCATACTTCTTGATCATAGATGTGTAGCCAAATCGTACCTAGGTTAAGTTGATCAAATTCAATATCGAATCTTATATCCACATCTAAATTTTATCGGATCAACATGGGCACGACAAGATTTTTGATGTAAGCAACCTAACATGATGTTGGAATGGATTTTTTGAGTCATGTATGTTGAGAAAAATTAATTTTGATATCTTGGTAGTCACTCCAATTAGTTCATTATGCTTTGTTAGCGTGATTATTTTTTTCTGTCAGATGCATGCTATAAATATATAGTACACAAAGTCATAATCAACAATTCTTTTTAATAAATAAGGCTTCAATAGACTTTTTCTTTTTTAACAAAAATGTATGACTAATAGTACTACAAATTGGACCAAATTCCTTATACTGATGAATTATTATTAAAGGAAAATTCTTTTGAAAGCAAGGTTTTTGCTCCATTCTTTCTTGATTTAGGGACCATATATTAAGCAATTTATAAAGAATAGGGATGGCAATGCGGTGGGGCGGGGCGGGTTGAGCTTAACCCACAAAATTTTTTATCCGCTCTGCATAATAAATTTTTTCATTTTCAACCCACCCTGCCCTGCCCCGCATAGACTAGCTAGGATATATGGATGACTCATGTGAAGTCATCGTACATGTTGCATTCCTTCTTTTAATTTCATTTGTGTAAGCTTGTTCATATGAATATTTTTTTTAACGTATTTTCTAGCTCTCATATATTACAAACAGAGTGAGACTACTCTTTATGCCACTTGACACTGCAGGGAATTTCATATATAAAATATTATAAGTCGGAAAAGGGGAAATAAAATCTTTTTTTCTTTAACTTTCTCATTCATTTTCCTTCCCTTTACTTAATTTCCTTCAATTCCAAACAAAGGGTAATGAAAAGTACAAAATAGTTTTCAATGGGCTACTCATAAACAACACTATCTTCATGAAAAAGTCATAAAAACTAGAAAGATCTAGTTTTAGAGTATATAATAAATGTTTAATAATTGGTGCTGATGAAAATAGTGAAGGATTATTTTTTGTTGTGAGTTTTTGTGGGTTGCTATATAGTATATAGGGGATTATTAAGTAAAAACTATGTCGGATTCATTATTTACTTTTTTAAAAATTGATGTTTGCCTTCTGGGTCGAGCTCGTCGCATCGGACTTGCCTAGTGCGGGTTACCTCTTCTATGTGATTTGCGAGCTATTGCATAGAAGCGGAGATTTTACCCTGTGCACACCCAAAAGGGTAACGGGTGCGAGTTTCCCTTGTTATAAAAAAAAATGATATATATATATTATACACTTACTATATACATTTATACACATATTATACATAAAGGGTGTGTTTAGTATGAAACAAAAAAATATGTCGAGAGAATTTATATGTCATCTAGCAAAATAGTATGAATTTCTCAAAAAATTATATGCCATCTAGCAAAATAGTATGAATTTCTCAAAATATAATATTGTATAATATTATATATTGAGATACGTAATGTAATATTTGATGTTGAACTGTATATCATTGAAAAATTCAAATTTTGTGCATAAATCGCATTTGAGGTATGCGTTTTATCCCTTTGTTAATGATTTTCACTGCATTTCCTTGTTTTTCCTCTTAATGGCATTAATTGAATTAGTAAGTAGCCTATACTCTCCATTATTATATAAGAACTTTACTTTATTGCATATATTTCACCACATTATTAATCTATTATCACATAAATACACATACACTTAATAATTTTACTATGCAAAATTTAGGAATTAGACATATTCCAATATAGTTATAGAAGTTGTTTTGTAGTTTGCTTTTTTATTGTCTTTTTCCTTACAGTCCTGCGTCAGATACTTTCTTTTTAAGTTGAGGGTTTATAGAATTTTAGGAGTAAGATCTGCGTATATTCTATCGGCCTCCTCAGACCCTACTTATGAGATTACACTAGATATGTTATTGTTATTATTACTTATATACTTCCCAATATAGTTACAAAGATAATTTTGTTTCTTGCTATTTTATTGTCTCATCATTTCTTATAATCCTATGTCGGATAATTTTCTTTTGAGCCGAGGGTCTATCGGAAACATATGATCTACCTCATAAAGATAGGGATGATGTCAGTGTAAATCCTACTTTTATGGGCGTAATCTTGACCAAAAAAAGTATATCAAAAGAATTTATATGTAATCTAGCCAAACAGTACACTATGAAATGAGATGGGGTGTCAATGAACTTCACAAAGCTCACTCATTATCGGTCTCAAGCCTGAATAAAGAAGAAGAGTACCAAACCTTTACGATAGGCTTAAAATCATCATGAATTAGTCAATTTTATGATGACTATTCATATTACAGACATTTTAAAAGAAAATTTCTGAATTTTCTTCTAGCTGAAAATTTTCCATTGGTAGTATTCTAACTTCTTAATTTCTTTATCACCAAGTTGTATTATTTACAAATTTAATTGTATGAACTTTGTTGCTTATGGCATAGATATCGTTGCCGTTAATCAATATACCTTAGTAAAAATATTTAACTAGAGACGACCTACTTGTAGATTGATGAAAAAGAAATTTTGCGACTAATCTGGATTGTGGTGGAATGGTTGAAATTTCTTTATCTGAATTAATGATTTCGGGTTTGATCCATTTTGGAATGGAAAAAAAATTCCATTGGAATTACCGTCCCTAGAAATAGATTCTGTAATGTGTGAATCCAAATTTAATTGAGACTAATACGAGTACCCATATATTAATTGAGAAACAAAAAAGAAAAAGAATCTTATTGGATTGATTAGTCAATTTATGAATATAATAATTATTAGTTATTAGTTACTTATAAGAAATGGAATGATGAATATTTCATGGCCAACAATACTATATGGAACAAATAGGTACTAAACTAATTAATGATGTTTACTAAACACATGGATCTTAATTATCTTGCAGGACTAGTTGGTTGTGTAACAATTTGAAATTCACACGATTAATTTTTTTTCTTTTTTTTTTGTAATATATAGTAGTTGTCAATAATTTTTATTTTCTTATAGATACCTTGATGATTGTTCCAAATTTACTATTGAATAAAACATCAATATATTTTGATCAGCAACAATATTTCTTTTTAGTATAATAATGGTGTTCAAATCAGCTAATCAACACTTTTGTTTTATTATCTTATTTTCTTTTAATTAGGGAAAATGTTTTCTCTAATGGAATTACTATTCGAAACACGTAAATTCCAAGAAAAAGTTCATCGAAACAAGTCTTTCTGTAAAATTTTCATATAACAACACTTCATTATGACAATTAATTTTTTCTAGAAACTGATTTTTCATGTTATATTTTATCTTTCTATAAGATCACTGATAATAGGTCTAAAGATACCGATCAAATATTTTGATACTTTAATATATTATATGACAAAGAATATTATCTGAATATAAATTTCTCTGATTAAAAGTTTTTCCTTTCTTTACCCAAAATATGATTAATTAAGCTACATTAAAATTCTTACATGCATAAAATTAAAAAATGAAAATTTTAATTTAATGTTTTTTTTACCAATAATAGCCAAATATTATTATAAGTGTCTAACAGACGATTTTTATAGCAGCCAAAAGATTTTAAAACGAACGACATTGTTATAGTACTAGTGGATAAAATTATGGATATTTTTAAAGTCTCACTTTTTGTATTATATATTTCTAAAGAATTTCAGTCTTTCCATTTTTGGAATTATTAGTTTTTGTTTCAAATTGATTTATATTAAGAGAAATTAGTTAGTTGGCAGTATAGGGCTGTCTGTTTTCTGCTCTAACCCTAACAAACATCTCATTAATCAAAACCATTTAAATAATCTTTCTTAATGATGATAAAAAAAATGTAATTTAAATATTTGGGCAAGTTGGATTCTTTTGTACATGAAACAAGCAAAGAATAATTAGACCTATAACTACATTGAAATTTGATAATATATTTATATACTATAATATATTAATTGTTCTCTTTCTTCAAGATTAATAAAGTGATGATTGCCAAATTATTTTAGGGTTGTTTTTAGCCCAACATAAATAACAACTCTCTATATGCGCTTGCTTACATTATCGATTACAAATATATATAAGGGAGATGATCGCTATAGATTGACAGTCAACATAAAATTTGTCATTCCATAATAAATATATATTGTAGTAATACAAATTCGCTCATATTAGTTAACGATACAACTAATAGAGTATATTAAGACAAAGGTAGATTAAAAATTTTAAGTTTAAGAATTTTAAAATTGTTGTGTTTTTACTTACTTGATTGGGATTATATTATTTTTACGTACTAAGTGAATTTCTTAACATTATACATAATCTAAATCAAAGCTATTAAATTCTCCGATTGAAATATTATGGGCGCTACAAATATAACAAATAGTGAGAATTTATATTGTCGATGCAAACTATATGCTAAAATGTTGTAAATTGTAATAATGGATATCACGTTGGTGGTCCTTTAAACTTGTCCCTTCTTAATGTGACAATGAAACATTCTACTTCTATGCAATGAGACATATCATTACTGCAAGTCCCTCACCAATGAAGGATAGAATAGGCTCTCCTTAATTAAGGATTTCGAGTTCGAAATTTTAAATTTTTGTTGTTAAAGAGTGTTTTTCCTTTAAATGAGTTTTAAATGAGATTTTACGAGTCGATTATTGAGTTGAACGGGAGATTTGTAAGTAAAATAGGAATATGTTTCTAATTTTTCGCTTAAAAAGTCAGATTTTTGAAAGTGGTAGAATTCCGATTTGATTGATCTTTTAGCATAAGATAAGTGATTTTTCTGATACAAAGGAAAAAAAGTTACTTTATGTTTATCTATTTTCAATAGTTTAGTGACCGTTAAAACAATAAGCTTTATTTTATATAATACTATTTTCTTATTTGTAGGTTTTAAAAAAAAACATACCATCTTTCTATGAGCGGCTTGATGTACTAAATTTCTGTTATGTTTGAGGTTCGAAGAAGGACTAGACCATAAGAATATCACGTGTTTTATATTTGAAGATAATGCTATAGATTTAAATTTCGTAGTTTACCTTTAAATGACATGCTTTTATAGTTACAAAAATTTTATGACGGGTTTATGATCTCAAGTTTTTAAAAAATTTATTTTTCTTTTACATTTTATACTCAATCAAACCAAGCCACATAAATTAAAACATATAAAATAAATGATGATATTCTTATTATAGAAAAAAGCATAAATCCATAAACCAATATTTCATACTATGATATTATGTAATTAATTTGTGCTTTTAGTATAAATATATAATAATATACTACTATTATTATTATTATTGCTGTTTTTATGTCTGCTAGGTGTTTGATTGGAAAAAGACACAAGCTCAAGGGAACCATTCTTTAGTCTACTCTTCAATGTTCTTTCATTTTCACTAAATTTAATGTTCTCAACTGCACATTTTTTATTGGATTAAATTTTCAAAGTTTCTTTATATATATATATATATATATATATATTCCTCTTGTGATATCAATTTGATAATTCAATTTTCCTTTGAATGGACCATCTTAATTAATTAGTAATTGAGTTTTGACATTGATATAGTGATAAGAAATCCCTTATCCTTTTAATTAATGGCAATGAAAGACGGATTTAGAATTTAAATTTAGTTATTTTGATCTATAATTGTATATATATATATATAGAGAGAATATATTGATTCAAATTTTAAATGGATTCATAATCAAAAGAATGACAACTGAAATAATAACTCAATCGATAAAGCTAACGTGTGAAGAGAATTGAAGTTGCAATTTATTGTGCGTTTATTAGGAAGGAAATATTTTTTTTAGGAATTTTAAGATGTAAAGGGCGAAGGTAATCTGATGTAAATCATATACGATAGTAACTTTTTTTAAGAATAATATCAATTTAATTTAACCTGTAATACTATATTAGTCAGTATCATCATATCAAATTATCAACTAATATTAAAATAAAACTTACAATCATTAATAAACGATCTCATAATGTAAATTCTTTTTATTCGATCAATGCATAAAATTTAAATTAAAAAATATATATTAAAATATTCAGCAGAAAGTATATAAATATTTCTTGATTTTGTAATTGATGTTCCTTCTGACTAATTTTAATTACAGGGCCCATCTCTCAACATCACAATTTTTTTTGCTTTTATCATCAACAGTAGTACAATATGGTATGGGAATAAAATTACCTTATATTATTTATTTATTTATTTATTTTCTTTTCTTTTTGGAACCTCAGGATAACCCAATAATCGTTATAATTTTTATCACAATCTCTATCTTTCGGGTGAGCAGATCATATAAGAGATGTAAATCACATTAGTTAAACACTATGCAACAGAGTCAACTCAGAAGACATTGAGAGAAAATTAATTTCAAATCATTGAGGTGGATGATCACCCTCTAATAAATCAACTGAGTCATCTCGAATAAGATGTTTATTAATTTTTTGTTCAAATGAAAAAAACAAAAAGGATGATCACATGTAACCGGTAAAGGTGTCTATTAAACTATAAATGTTTTGTTTTTTCAGAAGTTGACATTAGCACACAGAAAAGGACAAATTAAGCACAGTAATAATTAATTTAAAGAATAAAGTACAACACGTAGCATTTTTTTTTTTGTTTCTGTATAATCAGATCAAGTCAACTTAAGAATATTTTCTAAATATTTTTTTAGGAGAAAACAAGATGAACTGTCACTGAAATTTGTAGTAGTACTCTAAATTAAAGAAATCCTTTATGAAATTAATAAGGTCCTTCTATTCTTCTGACTTTTAATTTTAAAAAATTTAGAGTTTGTGTAGAGACAATGCAAACAACATTAATGAAATTAAGTCATTACAAGTAATTATATATATTAATTGATATATATATCATCAATATAAAGAATTTTACACTATCAAATTACCCAAATAAACATCAAACCTTCTTAAAATATTGAGATTTATAATCTTAAAAATAATACGTATTATATACTATACTACAATAGCTAAAAGTAATATGATGATATAAAAATTCTTTACATGGTATAAATAACTTACTTAATTTTGAATCTTTAATAATGACACTATATGTTAAATAACAAGTTATATTAAATTAGTAGTGTAAAAAAAAATTGTTGCTACATATAACGCAAATATATATAACTAACGAGGATCGTAGTGAAATGGTTAATACTAAGTATTCTTTCATCCTTAACCAAAGGTTACAAGTTCGAAATTTGGGCATGGAGTTGTCTTTGTCAAGGAGTGTTTTACTCTCAATGTGAGAATAAAGGTGACAAAATTAGTCCATGAAATAATAACCACCCAACTCACTCAAGAATGAAGCATGTCCTGATTATTGACCCATCCATTTATTAGTTCAACCTATCAAACTTTGAGTTTTGATCAATATTTTAGCTTAAGTAACTTTTGGGCGGATCAATAACCTGCTCATTTATTAACTCAGTCCATCTTACCCGCCCGTTTGCGCTACTATCTATACGTGGGACTTTTCAAGTGCAACTCATTATTCAGTCGAACCCCAATATACGTATCAAACACCACGTGGAAAATCAAGAAAAATCAACGGAACGCTTTACCCTCAACTCAAACATGAAACTTTCTCCAGTTTTAATCGAGTCTTAATACAAATACCGAAATACCAGGTGTATTAGTATATAAATATTAGAATTGTTCAGAGAATCCCTTATTAATTGGCCTATGACCTGGCCAAAAACCTGAATTTTCTCTCTTCTTGTTATATTATTCAGTTACATACTAAAACAACTCCTTCAAGTTATAAACTAAACTCTTTATAGAAGAAAAGAACCTAGCAAAAATCTCTCTTCATCTTCCACATTTTCCTTTCTACAAAAGCTAAGTATAATCCCCAAAAAAATCAAACACTTAAAAGAAACTCCCCTTTTCTTCTTTTTTTCCATCTTTTATTTCTTGGGAATTTTTTTTTCCATCAAGAATGAGAAATATAGCAAGTTGTTATAATGACCATGCTATAAAAGTAACAGATTCATATTGTTCAAATCCAACAAATCAAGTAGTATATCATATTCCTTCACTACAAAATGTTGTTACATGTATTTACAAAGTCAAAATTTCATCAACAGAGAAGCAATTCTTGATTAAAATTACATGGTGTTGTTTATTACAACATGTATTTTCAATCAGTATAAGTGATAAACACACCAACAATTTCAAGAAAGTAGTAACAATATTAGACAAGTCAAAAGGTTCACAAACAATTGAATTATTTTCTTCAAGATTCGATGTTTATTGGGATCTTTCTAACGCGAAGTATGAAGGAGGTCCTGAACCGATCAACGGGTTTTTTGTGAAGATACTAGTGAATTCTGAGGTGGGGTTGATTCTTGGTGACATGGATGATAAATTTTCAAGATTTGGATTGGTTTCAAGAAATGAACATTTTTCAAGTAGTTCTGTTTTGGTTACTAAGGCTAAGTTTAGTGATAATGGAAAATGTCATGAGATTTTGATCAAGAATTCATCTGGAATGTTGTTTGTATCGATTGATAAGAAGAGTGTTATACAAGTGAAGAGATTACAATGGAATTTTCGCGGAAATCAGACGATATTTTTAGATGGATTGGTTGTGGATTTTATGTGGGATGTTCATGATTGGTTGTGTAATCCAAAATCTGGATGTGCAATGTTTATGTTTAGGACAAGAAGTGGATTGGATAGTAGGTTGTGGCTTGATCAAGAGAAGAATTTGGAGCAAAAAGAAGAAGAAAAAGATGGATTTTCTTTGATGATTTGTGCTACTAAGAGTCCTGATTAATTCACAAAAAAAGGATTAAGTTTCATTTTATAGTTCTTTGTTTGTTTGTTTGTTTATCTTCTTCTTCTTCTTCTTTTTTGTTAGAAGAAGATAGGAATGGTTTATGTTGCTCACTAGCTCAGACTTTTCAAAAATATCGTTGGATGCCTGTTGATTTTTCGAAGAGTAGTGACATTTTTGAAGGATTCAACAAAGATGTGACAATATTTTTGATGAGTTCGAGCAGTATAGGAAATGGTCTTGACTATTGTGATTTATAAGGTGTTTGATTATTTAGATTATGGAATTGTAAATGAAAATTTTACTTTTCAAGACTTTAACTTTTTGAGTTCTTTGTTGATTTGTGTTGGTAAGAATTCTGATTAATTCATAAGAACAAAAAGACTCGATCTTTTAGTTTTTTGTTTCTTATTTAGCTTCTTCTTCTTCCTTTTTGTTAAAGGTCATGTAACAAGAAGGTCACGAGTTTCAAGATGAAAACTAAACTCTTATGGTTTTCGACTCTTCTTCAAACCCACACATAACGAAAGTTTAGTGCACTTTTTAACTCTTTTCTTCTTCTTTTTGGTTGAAGAAAGATAGGAATGGTCATTGTTTTATCTTCTTCTTTTTCATTTTAGTTTGAGTAGTTTCTTGGAAAATTCTTATGTCAGAAAGGGTTTAAAGAGAATTTATTGCAGAAAGATATGGTGTAGACTTTCCTAATATAAAAAATAGAAAAGTACAAAAATTAAAAGCATATGACATACGATGGGCAAAAAAGATTCTTTATTGTGAACCTTACATGGGCTTCATTTGTCTTGTGTAAAATTTTCATTAACCACATGTTACATGGTTCTCTAAAGTTACAATATTCTACTGCAATGAATAAGGTAGGATCATTAAAAAAAATAATTCAATACACTCAATATTTATATATAATAGATCTTTACGAATATATATACGAAAATAATAACATATTCAGTATGATCCCACAAATGGAGTTTGGAGAAAGGTGGATGTACGCAAATCTTATCTCTATCTTTGTGGGATGGGGAGGTTGTTCCCGATTAGACCTTGGATCAAGAAAATAGTTTTCGAGACTAATTTGATGAAAAATACAAAAAAGAAGAAGGTAGTGACAACAAAAAATTGTGATGAAAATTTGAAGATGAAAAAGTACTGACAGTAAAAAATGAAAAAATAACCAAAGTAAAAGTAACAACAATAATAATAAAATTAAAGAATAAGATAATGCATAATAGTAATAGTACTAATAACCATCGCTCGATTAGTTACTAATCATCTATTCTAATTTTCGTTGTTCTCTTATTCGGGATCATGTCCTCGATGAGATGAATGATTTAGACCTTATTAGAAATGCTTAGTTTTGATAAATTTAAGTTTCTAATATGCACAAAGGTATATTTATAGGATAATTTTAAACCTACTCACAAACTTAAGGAATTATTAATGTAATTTTCGAGTATTTTTCATGTAAAAATTACTTTATGGGATAAAAGGTAAAACATGAGTAATTTAATTAATACAAAATAAATAAAATTAATTTTAACGAGTCATTTCTATAACTTGAATGACTATCCATATTACTACCATTTGGTGAAAACAATAATAAGTCTTTCCAATTACTTCCTCCGTTTCACAAAGAATGATCTAGTTTGACTTGACACAGAGTTTAAGAAAATAAAAAAAAACTTTTCAATTTTGTGGTCCTAAATTAAAGTTATGTCAAATGTACCAAAATACCCTTTAATCTTGTGGCATTAAACATGTCATGTAGAAAACTGAAATTAAAATGTTGCCAAAAAGGAAAGGGGCCATTCTTTTTAAAACAAACTAAAAAGGAAAGGAAGACATTCTTTTTGAAACGGAGGGAGTACAATTTATCAAATGTTTATTGCAAAAAGAAATTTATAAAGTTGATCCTATTGGTTATTTCTTTAACTAAAGGCTACTAATGCAAGAGATTGAAATAGAACAAAAAAAAGTGAAACTCCTGTATGATTGGGCCATCTTAATTGGGCTTTACATGGGCTAACAGTTCAACTTAACAGACCAAGTATATGAGTTGCATTTTCTAGGTACGAATTACACCGGATAACCACTTTGGGCACCTCTATTTAAGTTCTATCCATTTTAAAAACTAATGGATCGTTCGATAGTTGGTTAAAATTATACAAGTATTAGTAATATATAAATAAGTTATGAGGAAATTCATGTTTTATTTTATGACAAGACTTAGTTATGCATGATTTATTTATTTCATATTTTATTTTGCATAAAATGATACATAAAGTCCCTTGTGACTTATACATGTAGTATTAGTTATGCATATTTTTTTAAATTTCAAGACAAATTATATCAATTTTATACCTGAATAATTTACCTCTTAACCAGCTATTAAATTTGATAGTACTTAGTCGTATATTTAATACCTATATAACTAACCTCCAAAATAATTACTAAACGACCCCTGAATTTAAAGTTTAGCTAATATTGAAAAACTTCAGACCTCCTCACTGCTTATTCTTTATCAGAACATGATGGATGTAATTCAGTTCAAACGAATTGAGAGGGTGCGTTCTTGGTGAACTATAAATAGCAAAATATGATACTAACATTTTTTCGATTATGAAGATTTGAATGAGCATGGACAAGTTCGAGATTCACTATTCCTTCCAATATCATACAAGGGTTTTGTTAAGATATAAAATAAAACCTAACAATAACATTAAGTCAAAGGTAGCTTGCGAAGAAAGTCAGCTCTGAGCTAAAAAAAATTCCCCCTCGTTCTCCTTCTTCTTTCCGGTCGCCGGAGCTTACCAAATCCGACGCCGTTTTACCTTTCGATCTCAATGGCACCACCACCACCGGCGACGGCGATTCACTCTCCGTCATCTCCCGAATACACTCAACAATTCTTAAGCAACGTTCTCTCCCAACGAGGTCCTTCTTCGCTCCCTTACTCCGAAGACGTCAAATGGCTAATCCGTCAACATCTGGTTTCGTTAATCGACACGTATCCTTCTCTTCAACCCAGAACCGCTACTTTCACTTACAACGACGGCAGAACTGTGAATCTCCTTCAGGCGAACGGAACCGTTCCGATGGTCTATCTAGATGCAACCTACAACATTCCGGTCATTATTTGGTTACTGGAATCTTACCCTCGTCAATCACCGTTGGTATTCGTGAACCCCACGCGCGATATGGTCATTAAAGACTCACATCCATTTGTGAACTCTTCTGGTATTGTTTCGATCCCTTATTTGACGAATTGGGTATACCCAAGTTCGAATCTTGTTGAATTAGCTCGTAATTTGAGTCATTTCTTTAGCCGTGATCCCCCTTTGTACACCAAACGGAACCCAAATCCGCATCCTCCTCCGGGTACTAGTTTTTCGAATAGTGGGTCGACCCGACCTGCGATACCACCTCGGGTGTATCCACCATCACCTTATGGAAGTGGGAGGGGTGGGGTAGTGGGGAGGAAAATGGATGATCGGTCGGAGGTGGATAAGAAGAATGCAATAGATGACCTTCTGGTGAAATTGCATAGTGATATTGAAGGGTTGGGGAAGGCGAGGGAGGCGGATATGGAAGGGTTGTTTAATGCACAAGGAGTGTTGAGGCGGAGAGAGGAGGAGTTGAGGAAAGGGGTTAAGGAAATGCAGGATGAAAAGGAGGGGTTAGAGCAACAATTACAGATGGTTTTGATGAATGCTGATGTGTTGGAGGGGTGGGTTAGAGAAAATGAAGCGAAAGTGAAGAAAGTAGGGAATGTGGATGTGGACGAGGCGTTTGAGCTTTGTGATAGACTTTCGAAACAGATGTTGGATTGTACAGCCTTGGATTTGGCTATGGAGGATGTGATTTATTCGTTGGATAAAGCTATACAGGATGGGGCAATTCCTTTTGATCAGTACTTGAGGAATGTAAGGTTGTTGTCGCGTGAACAATTCATTCATCGTGCCACGGCTTCAAAGGTTAAGGCTGCTCAGATGCAAGCTCAAGTTTCTCATATGGCTTCTAGGCTGTCTCAATATGCTTTGTCATAGATGTTGAATTACTTGGATTATGTGTGCACTATGGACGGAAGAGGTTAGTTTTTTTTCAAGGTAGGTTACTTGTGAATAATGTGTCATTGCTTTATTTCTGCACAAAGAAATTTTGACACTACATATCGGCATAGCTCTGTATGTTCTTCAATGATTGTATCAGTTAGATAGCAAAAACATAGTGTGATTTGAGAGATTTTCCTGAACAATTGGTATCCCCGATATTTTAATTTCTTTACGAGTCTTTGCAAGTCTAATTGGCATTTGGACCAATGATTAGCTTATGTCATTATATTCAAAGAATGAATTGTAACAAGTACTAAATCTATACTTCTGCCTAAGATAGTTTCTGCCATGGATTTTTGTACCAATGAGTCCTTTTGTAAGTTATCATATCTTTGTATACTACATAACTTATTGTACTTTCCATGCTTCATTTGTTCACCACTTATAGATTTATCATCAGAAGTTCCAAAACTGACCCATGACCGAGTTTTGAACCGCGCCCTAACTGTCTCTCGGGGATTTCTCGGTTACCAAAAGTAAAAAAAAGCTCCAAAACGTATCCCTCATACTAAAGCTGTTTGGAGGTATGTTCATTCGTTGTCACATTGGCATGAAACTTCAGTAAGCGAAGCTTAATTGCTTGATTTGATAAACAAAAAGTAAACTTGAAGGTTTATAGAGGAGATAACTTTATAATTGGGCCATTCGAGAAGATGCAGTTACTGTGAACACAATCTTTTCCTAATTCACTTGCATTTTCCCATACTAGTTTGTCTAGCTATGATTCAAAGGCATTTCAGTTGAGGAGCTTTGTAAGCTCATTTGTTCTCTCTGAATTGACAAAAATTAGTTGGGACTTTAACTTTTTAATTGTATTAGAGCTTGAAGTCACATAAGATGTCATTTATGTGAATGATTTCTATAAGTTGAATTAGATCTACGTCATTGGAATTTTCTATCACCGAATTTCCTACAATTTTTTGTGCCATAAAGTTCAATTAGAGTGGGTAAATACTAAAGCAACTCCTTATAGAATTGTGTTCTTATGGTATTTATACCACATTATGATCTAGACATATACATTTTAAGTGAGAGTGAAGAGGAAATCATTAAATTCACATTGACTTTGTTTAAGTATCAAGGGACAAAATGTATATTAAGTAGTAGTTTATTTCTAGTCATTCATCTGAAGAAAATACTCGAGATTGTTGCTTGCGCTAAACTATACCTTGGTCTGCCTTATTATCCAATTCTAGGGGAGGGGTGGGTTACTCCTAGTGATGTCAAAGGCGCGCTTAAGCCCTAAATCGAGGTGCAAAACATGTTGAGTGTTTCACCTCGCTTAATGTGCGCTTTAATGTCGTCATTAAGTCTCTAAGACGTAACTTTCCTTCCCAATGAGCCTTATCTTATTTTTTTTTTGTTGATGAAAATGGATTTTGTGTAGCAGGCATCAAGAAGATGCAAAGTTACAAAAGATCTGTTAGCTCTTACAACAGCAGACCTTAAAGCATAGGGAGCTAGTCAAAACAAAAGAGGGCTATTAAGCTGCTCAGATAAATGGAGGACTGAAAACTAACAACAATTGACTTACTAACAAATACATGACTTACTAACAAATACAAGACTTGACCATATTAAAAGACTCAATAACTGGTAAGTTTCCTCCAAACACCACCTCCATGATAGTTATTAGTTAAGAACTCTCCTCCTCTTCTGGTTTAGGGATACATTTACCTTTTCTTTCCTTTTTAACTTTGTCCATCCACGACTTGATTGCCATGAACTGCTCCAACATAAGTTTGACTGACAGTATATCTGAGTGAGGGTTCTCTTTTACTTTCTCTTCCAATGCTTGTACTTTTTATGAAGATCTTCAAATGCTTCAAAGACATTTGATTTGCCTACATCAGCATGATCATGTTGGAGATCGTCTAGTTTCAATTTAAGAAATCTATCTGTTATTTTTTCTGTACTTGTGGAGCCATAGGAATATGGTTTTCCACTTGGTGAAAAGAGTAAATCACCAACTGCTCCGGTCAGAGTTGAATATTCATCCGCTTTCTTGAACAAGCCTTTTTTCCTTTTTGAGAAAGTAATAGTGCGTGCTTCCTTAGACTCAAACAATTTCATATCAATCTTTTGCCTACCCTTTGCGGTCCTCTTATCCCTTGCAAAAAAAGAAAATAATTAAAGAAGAAAATAAGATGTTTTTGCTGAATAAACCTGAGCAATTTTGAGAGGAATTCTTGTGTAATTTATAGCAGGTGCACAAGTCTATCTGTCACATGTATTGTCATGTTTATTTAATGTTTCCTTATTATGAGTCTATTTGTCACGTGTATTGTCATGTTTTTTTTTTTCACATTATGAGTCTATTTGCCATGTGTATTGTCACGTTTATTTAGTGTTCTAATAGTATGTGGATCTGTGATGTGATTACAATGAATCCCAACAAAAATTGTCTTCTTATTTATTCCACTACAATTGCTAAGTAATAATGTTGGATTGTATCTAAAGATACATGAAAATTAAATTGTTACGTTTATTTAATGCTTTCATGTTATGAGTTTATTTGTCACGTGTATTGTCGTGTTTTTTGATTGTTTTTACATTATGAGTCTATTTGTGACATGTATTGTCACGTTTATTTGGTGTTTTCATATTATGTGAATCTATTACGGGATTACCTGGAATCTCAACCGTGGTGGTTAAACCAAAACTCTGTTGAAATCCCATCAAAACATCTTCTATTCCTTTCTATCCAAATACGCCGAAAAATACAGCTAGGGATCATTTTCCAAATGTTCTTGATGGCTTTGCTGATTCTCCAAGAACTGGAGCTTTCAACTCCTTCCCTTATAGTCAAAAGTAGTGCCAAAAACTGATATTTCACTTGATCACCAAAACATTTTCCAATTTCTTTGTCCATATATTTGTTATTCATGCTTATAATTATTTGTCTTGGACTATCCATATATATTTGTATTTGTTCTTCATTTGCGCGTTTCTTCATTAAAGTCCAAACTTTATTCGCACTTAAAGCCATAGTGGACCTTAGAGATTTTTTTGCACTTTTCGAGTTTGATAACATTGGTTCTCCCTTGGTGATAGTGGTTGATTTGGCACGAGGCTCAATATATTTGTTATTTTAAGCAGTAGTTTATTTCTAGTCATTCATCTGAAGAAAATACTCGAGATTGTTGCTTGCGCTAAACTATACCTAGGTCTGCCTTATTATCCAATTTTAGGGGAGGGATGGGTGGGTTACTCCTAGTGATGTCAAAGGCGCGCTTATGCCCTAAATCGAGGTGCAAAACATGTTGAGTGTTTCACCTCGCTTAATGTGCGCTTTAATGTCGTCGTTAAGGCTCTAAGGCGTAACTTTCCTTCCCAATGACCCTTATCTTATTTTTTATTTTTTTTGATGTAAATAGATTTTGTATAGCAGGCATCAAGAAGATGCAAAGTTACAAAAGATCTGTTAGCTCTTACAACAGCAGACCTTAAAGCATAGGGAGCTAATCAAAACAAAAGAGGGCTATTAAGCTGCTTAGATAAATGGAGGACTAAAAACTAACAACAATTGACTTACTAACAAATACAAGACTTGACCATATTAAAGGACTCGATAACTGGTAAGTTTCCTCCAAATACCACCTCCATGATAGTTATTTTATGGCTTCACAAGTATAGAAAAAATTAGAGATAAATTTCTTGAATTGCGACTAGACGATCTCCAACATGATCATGCTTATGTAGGCAAATCAAATGTCTTTGAGGCATATGAAGATCTTCGCAAAGAAGTACAAGCATGGGAAGAGAAAGAAAAAGAGAACACTCACTCAAATATACTTTGAAAGCAAATTAAAATTGCTCTTATGCTATATGTGCAGTTTTCGACTGGGTGAAAAGAGTAAAACACCAACATCTGCTCCGGTCAGAGTTGAATATTCATATGCTTTCTTGAACAAGCCTTTTTTCTTTTTCAAGAAAGTAACAGTGTGTGCTTCCTTAGACTCAAACAATTTCATATCAATCTTTTGCCTACCCTTCCCGGTCCTCGTATCCCTTGCAAAAAAACAAAATAAGATGTTTTTGCTGAATAAACCTGAGCAATTTTGAGACGAATGCTTGTGTAATTTATAGCAGGTGCGCAAGTCTATCTGTCACATGTATTGTCATGTTTATTTAATGTTTCCTTATTATGAGTCTATTTGTCACGTGTATTGTCATGTTTTTTTTTTTCACATTATGAGTCTATTTGCCATGTGTATTGTCACGTTTATTTAGTGTTCTAATAGTATGTGGATCTGTGATGTGATTACAATGAATCCCAACAAAAATTGTCTTCTTATTTATTCCACTACAATTGCTAAGTAATAATGTTGGATTGTATCTAAAGATACATGAAAATTAAATTGTTACGTTTATTTAATGCTTTCATGTTATGAGTTTATTTGTCACGTGTATTGTCGTGTTTTTTGATTGTTTTTACATTATGAGTCTATTTGTGACATGTATTGTCACGTTTATTTGGTGTTTTCATATTATGTGAATCTATTACGGGATTACCTGGAATCTCAACCGTGGTGGTTAAACCAAAACTCTGTTGAAATCCCATCAAAACATCTTCTATTCCTTTCTATCCAAATAAGCCGAAAAATACAGCTAGGGATCATTTTCCAAATGTTCTTGATGGCTTTGCTGATTCTCTAAGAAATCGAGCTTTCAACTCCTTCCCTTATTGTCAAAAGTAGTGCCCAAGAGAGGTCAAAAACTGATATTTCACTTTATCACCAAAAAATTTTCCAATTTCTTTGTCCATATATTTGTTATTCATGCTTATAATTATTTGTCTTGGACTACCCATATATATTTGTATTTGTTCTTCATTTGCGCGTTTCTTCATTAAAGTCCACACTTTATTCGCGCTTAAAGCCATAGTGAACCTTAGAGATTTTTTTGCGCTTTTCGAGTTTGATAACACTGGTTCTCCCTTGGTGATAGTGGTTGATTTGGCACGAGGCTCAATATATTTGTTATTTATAATATATATCACCAATGGCTAAGGAAGAAAATTGTAATGTCTAATAGTTAGTTTAGCAAAAAAAAGCCCATCGCAGTGAGGTTCGAATTTGTCTAATCATGTGAATTTAATACCTTGAAATTTCTTTTTGTTACCTCTTTTGATAAAGTACTTTTGAAGTCTTGAAAGTTGTGGAGGTTGTATACAATATATTATTAGTAGGATGATGCGGAATATTTTGGAACCTTATTTAATAAGGCATATTTGGGATGACTTGAAATGAAAAGAATGTCATATAAATTAGGAGGAAGGAAGAATATGATAACCTGCAGAGATTTTGATACTTTACAAGGGGTAAAGCATCAAACTCTCTGTCAGTTCCTTCAATTAAAAGGGATTGTTGAGTCTTTTTTAAAAAGAAAGGGACTCAAGTTTTAAATCTTATATAAAAAGGGATCTTTTTTGGGTTATTAGTTAATAAGGTTGTTAGACCTGCTATTAATAGGGTCTATAGCCGCAGGAAGAAGGGTGAAAATAAGGCTTAAATGTACTGTTTTATTTATTAATTATTATATGTATGTATTTCTAGTAGTTATCTAGCAGTTAACTAGTAGTTTAGGTAGTTATTTTGTGATAAATAGTACTAGGAAGAAGAAAAGACAGTCAGTCTTTTGGGTAGGATTTTCTCTGACAGATTTGGAGGTTAAGGTTCCTCGAAATACCTTGGTTGTTAGAAATATTCTCTATTTGCTATTTGTAAGACTTATTCTATTTGTTGGTGTTAGTAAATTACAGTTGAAGTGTTGTTCCTATTTCTATATTTCATTTGGAAGTTTACAGATTTGTTGTTAGGAGAGTCTGGGTTCCTAACAATTTTGACCTTCAAAATTTTTTATTTACACAAATGCCCCTAAATATAAAAGTCAAAACTCTACCCAGAGAAAGAAATCCGTTAAGTGTTATTTTTCTTGATACTGTGGTGTCTAGGTCATTTTTCATTCACCTCAACTATTTTCACAGGGTACCTAGGTCACCAACATAGATTCTGATAACTTTGTCCAAAGCTTGGACAAATTGGAAGAAATCACCTAGTGTTTTTACCTTTGATGGGATTAGTACCTGAGACAACATAAGTTACCGGTTTCAAAAAAAAAAAATACATGAGACATCATTGATCACTAGGCCCAAAAAAAAAAAAAGACATCCTAAGCGGTTTGTAAACACCTGCAAGTTGTTTCCCCTCATTTCAAAATATAAACTCGCTCTTCTTCCTTTCATAGTTCAAAGCAACTAAATATAAAAGGAGAGAAATAGATGAAAATTTGAAATAAGTTGGATTTGAGAATGGGTAGTGGTTCTTTATTTATCCCTGTTAGAGTGGGTTAGTCTTAAATTAGTTGGGTTGATGGTCTCCTTACGTGGCCTTGGGCAATTTCTCTTTTTAAGATAACTTTTGGAGTTGAGTGTATCAGGGCCAAGTTCGTCCGGTTTTGGATTTGGCCCCCATATTATATTGTCATGCTTCAGTTGGCGGTCTTGGTGTGCCGGAGGTATTAGAGTGTGTTAGAGTCCCACATTGGTGTGGAAATGAGCTAGTAGTCTCCTTGTATGAACTTTGACAATCCTCCCCCCTTGAGCTAGTTTCTGGGGTTGAGTTGACGCTAGGATTATTTCATGTTTATAATAGTCCCTATTTGAGGACCCATGTTATATTGCCCACACTCTAGTTGGCAGTCTGGGCGTGCGGGGGTAATTAGAGTGGGGTAGAGTCCCACTTTGGTTGGGTAATGATTTGTGATTTCCTCATATAGACTTGAACAGAGTCTCTCCTTTCAAGCTAGTTTTTGGGGTTGAGTTAGGCCCAAGGATCGTATCTTCACAACCTCCAAGTTTTTAGCCAATTCAACCCCAAGCCACTTAATTCGACTACTGGTCAAAGTCCCTCTTTCTTAAAAAGGAAACTTATGGGGTCTTTGTCCCCAAATGTTCTCTACTGTCTCAACCATACCAGAAACCTCAATCATCTTGAATGTATATTCTTATCAGTCTCACCTTTATTTAATTTGAAATATGATGAGTGACTTGTTCTCCTTTTTGTTTTGATTTGCTTTCTTTCACCTTCTTTCCAATTTTCGATTGTAGATAAGATAGTTTTCTGAAATAAACCTTGTGATACATGTCCTGCAGTCTCCGCAAAGAGTACTAACTCGGATTTGATTAATCTTGCAGTTAAAAAGGAATAATTGCCAGTCGAGATTGACAAAGGAAACATGTCTTGGAATTGATGTCAGTGAGCTCCTGACTGTGAGGTGGAGTTGGGACAGTTGGAATTATGCTTGGGCTCTTCAAAAATACCAACTGATATGTATCGGATCCTCCAGAAGCTATGTATTTTTTAGAGGATCCTCCACGGGTGGCAACATTTTTGGAGGGTCTGAGCAAAGACTGTTTGGGTGCTATCGTTTAGACCTAGAAGTCTTGAGAATGATCATACTTTCCCTAAGAAAACTCTCCCTGTTGAGTTTTCAGTTGAATTGAGCAAAACTTTTTCAGTTTGAAGTAATTGCTTTGAAGGCTACTCTCATTGTTAGTTTCACTTGCTGTCTAAAACATTTCCAATTGAGAGGGTGTTTAACATTTTGTTGAAAATTACAAAGTATTTGATATGTGAATCATTGACTCACACGATACCTACCTATCGAGGTCCGTCATGTGTCGTCTTGGCGTTTGAATATTGCCTTAGACTATCTCACCCCAATAAAAAACCAAACTAAATACCAACTTGAAGGATTAATTTAAAAACCTATGCTTTCACGTGCTGAGATCAACGCCAGGAACACCTAAACAAGATCTCAACTTCTCTCTATCAATGCGCGATTCATTTTCAACGGCTTGAACTCGAGACCTATAGGATTAATAGGGGTGAAACTGAAGTTATAGTTGTGGGTTTATTTGAAACCTATGTTTTCGAGGGCCGAGGCGTGGCATAATATATATGTGAATACTAGCTAAACTTACAATAAATACTTAAGTAGATATGAATAAAGGTTTAATAAATTCAATACTAAAAACTTTTAAAGGTCGAACCCATAGTCAAACGTGTGAATCCGTCTTTCTCAACCACTCTTGGTAGTGTTTTTCTCTTTTTTGCCACAAGTTTCAGTCTTCAGGTACTTACTTTGAGATTTCAATTAATTTGAATTCAAATCGCGTCAGATTTAGTGAAAATGCTCGAACTAAGACATCTAACTAGGGGGAAGAGCTCCATTCCATATTCTCAACAATGAAGACGAATCTAAAATAACTAAAACTATAAACTTTATATTAAAAATTATTAATCATATTAGTGAATGTTGTCCCTTAAAACTTACGAAGTGTTAATTAGGAAGATGTCTAGGTGTTGTCACTATTCATGCTTGTTCATTTAAATTAAAATATTAAAACTCACTTATCAATCTTCAATTGGACTTATCATATAACATTATTATTTGATGCATCTTCTGACTTTGTTACTAACTTCAATTATTATTTTTCTAAAATAAATTAAAGTGAGTAGTAGCTCCATATGTAGAAACATGGAGAATGACGAAACATTTAAGTTTCAAGATCCAACATGCTCTGTGCCTTTTCATAATAAATTTAAGAAAAAGAGTCAAATTTGGCCTTATATTATAAGAATAGTACAATTTATTCTTTTTTTAAAAAAAACAAAAAAAAATACAGATAGCAAATAATGAATGGTTAGTAAAAAGATAATCTCGTATAATGACATTAATTGAAGTCAAAATGATTGGATATCGTCTAAAGTCTAAACTTGCGAAGATGAGCAATCATAGGTTAATTTAGATACACATAGATGAGCAATCATGGTTTGTATTTATATATGTTTTCGCTTATTTTTATTTTACAAGGTACAAATACATAATAACTTCTTTTTGAGTTGAAGATTTATAGAAAATAACATATCTATCCTACGTGCTACAAAAGAAAGAATATGATTTACGTATCTCTTTAGTTTTTATTTGCGGAATTACATGGAATATGCTATTTTGAAATGGAATCTTCTTCTTTTTTCTTTGTACTTTGGTCCCCTCCTCCTCTAACGGTCTTTCCCTTTTTGTTTTGTTTTAAGTTTATTATTTTTTTGATATATTTGTCTTGGTTGGTGAGAACTAAGGCATGAAGGGCTTTTATTCTTGCCCTTTGAAGTTTGTTAATTAATAAATAGTTTTTTCCCCTAATTGAGTATGTTATTGGATTTAGAAAATTAAAGGTTTAGTAAATATTGTTTCACTTTATTCTTGTTGGTGCACATCATGTCATCATCTTGATTTAGACTTGTTAACTTTATACCTAATTCACAAAGATGAGCTATGTGATTAAAAATTTAAAACATAAGATACATTTCCTCTTTTATTTTCTAATAATGATAATTTAGTTTTTTTAATGCTACGCATGCAATTATGATTGATAATGCTAATGAAAAAGTATACAAAATAGAGTTATTAATATATATATATATATATATATATATATATGACTATTAACTAGTTGGTTAATTTAGTTGAAGTGGAAAAATATTAATGGAGTGTTATATGACATAATGATACATGTTAAAGTGAAAGATAAGTTATAAAAAAAAAATTATAATATCAACTATATTATATGTTTATGAATTTTGGACACGGAAATCTTATATACATACAAGATGAGTGTTGCATAGTTTTGAATAAATAGATATTCGACCATACAATGTATAGAATACTTTAAATGATCATATTCACCAGAAGGCGCAAGTATCATATTCATTGAGAATGAAATGAGTGAGGATCAGTTGTGATGGTCAGGTCATATTCTACAAATTTATTGATATGTAGGTGTAGAATCATAGTGAGTGAATGTGTTAAAAGAGAATGAGGTTGATCTAAAATCACATGAATGCAGTTGTCTTAAAAGACCTACAATATCACGGGATCAATGCAGATTTAGGATGTGTTCAGTTTTCTCATGTCTGATTGGATCAAAATATTGTAGAAAACATTTTTCTATGAAAAAAAAGTTCCTTATAAATAAAAATGATAATCTCTCTAATGCAAGTAAAAAAAACAAGTTCCATTAGTAACATTACAAATTCATCGTGTCTTCTCCACCCACCCACACCTATTCCCATCCCTTGACCATTGCACCCTCGAACCCTTACTATTCACGCCATTTCACCCCCGAATCCTCACTTTCCACGCTATTTCATCCAATGATATTTTATTAAAATTACACATATATGATTTTTTTAGGATTATATTATTTATTAGTTATCAATTACCAAAAAAATAATTAAGAAACCTCTTTTAAACTTTTTTTCCCTAATTAGATGAATGAAGAAGATTTTGACACTTCGACCATAAAGCTAGAGAAAACAAGGGATCTAAGCACTTGGTTTCTACTTACCATTAAATCCTCTTTTTCTTGTTTTACTACAAAACTCAAAAAGTATACTAATTTTATGGCAAAATTTGCTCCTCCTCACATGATTTTTGTGGGCTTAAGTTGTTGTTTTCACTCAAAAACACCACCCATTTGTCTCCTACCCATTGTTTTGATTTCCTTTTCCCCCTCTTAATTGTTTAAATATTTGGAAAAAAAAATTTAAAATAAAATTCTAGGTAATACACTACCCCTTAATTTTGTCATTAATTACTCACTTTGCCTTATTTTGGTGGAGTGGTAAGTACTCCTACATCGTAAACCAAGAGATCTCGAGTTTGAGTCCCCTTAGGTATGAAATTGCCTTTGTTAGGGAGTGTTTTACCCACAATGTGAATTTTCCGGCGCGAATCTAGAGTTAATCGGATTCCAATATGGATACCAGACATCGAGTGGAAAACCAGTTTTTTTAATGACATAACGGCAGAGAGAATTATAAGATGAAGAAATTATAAGATAAAGAATCAAAATCTCAACTAATAAATCTTATCATAAATTGAAAGTTCAAATAACTAATCAACTGAATTATTTAAATTTCTGAAAAAACAACAAAATGATATAAATTCCCACTAAACTTTTAATTTTAATTATTCTATACAAACTTTAAATAAACAATGAAATGATAGTCTGAATTCCCAAATACAAATAGATAACGGATTATGACATTGTTAACATCCAATAATCATTTAAGGAACAAATATAGGTATTTAGTTAAACATTCCTCATGATTAATACTATTTATCACACATTTTTCCTAACAGAGGAGGTTGTTGAAATTAAATTTATGAAATCAAACTTAATAAGCTTTTTCAAAATTTGAGTCGGAAATGGTTAATACAAATATTTATAACGAATCAAAATATTTTTTAATTTTAGTATCTAAATAAAATTTACTAACTAGCTTTAAGGTTTGTCAAGGTATTTCATTTTTACTTATTAACTTGGTGTCAAAACACAATACAGATACATATTTATCAGGTAATAAGTGTCCCTTAATCCTTAATCAAAAGAAACAATCTCGAGCTTAGGAAATAGAGTCGACTTTAATAAAAAACATTTCACCTCTAAAATAAAACTTTTTCAATGCATATTTGAATCGATCCATCTCTAAATCATATATCGAACGCCGAATGAAGAATAAAAAAAATTGCAAGGATAAAAATATTATCAGGTAATAAATGTCCCTTTATCCTTAATCTAAAAGAATGGTCTCGAGGCTTTGAAAATAGAGTCGACTATAGTAGAAAACATTTCACCCCTAAAATGAAGCTTTTTCGGTACATATCTAAACCAATCCATCCCGAAAACATATATCGAACACCGAGTGAAAATTCGAGAAAAATTTGTGGAAGGGCAAAATGGTCAAATGACAAAAACCGCTGGTTGCGTGCACAAGGGGTCGATAACATCTATGATATTGCAGCCCCCCACCAACTCCCTATAGCCGTATTATAAAAGCCTAACTTTCTCTCCCAATTTTCTTCACTCTCTATAAACTTCTCTCACTTTCTTCAAATCTACTTTTTTTAAGCGTTAATCATGTCTTGCTACAAGGGAAAGTATGCTGGTAAATAC
The DNA here is from genome assembly GCA_018342035.1 of Solanum appendiculatum. Classification (NCBI taxonomy): domain Eukaryota; kingdom Viridiplantae; phylum Streptophyta; class Magnoliopsida; order Solanales; family Solanaceae; genus Solanum; species Solanum appendiculatum. Next base: position 950,896 of record JAGDQO010000642.1, read on the forward strand.
TCTTACTTTGCTCAAATCTTGACTTTTTGATCCAAGATTTGATTTTTTTGATAGATCTTGTTGTTTTTTCATGCGGGGTTGTGTTATTTTTGGATCTTGGTTGTTGGGTGTTTTTTGTTTTGATGTAAAGACTACAACTTTCTTGAAGAGAAAAAGTTTTGATCTTTGTGTTTAAAGGATCCTTTTCATGGTCTCACTAGTAGATCTTTATGTTTGTTTTTATCTTTGTGATTGTTATTTGCTTCATTTGTTGCTTAATTATTAATCATAATATAGTTTGAGTTTTTTTTAATAATATCTGTTGCATGTTTAGGCTGGATCTGATTTAGCTTGTGATAGTCAGTTGTAGCATGTTAATTCCTGTTTTAGTTTAATTTGTGTATTATTTCCAATTTTTTTGTGTAATATGCCTAGATTTGATTTGTTTATGGTTTCTGGATCTAATAGTTGGTTAAAGTTGAAATCTTTTTAACAAATGGTACTAATTGTCCTTGAAAATTAGGATTAGGATCTGATTGCCTACACTGTTTTGATTAGTATGGCTACATGATTAAATCTGTTAATTTGGGTGTTTTTGTTTTATGTTTTAGTCTATGTTGTTATATGCTTGTTAGATTCATAAAGATAGTGTATTTTTGGAGAATCCGACTAAAATGAGTATTAGTGATTGATTAGAGGTACTAATAATTGGTGCAGATGAGCTTATTAAGAATGCTGCATACATTGGCACCCCTGGAAAGGGTATCCTTGCTGCTGATGAATCCACTGGAACAATTGGAAAGCGTCTCTCGAGCATCAATGTTGAGAATGTAGAATCAAACAGGAGGGCTCTCCGTGAGCTTCTCTTTTGCACCCCTGGTTGTCTTCAGTACCTTAGCGGTGTTATCTTGTTCGAGGAGACACTTTACCAGAAGACTGCTGCTGGTATGTTGTGTAGAACTTAATTTGTTAGCAGTGATATGCATTTTAATTGATCGTTGCATTTTAAGTGTTAGGACTAAGGCATGGTAGTTCCTGACCCCGATTTTTTTAGGACTGATGATCTGATATTGGTGGCAGGCAAGCCTTTTGTTGAAGTCATGAAGGAAGGTGGAGTCCTTCCCGGTATTAAGGTTGACAAGGGTACCGTTGAGCTCCCCGGAACCGATGGTGAGACCACCACACAAGGTCTTGATGGCCTTGCAGAGCGTTGTCAAAAGTACTATGAGGCTGGTGCTAGGTTCGCCAAATGGCGTGCCGTGCTGAAGATTGGTGCCAATGAGCCATCTCAGCTCTCCATCAATGAAAACGCCAATGGCCTTGCGAGATATGCCATTATTTGCCAGCAGAATGGTCTTGTACCCATTGTTGAGCCTGAGATCCTTGTTGATGGAGCCCATGACATTAACAAGTGTGCTGATGTTACCGAGCGTGTTCTTGCTGCTTGCTACAAGGCTCTCAATGACCACCATGTCCTCCTTGAGGGTACCTTGTTGAAGCCTAACATGGTCACTCCCGGTTCTGAATCCCCCAAGGTTGCACCAGAATTGATTGCTGAGTACACCGTCCGTGCTTTGCAACGCACAATGCCACCTGCTGTTCCTGCTGTGGTGTTCTTGTCTGGTGGACAGAGTGAAGAGGAGGCCACCGTCAACCTCAACGCCATGAACAAGCTCCAGACCAAGAAGCCATGGTCGCTTTCCTTCTCCTTCGGACGTGCTCTTCAGCAGAGTACCCTCAAGGCATGGGGCGGAAAAGAGGAGAATGTGCAGAAGGCACAAGCTGCATTCCTTACCAGGTGCAAGGCCAACTCCGAGGCCACACTCGGAAAGTATGCCGGAGCTTCCAACTTGATTGAGGGTGCTTCCGAGAGCCTTCATGTCAAGGACTACAGCTACTAGATCAAAGTTTTTTAGTTTTTGGTTTATGTTTTTTCTTGATTTCTGTTTTGAAAATGAGATGACAATATGGTTTTACAAAAATGTCTTATCTGTGGACATAATGTGTAAGGCTTTTTTTATTTTTTATTTTTCGTTTAATAAAAAACTTTTGAGAAACAATATTGGCTTTGTGACATCTTAATGTAACAGTTTTTTGGGGTTGGATTTATTAAATGAATATTATCTTTTGCCATTATGAACTGCCTTTTTTGTTAAACCATTTTAGTCTTGCTATTGTTTAAGTGTGTTTTAAAGTATCTGAATATGGTTAAATGGCTTTTTAAATCTTACTAATTGTGTGATTCAAACTAAATTTTATATGATTCTTGATGTGTTTGCCTTCTTTCGACTTTAATGTTTTGAATGTTTCATGTTGGTTCTCGAGGGAACTGCATATGGATAGAAGGGTGAAGGTTGTGAAGGTGGTCTCGTTATCCATACTTAACATACCTGGATGAATGGAGGAAGATGAAAAGGAAGATGGTTGTGAGGGCGGTCTAGTTTTTTTTGTACCTAGATGAATGGAGGACCGACCAACCTTATTCCAATATAGGGATAAAAGTTGTGAAGGTGACTTCGTTATCCATACTTGGATGAATGGAGGACCAACCAGTATAGGAACATAAGGAAGACGGTTCTGAGGGTGGTCTAGTTTTCCGTACCTAGATGAATGGAGGATTGATCAACCTTATTCCAATACAGGAATAGAAGTTGTAAAGGTGGCTTCGTTATTCATACCTGGATGAATGAGAGAAGGAATAGAAGTGGTAAAGGTGGCTTCGTTATTCATATTTGGATGAATGAGAGAAGGTTGCGTAGGTGATCTCGTTATACATACTACTAATCAGATAAATGAAGGATCGACCGACCTCAATCTTTATAAGCGTTGACGGATTCTGAAGTGCCTATACTCTCTTGGTTAAAACTAATTCTAGGTTTAAAAATGACATTTAAGGGGGAAATGATGTTATAAATAAATTCCAACGGTTAGTTTTTTTTTTTTTTGGTAAAGGAATATGTGAATTGGTCCCAATTTTTTTTTTTTCCTTTTTTTGGTATATATGTGAAATGTAGTTTTCTACATGTGGATGTGGGGTTGTTTGCTACCAAATCTATTTTCTTGATTGTGGTCCCTTGTTTGTTTGCTTACATTTGACTCTTTTTTTCAACTTATCTATCATGTGATACTTTGTGGGATTGGTGTAAAGTTTAAACCTTTTTCTAAGTAATGTTTTTTTTCTTTTGGGTTGGTGTTCTTGGTTTGTCATAGCTCAATCCAAGATCGCGGAAATTATGAGTTTTTAGGTTTAAATTTTAATGAGGCAAGGAATTATGAGGGTTAGTTGAATTTTAAATTAAGAAAAACCTGCATGTGTTAATACACACATAAAAGTTCAAGTTCATAAATCTGAGTTTCATGATCTCGAAATGTCAAAATAACCACATTAGTCGTAACAAACATAGTGAGTATTGATTACCTGTTTACAATAAATCCACCCAATTTCAGAACAAACAAAACCTATCAATCAATATTCAATATTCATAGTAAAGTGCAACGTAGGCATGTTCTTATTAGATTAAAAGCCCAATACTCTACCAAGCGAGCTATACATCGCAAAAAAGATGTATAGTACATAGGATTGGTACGAAAAAGAGATCGATCCTCTTCTTCTTTATTGGGCTGCTAATAAATACTAGGCCCAAATCTAAACTTCAATAAGAAAGCCCATATCTAGTAAATTCATTTGCTTCAATGGGCTAGGATGCCAGAATGGGCTTGGTGTGGTCAATCCTTTTCTTTTCTTTCCTTTTCTTTTTTTGGCTAATTTATACCACAAGATAGAGTTTAGCGACTTTTTATTAAAAATAAAAACACTGGTTATTCGGGCAAGCGTTTAAAATCAACCATGTCCCACTTCGTCCGACTCTACTTGAGTGTTTGTTCGACCTATTTTGTTAAGGTTTTGCCCTATCCTGCTCAGCTGCCTCGTCTCCCTATTGCTAATCCTTCGACACCAATTGTGTTCAAGCAACGAAGTTTACAATCATTCACATTGAATACTCATTCTACTTACCAACATGCTTGAAATGAGCAATGGGCCTACACATATATAATTAGAGAATGGGATAGTTACCAATATAGCCATTACTTACCAACATGCTTGAAATGTACATAATATTTACACTTATATATTGTGTATAAACATGTATATTATATGTATAATTAATATAATATATATATTAGTTATACATTTTATACCTATTTTATAAACTAGATGAACAAATGATTCAGGCTCGCACATATAGAGAAATCGAGTTTTTACTTAATCCGTTTCAAATTTGTTGTCACTTTTCACTAATTGTTAATCAAGTGTATCTATTTTCAGAACTTAAGTTCACAAAAAAAATGGAAAAATTACTAAAGTACACACCTTTACTATATTATTTTCCATTTGTCCCTATATCTTTTAAAAATAACTAAAATCCCTTATTTTAAAATGTATCCGTATTAATGTATTAGTGATTGTATTAATGTATCCGCGCTTTCATTAATGTATCCGGATTGAGTTAATTTTTATTTTAATAATGTATCTGTATTAATGTATCCGTGCTTGTATTAATGTATCCGCGCTTTCATTAATGTATCCGGATTGAGTTAATTTTTGTTTTAATAATGTATATGTATTAATGTATCCGTGCTTGTATTAATGTATCCGTTCTTTCATTAATGTATCTAGATTAGGTTAATTTTGAGGGATTATTGTAATTAGAAAAAAAGTAGGGATAAATAGTAATTTCATCTTTACACTATGTGATTTATGTAACTTACCCAAAAAAAAATTTGGTACTAAAACATATATGATTAAAAAAAGAATATTATCACCTAGGTGGTCAAGATCTTTTCTTCTTAGTATAAGTTACATAAATCACATAGTATAAAGATGAAATTACTATCTATCCCTACTTTTTTTCTAATTACAATAATCCCTTAAAACTAACTCAATCCGGATACATTAATGAAAGCGCGGATACATTAATACATTAATACAGATACATTATTAAAATAAGGGATTTCGCAATCCGAATACATTAGTGAAAGCGCGGATACATTAATACATTAATACGGATACATTATTAAAATAAGGGATTTTAGAGATTTTTAAAAGATATAGAGAAATATGGAAAATAGTTTACTTAAAGCTGTGTAATTTAGTAATTTTTCCTTCTTATTTTAGCTGAGTCTTATGTCCCTTCAACATTTTTATTCATCTTGTCTTGTCTTGGGCATCATAGTAGACTGATTATTCTATTGTTATATAATATTCATTGTATATTAAAGATTAAGAAGATAAAACATATTGATTCGATTGAGATTGATTCATTAGATACCTATCAGAGTTTTTAGCTTGCATGATATCTCCTTCCATTTGCTTCAGTTATGAAAGTAAAGAATGAATACTACACTTTATTTTCTTCTATCACTTTTTGTTTTATTTTGGCCTTTTGAAATTCTTAAATGAGATTCAAAAATACACACAAAATACTTTAGTTACAATTTTTCTTATATCAAGACGATGATAAAAACATATTTGAGTATATTATTAATAAAATTACTTTATGAGCGAAATTCCATTTCCTTAGAATAATCTTAACTTTTAATCATAATACTTACTCCAACTAATACTTAATCAATATCTTTAATCTTTCTCAGTTCACACTCAAAATTTCATCAAAGCATTTTTTTATTTGCTACTATAATTAATATTTAATATTTTATGTATATTTTTTTTTTTGAAAAATATCTTTCATACACTAATCAAAATTATTAACTTCCAACGTACCGAACATGCTCCAAATATATCTATCATGAGCAAATAATACAACTGCTGAAGAGTTGGTAAATTTTTTGTGTGTTTTCTGGGAACATAATCGTCTTATCACGATATATATACACGGTGCTTCAGATTACCACCAAGCTTATTCCCATTGAAAAATAAGATAATATTCAACTGCCATCTAACCTTCTATTGTATGTTGTAGGATTAGCTTTATTCATGTAATTTCTTATTTTTTGATATTCGTTACCAAATGACGTACGTTGATGTTACATATTAATTGTCATATTTTCTTTATTATTGTATTCATTCGTCTCTAACTATTTTTAATTGATAAACTTGAACTGAGGGTCTTTCTATCTTCACGAATTAAAAATAAAATTTACGTACACTCTCTCCTCTTGATATTTCGCATGTGGAATTACATTTATACGTTGTAGTTGTTGGAAGGGTGGGTCAACTAATTACTAAGTTGTCATTTGATAATTTCTGAAAATTACCTAAAAAGCTTTTATGTCATAAAACGTCATCAACCTGTGTTACTTGTTGTTGAACAGTACATTTATTGAAGCATATAATATGCTAATAGTATTAATATTTATTTTTCCAACAATCTCTGAAAAGTCATATAATAAAGTCTGAAAAAAATTGTGTTATCATTCTTAGTTATAAAGAGAACATACTTTAAGCAAAATACATGGTCAGATTTTCTAAATTAGGATATTTGAAGTGAAAACTAGACAAGTACATAGCTTTGTGATCTCAGTTACTAGTCATATCAAATTGCTTCATCATACATCACAAGATTTTTTAAAAAAAATTAAGATTTTTTTCTTTTGCAAAAAATTTGATTCATTCCGATATAAGTAACTTCATTTGTCTGAAAATGAGTAAATTACTTTTTAAAAAAAGGTTACGAGAGAGTAGTAAGTTATTCTTCATTTTTTAATGAAAGATTTTAGGTTCGTATGTTATGTATGATGTCATCTTTGTTTTTAACCTCAATAAAAGACTTTTCAGAGTGAATCAAATTTAATCAGATCGTTATAATTTGAGTTTCGAAAGTTCTATTATCATGAGTTTTATACTATTGTATTCTATTTTCTTGTCTGTTTTGATATGTTTTATTTAAAACGAGGGTTAATCGAAAGTAACCTCTATACATGCATAAGCTAGAGGTGAAATTCGTGTACATACCATCTTTTCCAAAGCCTGAGATTACATTGAGCATATTGATATTGGAATGAAAAACCAAAAAAAAAAGAAAAGAGAATTGAGTAGATCATTTAAGAGATTATATTGGGAGCCTTGGGAGTATGAATACATCATAAAGTGTCCTGAGTATGAAGTCGTCCTTATAAAAAAAGCTTTTTACTGTATTTTATGAGATTTTTTCCTTATAAATTTTGATTTAATTAAATATCGAGCATTGAATAAAAAAATAATTTTTTTCAAAAAAGAAGAGAATGAGTAAATTATCTAAGTCTTGGGAGTAACAAAACTGGAGAGGACTGAAAGATGATAACACAATTCATGAAACAAGAAATATTTAGAGAATACTTCTGAAAAATCAATATATCACCTTTGCTATTTCAAGTGTTTTTATTTTGTTCTTTTTTTCTATAAGGAAGTTTCATTACTCTTTAAAATTATAATAGAACAGATAGCATACCATAGTGTGAAATAATTTTTCCACTATCAGATTACAATAACGGAATTAAAATTATTACTAAAAGGATTCAAAATTAAAAAAATAAACACACAAAAGAATTTAATCTAGTTAATTCAATATTTATTATATATACACATAAATATAATAAATATCGTGTCATTTATCTAGTGAATTTAACTTTTATTTAGATTGTAAGAATTTATTTTTTCCTATTAGATCACCTATAAATAAGCATAGTTAACGTCCATAATAAGTGTAATTCACAACTTAAAATATAGGCGGATTTAAAATTTGAAGTTTAAGGGTTTTAATAATCGATCTCTCAGAATTTGCCACTGCAACCACAAACTATCCTGTTGGGAGCGCTACCCCTGAATGGGCCCTGCAGTGAGCGATTCGGATTTAGTCGGAGCTCCAATGTGGACTCCGAACACCGGGTGGGAAACCAAAAAAGAAAAACCTATCATAAGTCTATTTTTTTTTTAATCTAGACTCAGAATTGACAATCTGATCAAGCTCATGCAGGCGGAGTTTAAATGATTCGAAATTACAAAAGCTAGAACTTCAAATGAAGTAACATAACTAATCTTCCTCCTACATAACAATTTTTTCTTCCCTTTGGTTGATCCAAATATATAACAATTGGCTCTGGGATTTAGCATATTGACAAAAATAAAAATAAAAATCAAGTCTTATTTATTCCCAATTTATGGCTTTTGCCAGTGTTTGCAGCTATATAATCAAGACAAGTTCAGAGAGCTTATTTAAATGCATTAAAGTCTAATTTTTCTGCATATTTAATTGAGAATTAAACTTTTAATGATTATTGTTATTGTATATATTTATTGCATTATTTGAGAAATAAAATCTTAGATGTGTTTCTTATATATAGTGCTAATATAGCTTTATATATACATTGTGCTAAATTACTAATATAAAGAGGGTAATAGACCTAAAGAAGTTGTTGGGTTGGGGGTGGGGTGGGTGGAGGATTATCATTCAAAGTTTATGTAAATCCTAAGATGCAATTTTGAGGGGAAAATGCTTGTTTTAAGATAAAAGATGCTTTATTTAACCTTATAATATCGCGTTTTACTAATTAGTGGCAGACAAGATAAGACAAGTATGACATGCCTACTGAGTTAAACAGTAGTCCAAATTATGAGTGTGGATGAATAGTTTGTCAAAATTTTCATTTTATTAATGAAATATTGTTCTTCAACAATGATGATTTCAATTTACTTAAAAGAAATTAAGGATCCTTTATGTTTAAGATATAATTTGAAATTATTCTTACACATAGTGTTTAAGGCTATGATATTCTTCAAGAACCACAATGTAACATTTGTAGGATGGTGTCCACATTCTATGTACATTATAATTAATCTCCAAAATTCTCTAGTACAAAATTAATAATAGATTACACATATAGTGCTTATTTGAGGAATATAATAAAATGTTATAAAATTCATTTAAATATCTTTTCACGAGATATTATTTTACTATTCGCGTCAATTAGTGGCAAACAAAATAAGAAAAGCACAGTAAAATCACTTGAGTGGAATATAATCACATCATCTTTATCATGAATTAAAAGCTAATTAAAGAAGATCTTCATTACTAAAATAGTTTTCTTTGACAAAAACGAAATCATTTGCTACAATATCCTAAAATGTATGTGAAAACTTAGTTGAAAACAGACCAAATTCACATGGTTTTATGAGACAAACTTTAGCTTTATCATGTCTTTCAAATTTAACATATGTTGTCTTCCAAATAATAAAAATGTTTATTGGAAAGAAAGATTATGTGCGGCCCAACCAAGAGCTAATGGTTCATACTTGTTTTGAAATATCTCCCTATTTATACCAAGCAAACATTATTCTTAAAAAAAAGGTTTACTTAAGGTGTGTTCAATATGACGAATAATATTTTTCAGAAAATATTTTCTAGATAAAAACTTTATCACCATCCAAAACTCTAAAAATTTTAAAATTTTATATTTTAAATGGAACATTGGAAAACAATACCAGTAAAAAGAGACGTTTTTCTCCCATGAAATATCTTTCATTATACCAAATATACCCTTAGTCTTCAACTGTTTCCCCGTCCCCGCCACCCTATCGAATAATGGAACAATAATCCATTGGCCATTACTCGATTCCTAAATTTTCAAATTTCACATGTGAAACACCTCCAAATTAAGAAAGGATAACATTGTATTGCAAATATAATCAAACACTTCAAGAAAAATTAGCAAATTGAAGAGAATAATAACCACATCAATCCAATACTTAATGTGAATACAAAAATATAAATAGAACATCTCATAAAAATAGTAAAATTAGGTAGCCAGCCTAATTGATCAACCTCCTAGCTAGGACAAGTTAACTTCAAATCAATATATGTTCCACAAAACAGTTAGCAACCCAAGATAAACTTCATGTCAACCAATCTTTATTTTTTTTTAATAAAAAAAAAAAACTTACAAATTGTCTTGTTGTGACACATCATCAATTATTGCCACCACCATCACCACCTTTGCTTAATTTCAATTCATAATTCTCCCATAAATTTTGATGATGATGATTATCACCATGATCTCCCATTAAGTACCTAAAACATGATGATCCATCAGCTTCATAATATTGATTGTTGATTTGTACATTACTATTGTAACATAACAAACTTGTTGAATTTTGATCTTTTCTTTTCTTGTTGCACTTCATTAGGTAACTATTGATGCTACCCCATTTTTTCTTGCACATTGTTGCACTTTTGTCATATCCCAAAATGGCCATTTTTGCACTAATTTCTTCCCATAACACTTGATCATGATTATTATCATGATCATCTTCATCGTCATCATGATCATCTCTTGATGATGAAATTCCCAATTGTTGAAATCTTGATTCCATGCTAGTCCTAAGTTGTATTAACTTAGTAATTTCACTATCAGGCCAATGTTGGTCAGTGTCATCTTTCAGACTGTCTGTCACACCTCCATTTCTATTATCATTTTGACATTGAATTTCAACCATTTCTTCATCAAGAACACGTGGATTACTACTAGTACTCTTCAAATCTTTCCCGCTTAACTTGTGCACAGCCTCCATTAAAGCTGCATCGCGTGCCTCTATCCATGACCTCTCGTTAGCCCAAAATTTATGTTCCCTTTCCATACGAATCGTTTCTTGATTCCTCCATTCTTCTTCTCTCAACATCCTTTCTTGTTCTTTATGTTCAATCATTTTCATCATTTTATCCAACCATGCTTCTTGTTTCTCCATCAACTTCCTCATTTGTCCATCAATGAAATCTTTTATCTTTGCCTTTAAACTCCTCTTCCCCCTCCTCTTCTTGCTCATCTTGTCTTGATCACTATCATCTGAGGAAGTCGTATTGAATTCAGATGAATTGGATAGACTCATGCTATCGGATAGCTTAGGAGCTTGATGGTGATGAAAATTATGAGGATCTTGATTGATGTTGTTAACGGAATTATAAGGAAAATGACTTCCCTGATGAAGAGCTTCCGTTGAGGTAGATGAAATATTATTGCTTGTTTCACCATATAAAGCTTCAAGTTGACGAAAAAATCGATAGTGTTTTCCATCTTGTCTTCCAGCTTTACCCTCTTTAGTCTTCTTGTAGTACTTGTACAAGTTCTCAAATTTCTCTCTACATTTCTTTCCAGTCCTTTGGTATCCATGTTCCTCAGACATAATCCTACAATAATTAGTAGCAAAACAATGAGAAAATTAGTTAATGTGAAATTTTTTAGTAGTAAAAAAAGTAAATTAAAGAAAGGTTGATCAAAAGTTTAAATGGAGTGACATGATCTAAGATATATAGGGATTTCAAAACGAAAGAAAATAAAATCTTATATCAAAATGACTTCTGACATCCAAGAAAAGGATCAAAACCACATTCATAAGCCGATTATTATTATTATTATTATTGAATAGGTCGGGCTCTTTTTAATAGCTTAATCTATAGATAACAAGAAATGGGAAACTACAATTATAACTTATTTGGAATTGAGTCGTTATTAGTGGTGGTAACAAAATACATGTTATGGGGACTCTTAACTTAATTCGGAATCTATTTCTCGGAAGAAAATAAGTTTAATTTTTTGAAAATTCCCATCTTACATTGTATTCCCGTGAAAAGAATAGTGACTAATTTATGATTTTCTTTTCAATTTAGAGACATTCTGGAAGGAAGATAATAACAGTAATTCAAATAAATTACAGACCGACGGATAGACTTTTTCATATTTCTTTGACAACCCTAATTTTGAATCCCCAAATGATTCAAAGTGTCACGTGATGATATATTGATATATCCTAAAGATAGAGACTACACAAAAACCCCTATACTATTTTTTTTAAAAAAAAATTTGCTAAACAAAAACAAGCAAAAAGGAATTTTGATCTAGGTAAAAAGAAGTGAAAAAGGGTATGTGATGTATTTAATAAAGATGAAAAAAACACCTGATTCTCTAACTGAACTTCAATGTTGTGTCATTTTCTAATACAAAATTGGCAACTTATTCACTGTGTGAGTTTTTGCTTAAAAGTGCTGCTTTTTCTCCAGAAAACTCATTGTTTCCCTTTTCTTTTCCGTATGTACACAAAATTATGTATAGATTTCCCAAAATATATACTGTTCGGACTCTTCAAAAATATTGTTGCACTACCCGTCTTGGATCCTCCAAAAAATGTACTATTTCTGGAGGATCTAACATGTAATTGTTGATGTTTTTGAAGAGTCGGAGCAACATAGCCAAAATTCTCATCATGAAGAGAAATAAAAAGGGTAATAACTCAAAATGACAATTTGTAGGAAATTCTTTTACAAGAACATACAAAAAAAAAAAGATTTTAGTAAGATTGAACAAGTGAATAATGCTTCTGTTGAAAAAAAAAAGGATTGAAAAAATTAAAATTAAAAAAAAAATAAAGAAAATCAAGAACACATTAAGAGTAAGATTTTGGAAAAAATACCTTCAATAGAACTAAAATAGGAGTAGTTTTTTTTATATGTACTCTTTTTGTATTTGTAAGTAAAAGAAAAAAAAATACTTGGATTAAACTACAAATGAATTAACCAAAAATTTTTATTATATATATCATGAACATAAGAAGATGTTTTTTTCAAAAATAATTTCAAAACCATTTCTAGATTTGTATCATGCTAATCTTCTGTGTATCGTTCCAATTTTGCTGGGCTTATAGTTTCCGAAGGGATTACATAAGTGAATAAAAAACACTCACAAAAATAATAATTATAATAATAAATGGTGAATTAGGTTTTTATGGTACCTTGAAACTTCATCCCATAAGGGTCCTTTCTGATTAGCTTCTTTGAACTTTGAATCCAATCTTGATCTGATTTCAAGTAGTGTAAGTGTCTCTTGTCTCGGCCACCGCCCGCTTCCATCTCCACCACCACCACCACCAGTCTCCATCTGATCCATACCGCTAAATCCGGCACTCGTAGTAGTAGTTCCTGTAGCTGTAGCTGCAGCTACAGGAGTACTCGAGTCCGTAAGGAACTCGTGCTGGTGGTGGTGGTGGTGATGTGGAGTAGTAAGCCCGTGACCAGATGAAGACGAAGGAACTTGGGCTAGTCCCATCACCATCTCATACTGGTGATGGCCCGGCCCGAGATTCCTATGTTGTTGTTGTTGCTGGTGAGAAGTAGCAGGTAAGAGTACTTCTTGTGGTACTTGTTGGATCGAACCGAAAATCGAACGCCCACCGTTCATGTATTGTCTTAGATCTGCCATTCCATATTGATCTTCCATTTCAATAAATCAAATAAAAATCGAACCAAAATATATCTTATGAGTTGTCACTCATTTGAAATCCAGTAATTTTGGTTCAAACTCTCTATATATTTCGAAAAGAAGAAGTTTTGAGGGGGGAGGGTAGGGGGCTTCGGAGTTCGATTTGGATCGTGTTCTTTAGAGAAAAAAGCTTTGAATTTGAGTATGAAAAAGGAGTAGTACTGGAAAAAATGGACCCATTTTTTTTTTCTTTTTTTGATGGAGTTGTAAAGCTTTACTTACTCTTTTATGTGTACTGATTTATAAAAATATTGGAGTAATATTATAAAAAGATTATAAAGATATTTTATTTGATGTTACGGGAAAAAATAGTGTAAATGAAGGGTGTTTTTGGGACAAATTGATCAAAGTGAAGAAAGGACAGATAAGAGTGGAAAGTTCACGAGAACACAAAACCACTAATTGAGTTTAAACTTTTTTTTTTTTTTATAATTGAGGTGTTTGAGTCCGTTTATGCGTATTTTGACTAGTTTCATGGTATACTTGTCACCTCTTCTTATCAGCAAGAAGTAACGGGTAACTTCGTCCATTAAGATTAGAGCAAATGAAAAGAAACCACCTAATATTTTATCTTTGTTGGAATTTGAACGAAAGTAATCCATGAAAGTGGGATTAGTAATAATTTGAAAAAAATAACAATTTTGGGTTATAAGATAATATGTATACTATGGATACATATATTTCACCCGATTTTCGACATCCGTTTTTAAACTTCGATTAATTCAAATTCACACTGTGTAAGACCCATTAAAGGGGCAACTCTCGATGGTGAACGCATATACAAGTTTTTATATAAGATTTTCTTCTTTCTTTCTCATCCGATGTCCTGATGGGGCCCACTAATATAAATTTGTTCCATATTTGCTCCCTAACAAAAAAAATTTCATTGTCAAGCTTAAACCCAAAATCGCTAATTAAGAGTTTAACATCTTATTCATCTGCCACAACCTAGATGGTGAACGCTTATAGAAGTCATAAAAATACATAGTAGTAATACTATGATGCTTTTGTAATGGGCCGTTTGATAAGGTGTATAAGTAGGAGCAGAGCTAGGTTAGTTTTAAGGATTCATCTAAATCAAAATTATATTATTTATACATGCTTAAAATTATTTTTCATACATATATAGTAGATATTGAATCCTCGTAACTAATTCGTATGTTCACCTATTCATATTTTGAACCTCCTTAGTAAAAATTATGATTTCAACATTGTGTATTAGACAATACTGATACTAATTAATGTATACATTATATTCAATATTATTTTTATACTTCTATCAAACGACCTCATGTATACATTATATTCAGTACTATTTTTATATATCCTACCAAACGACCTCGTGTCTTATTCAAAAGTAGGGTTAGTTTGCTTTATAGCAGTAGGCTTTAGATTAGGTTAGAACAGTGCTTTGGATTCTGCTTTTTTGACCTTTTGTTACTCAAACTTACAACAGTGGAATTAATATACTGACTCTCACTTATAGTAATAAAAAATATATAAATATATATACGTAATTACACTGCAGTGTACGTACAGGACCAGCATGCATATAAATATAAATTCTTCGAAAATAATAAAATCATTAATTAGTAGTACTGTTTATTTATTGGCTTTTAAATTTTATTCCAATTTACTTACTGACTAACATTCCTTTTGTTTCCTAATTAACAGTACTTTTTCAGTGAGTTGTGGGGTTAATTAACTATGCAAAGACCAAAAAAAGGTTGTTTAATTTGATACCTAAAGTATTTCGTGTTCACGCAAGATTCGGAGATCAGACCCCAAAGAGTGTGATGATATGTCCTTTCCATATGTAGATTTTGTCAACTGCAGATTCAAAATTAAAATTTATGAATTTTTACACTTACCTCAAGTTAATAGTATAATAATAACGAGATTCACTCAATAGTCGTAGAGTTAGTGTTTTCACTAAGAAAAGTTAAAATATAGAGAAAAAAAATTAGAAGAACCTATCAAGAAAATTCAACATAAGGAGTTCTACACAACGTGAATTCATATTTAAGACCTCAATATAAATATTGAATACCAAATGATTTTTATTTTTTATTTAAAAAAAGATGATTTGAATAACAGAATAGTGTTGATTAGTTAGCTTGACAACTTTTAAGACAAAAAAGAGGGCAACAAGTACTGTTAGCTTAATAATGAAAAGGATGTTTCACCTTTGATATTTGACCAATGGTATCTATCTTTTTTTGTTCCTTTTATGTTTCTTTTGAGACATTGTTAATATCTTGTTATATATATAAATTAATTAGATTAGAAAAATATACCAATTAAAGTTTTTTTAAAAAAACTTTGCATTCATTAAGATATTTGGTCTAGTTGCTAGCTATCAAGATAATATATTGAATTAATTTATGTTGTCTATATTATATAGTACATTAACATTAGGTGTAATAGTTAAATATGTACATAGCTAAAATTTCTTAATGTTGTACTTCTACCAGCCACACATTAATTCCTTTTTGTTCCCTTAGCTTAGCTTTGTCCACTAACAATGTATATGATGGAACTTAGGTATTGACCAAAGAAAAAAAAGGAATATAGGTTTATATTATAATAATAGATAGCGAGTGTCTGATTGAATTTATTATATCAGTTAGGAATAGAATTTAAGTCTATCGACTAGTTTGAATTAGAAGGCATAATATATAAATATACCATTTAACTTGGCTTCAACTGGCATTTATGTCCTTCAATTTTGGATGTGCACAAGTAGGCACTTAAACTAGTATAAAATTGAACAAGTAGACACACACGTCCTATGTGACATAATACACGTAGGACTTCACATAGGACACAAAATTGTCATGTAGGACGTCACGTAGGACGAATGTGTCTATTTGTTCAATTTTATACAAGTTTAAGTGTCTACTTGTGCACATTCAAAGTTGGAAGGCATAAATATCAGTTGAAGCCAACTTAAAGGGAATATTTATGTATAATTTTGTCAAATTTAAGACTAAAATAGGTATGTTAGCATGTATTATGTCAAATTTCAAAAATATTGTGGCTTAGTTTAGCCTATTCTATATTTGGTAAAACTGTTTTTTTTTTAAATAAATTATTTATTAAATATTATATGAGAGTATAGAGGTATTTCCTGCACATGACTTTCTTCT
The DNA here is from genome assembly GCA_018342035.1 of Solanum appendiculatum. Taxonomy (NCBI): domain Eukaryota; kingdom Viridiplantae; phylum Streptophyta; class Magnoliopsida; order Solanales; family Solanaceae; genus Solanum; species Solanum appendiculatum. The sequence continues at coordinate 967,326 of JAGDQO010000642.1, forward strand.
CAAGAAGTAAAGAAATTGCAATATATTATTGAAAAAGGAAAATGATTAGAATGGTCAATGAAATGATGAAACACATCTAATGCAGGCATACTGCAGTCTGTCTTTTTGCCTTTGTTGAATTCATGTAAAAAAAAAATTATATTCACATGGTTCATATTGGTGTTAGTAGTTAAATATTTATAATAATAAAAAATTCAAATAAAATACTAATCAATTTAATACTATGTTAAATATTTTTATAAAAAGTATATAGTGATTAATGGTGATAATAATTAACAATAGTGTCGTTGGCGCTGATCGATGATAGCATTAGTTAATGATAGTGATAATTGATAGTAATTGATGATTTGATTGATAGTTGTTGTGGTAATTGTGGTCAATTGTAATAATTGTATATAGTAATTAGTAATAGTGAAGACTAATTATGATAATCGGCGACGATTGTGATGGTAGATGATGATAATTTTAGTGATAGACGATGACATCGACGATGGTGATAGTTGACGTGATAATGATGATAAGTTGATAATAATGGACAGAATAATAATCGACAGTTACTTCAATAGAAAATTTTAAATATATCTCATCATTAAGATGTAAATCTTAATCGTTTAAATTTATTCAAACTCATTAATTAAGTAATTATTATTCAATATATATATATATTTTAAAAAGTCTTTTAAATTCATCAAAAGAATTTCATTAATTATGGAAAAAGTCATCAAAAGAATTTCCATATTTGGTTTGCTCATCATTAGCCATATGCTTCAATGATTACATGAGGCAAAGAGCAGTAACTTTTGCATTATAATCACTAATTTGTATCATCTCCTTATATGTTAGTTAAAACTTCTTTATATTTTCTAATTATTTGCATACATCATCTCATCTAAATGTTAAATCATTAAATATAAAAATTTTATTACCTAATTATATATATTTCAACACGTTCCTTGCATGTGAATTAATTTGATTCCGTTCTTTTGAACTAAACATAAAAATATTGTATTTCTTAAATGGTAACGTCCGTTGTGTGAGCTTGCTCACATTATCAATCTCAATTCGACACAGACAAACAATGAAGGTATTCTTAGGCCGACAACCAATGTAAAATATGTCAACCCTAATTTGTTCAAGATTAAAAAGCATAATAATACTTATACTAGTTTGTTTCTCATCTCTTCGGTGACATTAATAAATTTATTGATATTATGTCGTATTATACGATTATCTTACTTAAAAGTTGAAGTTATTAGAGAGTGCATATCTTAATAATTTGATAATATTTGTTTTAGAGCTCGACTAGTTTAAATATACCAAATATGAGATTGAATATACATGGCTCTCAACATTGATCAATATGGTCCCCTTGAAAATCTTATAATTATTTTAGCAAACTTTACAAATTTTGAGAAAGTTTCCTTAAAAAGAAATGTTGAGGAAATTGTTTCCAAATTTTAATTTTATATTCATGGCTTTCACATGTTAGTTGTAGACTGTAGTGGTCAAAAGGAAATATTTTTAAATGAATTAATTTTTTAAAATGTCTTGAAAATTTGTGCCTCCTTCATAGCTATAGGTTATGAACCCTAATTTTGCCTTTTAAAATTACTTTGCTAACACTTTTGGTTTTGCCAATTGCAGGTGCTCACCATAACCAATTATTATTTGCATGAATTGAAACAAAGAAACAGTTAAATTTGTCTTTCAACATCATTGGATATTATATAAAAGGAAAAAAATATATATACATGTAGTACTATAGCTAGAACAATTAAAGATAACCTATAGGATATTGTGGACTTATTTTTTAGTTTTTCACTCGATATTTTTAGTAGATATATATTGAGAATAAATTAAAGTTGAGTTAACACATTGTTGGGTCTATTTTGGGAGTATTGTTTTTAAATTTTTTTTTTTTCATTTTAAAGATTTAGATCTGAAATCTCTAATTAGAAATGATAAAAAATTTCAAACATTCAACCGTAATTCATTTAGTGTTATTTCATTCTAGAGTAAACCATTTGATTAAGAATAATTATCTTATAATTCTAAATTAAAGAGAGAATATATTGTTCAATTGAATAATTAATTATTGGGGCGAATGTAGAAGGTACTATGTAAATTCAGTCTAATTTAATAGGTTTGATTTAGATTTTGTATATGTATTAAGAATTCGTAAAATATGTATGAAAAATAAATTTCAAACTCAATTGTTAACCCATGAAATTGCTATATATAATTAAAATCTTGAATATGCTTCTAATTAAATACAAAATATAAGTACTTATTATTAGAGGAAGGTAGGAGCACAAATATAGAATATATTATCCTTTCAACCCCGCAAAAAGAGCACATACATATATATTAATTTATTTGTCCTAATTTATGGGACAGTATTTGTTGTAGTCATTTCGAAAAAAAGTGTGATATTTCCTTATATTTAATAGTAAAATAAAATTTCAGCTTCAAATTTTTGTTTTACCATCATTAAATAAATAATTTGTAATGTCCAATAAAAAATCGCTGACTAATTTAACTAGACAATAAATTTTAAAACCATTTTTTAATGTTAAATTTTGTACCGAATTAAATATTTTTACATAAATTAAGACGAAAAAGTATTATATATTATCCTTTCAATCCCACGAAAAGAGGTACATGCATATATACTAGCTAGGTATATTATCACCAAATTATAGACAAGAGTGATTATAGGCATCACTTATCAGAAAAATCATCAAGAGAGTTGTGGATAATAGGAGCGAAGTTAAAATTTTCACTATAAAAATTAAAAATATAAAAAGGTAAACACAAAAATTAAAAAATTTAATATTATTATATATACATAAAAATAATTTTAATTTTAAATATATAGTATAATTTTTTATTAAAAACTCGAATAAGCTCCTTTGTTCCTACTCGGCTCCGCCCTTGGTTGATGTGGAAATGGTGGGGGGGGGGGTATTCAATAATTGTACATTATATTGTATTTTTATATTATAAACACCATCACATAATTATCAGTCCACGTGATACAAAAAAATTAAAGTACTTTTTCTGCTACTCCTTTTTTATGTATGAATTGTACGTCAATTGATATTTTAGCTCTTAAAACCTTTGCAACAAAGGGCCTGCTACTACTTTCTGCTCCTCTTATTTTAATTATTTTTTTCTGATTTTTTGGCTGCTATTTTTAGTCAAACAATAAAGTTGGTTGCAAATTCTATTTAGTGACAGATTAATAATGAATTATTAAAAAATTAAGTTTATCTATAAATGATTTAGCAACAGATTAACAACAATAATTCATTAGCTGATTTTAAGGGTGATAATTAGGCGGGTTGAGTTAAATTTAGGTGGTCATAATGGATTAAGATAACAATCGGGTCAAGACTCACCCAACAAAAATCTGCTCTGGTCAAAACGGGTTAGGTAATGGATTATATAACAGGTCAAGAACTCAATTCAATTTTTACTAAGCTTAACTATTTTATTTGTTCTTTTAAACTATTTTAGTACCTAATAAAATTAATTTTTTTCTTTATTATGGCTATATATAACATATCAAATTGAAAAAAAAAGTTTTGTAAAAATATTTTGACAAGATTTCTTATGAGCCAATTCAGGTTACATATCAATCCAATTTTTAACGGGTTGAAATGGGTTGAGCTAATAAATGAACGGGTCAATAACTCACCTAAACTTAAACGAGTTGAACTAGTTGTGTTTGATTTTGCCACCTCTAGTTAATTCTAATATTTTCATAGTGAAATTTCTAACGACAAGATGTTTAAAAGTTAACATCCTCTTAAATCAGCCCTCATTGTAAATTGGTGTAGTCAAAATCAAAGCTCATGACATATATTGTCCGTTTTGACTCTACTAATCTCACAAACTTGTGCTATGTAATATATGTAGCATGTAGCTCCTTTCTCTCTTTTTGTAGGAATTGTCTAAGATATCATTTACACCGCTTCTTTAACAACTAATCAATTTTAAAATCTGGTAATTTTTCTCTTTGGCCAACCTAATTAGATGATCAGTACCTTCTATCAGAGGCGGAGCTAGGTGGGGGTTCACGGGTTCGGACGAATCCACTAGCTTTTTCGTAGATCCTGTATTTGTATTAGAAAATTAAATAAATATATATGTATATTAACGTATGAACTCCTAACAAAATTGATTTAGAACCCCCAAACTTCTAATTGTGGCTCCGCCTCTGCCTTCTATCATGGGCTTCACAATTGGTAGGTCGTCGACATATATAACCAATTATTGATGGGCCAAAAAGGACCCATTATGGTCCTGACCCGCCATTTTAGGTATGCATATCAAGGTGAATCATTGAAGTTATGGTAGGCTCATTATTTTTCAAAAATTGAGAGTATAAATTGGCACCTACCAAATGGATCCAAGATAAGAACAAAAAGTATGTTACAACTCACATAAATAGTGTCATTTCTCAAAAAATTATTAGAAGCGAAGATAGAATTTAAATTTAGAAATTTTAAATTTTTAACACTATAAAAGAAAAGGAATTTGAACAACATAAATGGTTTAGTAGGGCAACATCCTCGATCTTTGCTCTTTGGTGCTAATCTGCACTGAATAGCCCATAACTAATATGATTTTTGATAATTCATCGTTCATCTTTTTGTAGCATAGTAACAAAGTTGTCCTACTTTGTTAACTTGTTACTTTGTAGTTAAGATTCTATCACAATTTATTTAATTAACTAGGTACAAAATCGATGATTTACACTTGTTAAATAAACGTTTCAATACAATAACTAAAATGTGAGATACATTTTTTTTTTTTGGATGAACTCGTAAATTATACTCTATCTCCGACCTTGAAAATGGTAGGGCATTATAGGTCCACGAACCACTTCACATCCAAACAAAACTAAAAGGTAAGAGATAAACTATAGTAAAACAGAAAAAGTTGGCCCTACAAATTGTGAACACATAAAGGTAGAATCCAAATTAAACTGCCCCCATTTCTATATCAATGGGTTAATTACTACTCTTATTAAAATTCCAGCTACCTCTGCATCTTTTTTTCAGTTGTACAGTAAGAATGGAAATAGCTAAAGGACTATCCCAATTTATATGACACGGTTTGAATTTTCAGAGTCATACAATTTACGATAAAAAAATACTTATTTGATTCTCAAAATTCGAAAAGTATCACATAGATTAGGACAAAAAAAGTATATATAATTGGTCAATTTTAATAAATACTTATTTATATAAATAAGTTCCTTTTTTTTATATGTAAAGTTTACCATGGTCAATTTGCATTTCATTATCATAGGATAACACATACGATTTAAAAAAGAATGACACATCGTTCGATCATTTCTAATTTCGAAATAATCAACTTTACATAGACAAGCCACTATATATCCTAAGTTGGTAAAAATAAGAAATTGAAGGTAATATAGGGATGCAGGTGAGTAGTGGCCTAATGCCTCCTATAGAGAAACAAAAACAAAAAACTACTACATCTGAGTGTGTGTGTGCTCAGAGATGAGGAGATAAAACAACACATTCACACTGTATAGTGAAATAATACTGATGGCTTGTAATTGAAGACAAAGTGTTACATCCATGCACATACAATACTAATAGTAAATCTTGTAATAATACACAAACATGACACATCTAGCAGCTAGCTTTGCAAGTCAGTCAGTTTTGCAGAGCGATACTCCATCCGTTCCACTTTATATGAGTTAGTTTGACTTAATAGAGAATTATAGGAAAAAAAAAAAGACTTACGAAACTATTGGTCTAAAATAAATCATAGATATTTGTATGGCTAGAAATCATTTCATCAAGGGTAAAATGAGTTTTATAGTTAAATTGTCTCTAAATATAGAAGTTAGTCATTTTTTCTGAAACTGACTAAAAAATCATATAAAATGAGACAGATGGAGCATATATATATATATATATATATATATATATATATATATATAAACAATGCAAAAACTAATGGAGAAAAAAAATCAACGGATAGGATCGATAAAAAAAATCAACGAAAAATCGATTCAATCCGTCGATTTTTCCTTCTTCAATAGATCGAGGCGCCAAGATTTAATGTTGCTTTTTCTTGAAAAAACGATCCTGTCCGTTGGTTTTGCCCTATTTTTTAGTAGTATTAATTACCACCAAAGTTTGTGCATGTGATAAAATGATAAATATTCTTTCATACTTAACAAGATATTTCAAGTTCGAATCATGAATATTAAATCATCTTTTTAATGAGCAATTTACTCCTCAAAATTATTATTTTTTAATGTGAATTCAAATTAATCGAATTTTAAAACAAATAAAAATAAAAAAAGAAAGAGAGAAAAAGTTTTAGCTATAGAGCTACAAAGAGTAGTAGTAGTACTGAGTTTGAGTGGCCCATAATACACGTTGCTAGATCTCAGGTGCCATCTGTCCCTACTACTAGCTTCTCTCCTATATATCGCTCTTCGAAACAGATTCAAGATTTAAATTTTACTAATTTGCATAACAAATTCAAATTTAATATCATTATAATAATAATTAAATTTTAAAAATCATATATTTATAAAATTTCAATAGATCATTTCTTGATATATAGAAAATCTAAAAAAGCTATTATATTCACATAAATCTGTAAGTCGTAACAACACCTCTAAATTCGTCCTGAATGGGGCCACATATAGTGAATGATAATGAATATCATTAAACGAAAAATCATATTATAATATGTATATAATTTAATAAGTTAATTTTTTTTATATATATAAATTAAATTTAAATATTTTTAACGAAATTTCTGATTTAATCGGTTATGGTTATAATGCACACTCTTGTGTCTTCTTCTTCTGCATGGCATGCATGACTCTGATCATAATCCCCCATTTATTTGCTACTTGTACAATTTTGACTTGCCCTTGACCATCCCCTCTCTGTATTTATTCAACTTTTTCTGAGTTTCCATATTTTAAACTTACATCTATAATTCCTTCTACATATTTTAGTCCCTAACAATGTTCTTCTTACATATATAATATTGCTCTGATTTATAGGTCATGAGTTCGAGATATGAAAATAGTTATTAATATTTGTATCAGAATAAACCATTTACATCATACTATTTGAAATACGATCCTTTTCTAAATATTATTAATGCGGAATACTTTATGCACTAGACTGGTTTTTTTAAATCACTAACAAGACAATATAGCAGATTTGCTGTTTATGATGGATGATGGCTAATTTGTAAATCTGGTTGAACCTTCTTTATTTACATATGGAGTCAAAAAAAAAAAAGTTTTGGTTGAATACATCGATAACTTTTTAGTTCGTTGATAAATTTTATTTAGATAATCAAATATAAGAAAATTAAAAAAATTCTTCACAATTTGAAATCAGACTAGTTCAGGTTTACGCTACACCAATGAAGAAACACATTTTCTACCCATGACTTTTTATATTCAAAACTAAAAATCAAAATCTCTCTGCTAAGAAAAGAGCAATCTTATTCACTGTCACACATCTTTCGATGTTACTAATGATGAATTTCGAATACCAAACGGTGGTCAGACTAGTATGTACCTTTTAACAACAAATTACACAACAATTATAAGTCAAATTATAAAATTAAACATATATTTTAATGAAATTTACAACAATTGTAATAATAATCTTTTATCAATTACTCCTAGGTTTTATTTCCCCTAGGAATACAAGTAGAGTATGATGAAAAAGATTTTCCTCTAGATCTCAAAGATGAAGTAATTTTGAAAAAAATAGAGGTACAACTTTGGTATAATAATTAAGTTGAGATGCATAATTGAGGGACCTACCAATACTTAATTCAGGTATGAAAAGGGGGAAAGACTTGTTTTGCATAATAGGAATATGGTTCCCACATACCTTAGGTAACTTTTAATTGATTATGATTTATGATTGTCTACCGTGAAAGATTGTCGTGAGATGTATAAGATTTTTCTACCTTTGATCGTCTGATTTATACAAATAGCTCTTTTACTAACTACCATTTAGCATTTGTCTATTTTTTCAAATTGTGCAAAGATATTGCCTTGAAACAAATAAAATATTAATGTTCTTTCATAAAAATTTTAATGTGCAAAAGAAATCTTTAGACATTATTCTATAAGGTCCAAAAATTATTAAAGAAATAAAAGAGGAGTATTTATTAAACATTTGTCGTTCCAAAAGAGACAATCGACAAAAATTTCTACATTTGATCAAAGGTCTCAAATTCAAGCTATAAGAATGAAAAAAAAATCTCGATAAAGAGAAATTCATCAATTATAGTCAAATAATTAGTGAACCTTATAGATAGAGAGATATTTCTATAATTAGTTCAATGACTTCTATAGTGGAATCAATCGGGGGATCTAAGAGGCACTAGTTTGTCGCATTGTGTGAGTCCTCTTATCTCCAACTTGTGAACTTAGTATTTATACAAAAAATTATGATAGCAATCAATTATTCCAAATTATTCAATGGTTTGATCGCTTTTATCTTTAATGGATTTTACTCGCAAGAATCCAGATTAATAGTCGGTATCACAAAATGGATACCTACACCGAGTGGGACCAAAAAAACAATGTTTCTAATTTGATGGATGGATTTGATTTGTGACTCTCTTCTGAGTGGCTGTTCCTTGTTATACATAAAGAGACAACTTGCAGTTGATAGTACCACTTGACTCCTCCTAGACCTTTCAATTAACATAATTTGTGAAGCAAAACCAAAAAAAATGGGGTTTGAAGTGCAACAAGTTAAAACTTTTGTGTATTGAGACATAATTTCCTAAAATGAAATAAATGTTAATTGGATTTTCACTTGATATCCAGTATTCGCATTGAAATCCGATTAAATTTGAATATATTTAGGTCCAGTACATACTAAGTTCTCCATTCATTTAGTATTATAATTTATGTATGAATTAGTTATGTCATTCGTTGTTAATTTGTCACTAAATATTTTATAGTTAATAGGATTTTTTAATATAATTCATCGTTAAATAAAACTAACTATAATCAACAATATTTCACCAATGGTTATACAAATAAACAATATTAAAACATAGATAATTGTTCATTTAAAAATAAAGAGTAATAAAACATTGATAATGGTTTTTTCCTATTAGAATATAAAAATAATGATGGGGAATATTGGAACAAAGAGAAAATATTAATTAATACTCCATTGCCAATAGTTTTACTTTAACCAATTATTTTACAAATAAGAATTAATATTATAATTAAAAAACAAGTCACCTAGTGCTTTTCATGTCAAGATATTGTACGACAAGTGATCATATGAAGTCTAAATTCATCTGAATCATAATATTCTTTTATATGTAGTGTTTCAATATCTAAATTTTCGATGCACTAAGTTTTTGTGAAATTAGAAAAAAATCAAATTATAAAAATCTAGTGTATACAATTCTTCTTATATTTCTGTATATATAGGAGGTTGTTTTCACAATTTGAACTTGTGACCTTCTAATCATATAACATTAACTTTATCAGTTACGTCAAAACTCTTGAAAGTACATGTTTCTATCCAAATTAAAATTGATAAGGATAGAACAACCTATGAATGATTTTGAGTTTATCAAAATATTTTATAGGACCCCACATGGAATATATAATTAGCATGATCGATTAAAGGCCCCATATATTGAAAATGATGCTTATTATTTTCTCATTTATTTCTTCAAAAAGGCTAGAAAATTATTACCAAAATAACATAGAGGTTTTTATCATTAAATTCATGAAGAATTATTATTTTTAAAAAAACATGTTAGCTTTAGCGACAAATTAGTGACGAACACTACAAAAGAAGACAAAAATTAGTAATGGATAATTTATGTCGCGAAACAACGACTAATCCTATTTAAGAGAATTAAGCGATAAGTCATCAAAAAAATATGTTAGTTACAAATAATTTAGCGATCAACGATCAATTGATAATTTAACGATAGATTGATGGCAAATTTTATAGCTAATTCCTTTTTTTTATATATATATATAGTGACAGATATTAGAGGCTGCCAACCAATCTTATATCTATCAAAAATTTTCTTGGTGAATTATTATTGGTTGAATTTAAAAAGTTGTCTTCTAATTTTATGGGAGAGTGAGTTGTCAACCCTAAGAAAAAGATAAAAAAAAGTATAATCATTATACTTAAGAAAACTATTAACTTTTGTTTAAGTTATGAATAAGTAAGCATCTTTTAGTTGAAAATTCAGAGATTTGAATTAATAAAACGCGGGCTAACTTGATACGTGTCGATCAAGCGGTGGTTAGGAATTTGGCTAAGTACTTGTGTTTTTTTTTCCATTAGTTTTTGGAACTTGAAATTTTTTAACGACACATTTTCAATATATGATCTAGAATCTATGGCTGAACGAATATTTGAAGATAAATTTTTAAAATTTAATTCAAATTTATGATCAAACGCTGGCTAAATATTTACTCGAATCCGATGTTTTCACCAAAACAATAAATGAAACACATTTATCAATATATATATACCTTTTTTTAAGGGCCCGTGACATAAGCCTCCGCCTCCATAAAAATTATGATATATGCTCGATCATCTAAGTAAGTAGTGTATATTCACACTTTAATTCGGGAGTAATTAAATTTTTTAATCTTATATCTACTGAATAATATTTTCTTTATCTCAAATTATGTGAAGGTATTCAGAATATAAGAGTCAGAACACTTATTTTGACTATGCATTTGGGTATAGATAATATATTCTTTAAATGTTTAAAATAAAATTTACATATTGTGAAACTACATAACAAAAAAATACTGCATATCATTAGTATAACTCAGAATTCAATATTTTATTATCATTAAAAAAATATTTAACTTCTAATAATATCATGTTCACAAAAAATAAAATAGAGAGGAAGTACTCAGTATCCCAACAACTAGTTGAAAATGTATGTATGATTAAACAAAATTGAGAAATAATTAAGCATGAATATCCATTGAGTGTTCGATTTTCATACTACGGTCTGACTAAATTAAAAAATATATCGAAAAGTCTCGCATTGTGAGTAAAATGCCCCCTAACAAAGTCCCACATTAACGAGGTAATGAGAGAAGGGAACCATTATGATTTATGAGCCCATTCTTCTTGGGCTTTTTTATCTTCGTGTCTTAAGTCCATCTAGTATGGGCTAATATACATAACATGAGGCCCATTTTCATCTATACATAAGCTGAAAATCATTAATGAGTTGTATACGACACGAATTCAAATTAATCATCACTTTAAAATAAGTTCCAAACATCGAGTGAGAAAAGCAAGCGTTCAAGAACCATTACATGGGATTAAGTGAAATAGTGAATAAAGATTTATTATGAACTTGTACGACGCTTCCGAAAGATAGAGATGTCACTTTCAAGTCAATCTGCTTTTGGATTGTGATAAATATGATATTAGACTCGAACTCATCTATATGCTATACATTTAAGTTGTGAAAAACTCGTGTCAACGTTTATATATGTAAAACGCCAACATTTAAAAGATTATATAAATGCTTTTAACTTAGATTTGCGTGTAATTATGGGAACAAAATTCAAAGCTCATCACTTTCTACTTTCCATACATATATAAACAAATCTATTTCTTTTGGGTGTTCCCTTCATGGTGTGTCACAAAGCTGAAAATTAGGGTCAGTGGGAAGGCTTTTCCTCTTGAGACAAAAATTTATGTGTATCGAATATTTATATCAAATTAATATATGCATAACATGTGTTTATATAAAGACGTCTCTTACTTATCATGATTAATAAGTAGCTGATACTTTTAATTTATTAAATAAATAAATTGAGTAGTTTGAATTAAACACTCGATACAAATAAATTTTTACCAACAAAATAGGATAGCAAGAAATTAATTTGTTACAAACTATTCCAACGTTTATATTCTTGTAGTTCTCCTTTTATTTTTCATGTCATCCTTTTATTGTATTTGATGATGTTACCATTCATTCTTTTAGGTGCAATATTCCTTCTTGTTTTTCTTTTTTGTTTTAATACGAAATATACAAACTATATATTAAATTATCGATTTAATTTATATGAACTTATTTGATTGGATACATAGTTTTTTATTTTTAAAGTTGTGGTCTTAAATATGGAAACGAAACTAGAATTTTCAATTATGGGTTTAAACCATAAATTATACATATTAAATAAATTATTTATTATACAATTATAGAATCTACGTCAAAATTAATGGATTCTGCGGAACTCGTCAAAAACATTATGGCTCGGACCCAGCTTAATATATATATATATCATAAAATATACATTTGTATGACTATAATTTTTTTAAAACTTATGATTTTAAATATTCAAAATATTTGTGTGAATATAAAACCATATCATTAAGAATTAAATTACATTTTTAAGTCACATTATTTGCAAATATACAAACAGGTCATTCTTGAAACAAACTAAAAAGGAAATAGAAATCACATAAATTGAAACATAGAAAATAGCAACTGAATTTGTTTGGTTTGCTATTTGTAGGAATTATAGAAAAAAAAGGGAGTTTTTGGAGCAATAGTAAAATTATTTTACGTGTGACATATAGGACACAAGTTCAAGCTATGGAAAATAACTATTAATGCTTGCATACAATAGAGTGTCTACATGACTACATCACGTACACCTCTTTCTCGGACCTTGTGCTAATACAAAATACTTTGTTGACCGAGTTGTCCAAATAACTACACATAGAATTAGACCAAGGTGCAGTCACGATCGAAAGATACTTGAAATCTATAGAGATGATTTTAATTATAATTATATAGAGTTTAGAAAAAAAAGAGTGGATTTGTTGAGTTTTACAGCAAGTGTATAGAGCACTTTTAGCTTAGGCACTAAAATAAATTCACAAGAAACAATCATTATAAGTTTTACTTGTCATTTCATTATAGAGATTATCTTTTGGATAAGAACATTTACAGAAACTGATGGCTAATTCTTGAATATTATTTTACATGATACTTAAACTATCAATATAAATACATAGATAAATCCTTTAACCTGGTCTAAACTGACATTAAACATTTCAACTTTGAGTATGCACTTCAGTTAAACACTCCTACTTACAAAATGATCATTCAGACACCATAAATTTTTTTTTGATACGTCTGCTTTGGATGTTCACGAGACACAGTGTAAATGAATTAAAGTAATTGAGACCAAGTTAAAATGTGTACACGTGCGATCTCAAATATAACCATCTTATCAAAACAACAAAAAGATAATTAATACTGTTAAACCTCATCCTAAATTTTATAAAAAGGTATATTCTCCAACACTTAAGTATCCAACTCACAAATCCAACACCATTTTTGCCTTACACCCAAAATCCTTCACACAAAACACACTTACTTGCAAGTTCATCAATAACTGGTTTCAATTTTCATCTCTAATCCACAAAATTTTCCCTTTCCATAAATGGCTTCCTTAATCCATTTCAATAATCTCAACCCTAATTTCCAAGAACTTTCCCCTAATTATACTCAAACAAAAACATATATATTTATAAATGGCAACAACTACTTATGGTGGAAAAAAAATCATTATCGGGGGCAGTAACAACTCTTGTACTACCCCCGATAATAAATCTTATTCGGGGCGTCATCCCGTTTACCGAGGAATAAGGAGAAGAAAAAGTAGTGGAAAATGGGTGTCAGAAATTCGTGAGCCTAGATCCCCTAATAGGATTTGGCTAGGCACGTTTCCCACCCCCGAAATGGCGGCGGTGGCGTATGACGTGGCGGCGATAGCCCTAAAAGGTCCCGAGGCAGATCTTAACTTCCCGAACTCGGCTGCCTCTTTTCTTGTTCCTGTCACGAGCTCTGCTCGTGACATCCAGACAGCTGCAGCCGGGGCGGCTGCAGCTGTTGGGGCAGCCGGGGACGCGTTGTTAGCTGCGGCTGCGGTGCATAGGGAGGTAGTAATTAATGAAAAGGGTAAAATGGAGAATATGGAAATTCAGAATTTTGAGTTTATAGATGAGGATTTGATATTTGATATGCCAAATGTTCTTGTTAATATGGCTGAAGGGATGTTACTTAGTCCACCAAGGTTCAATATGCATGATGATGATCACACTACTATTGCCTACCAAAACTTGTGGAATTATACCTAATAATTTGCCATTTCTACAAGCCACATGAAAAGAAAAAAAAAAGTTTAACATAATGTTGAACTTAAATAAGTTGGATATATATATATGTAAATTATAATTATGTGTGTGTTAATTTGCATGTTGTTCTTTTATTGCTTGTAAAGGGTTTTGGTTCAAAGGAAGCAATTACTTGTGTTTTTCTTTCTTGATTATTTTTTTGTTTGTTGAGAAGGGAACTCGTAGCTGCTACTCTTTGAGTGTGCACAGGGTAAACCCTTTTCCTTAATTGCTTAAGAGTAATTTCATTCTTTTTATTAGTCTTCTATATGTTCTTGTTTGATAACAGAAACACTAGCAAAATCAAGATTTTCACTAAAGGAAGTATATCAAAATATATAAAAGTGTATATATGTATAACACGGTGTCAAAATGATTCATAATATAACGTACATATATGTGATAGAAAAAAAGTTTGATCTATCTACGCAGTATAATTTTCCGTGTTGAAAGAATGTTAATTAACTACCCTTAAATGAGTTCTAAAGCTTGGAAGTTTGAGCTTGAAGCAAAGTAAAGACATATATTTATATAGAGAGACATTAAATTTGTGTTTTGGTAGGTGGAAGCAACCAATTTTAGAAAGTTTTCTCAATTAGGATCATTTAAGTCTAGATTTTAGCTAGCTAGCGTTTTGTCCAACAAACCTTCTAAGTAATTTACGATTCTGCCCCTTTTCTATTCTCTCTTTTTCATTTTCATTTTTATTGGATAACATCGATAATCTTATACTCTCTGTTCTAATTTATGTTGCAGTATTTGTCTAGAGATATAGTATACGAAAGAAAGAAAAAATATATAATTTGTGTGGTAAAACAAGGCTATAGCACACACATTTGTATGTTTATAAATTCTCACATTAATGGTAAAATGAGAAGATTATATGACTAGATAATCTCGAATTTATACATATATATATATATATATATATATGGTGTGTGTATACCTCCAAGGACGAATACATATTTGATTAGGCACCTAAATACAAAAAGGTTGGTTAAGGGGAATTTGTTGAGTTTGTTACTTTTCTTCTTGTTAGATTACTTGGGTTTGATTTCTAACTTTAATTAGCAATACCTTAAATTTTATTTAGTGGTCCCATCCTTCGTCTTCAAATTCTGAGTCCACCTCACGTTGACATATTAATCTACAATCATCCTCCTCGTGTTGGAGTAGTACAAACATTGATATATCGTTCTATTGAACAAAGCATGATAAGTGATGTTTGGCGACAAATACATATATGTAGCTATTATTTGCCTCACATTTTAATATTTTCTTCGTCTTTTAAAGTATTAATTCTAACGATTGCGTTTATATTGGTATATTTAGATAAATAGATGAGTTTCGAGCTATTTCAAACAAGCAAGAAATTAGGGGAATTTTATGGAGCACTACTGGGCCACGACTACATTTATGGCCCAAGTCCAAACATATGGAATGGCTTTTATGAAGCCCAAGAAGCTCAACTGATTCATAAAGCCCAAGAATTCTTTCAAAAAATTAGCCAATAATGAAACTTTTGCTCTTTCTTCCTTTTTAAAGTGAAAAAGTGACTAGAATTCATCTATGCGTGCGTTTGATTCCTTGAAAAGTCCTCAAATTTGACATATGAACTCCTCGTAATATATTCAATCTTTCATAACATCACCCATTAATTTTAGTAACAATTTTATGAATTCGTAATTTGAATTTAAGCTTCAAAACTTTCTCTTCTCATAGCCAACAGTGAAGTCTTGTAATAAATCATCTCGAGTCAATGATGATAACGCTTTATCAGAGAAAGGGAGAGGAAGCGCATCGTCAATAAGTTTACATTTGAAAAGAATTCGAAAGAATCGTTCATGGAAGAAAAGAAGAACAAATAATCATCCATAAAAGAGAGAAGAACGTGCTAATTTAGGGTTATACACTATAATTTAAAAAGATAAATAATTAATAAATACGATGCCTAAAATACACTAACTGAAAGACATACTATTAAATTGCAAAATAACTATTAAATTAAATAGATATTATAGCTGCGGATTATAATTTTATCAAACTATAATTATATATATAAATAATTGTAGCCCAACAAAATTTTACTTACAGTACACCTATTGGTTCTCTATCAATCAAAATTACAAATCATGTCCTATAGAAATAATCTTGCTAAACCCCCACCCCCTTTAATTGCTTTCTAATTAGTTCCAACTCATTTTAACAATAAAATAATTAAAGGTGCTCAATTTGTTGCCTTTAAACAAATATTAACTTCTCAATCATTTTGGTTCCTAATAATTATACTCTCCAACTCACTATACTATATCCCCCACAAAATGTAGCTAACATGCACATATTATATTGTCCCTCTTTAGTCTATAAATATAAAATAAAACATCTAGCAATCAATCAAGAAACATTATATATAAATGTTCTAAAATCTTGATCTCTCTACCAAAAATTCAAAATGAGTGAAATTTCAATTGAAGATCAACATGTTGTAACAATCAATTGGGAAATAAACAAGACTCAACTAGACATGATGCTACAAAAAATCTCCCAACCACCTCAACTACTAAGTGAATCCGCGGGGCGGAGTTCTTGTTGCATTTTTCGAGTACCTCAAAGTTTCATTAATGTCAATGGTCGATCCTACGAGCCTCAAATAGTCTCAATTGGTCCATACCATCGTGGAAAAGACAACGTTAAGATGATCGAAGAACATAAATGGCGATTTTTGGGAAATTTGGTTAAGAGGACAAAGGAAAAAGGTCTTGATTTAGAGGACTATTTGAAGGCAATTCAACCATTTGAAATGAGAGCTAGAGAATGTTACTCTGAGGCAATACTTATTGATAAAAATGAGTTTGTTGAAATGTTGGTTCTTGATGGTTGTTTTATAATTGAACTTTTTAGAAAAATTGGAGGGGTAATTCCAATTGAGAAAGATGATCCACTTATTACAATGTCTTGGATATATCCTTTTTTCTTGAGGGATTTAATTAGACTTGAAAATCAAATCCCATTTTTCATACTTCAATTCTTGTTTGACTTCACCAATATTATCATACAAAGTGAGGATCAATCAAGTACTCCTTCTTTAGCCAAATTAGCTTTGACCTTCTTTAACTACACATTACAAAGGCCTAATGAAGTTCTTGAAAAATTTGGGAATCTTGAAGGGAAACATTTACTTGATTTTCTTAGATCAAGTTACATTTTTCTTGACCATGAAGAGCCTAAAAATAGAAAGGATTCACCTACACATGTCATAGAATGCATCTCAAAGCTTCGTCGCGCGGGGATTAAGCTAAGGCCTAGGAAAGAAGAGACATTCTTGGCTATAAAATTCAATAATGGATTCATTGAGATGCCAACAATTACTATAGATGATTTCATGAGCTCATTCTTGATAAATTGTGTGGCATATGAGCAATGTCATGTAGATTGTTCAAAGCACATGACAACATATGCAACATTTCTTGATTGTTTGGTGAACACACAACATGATGTTGAGTATTTGTGTGATTGCAATATAATTGAGAATTATTTTGGGACAGATTTTGAAATTGCTAATTTCATCAACAATCTTGGGAAAGATGTTATGTTTGACATTGATGAGTGTTACTTGTTGGAATTGTTTATTAAGGTGAATGATTATTATAAGAGTAGTTGGCATGTTCATTGGGCAAGTTTTAAGTACACTTATTTTAGTTCTCCATGGTCTTTTATTTCAGCATTGGCTGCTCTTGTGTTATTGGTATTGGCCATTCTCCAAACACTTTATTCCATTTTGAGTTATGTTCACCCTCTTTAATTTCTTGATTTGAACTTACAAAGTATTTGAATCTTTGTTGCTTTGGTTATATGAGCTTGGAATTTGTTATTTTTTTCTTGTTAGTTGGAATTACATGTACAAATTCTCAGACAAAATTTTTGAACAGAACTTCGATAAGTGAGAGGTGTAAGTACTTGAAGCGATCTCGTACTAAACGAAACGATTTTTTAGTCTCATGTTATATTTGACTGGAGATGACCAAGGATAGCACCAATAAGTTCTTTTTCTTAAGCTCTAGTCATTATGCTGTTTTATATATGACTACTATAGTCAGTTGGGAAGGTTTAAATTAAGGGAACAATAACAATAACATACTCAGTGAAATCCAACAAATAAGGTATGAAAAGTGTAGAGTGTAGACAAACCTTATCATTACTTCGTCGAGATAGAGAAATTATTTTTGAAAGGTTTTAATTAAGGGAGCGAGGTCAAAAATACTCTTGAACTATTTGAAATTGGTCAAATTTACCTTACCTTACGATTTTTGTTAAAAAAATGCCTTTGTTATTATGTATTTGGTTCAAAAATTCTCTCTTACATTTTTGACTAAAAAATTCCCTTTACTAGCGAAATAGTTCGAAAAATATCCTTCCTAGATTGCTCCTAAACAAAGAGAAATGAGACAATTTTCCCCTGAACTATTCGAAATAAGTTCCTAGCTCAAAGTTATAGCTGTTGGATTGTGGCATATTTACGCAAATATCCCCTTTTAAGTCATTATTCAGATTTAGTTTTTATTTTTCAAAGTTTTGCAATGACCGAAAAGATTAAGATCGTAGCCTAATGTTTTCTCACAAGATTTTCAAATTGGTCAAAATGAATTTTTAGGTAAAAAATATATTCATAAATTGCAGGAGACAAAAGAAAAAAGATCCATTTAAACAATAGAAAATTTCATAAATAACGATTGTTTTTGTAGGTTTGTTTTGTTGCGAAAATTTTCCTTTAAATGATTATCACGCGAACAAAGATAGATGAACAAAAAAGAAGGTAATGGTCCAATTAGAGATACCATCCCAATAGTTAGCGGGCTTTGAAAGTGCCAGCCTTAACCTTCTCCACTACACAAAGTAGGACATTATCGCTGCTCCATGAAACCAGCCTGACACCGTGCCCTCATCGCAAAGGAGGGCACGGCACCCATGCCTTCGTGCAAACACAACAACAAGGCCCAACCCAATGCTTGGATAGGGGCAAGGCTAGGATCAAGCAAAGCCCACAAACCATCTAAATGGGCCAAATGTTCCATCACCTTATTGCTCCCACTTGGGTTACAGGCCCACGTTACAAGGCCCAATGATCATATTTGCTTCCTTAATACTTATTAATAGAAAATATTAGCTCTTCATTAGCAATGTGGTAATTTTTCTATTCATATAGGTAAAAATTATATCTTTTCATTGTAATTGTCATTTAAATTGTTAGAATCTCGTTTACTTAAAATTCCGTGCTTCGCTGCTAATCACACACCACTATCTTTTGTCGACCAACGTTGTTATATCTCATCTTATATCTAATAAAAATTTCCAACCAAGCGTTGTCGAATAAGATCACTTGGTTCAACAGTCATTTGTATTTGTATTTGTATAGAGGGTCCGAGCAAGAAATTATTTATTCGAATAAACTCACAAATTACTAATTAGATATGTTTATATCTGTCGATCTTTACTTTTTTTTATAAAAAGCATCGAAAATACTTATATAACTCGATTCAATGAATAACATTACATTTGTCACAAATGTTTGTCTCTAACGTAGAATTCCACCAGACACGTTTAAGTTTTCCTATAAATCAATATTCAACTTATATATTAAAAAAATAATTAAAAAGGGTAGAAAAATATTACACCAAATAAAACAAAAGTATTGTCCTTTAGTGATATTTATATCTTTCAATGAGGAAAAAAGTAAAAAATAATTCTACTTTGAATTAATACATATATAAGTATCAGTTGCAAATAAGTGATCATATGTTTATTACTGACCAATTTATTGGATTTAGGATAAACGTGATTTAAGATTCAATCACAAAAATTTTCGTCTCATATAAATATCAAACACGATACGAAACTAAAAATAGTGCATCTCAAACATACAAAGTATGAATGCACCAAATTGATTTGTTTTTTTTTTATGAGAGGGAGTGCACAATAGAATGACAAGATTGTTTTCTACTGATTTTTGTTTTTAATATAAGATAATATTTAATTAATAAATTTTGGATGGCTTCAACAAAATCGAGTTACTTTTCTTAATTTTATTGGACAAGAGTAACACTAGCTTCCATTGAAAAAGACAACTTAGTACTTTGCTCAATTGCTACTTTTTTACCTATTTAATATTTTTATTTATATTCTTATCCTAGCACAAAATGTAAAAAAAAACAAAAAAATAATTCTGAAAAATAAGAAAGGAAAACACAAAAAAGATAGTTGTTGCTATAAATTATCCCTTACGCATTTTTGGGATAAGCTTTAAATCAAACGGACAATTTGCAAACAGCTTCCTGAAAAGCCAACTTCCTTGGGTTTGCAATCAATCAAGAAGGTAGCTTGACTACAGCTTCTGAAAAACCTCACAACAGTTTCCGAAAAATCTCGTAATAACTTTTTTCATCTATAAATAAGAAGTTAATTCAATTCATTTGTAAGTTAGTTCGAAGTTGAATAATATATCAGTCTCTCTACTTATTTTTAGTGTATTTATTTTATAACAGTCGGGATTTTTTTGTTTATATATTAGAAAATTTGGATTGGTTTGTCAAAATTGGCCATGTTATAAAAGAGTGCATCCAATGATGTTCTAGAAATATTTTTCATGGGCTTAAGGTTTAGCATTACATACTTTTTCATATTTTATTTACAATAAATAAATTACGAGCATATGATTAAAATTGAAGAACACCATTAATTTGTTGAGCTTGAAAATAACATGTTGAAGAATATAAAATGAATCTATTTATTGTCTGAGGTTTTGGTTGAATCAACCAATTGAGAACTATTGAGACTAATATTACAGGGTTAAAACGCTCTCTAATTAAAACGATTTCATACTCAAGGCTCGAATACAAAATCTCTTATTAAGAATGTAGAAATACTTAACACTCTACTACAACCTTTATAACAGTACTTCTAATCAAATATAATTTGTAGTAGTAGTACTTTTAATGAAGCTCCTAATATATAAATTTATTTATAAATAATAATGACATCAATGCTCAAAATTTGGGAAATTTTTTTTAAAAAAATTGACTTTTGTACTTTGAATTTTTTTTCTCTCTTTATTATTTTCAAAAAGGGAGAAAGTACAAGTACCTTTTTGTTGATTTAAATTAAAGCAAGTCCACTAAAATTTTGAAGTTGACCATACTATTTACTTTTTGCGCATGCACGAATTGCCCTTTGTCTTTTCTTGTTTAGTACAAAATTTGAAGTAGCAACAAAAGGTTATTATTGTCTTTTCGGATGATTCAAGAAAAAAAAAGGGTAATCTAATGCATTAAACTCTCGTTAAGCACGGAATTTGGGAAAGCACCAACCACAATGATTAATAGTATGTCGTGTTATCTTGCATTTCTTCAAGAAACTATATTTTCATTGCTTGAACTTACAAGGTTTTTTTTTTAATAATCTAATTTTATTTAAATTTGGTATCAAAAGGTGTTCAATAAATGAGACATATATAAGTGATTAGAATAAAGGTATATATATGTACGAGGAGCGATGTGTTGAGATGAATGGGATTCTTTCAGCATTTAGGTTTGAGATTTAAGAATGGAGAAATTTTTTATCGAGAATAAAGACGACGGCTCAAGAATGAATTTGAACTTTATCGGTAAATATGTGACTAAATCCATTGACTGTTTGAGTTACTGGGTTCATATTATAATATTTGTACATATTTTGATAGATTTGTTAACGTATATACAAGATTTGAGACTGATTGTAAGAGAATGAATTGTGAATCTAACACAATCTAAAAAGAAATTCATATGTTGAATATTATCCAAAATCATATTAAAAGACACATAATTCCTATCCCCACCGATGTGCAACTCGATCATCACTTTCCGCACACCACGATTGGATTCAGAACATCGACAATTTAAGATAACATGCTCAACATCGGATAATTAAATCATGAGTTGATATGGGCCTAACTTCGATAATATGATAAAAGCATGAACCTAGAACCTAACTTATCGATGCTAAATATTAGCTCATGAGGTGATGACTGAGCAAAATCATATCATTCCACCGACATGGTCAACATAGTCAAATTCACATAATAAGTCCTATACGTCGCAAATTAAAATTAATTAGATCAGTAAAGTTCAAATCTTAATTCTTTTTAAACAAAAATAACGTTTTATTTTCTCAATTTTGTCTTTAATGTTGTCTCGTTTGTGATTTATTCTTTCCAAAGTTTTTTTGGTTTTTTTCTCTATTAATTTCCCAATAATAATAATGCATGCATCACTTTCATTTCGTTTCGTTTTGTTTTCATATAAGAGCACAACCAAATTAATTAAATGCCTTATTTTATTTGTTTTTTTCCTCATTTTTTTGCCCCTATTTATCACATTGTCATTTATTCGTCTTGTTTTTTTATGTGATAAATTGTGTGTACATTAGTATAGTACGAGTTCAATCAATACACAATAACAAGGCGTATATTTACTATAAAACATATTAAATGTCGTTTTAGACTTTTAGTGATATTTGTCTTATATCATGAATATAAATGAAGGAAAAATTAAGGGTAATGTTATATATAAGATCAAACTATAAAATTACATAAAACGTGTTATGGACTCGATATGACGCTACTCAAAGGATAATATTTAGGTCTGTATGCTGAGTCAATGTGGAAAATATGTATTATGAATTTGAAAGAGCCATGAACTTCAAATTATGAATCCCACGTCTCTAAATGGTGGAACAAATTTCAACAAAAACCGTTGTGTTCCTAATGAAGGTATGTTCAACATAACGTCTCTATGGTAGAGAACGGGTCCTAGGTATACATGTGATACTTAAAGGAAATTCACATTGGAGAAGGGAAAAAATGTAGTGATGGATAAAATCGAGCATAAATTCATATGGTACGCGTGTAATCTGCGACTTGATGCGCGATAGAACTAACAATATATATAGCTAGTCAATGTAAAAATTGTTTCTAACACCAAAAATATGTTATCTCCTGTATTCAGATTAGCAAATCAGAAATAATAAAAGATGAAAAGAAAAAGAACTATCCGAGTCCACAAAACCCACTGCGTGTCCTTAAGATATTTAATCCCCTCAAGTACCCGAGGTTGTAGATTAATTCCTCCCAAGATAAAACGGATTAACCATTAAAGAAGTAGCGGTACCTCAAACTTCGATAATTTCAACGAACTCAAAAAGACAGCAACGAATCACACATGGACTCTATTTTGTTTTGTAAGAAAATATATGCAAAAGAAGGGAAAAAATTTCATTTTGAAAAATGAGAGAAAACCTCTCTATTTATAACCAACAAAGGGTAGTATGAAAATGTGTTAATTGTGCCTTATCGGAAAGGTCACAACTCTTTGGAAAAGGGACAACCTTTCATGAAAGGTCACAACCCTTTAGAAAAGACACAACCTTTCGTAAAGGTCACAACCCTTCGATAAAGTCACAACCCTTCAGAAGAGTCACGACTCTTCATTTCCTATTCACACCTTTAAAACCCAACAAAATATACAATATATACTATATATGATTTTAAAATGATACATTGTGAAACTTTCCAAACATGTAATTTATAATTTCATTGTTCTCTTTCCTTTTACTCAAGGAAACAATTGTTTTGACTTTTGACTAATTAAGGACAAAGTTTACTCCTCTTGGCCTAGCTAAGATCTTAGTTGTTACTATATAATATCAAAATATAGAAGCTATATATAAACTATGATCTCAGTACAATTAATTATTTCTGTCATAATGCAATTATTGTATCTGCTAGAAGATTAAAGTAAACTATATAGAGGTAAAACCATAGACTAATTAAGTATAACAACACATATTGAGTGTAATATCACAAGTAGGGTCTTGGAAGAGTGATGGGTACGTAACCTTATTCCTATCTTATCAAGGTAAGGAGGTTGTTTTAATATACCCTCGACTACAGTTAAGCATAATAAAATCAAATAAGGAAAGGAATTACAGTGATGAAGTAGTCATGCTGAAAATAATGAGAAGAGAACAATAACAATAATACATAATACGAAAACTAAAGCAAAGAAAACAACATGTAATAGTAAAATTGAAGAAGAAGATAGTATATAAGTAATAATTAATAACAATACAGACAAGGGAAATTGGATAACACTCAACTACCTACTAAATTTCTCCTACTTTTCCGATTCTCAACATCCATATCCTCCTATCTAGAGTCATATCCTCAATAAGTTACATGTATATCATGTCTTATCTAATAATCTCTCATCCTCAATACTTCGTTGACCTACTTCTACAACCTCCCCTCATAGACTAATTAAGTAGATATAACTAATCCAAACTTTGTCACAATTATGCTCATGTATGGTATAATTAATATGACCAAAGTCCAACAAGTAGAAGCTAATTAAGATTAAATTAATATAGTAAAAGACAAAGAAGAGCAACATGGGGAAAATGGTGTAGGGCAAAGAGATATAAGCACAGTCCAAGTCATAGACATGCAGGCATTTTGTTGCCTTCTTAAGGTTGATGAAAATTCCAATAAATTTGACAGGTTCTTCTTTGTTTATTTTGATAATTTTGTCTCACTTGAATGAGAACAATATAATAGTTTATCACCATATGTCAGGATGAATAGAATTCTCCTATTCTTAATTAGACGTCCCGAATTTGAGCCTAAAGAATGAAAAAAAATTGGTAGAGAATTTCCATCTTGAATGGGCCTATACGCGGAACAAATTCATATTATCAAGGGCTCAAAGCAGATATTGGACACTGTGTGAAAAATAAGTTGGAACAAAGTACAATCAAACCTTATAACGACATCATTTCTTCATATATGTTTTAGTTGTTATAGAGAGCATATAATATAACATTACATTGGAATTGATTCGAAGGAAAATTTGAATGTCATAGTGAAATATTGTTGTAGAAAATAATTTTGGAATCTTATCTTTGACCAAGAAAATTAGCATCAAAATTTTCTCTTTATAAGAAAATTTGATTATGTACTTTCTATGAAGGAGAGGACAACATTGGATTCTTTTCTCTCTTTTTTTTTTAAGTACAATGAGAATCTAGTTTTTCTTAACCATATGGCTATAGCAACTTGTAGTAACATATTTGGACAATTTTGACCAAATTATAAATACAATTAAATCTTTGTTTTTTTTTAAGTACTGAGAAAACATTTAAATATGGATGGTAAAAAACAGCATAGGATACCCTTTAATGTGTGATTTAATCTTAAAGGACTTGAAGAATCACATTTATGTGCATTGTGGATATTATAACGGATAAGTGAGACTACATTGAATATGTTTTATTATTGTTGTTGTTGTTATTGTTATTGTTATTACGTTGAATCTCGAAAGAGACTGTACTGATGATGATGATTAGAAGGACTGATGAGACGAGTCAAAAAGAAGGGCGGGTAAAATTTTATGTCGGGAAGATTTTGAAAAAAAGAAGGTGCATATCATACCTTATATAATCTCATATCGAAAAAAAAAGAAAGGAGTATTACTTTATAGGACATAACACAAATTTATATATATACTCCTTTTTGGTATTTGAAACTCACTAATCAAATTAGTGAAAATGTGCATTGCGCATAATCTATTAAAGAAGAAGTGTTTCCTATGAAAAAAAATTTCATTCACGTATAGATCGATCTTAAATCTTAAAACTCTAATTAAAAATGAAGGAATCACATTCAGGCAACTACGCCTTTTTCCAGTAAGTATCATGGATTCAATATCAAATTATAAATAGGTTGAAAAATTAAAAAATTGAAAACATAGAGAGAAATAAGTATTTCAAGAAAAAGGATATTTTTTTCGAACTCCCACATTCCTAAATTCCAATCTTTCAAAATAGTCACGACTCATCATTAATTTTTTTTGTTGTACACCTGGTTTCTAAAGTCCGCATTGGAGTCCCAACTAAATTTAGATCACACACTACAAGGCTCATTTGAGGGTGGCGTCAATAAAATCATGTTCAAATTCTGCATATGAATTTATTTATTTTTTGATAAAAAATATTTTCTCTTATAATAAATTTTATGTGACATGAATTCAAATTAATGAGACCGTACTGATGATTTAGAAAAAATGACTCTAGTTAACTAAAAGATATCACATGTGGGCCAAACAAGTCTATCATGACAATTTTAAAGTTAGAACACAAAGCTGATAAAGTTTATATACATGAAATTCAGAAATAAATTTACATGCCACTAAAATACATAGACTAAAAGATAAATAGATGTTTTCACAATGGTGATGAATGAAAAATAGAAAGGGACCATTTAAACCTTTTTTATCTGCAAATTCAGTTTGTTTCATTCACATATCTTTCCAATTTGATTGAAAAGCTGCTATTTTCTTCACACAAATCAAGCCTTCGTTTAATTATAGATTTTGAAGTTAAAATTTAAAATTTAAAACTTTGAATTTTTGAAGTCGTGATTTTTGAAATCTGAAATTGTGTTTGAACATGTATTTTATTTGAAAAAAAAATTAAAATAGTATGAGTGGAAACGCATATCCAAAACAAAAGTACTTCAAATTCCAAAAACTATTTTTAATAAACTTCAAAAACTCTTTTTTCTTTATTTCAAGTTTCAATTAAATCTATGATTAAACGCCAGTAAAACAAATAAACTCACTCTTTCTTCTTTTGTTGTGTGTTATGTGTATGTGACATACCAGAGCAACAGTTTGATATAAAGAGTCATTTGATATACGAGATGAGATATATAAAAATATTCATGCATTGAAATATTAATTTACGGGATTACCTATTCTATTATTAAACTAATCCAAAAACTAATTAATATGCTTAGGCATTGAGTCTTCTGCTGCTTGAAGAAGTATGTGAGCGGATCGATATTGAGTGAAAGTGAGGTTATATCCTTAACAAAATGTGGGATAAAATAATTTTTCTGCTTGAGGAACTATATGAGAGGATCGATGTTGAGTAAAAGTGGGGTTATATCCCTAACAAAATGTGGAATAAAATAATTTTTCATTTTATCCCGAAATTATTTTCTATATCCTATTAATCAAACAACCTCTTATTTATGCCGTGACTCAACGGCTAAAGTGGTATATGAACACTACATATATATATGGAGCAGTAAACTTTTAATTTGTATTTTTTTTTTAATATTTGTTCACACGAAAAAAATTTAAAAGAGAGACACAATATATCTTTCTTATATACACACACAATTATTTTGTGACTATTTTTTCGACCTTTCCACATTCCTTTTATTATAAAGTGCATTCAGAATATAAGTTTATGTTCGGACGGTATAAAAGATATTTATATAATTAGATTATTTGTTAGCTACTTAAAGGTAAATTTTTATACCAAGGAGGTAGTTGGTTTCAGAGGCGGAGCCAGGATTAAGAGTTTGAGGGTTCTAAATTTCCATTTTTAAAAAAGAGAAAAGGGTTCGAACCCACAACTCTAGCATGAAAAACATTTTCACGGTCATCCCTTCCTTACCACTAAACCGGCAATCAATTTTGTTAGGGGTTCACAAATTAATATACACATATATATTTATTTAATTTTCTAATACAAATACAAGGTCTACAGAAAAGCTACTGGGTTCGTCCGAACCCACGAATCCCCACCTAGCTCCGCCTCTGGTTGGTTTCATGATTAAGTTATATATATTGAGATTATAATAATGTCAGTATGATGTTGGATTAAATAATGATGGAGTTATATACAGTCTATTTGTTGGTATTCATGCTATAAGAAGATTAAATAGTGCACTCGATTAATAAATATTGAGTTAATTACTTAAAGGACTGTGGATATGCAGGTTGACTTTCGGCGGAATTATTATTCATGTGTAAGTAATTGCAACCGCCTATCAAAGGGACGAGTAAAATAAGAAGTGGTCGATTCCCATTTAATAGATTTTTTCTTCTTCTTTTTAGTGGTGCATCCTTGTTCTAGAAATTTCAGATTCGCTGCTTTTGACCCCAAACTAAAAATAAAAAAAAGACAATATTAAAGTAGATTTTCTTTTATATATACGTGTGATTTTGTGCACCTTTTTTTTGCTGTTGAAAAGGGTTTTCTTAGGAATGAAAGTGAATGGGAAAAGCTATAAGTGACTTAATGAAAATTAGTAAGTTTTTGCTACAAGCAATTGCTGGAATTTTCTTTGCTAGTTTTTGCCTTCACTTTATATTTTGCAATTATAAGGGTTAAAAATTATGTAATGTATCCCGATCGAAGGGTATGGTGAGATAGATGAAATTCATTAACATATTTTTAACTTGAGGTGTCAAATATGTGTTTTGAGAATAAAGAATTTTTCACTAGAAAGTGTTTTTTTACTCTTTGATGAATAGATTTATCCGTCAGGAGTTTGAAATAGACCAATTAGTTAACTTCAGTAAAGATACGACTCTCAAAATTACACCTGAACTGACTATTAATTAACACAACTCATTAAATTTTGGTATAACATTTTCACTACAAAAAAATGTTTAATTTTGGTGGTTAACTTGTGGGAGTTTATAGAAATCCCACTTATAATTCATTTTGTGAAGTTTTATTCTAATCCCCACAATATAAAACTTTTTTGTGGTGGTTTTATTAAGGAGGTTAGAAAATCGCCACAATTTAATATTGTTTGTGGTGATTATCGACCCCCAAAAATTTATTAAATTTGTTACTTTATATATATATATATATTACATAAGCTTTATATATATACTCGAATGTCAAATCAATAGTCATATGCATTTAAATTTAAATTTATATATATACTACCACGTTTTAATCCATTTCTTTTCTGTAACCCCCTCCCCTCTCCTTTTTCCCTTTGCCTTTCACTCTTCTTTACTTTATTTTTTGTTTCATTTTTTTGTGTGTGTGAATTTACTAATTACTTTTTTTGCTATAAGCTTCGCAAAATGAAATAAATGGTAAATAATTATTTGCATATAAAGGTAATTCTCTGTTAGGTGAGTTTGATAATTCATACTAGAATTTAAAATTTTTATTATTATTTAATTTATAGGCATTTTATATTTTACAAGTTGTTAAACATAGTGTCTCAATATTTTTACATATTGCAGGATTTGTTTAAATTCTCACCACATCGTAAAATCATTCGTATCCAATCTTTGATTTATTTATGGTAAGCCTCAATTTTGTTTTTGTTTAGTTAAGGATCATGTAATCATTTTATTTTTTAGTGGATTTGACTATTTCAAATCAAAGGACGATTTTGCATATTAGATTGTGATCGACATCAATACAATTTATTCAATACGGTAAATTGTTGAAGTTATAATTATTTTTTTGATAAATGAAAGAAAAAAATAAAGTCAAGGAGGAAAGTCTAACTTATAAATTATCAAAAGTGAGAAATATATGAACCAATGTGTGAAATAGAATGAGCATCATTATATGATTTGTGAAAATATAAAACTAGTTTTCTGCTTACGTAGGAATAATCATGAAGTCGTTATCATTCACATTATTACGGCATATGAGAGAACATCAAAGTAAATTCCTTTCTTACACAATCTTATAATTTTTTTGTCAAATCAAAGTTTTATATGAATTTTCTTTTGAAATGAATTGAATTTTTTATTTTTATTTTATCAAGATGTATGAAGATATATGTGTATCAATATATGTTTATCTAATTATGTATAATGTTTTCATTGTTTCAGCCTGATGCAGAAATTGAGCTTATTTCACTTTGGATAAAAAGATTGGATGACAACAACTTAAATCACCAAACAAATGCATGTTATAGAATTTTTTTTATGTTTATTTTGATGTAGATTTTAAAGGATTTAAAATTGTAATGTTGAAGTTATCATACAAAAGTTTGTATTATTTTTATTTGAAATGAATTTGAAATTGTGAAGCTTATTAATACAAATTTATTTAATGAAATTTGATTTGCTTTAAATGTGTTCTTTAGTAAAATTATTCATTATTTTGAAGGCTTGATGTAAATCAAATTACACATTTATTATTAAAATAATAATAATAATTTTATAAGACTCTACAAATCAAATTACATTTTTAAAATATTAATCTCATGTCATGACAATTTTAAATCCACAAAAATTTAATTTTTAAAATATTGAGATCATATTGTGAAGGTTCTAAACTGTCACAAACTGATACTAAAAAACCTCCACAAATTTAAAAGTCATTTTGCGGGAGGCGTCGTGAAGGTTTACTAAAACCGTTGCAAATATGCTCGTGGCAAGGGTAATTGTAGCGTTTTTTAAAATCGCCACAATTTTATTTGTGGGATCCCTAAACCGCCATAAATTGACAAAATAATCCCCATAAATTGAACGTTTTTTTATAGTGTTTGTGATATTGTTACCGTACAAATTTATTGCACGATTTTAGATTTCTAAACTGACAAGCTTTCAATAAAGAGATACATATAATTATAATAACATAAGTAAATCCACATTAGACGACATACGCTTTGACATTTATAAATCATTTTTATAACAGCTGGGTCTAAATATATAAAGGATAAATGACAAATCTCAGATTATAAATACACAAAAAAAATACGTGGAAATTAAGGGTTTGTCCACAACCTTTGACCCCCAAAAAAAAAACAGTTAAATCAACGAAATCAAAAAAAGCAAGAAAAATCGCATGTAACGTGTGAACTTGTATTATGCCTTATAAAATTTTCATTTTTCTCTCCCATTCCAATGCGCGATTAATCTAAGGTATTATATGTACGTATATTTAACCTTTTTCAAAAGCTTGTCAATCTAAAAACCTATCAGTTCTTTTCTTTGATCCGCTCTTATCGGTCAACTCTCCATCATGGGCATCATATGAGCACTTTAAATTCCATTATTAAAACCTAATTGAATTAATTAAAAGAGAAATAGTGATACTACTAATTGTAATAGTAGTGACAAAAAAGCTTAATCCACTTGGCCTAAGATCCCAAATTGTTACAATAAGAATAATGTTCTAAACACAAATTATGTCTGCTAGACATTAAAATATTAAGATCTAATGTAAAATTATAGACAAAATTGATTTAATTAAGTATAATTTTTGTCACGATTATGTGCATGCACAATATAATTAAGTGATTCCCTATAATTAATTTGACCTAAGCCCAATAATAAAAGCTAATGAACATTTAATTAATGAGGAAAATGACAAAAAAGAGCAACATAGGGAAAATAGATTAGGGACAAAAAGCTAATTAGCATAGTTCAAAGTCATCGACATGTGAATAATTGTTACCTTATACTAATATTTTAGTAGTACTTCCTTTTATTTAATCAGAGGTGTATTCAAAATGTGAAGTTTATGAGTTTATGCGATAATTTTATTTTAATTTATAATGATAAATAGATTTACAGTCAAATATGTATAAAACTTTGATGCAATTTTTAATACATATATACAATAAGGGCAAAAATTACTGAGTTTCCAGGAATCTGTATCTGAAGAATTGGATCGATAGTTGTTTATTTAATAAGGTAACTTTGTGTTTCTTTAGATAATAAAAGAAAAATACAAATCACCGCTAGTTATAATTCATCACTAATTCTATTTAATAATATGATATAAAAAAGCTTTATTAATTAAGAATTAAGCAATGAATTAAAAAAAATACTTAGCAAACTCCTTTTTTTAGTGAGACTTTTTTTTAAAGCAGTCATTATCTAATTTCTATATAGTTCAATTAATCCAAATTTATCCCACTTCATGTTAAGAGATTTTTCATTCACAAAACTCGAAATCGAGATCTCTCCCTCAATGGAATAAATATTGCTAGTGCTAGTCATTTAGTACCACATAAAAAGTTATAGTAATTCTTTTATCTTCTTAAAAACTATTTTTTTTTATTACCATAAAATACATTTGAAAAAAAAAACAGCATAGGATACCTTTACATTTTTGGTTTTGTGTGTTATACGTTAAGCCATCACATCTGTCTTTTTTATATGACATGACAATTATCTTAATTTTCTGTCTTCTGTTTTTTTTTCCCTTTTTTAAAAATATTGGCAAAATCAAAAATGGTTCTACAACTTCTCTATGAAGTTGACCAAATTAAGTAACTGAGTCCTTTTACAAAAATAGATAAACAAAAAATATAGTGAAAAGAGAAAAAAGTTGATTTATGGTAAATAAATTGTTTCATTGTAAGTTTTGGGTGTACTAGCTAAGTCTTGAAGAGGTAATTGAAAAGAAAAAAAAGAAATTATTTATAAAGTGTTGAATATTTTGTGGAAATTGTACTTTTGGCTCAAACTAATAATATTATTTTATGTTAAGAATTTTTTAAATTGTTTTAACCTAATAATTGATATCAGAGTAAATGGTTTAACGATACAGTGTGGAGTGATGATGTAAGACGCGATTTAATGCCTTTACATGTCTACATGTTGATTTGCTATTTTAACATGTAATTTTGAAGACGCATACATAGTATAATTGTAAATACTCAATTGATATGGATGACACATAATTAATCTTCAAATTAGAATGGTACTTCTTCGGTCTCAATTTATGTAGCAGATTTTTTTTAATTTATCCCCAAAAAGAATGTCATTTTTCTATAACCAAAAAAAATTAACTTTAAAATTCTTCTTGTCCCATTAATGAAATGATTTATAATTACACAAGTGGTAAAGAGTGTTTCAAACCACAAGTTTCAAAAGTCTTTTTTTTAAAATAAAATCATTTTAGGAGACGGATGGAATAGTGACTAATGAATTATATTGAATTTAGTTTGATGAAGAAATTATTTGGTGAGCAAACAAAATTCTACATTAATAGCTAAAGAGAAGAAAAAAAGCTACTTATTAGTGTTGAATATTCTCAATGACGTGCAAACCTTTTTAGAAAATTGTATGACCTTGACGCAAAATGGACAATATATATCATATCATGTTAAAAATATCTTTAAGTTATTTTAGCGTAACAATAAGTATCCTTAATCAATAACTAAAGATCTCAAATTCAAATTCTGAAAAGTGAAATTGCATTTTATGAAAAACGGTCTACCTCCCAAAATAAGATAAACATATAAATATAACATTAGTATCATTATTGAACAAACACCTTAGGAAATTTTAAACATAACAAAACCTAAGTTTGGTTTTGGATTACTTCCTAATGTCCATTAAATTTTTTTTAGCCAAACTAATTTGGTCCAAAATGAATGATCAATTTAGGAAATTAAGAAAGTACTTAGTTTTTTTTTCTTTTAAATCCATCATTGCTTCAATAAATAATTTAGGTGTGTAATTTTCTAAAGATTTTCTAGTTATTACTTATTTGGAGGTTAGGTAAATGGCAATTTAGTCAAATAACTCTTAAAGAATAGTATTATTAAATAATTTTCTTAGTGATTGTGCTTAAATTCTTTGTGGTAAGTGCACAAATAGCCAATTTTAGGACCCAAATTTAAGACATAATCGAAGTTTCTAATTTTTACTAGTTAAGCCGCTTTAAAATTTGATTTGCTAAGCCTAGCTTCAAACAATTTGAAAATAAACAAACTTTCAACATATTACATAGGCATATGATCCTTAACAATGAAGATCCTAAGTTGTTAAAAGAACGACTACATCTTACATGCCGCTATGCAAATAAGTTATCCCGTGAAATTAATGTTACTTTCAACAATATTTAAAATATATCAAAAAAAACGTATATATATAAAAAAATTTGTTCTAATATTGAATAATTCCAAATTTGTGCTCCTTGTGAGGACAGATTCAAAATACTTCTGTTTCTTTTATATTGGAAAAAAGTACATATTCAACAGCAAAGAGGCAATAATTTGTTGCCATAAAAAGAATAAATAAAAAAAAAGATTTTATCGATTCTACAAATTAAATTAAGCATGCACAACTACTTAAAATTTTAAGTAACTTTTAATGTTAAAAGTAGTGTCTTTTTATATTATTTTTTCAGGCATTGTACTATAAATATTCTTAATTACATTTTTAAAAAATGGTTTATTCGACTTGAAATAATTTTTTTTTGGTCATTTTAGGATATCGTGCGTAAAAAGCATATTATTTTATTTAGGACGAAGCCAAAAAAAAGTAAATAATAATTAAGAACGTCCACTATTGAATATATACTACATATAAAAATCATTTACACAACATCAATTTTTTAAAATAGAAAAATTAATATGTGATACTAGAGCATAAAATCATATAGTCAATTTTTAAAAGAATTAAAACTAGTGGATATTTCTAATCCTAATTTCATGTATTAACTAACAAAATATAAATAGGTCAAAAAAATAAAAATTAAAACATAAAAAATAAAGGACGAAAAAGACGATTTTTCAAAATTTCCAGACTTTATGGATTCTAAATTTCAAAAGAGAACAACAATTTGGTTCGATATAAATAATTTATAAATATAAAGTAAATTTCTTAATACAAATATAATATTCACATCATATTTATTAGATTCTATTGTACCTGTAAACATAAATATAAATTATTATTATTATTATTGACTACATTTTGTAAAAGTTAAAGCTCAAATCTGACAAAGATGAAAGCTGAAATCCAGAAAATATATAGGCATGCCACTAAAATACAGGGACTAAAAGATAAAATGTTTACACCTTAGTGAAAAATAGAAAGAATATTCTTAGATTTTTTTATCTCTGAAAATTAATTACTTTTTATTTTATTCTTGAAATATCTATCCTTTTTTAAAATATAAAAAGCAAGGTGTCAATTCAAAATATGTGGAAAGTAGACTGTCCTTTTTTCTTTTCACAAACATTCCCAAATTTAAAATATTTGAAAGAATAATGAAAAAGTCAAATTGTTTGAATTAATAGTTAATAGTATTTCCATCATGTTAACTAACATGTATAAGATTGACTGAGTTGGTTCAGCAAGTGATATCTATCATAAAAGAGTTGGTTCAAATTTTGTACATTGGAATGGTGGGACAGGTAATTTCCTCTCTTTTCCAAAGTCAAATCAAGAAGATTTCATTTTCCTAATGTTTCAATAAATTATTTATAACAGAATGGAAATAAAATAGTAGATTTTTTGTGGGTTTTTTTTAAAACCAAATCATATAGAATATTCAGTACTAAAAGTTATTTTTGCAGAAAAGAATCAATTGCCCCTCTGAATACTTGGAAATTTGAAGAATTTTTACCATTTATTCCCTGCAAAAATTGAAATAGGAGTTTTGCAAGGACAAAATAGACAAAATTTGGAAAAATAATAATTATTTCTTATTGAAAAATTAGATTATATTAATTGATTAAAATTATTGGGTTAGATGTTAGTATGTTACTTATGAATAGTTCTAGCTAGGTCAAAATAATAAATTATTATTAGAAGTGTTTTTTTTTTAACTTTCTCTTTTGCTTTCCATGTTATTTGCTAATAAGACTTAAATAATTTTACTTGTGAGCTGCCAAAACGGTTACACTTAATGAATTAATCATATGAGATTTTGTGAAATTAATAGAACAAGTAGCCACTTCAATTTTATAGAGATATAGTACACCTAAAATACTTTTTGTACAATACATGAGTAGCTAGACTAATGGTTATGCTACCTTTTCTTTTATATTTATGTATCCGAAATGTATTTACTAGCTCGATTAATCAAGATTCGCTAGGTAAGATTTATTAAATGGAAAACCACTTATATATATACATAAAAGGAGTTTTATTATTTCTAGGTCCATCAAAAACAACATTTTTATCTTCACAAGGTAGTGGTAAAACTTCATACATATCACATCCTTTCAAACCTCATTTGTGAAATTACACTGCGTATGTTGTAGTTGTAAAATATGAGTTTTCTAACTAACGATAAACATGTCTTATCCATTTTAGTACATATCACATTTCAACTATCTTTGAAAAATTGTCATTATCATGGAGTTCAGATTTCACAAGTGAAACTCCATGACAATGTCTTACAATTTTAGATACAAAATTTAAAGCCATGACTATTTTTTTCCTTTACAAAGACTAAAAAGTGGTTGTTTATAAATTTTATCTATATCTATAAAAATAGCGCTCACCTTTGAATCTTCGTAATAGTAACTATGGTTCAATTACAAAAATTCAAAAATGGATGTGTGAATTGTATTCAAATTTTCTTGTACTTTCATTGCCAACTCAAATAATTGATAATCATCATGTAACATCTATATTAACAAGTTGTGAAAATGCAAGTATTATAATCATAGGCCTAGTTAAATTGGTACAATAAGTGATTTGTGCAATCATATTAGCCATATATGAGGGGCATTTTTTTTTAAAACTAGCTATGGTACACTGACAAAATTGTTTTATTCACTGCTTTTTTGGTACAAAATTTTATAATGAATGGCTAAGCAACGGAACTAGATGTCTCTAGTGAAATAAAGGACGGATAGTGTTATGTTTTAGTTTCGATTATTTGACGTTTGAAATTTACTGACTCGATTTATTTAGATTTGTATTGTTTAGAACCTTTAAAGGTGAAACTGCTCTATATCATGAATTTGTATTGAATTTGAGATTTTTAATTAGGATAAACGATTTTCAACTATCTTATATAAAAAAAATAGTGTTACTTTTTTATTTTAACCATTTGATGTTAGAAAGTCACTAATTCAACTAATTAGAGTTCACATCCTTTGAAAAATGAAGACACTCTTTGTCTTGAATGTCAATTCATTCTTTTAAGTCTTGATTCTTGACATTCAAATATGAAGTCTCTCGATCGTCTTTAACGATCAATAAAAAAGAAACAAAAATAAGTTCATATGTTGGTTTGAAATAAATCAAAGATACAATTCATATGGTTATGATTTTGGTTGATCTACAAGGACTTTCAAAGTAGATGATTCTAAACTTTTGTTTTCAATTTCCCTACAGACAAAACTTCAAATCTAACGAGCTTTAACTTTTGAACTTGAAAATTTGTCTGTGGAACAAACGGGGGTCAAAAATCAAGATCACCCCTTTTTAAAGTCGGCAAATGTAATTTGTATCAATAATAGCCACTTCGAGCTAGTGTCACACAATTTTTTTCAAAAACATTTTACTAGTATCTCTACATATCACACGAAACTTCTTTTTTATTTTGATGATTAATGTGAGCCTTTATTTGCACATTCCACGAAGTATATTTCATTCCAAATTTTATATCTATAAACAGATAAAACACTATGCCAATTGAGGAGCCCAATCCAAGAGACCGGCATAAGACCGGCGCACCAATAATTTGTAGGCTTGTCCATATGTCACATTTGTTTAGGTTTTGTGTTACTTTTTTTAATTTTAAAATCATAAAAAATAAGTCCAAGAATTTGGATCAGTAGTCACCGGAGTAAGTTGAGAATCATAAATTATTAAATTTAATTTTTAGTCGAGGTAAAAAATACCAGGTGGCTCGGTTCCTTTTCTTACATCCAAATCTTGACAAATACAACTATTCAGTATCTATATGAAATTAGTTGAAATACGCGTGATCTGAATCAAACACTATGAGCATGTGGTTCAAAGGATAAAGGAAGACTGGTCAAGATATTAAATTTCAATTAGTTTATCTCATAATTAATTAAAATAAAATCGTGAAACAATTTATTCCAATCTAAAATAATTTATTTCGAAACAACTTATTCCTGACTGAACGAACCCTGTAATCATAAAAATCACAAGAATATTTGTAGTTTAGGTTTGAATTTATATTTTAGAATGATAGATTTTAAGAATTAGTAATTGAATTCTAATTTTTTTTATACATATTAAATAATTTTTTAACAATAATATATAATTTAAATAAGAACTATTAAATTTTATTGAACTCGTATTCCGAAGACTACCTCCGCTCCGGTGTGGGGATAGTGGACATAACTTTCACTTTTACCTTTTCCATTACTAACCACCCCACCTCTCTCTACTCCTCCACCTATAGATACATGAATACATATCACAATATCACAACAATTATGTATGTAAAAAGTTCTAGAGAGAGAGACACAAACAAGTAACAACTCCCCCCTCCAACCACCCCACCCCTTTCCCAACTAAACAATAAGTGATAACGCTAAAATTTCTACTAAAAAGTTTAAAATATTAGGAAATAAATGAACGATAAAGTTGATGAAGTTCAATATCTATTATTTTCACATAAATAAACACACTAAAGAGAATTCAGAGGAACCCCATTGGTCCTATCTGACTCCGCTAATTCCATCAACAACAACAATTTGTTGTGGTACAAGCAAGTGGCACCATCTTTGTTGAGTTAATTTGTTAGCCTCCTCCTATTGATGAATTAAAATAAAATGATATAGACAAATTATAAGTTTTTGCCTGTTGGTTCTGGAACACTATTACTACAAACCCCACAGTTCTATACATCTACTGTACATATTATATACACCTTTATTTACAAATACCAAAATTTTTCATGTTTTTTATGTGTAATTATTTAATATATTTATCATCCACCATGCATTTTACCTCGATCTTGTAAACACTCCAGATTTGAATCAGGAAGTTTCCTCATTCTTCCCCTACCCCCCTCCCCACTCCCCACACCCTCACCTTCTAAGATTTTACCGTAAATTTACGTGAATTCAGTAATTTTTTATCAAATTATTTTTATATGTACATTACATTTGTTTTATTTATATAATATTGTCTGACTTGACATAAAGTTTAAGGAAAAAAAATTGAAATCTATGATATAAGAACACATTTTGATCATTTGTGTAATTATTAATGATTTCATTGAGAATAAAAAATAAAATTTTAAAGTTAAATTATTTTTAATTATGAAACTGTGTCATAAATTAAGAAAGATGTAGTTTATATACTCTCTTCATCCAAAATATTGGTCGTTTTTCGTTTCATAATATGAATTTTGATCAATTTTTTAAAATATTTTCTTTTACCATATTAATAAAAAAAAAATTGCTACTTAAAATAGTTGTTATCATAGTTTTCAATATATAAGCTTTTAGTTTCGATTATTGAGTTTATTTTATCCAATTCAACTCCAAAAATAAATAAAATTTACTCTCAAAAAGTGAAACACAACAATTATTTTAAAAAGAAAAAAATGTACCAAATATTGATAAAAACTTTACTACACATCCAATTATTATGATAGTTCTAGTTATATAACATCGTCATTAAAATTCATAAATTTCAAATTCCAAATCCGTCCGACTATTCTATCCAACAATAACTCTCTTTTTTTTTCTCAAGTACTATATGTACACAACTACCTCACTTCCACTTTTCAAAACCCACATAACAATCCCCACACCACCTCCTCAACTCCAAAATCTATTTGGTTTCAAAAAAAGTTGAAAACTCTTCAACAGCAACAAAAAAAAAATTCATAATCCGCGACCTCTGATTAAGAATTCCGCAATGGCACAGAAGCATTTACATGAACTTCTACAAGAAGATCAAGAACCATTTCAACTTAAACATTACATCGCCGATAGACGTTGTCAGCTTAATAAAAATCCTTCCAAATATCCATTACAAACCGTTAAGAAACAAAAATCGATTTCTTCCCCTAGTACAAATAGCACATTATTATGCAAACACGCTTGTTTTTTCTCCTCGATTAGAAAAAATTCAAGTAATGCTTCGGAGGGATTATCACCAATCAATTTCCCTGTATCATCAACAATAAAGAGTCCAGCGAGGAAGGTGTTTCTCCACATACCCTCTTCTACTTCCTCATTGCTACTCGAAGCAGCAATGAGGATTCAGCAGAATCAACAAAATCGACCCAAATTGAAGAAAACCCAGATGGGTTTTGGTCTATTCGGGTCGATTTTGAAGAAATTTATGAGAAAGAAACGCGAAATTAACAATGGAATTGAGATGAAGAAAAATGTAATTGTGACTGAATTGACTAATGGGTCTTGTTCATGTAATCATAGTAGGCTTAGTAGTGCAGGTTGGTCGGAGAGTAACGAAGAAAAATCGATTGATTTCGAAACTTCTAGTAGTTGCAGATCGGAAAATGAAGAGGTTGAGAACATCGCTAATGGTGATTTTGGTATTTGTGAGAGAAAATATTGTTCGAGTCCGATAAGCCCTTTTAGATTTTCTCTTCAGAAATGTCCGTCGTCGACTGGTTGCCGGACGCCGGATTTTTCATCGCCGGCATCTTCTCCGGTTCGCCATAAAAAGGAGGTTTGTCGTTTTTTGTCTTACTGTTTTGTCAATATTAAATACTTACTATCAACTTTTATAAAGCGCATCCGAGGTCGCTAAGGTTTCGGATTTCAGCTCTTAATAATAAATCGACTTTGTTAGAGTGTTATTTCACATTGGTATCACTTTTTTGTAACGTTAATTCAAATTTAGTTGAGTCTTTAATAAATATCGAACACAAGTGAAAAAATGAATGAATTTTTACTGTAGTATGACTTATAACTTGTTATAACATGTTAAATTATATAATTTGTTTTTTAAGAAAACTATTTCTCCTATAATAGGGGTAAATTCATATGCTTATAAAAAAAATTCAATTTCTACTTGTACACTTGATAATTAGGGAAAAAAATCACTAAATGTAATTATAGTTAACTTAGCCTATCACGACTTAGTAAAAATACACGTTCTAAGGGATGTGAGGTAGATAGTCTTTCTGTAAAGTAAATTTTTTTAGGTTTAATTTTCTTCTAAAAAATCGCAATTTTTTTACTATTTAATATTGTTAATTAATATTATTATTATTATTATTATTAGTGTTTTTTTATTTTTTTGTGTCTGAAAATGAGTCAACTCATAAGTTTGACCTGGTTTTCACCTGTCGGCAAAAGGATCTTGTTGGTCTGATACGGTGGCCGGAATGTCGATAGTAAATGACAAAAATGCCCATTGAATTTTTTTGTCGTTTAAATAATCAAACAAATGTATTAGGGGAGAATTTTGTCATTTTATTATATATGGCTAGAAATTTGATTATTGGACCTTTTTTTTTCACACTTCTGCCACCAAAATCTTTTTTTAATTGGACCAAAATATTTATTAAAAAAAAAGACACATTTTTATAAAAGGACAAAATTAAAAATTTTGTTTTTGTCTTTTGGATCTAATTGATAATATCATAATCTCAACATCACTCTTTCCCGTATTCCTTCCATACCAATTTATATATATATATATATATAGTGGTAGTGTGACTTACGAAGTTTAAAAAGTTACGTTTTAAAATAAAGTTGAGGTATTTGTGTGATTATAAAATTCTATAAAAAGAATGTATTTTTAATGGAATTCGTAGCTAATTGACTCGTCGGAAATGTTCTTGATTTGACATCTATTGAAAGTTCACATTATGTTTGTTTTTAGAACAGACTAAAAAAGAAAGTATGACAATAAATCGGGAGCGAAAGAGTATTATTGTTGACAAAATCTAGAGTATATATAGAAATAAACATTAGCAGTCAACTTCATATAATTCATGTCCTAATAATTAAACATTCCATCAAATAATTAAACCACCATACATTTTCTATAAATTATGTAGCTTATTATATATGTTTGTTCTTAATAATTGGATTTTTTGTGTTTAGGACAAAGAAAACTATGAAGGTTTGGCAAATATTGAACAAGAAGAAGATGAAAAAGAACAATGCAGCCCGGTTTCCGTCTTGGATCCTCCGTTTGATGACGATGGACATGAATGTGAATACGAGTACGAGGATGAGGATGAGGAAGACGATGATTGTGGTATTGAATGCAACTATGCACTCGTACAGAGTACGTAAATCATTTCCTCCAACTTATTTTGAATATTAATGTGCGATATATGATTAATATATACGCTTGGTAGGTGAGGATTCATATCGCCAAAATGTTACTTGTTTGAGATTGAGATATATTTGTTGTGATAAATGATTAAAATTAGGTACATTATATATAAAGTAGTATAAGTACACGCCATGGATGTTCTAATAATAGATAGTTCCTAATATATTGAATATAATAAATTTAAGTAGTTTGTAATATATCCTTTGTTGTGAAGTCATTTTCAATTTTATGGAAATGTTGATTTCTCTAAGGACATGTTTGGTTGGATTTAATACTATATAATTGTAAGGTCATAACCAACTTAATTAT
Source organism: Solanum appendiculatum (assembly GCA_018342035.1). Lineage (NCBI taxonomy): Eukaryota > Viridiplantae > Streptophyta > Magnoliopsida > Solanales > Solanaceae > Solanum > Solanum appendiculatum. The sequence goes on from JAGDQO010000642.1 coordinate 1,009,753, forward strand.
GTTGATTTTGATATATTTTGAATTATTTTGATGTGGGATCCATAAAAAGTTTCAATCTTTATCAAAGAATTTGTATGTGTGTGTTGTACATTAATATGACATATTACTTTGGTTATGATGGCAAGTCTTGTACATCATTTCTGTTTAATGTGACTTTCATCTAAAATATTTACACCATCAGATCGCTATTAGTAAATTTCTATGAAAAAAACACTAGTTGAAGTACAAGTGTCTAGTGGACATAGTCTTAATAACTAACATATATAGTGCAATTCGTTTTTTTCTTTTTTTACCGTGTCAATATGTATAACTTAAATGTTTTATTAATTGTATGATGACCCTAAATTTAGTACATGTGGGGTTTATTCACTTAATTGATATGTTTGTCCTCTCTTTCAATTTATTGAACTTTGAGAAGAAATTAATATCATACTTCTTGAATTTCAAATATATTTTCTAATTTTGGGCTCTGCTTTATTCAGTGTTTTTTTTCAGACTGTTATGATTCAGAGAAACTGATTAATTAAATGATGAAGGGTACATTTAGTAGGGTCATTTATGTTGTTTTCTAGCATTCCCTCTTTACCATTTGTTCATAATTGAAAATCACATTAATAGTTGTATAATATAAGATCCCTTTTTCTGCTTTTTTTTTTGGACAGTAACAATAAATACAAAGTCAAAAAGGACACAGATGTCTAAAAATCACATTTGAGTAAAAGTTGTTACTTTCATTTGTACCTATGCTTTTTTAAAATGTTGTCGCATTCGTGTGCATATTTAAAAAATGACCTATTTCTAGAGGATCCGATACGCACATGTCGATATTTTTGAAGAGTCAGAGCAACACAGATTCTTACTATGTTTGGTTGTTCATTGTATTAGTAGGGTTGTTTAAGTTGTTTACTAGCAATTCCCTCTTTACCATATTTGTTCATAGTAGAAAATCACATTATGTCTAAAACAATAACAAAAGAGTAAAAGTTGTTACTTTCATTTGTACCTATGTAGCTCGGACTTTTCAAAAATGTTGTTACACGTGTCTGATCCTTTAGAAATACACTATTTCTGGAGGTTCTGACATGCACTAGTCGACATTTTTGAAGAGTCAGAGCAACACAGATTGTTAGTATGTTTGGTTGCTCACTACATATTATTAGTTAAGAGAAAAAAACAGTTTTTGTTTACTGTTGCAATTTGAATTTTCTCTTGAAAATGAGTGAAACTTATGTTGATTGTGTTGCATTGCTAACAGGAGCACAACAACAACTTCTATCCAAGCTTCGTAGGTTCGAGAAACTAGCTGAGTTGGATCCTATTGAACTCGAGAAACTGATGCTCGAGGAAGAAGAAGAAGGCAACGATGATCTCGAAGATGATCATGATTCGTTGTTATCATACAGAGATCGCGATTTTGAGACGTTTGCAAGTGAAGTGACAATCCCTTTCGACATGAAAAGGCTAGTCTCGGACTTGATATATGAGGAGAAAACCGAGACTAACAACTCAAACAATAGGGAAGAGGAAGTAGTCTTTGGAAGAGTATGCAAGAGGTTAGATTCATGGCAACATGTTAGATCAGACACCATTGACATGATGGTCGAATCAGACTTGAAAACCGAGCTTGATGACTGGAAAAAGTTTCATGAACAAAGGGAAGAAACTGCATTGGAAGTTGAAGTTTCAATCTTTAGGTTGTTAGTAGAAGAATTAGCAGAGGAGATAGTGCATTTTGGTGGATATCATGGAAATTTCAATGAAGTTTTGGCCTAAGCGTTTCTCCGCGAATCCAGATTAGTCAGAGCACCAATGTCGGTTCTGGACACCGGGTTGGGAAACCATAAAAGAACACATAGAGATCTCCTTTGTATTTTAATCTATCATAGTCTAACTTCTTGTACTATGACTTAGGCTATAGTTTGTAGTGCAACCCAAAGAGTTTTTTTGGGGTGTTAAGACAATAGTATTAGTAGTATTTAGTAGCAAAAATTACTTTATCATGTACATGTGAGGGGGGGAAGGTAAATTGTATCTTACTTCATGAGACTAAAAAGTATAGCCCTCAATTTTCTTACTAGAGGAAATAATCTTTGTATCAAGACTTTGCTTCTTTTACATGAGATCACTCTTCATTATGGTATCTTTAATTCAATTTAAGGGCATTTGTCCAAGTCTCGATGAACAAAGTTATGCAAACCTTATGCTAGTAAAAGGAACTAAGTAATCTGTGGAATAGTTGAAGTACAACTAAGTTATGCAAAACCTATACTAGTGAGTGGTAGCAAGTAACGGCAGAATCGTTGAAGTACACATAAGTTGTTCAACAAGTAATTGATAAAATAGTCGAGGAACATTGAAGTTGTTCAACACGTAATCATTAAAATAGTCTAGGTGCAACAAGTGGTTTAATAAGTGGTCGATACGACGTGCACATGAGTTGTTTAATAAGTACTAATTGGTAAAATGGTTGAGGTGCGCACACGTTGTTCAACAAATAATCGACAATATACACAAGTTATTGAACAAGTAATAATCAACAAAATAGTCGAGGTTCACAAAAACTGCTCTAGATACTACTTTTTATCACAAAGAAAAAGGAAAGTTGAGTTCATTTAACTTAATTAGTCTTTGAAAAGGAAATCATGTCACTTTCAATCTACACCAAATATTGAACTTTTGTGAACTTTCCCTATAAAGAGTGCTTGCTGATGTAAAATTGATGCCATTTCATATAAACTTGGAACTCAAAAGAAAATTCCTCCATAATAGACTCAAAGTCACTTCTTTGATAAGATTTTAAGTAAAGAATATGATTCTAGTCCTATAGCACAAGACAATATCAACTAAAGTAGATTTTTTTTTGTTTTCCATCTAATGTTGGATATTCGACTAATTCTAATTCGCACATTATAAGGTTCATTTATGGGGATGACGTATGTTCTCAACAAGATTATTTTCATACTCATATCTCACATCTGAAACCTCTCATTAAGGATGGAGAAATTTCAACTAGCCCACCACAACTCAGGTCAGTAACTAAAATAGATATTTTTACCTTAAAAGAAAATAATACTAATAAGGAATCATCTTTTTTCAATCTTTAAACCTTATCCACTCAATCCTTATATAAATGCTTTGTAGCTACCACTAAAGCAAACAGCCAAAACCAACCAAAATTATTCTCACAATTATGAGTTAGCTTACTTTACATAATTAAATCTACTAAAGTATTTCATAGTGAATTATATATAGTATAAGTTATGAATTGCAAAAATGTTAAAAGTGATAATGGGACCTAATCCTACTAATGACTCATAATTGTAATAGCAAAAAGTTAGAGAATAATATATTACTTCATTTATTTTTGTACTATAGATTATGGGATGAGGTGTCACTTTTTTTTTATTATAAAGAATTGGTTGTTGCCTCTATAATTACCCTTTGAAAGTAAAGAACATAAAAAAGGTATGTACATGAAAACTATAGGATATAAGAATATATGCTTCTTGTTGTTTGCACCTTTTAAATTTTGTTTCCTACTTTTGTTATTTTACTTTAACCTTTTGCTCAAAAGAGAATATTACATATTATATATATATATAGCAGAGAGGAATATAAAAGTTCAGAATAAAATTTCATTTGTGCTTTATGATATGGATAATGATAGTGTTAGTACTAAATTGCCCAATCTATCAAGAAATCAATAATGGATATAAAATAGAGGGGTTTGTTCGGTAGGGAGAAAAATATTATTCAATTTTCATGTTTGATTGGTTAAAACGTTTGAAATTTCTTTTCTTAAAAAAACAACTTTATTTAAAAATTAGAAAAATGATTTTCTTTATAGAAGTAAGAAAAACAAATTTCATAATAGGCATTTCAGGTTCATTGTCTCCTTTCTGATTCCCACTACCCAACTCTCTCCCACATCTATCGTATTTGTCTAAATTATATATAAATATTTTTAAGATAATATTTTTTCTTTAGCTGTCAAACGCCAGAAAATAGATAGATAATGATTTTGAGGAAAATATTTTCGGCGAAAAATGTTTTTCTTTAATCAAGCACATCCTAAATCTCAGTTATTTTCAAGTATATCTAGGTTATATATTTCTACATTTCTTAGATATATTTTTCTTTAATCAAGCACATCCTAAATCTCATTATTTTCAAGTATATCTAGGTTATATATTTCTACATTTCTTAGATATATTGAACGATATATATACTTTATTTAAGTTGATAAAATGTCTCGATAGATAATTTATTATGCGCTCAAACATTACAACTATTGAATAAAGAACAAGCTTAGTCTCAAATTGGACAAACATATCTAGGACAGATCTCAACATATATATCTAAACAATTAAGATTTTTAAAATAATACACATAATAAAATAATTTGTTGGAAAGTTTTCTTGCATGCTTAACTTTGAAAAGTAGCAATATTTATTTGTTTAAAAAATTACCTATTTTTAAAACCATAGTCCAGACAAATATGCTTTGACAATAAATAGTGACTAACATGCTTCAACAACCGGCAAGAATACAAAGTTCAACTAATTCTCTCCTTCAATTAGTTATTTCCACCGTCCTAATTTATATGATATTATACATGATTTAAGAAAGAAAGAATTTCTTTTAAAAAAAATTGTGATATATAATAAATATGTATAATTATAAGTTATTTCAATCAATAAAGATAAAATAAATATTTTTAAAGTTAAATGAATACTAAATATGAAAATGAAGCTGACTAAAAAAAATATGTTCCATAAATTGAGATAGAGGGAATAAAACATTTTAAACATGTATTATAATAATAATAAATAAATAAAGGTCTTAGATTGATTAATATATATCTCATTCTCATCATCATTGATCTATTATTATTTTTTTCTAGTTTTTATTTATTTAGTTTTTGCTGTAATTAGGAATGGGAAGGCCCCCAAACAAGATAACAGAGATGTTGATATATGATTAGTTCTTGTTATCTTTGTAAAATTATATAAAATGTTTATTAATAATGGAATAATGATGGAGGAGCACATGATTTTATCAGAAGTTTAAATCAAATCAATTCAATTTATTATTGTTTAGTGATTTAATAAAATAAAAATATATATGAATTAATTACAATTAAATGATAAAAATGTATATGCAAAAATATAATATTCAATATAAAATTTGATTCAAATATTTTTTTATCAAATAAGTTAGAGATCACAAGAAAGACCAAAAAAAAGACAAATGTTCATGCATGGTTGGGAATTTTTATAAAATATATTATATGAAATAAATATAATAATGAATTAATTATATAGTAATGAGAAAAAAAATAAACATGGTTAGTGGGATAATGATGGTGAAGCATTTGGTTACCACTAAATGTTTTTATTATGAAAATAGCTAAAATGACTAAAATCAGAACAAAGTGGAGTACTATAGATTCTCCTATTTCAATTTAATAAGTAAAAAAAATTGAATCTTATAATTTTAAAATTAAAAATATATCAAAATATTTTTTAATTTTATAATTTTAAATATGTCACATGAAAAATTGTGATTAAGAAATTACTAAAAGGAGAAACATATTTTCAAAATAGTCTAAAAATAAAAGTACGACAAACAAATTGAAAGAGAAAATGTGTATTAGAATTAGTAACATTACATGAAAGTCTGTACTCTATATGTATACATATAAAATTTTGCTCACACATCCAATATTTTGCAGTTCACAACCTTGCTATTACTTTTTCAACAAACATTTTTAAAATTAAAAAGAAAAATCAATAAGTTTTTTTTTGCTTTTAGTTTCTCACTCGATGCTTAGAGTTTCGATTAAATTTGGATTGCACACTGCAAGGCTCATTCAAGGGTGATGCTTCCAATAGAATTTTCTCCATACTCATAGCTCGAGCCCAAAACTTTTAATTAAAGATAAAATAATTCCATCATCGTACCATAATCCAGATGAAAAATTAATAAGTTGTGGCCATAATATTTCTCTATATATATATATATTTCATATTGATTATTGTTTGATGAAAAGGAAGATCATGACAAAAATTGTCCATCATTAAGATAAGATAATGATGGACATTTAGAAGAGATGATAAGAGTTGATTAACATGTGTATGGTTAAGGAGAAATATTCTAGCAAACTTTGACACGATACTACAATAATTCCAACTTATAATTAATTCTGAAAAAAAATATTGAATAATTTTAAATTATTATCTTTATTTATTTATTAATTTTTAAATAAATTATTTATATATATTCGATGAATTTTTTTAGTACAAATATAATGTTTGGATCAAAGCATCAAATACTATCGAACTTATAACTTTTTTATTATGGCTCCACTTTTGAAAAGGATATTTAATTAAGAACAATATTGAGAAATAGTGGTATTTTGAGCCTTATAAATTGACATTCATAATGATGATTTAACTAATTATCCAACGTATCTATAATTTATTTTGAAAATTTTGTGATATAATGTATCGACTCCCAGTGTATTATACAACATATACAAGTCGAATGAATACACTGATAGAGAGAGAATTGATACTGCTTCAAGTGAATATATATATATATATATATATATATATATATATATTTATATTTATAACGAAATAGATAATATTCAAACTCTTGCTATGTACTATTACATTTTTTTTAAACTCTCGCTATTTCAGATAAATACAAACATATATTTGCTCTACCAGATAATTTTCCCTTGAATTTAATTATAATGTGGATGAGAAATCAATTACCAATCTTTATCAAGTCAATTGTATCAATCCCTAATGCATTTTGTTACGTAGCAATATTGGATGCGATAATTATCAAGTGGTAGAATATATATATATAACGATTGTTATGGATTGGACAGGCTAATTTTTTGGATTTAGCAAAAAAAACATTTGGGAGCATCTAGGGTTACAATCTGAAATTAAACAAGAAGAAGAAAAACAAAATCTTGTTTTAATTATGTGAATAATTTACTCGTTTCATTTTAATTTATGTGATGAAGTTTAATTCAATATATCAAGACAATGGAAAAGGGACCGGTACTTCAATTAAAGGAGCAATCGGTTAGTTCATCAAACTCCGATATAACACCGATTATCACACATTCTTGACTAGGTTCGAAAGAATATCCCATGCCCAACTTTAGATCATGAATATCAAAATTTCGTATCAAGTTAAATATCGACATGATACAAATTACTGAGTGCAGATGAATCTGAAACAATACTCTCTCCATCCATGGTCCACTTTGGTGTACATGAAAATTACCTTGACTTAAGAGTTGTTTGAATACCAGAACATCATATAAAACTCATAAAAATACGATAGTTTAAGTGTGTTCTTTGATCATTAACTCTGAGATTTTTCATGTTTAACAAGTATAATAATTTATCGATCTAAAATCTTACATCATTCATGAGACTGAGAGTTCACAAATTCCTCATGTCGAATAGCTAACGAACCAAGTTCATGATACGTATAATTGTTCCCTCCAACCACTCACATATTTATTCTTTGAATTACATTATCATCGAACTCAAAATTATGAATCACATGTGAACTTGATCAGATTCTATAAAAACTTTTCACTTGAAATTTCTGTCAGTCCTTCTCTTTTAACCCGTCCATGTGGTCAGTCATGAGCATTTATATAATGACAGTAGGTATAGTGTCATATCTATCTGGTTGCAGAATTATAAAGTACATCAGTGCATGCTTGGAATTAAACAGCTGTTAAATTCAATGCCTTCTGTGCCTATGTTTTTTTAAAAAAATATATAAAAAAAATAATTTGGGTCTTGTCAAATTAATTAATGTGATAGATAGTTCATAGAAGCATAATTGTCTCAAAGAGATTGTAAGAAGGAATTTATGGCGTTTAGCCAACAATTTTTTTTGTTTTTTACGGAGTTAAATTTCGAAAAACACGTTTATATATATTTATTTGTGAATTTTTTAAATTTTTTAAAATTTGACTTGAGGTTGTATTTTGGATTTTTTAGAAATACCTGTTTTTGGTCATGAAAATTATTTGTTTTTCTAAAAAAAAAATCACATTATTTGAAAATCAGGGATACCCAAAATCCTTTATTCACTTTCATAACTTTTTCTTTTTTATGTTTAACCTAAATTTTTTATTTTCATAATGTAGTCCTATTTGAATTATATTTCATTAAAAAGATATGGTCAAACACGGTTTTAATTTTAAATTTTTTAAGTAAAGTGATTTATTTTTATTTTTATGGTCAAACGTCCACTGAAAATCACCAAAAAACTATTTTTCATTCCATTTTACTCGCACAAATTTAAAAATAACTCAATTGATATTCATATCCAAACATAAATATTACTTTTCATTTTAAAAGTAAAATGCTATTTTTTCAAATACTTATAATTTTCATTAGATGACAAGAGAACTTAATTAATTAAACGCGGATAAATGGACCAGCTAATCATCACTTGTCAAAAAGGATTAACTATTAATTAAGCCGTCCAAAAAGGGATATTATTATAGCTCGGTAAATATGCGAAGTTAGAATTTAGAATTTATGGATTCTGAACTTGCTATCGAACTTATAATACTGGTTATAGTCGTTAGATTCACAATTATACATATTTAACAAATTTTCTAATACAAATAAATAATCTAAATAAAAGTTACTAGGTTCATTCAAAAACTCGTAACTAATACTCTTTTGGAAAATTGTCTCCTACGTACAACTGAAGTACTAAACTTTTATTATAACTAAGAAACTAAATATTTTAGTAAATCAAATATTAGACTCCTTCTACATTCAACCAATTAAAAACTCAAGTTCTGATTATGAGAATATAAAAAAACTCATGATAAGAAATGTCTCTTCCTTTTAAAAAGCTCTACACAATGCGAATTTCAATTAGTCAATCAATATTAATAGCTTTTTAATAGAAAAATATTTTTATAAAATAGTAAAATAAAAAAGTTAAATATATAGACATATTCAAATTTTACTGACAAACAATACCCTATATTATTGGTTCATTTAATTTGGTCGTGAGAAGAAAGGACTAGTGTCGACAAGATCATAAATAAAAAATATTGTACGTGCGTACGTTATACTTCCTCTGTTTATTTTTACTTATTATTCACAGGGACGGACTTAGAGAGTTCACCCGAATTTTTTCCCTAAAAAATGATATTATATATAAAAAAAAAATTTTATTAAAATATTTATGTATATATATAAATTTTAGAAACTTTTAAACATAAGATTAGTGATCGACTCTAGTTGAGGGGTTTCAAAATTTAACGTTGAAGTTTCAAGTTTAAATCTAAAGGATTATATTTTTATTTTTTGAATTTTGTTTAGCCCTCTTAATAAAAATCTTATATACGATATTGAATATCTAGTATTTTAAAAAATAATACTCACTTTTAACAAATTTCTTTTCATGTTTTATCCTTAATTTAATTACTTATTTCTTAAAATCAATGATTATATATTAATTAATGAATATTGTTGTAAAATACTTATATTAATTATTATTATTTTTAAAACATCCAAAATCTAAAATGGACAAATAAAATTGAACAGTGAAAATAGATTATATATTGATTAATTTGATGTATATATTGATAAATATTTGAATGTTTTCCTAGGTTTACAACCTCAATTATTACTCAATCATGATTGATAATAAAATTTGTCTACTCTTATTAATTTATTTTTTTAACTTCTAAGTAAGAGCTCAGAATGGGTGGCCATACTACGTTATCGCACCGTTATTTCAAAGAACTTTATATTGTAAGTATATTATAAAAATATTGGTAGATTCCATGTATTTAAATGGGTTATAACAAATTGTTCATAATATTTTTTAAGTCATCTAATTTGGATCATGATAGATTGTTCTTAACATTGTGATGGTGTAAAGAAAATTGCAATGTAATGTTCATAACAGATGACAAATCGATAATGATGAATTATAAAAAGATTAAAAGACTTTTTATAAGTTTTTGAAGAAGATGTGAAAATGATAATTTAGATGAATTTCACATTGAAATGAGCTCAAAATAAATTGTAGCATGTATATTATCAATGCAGAGATAATACAAATACGTAAAATTATAAAGCAAGGATTGTTTATGCAACGATTAATAATGAAGAGATTCTTATATATTATCAATTACACTAGATATAGTTGCTTTTGGATATTCAAACAATTTTATCCATGCAATATAATATAATATGTATTCTTATTCCATTTTCAATTCAAATTTCATATGTTCGTATATATGATTTACTTGATATTCGATATTCATATTAGAATTTGATTAAATTAGAATTCACGTATTATAAGATTCATTTTTAGAATAGGATATTTTCAATTCTGATCAAGATTTCAAACCCTACACTTTTGATTGTTCATAACTATTCTACCATAATTCACGTTCGTATCGAGATTATATAATATACCATGACCAAATTTAATATTATAAATGAAACATAAGAACGGGTACGCCACTCCGTTCATGCACTGTGTAACGGTAAAATTAGTGATTGTTAATTCAATAAATAATATTCTAAAATTTAATATTATCTGGGGTCAATTAAACTATATATGTCTGGCTTACATTAATTATCCAACGTTATAATTTTATTTAAAATGATAGATGCCTCTGTATTTTCTTTCTTAATTTATTGGCATGTTATTGTTGGAGGAAACATAAATTAAAGAGCTCCTATTTATGGCCACAATTGTCATTTCCAAAAGTGTTTCTATTATATACTTTCGTGGTGTTTTAATTTTTTTAAAAAAAAATAAGTGATTTTAAAATTTTTAAAAGAAATTAATTTTATTCTTCAAAAATTAACCATTAATTAGTTTTTCTTTAATTAGAGATAGATTAGTAAAAAAATTAGTAAAAACACTTTTTATTTTCTAGGAATAATCAGTAGTTTCTTAAAAAGTGTGTAAAAATTAAAACCACCACTTATTTTTAGAACATAAAGAGCATTATTTAAATCTTAAAATACTTTCAAATAAAGTTAACTCCATAGACATTTTATATATATATATATATATTCGCGATGGACTAAATAACAAAAACCAACTAGTTATTAAAAAAAGAAGAAGAATCAGCGATAGATAAATTATGTATCTAAACAATAGATAATCCGTGACTTATCCTATTTAACTTTGAATGGACGATAAATTATCAAAAGGTCTAGTTAACTACAAGTTATTTAACAATAAATTAACGATTAATTTCATAACTTTTTTTATTTTTCATATAGCTAGGATTAGGGTTGTTCATGGTTATGGTTAAAAAATCAAACCAAATCGCAATTCGAACCAAACTGATTAAAAAAATCGATATTTGGTGTGGTTTGGTTAGGTTTAGTTTTAAATTTTGAAAACCGATTCTATTTGATTTGATTTTGATTTTACTAAAAAAACTGCAAAAACAACCAAACCGAACCGAGAAATTATATTATATATATATATATATATATATATATATTATAATTATTTATATATTATTCATAAATAAAATATAAATATTTTGTTAAATTTTAATTAACTTAAGTCTTAACTTTACCATTTTCTCAAGCCCAACACTTAAACTTTAGCCCAACTATTAAAACCGTAAGATCAAGTCCATCAAAGTCTATTACTTAAATTTTTACCTACTACGTCACATTAGATAGTCACACTTTCTCTTAATTGAATCACTTTATTCGTGTAATAATAACTCTAGTATTGCTTAATAGAATCCATAATAACTTTCTTGTGGATTGTTCATGTATTAGGTATATGTGTCTATCGAGATGCGTATACTCTCAATAATTTTAATTTATTACTTTCAAATCGAAAAAACCAAAAAATCATAACCAAATCGATAACAACCAAAACGACGATTTTTTTTTTTTTAGAAATTTAAAAACCGACTAAATTGATTTGGTTTTGATTTTAACCAATAATCAATCCAAACCGAACCATGAACACCCTAAGCTAGGATAGTTTCTTATATCCCAATGTTATTATACTATTTAACAATAAATTAACGATGAATTTCATAACTGATTTTTATTTTTCGTATAGGATAGTGTCTTATATACCAATGTTATCATACCATAATCTTTAACTTTGTCATCATATGGCCTCTCTTTTTTATTTCTATTTTCCTAATTTTGGACTATAGTATTTGGATTGCACAAAATATATGGTGAAATAATTAAGTAAGGCCAAATATTCAGTCAAATATAAAACAAAATTACATGATTTTGGTGGTCTGCTTTGGAAAAATTCCAAAACTTCTTCTCTAGCCATCTATCCACCTCATGACTACATGAAATGAACCTTCATATAACAAATATCTAATTAACTAATCAACATAAAATAAAAAATATTTTTTTTAAAAAAAAAGATAACAAAAATTTTTAAAATTTTTTTTTGATAGTTTGAAAAAAATATATGTAAAATGGGGTCAAGAGAGACATAAGGAGACGTATATCACAATAATTTCGATCTATCTAACTTTTTTCCCATTATTTAGGTTTTGAATTTGATTGAAATCCATTAAAGGAAAATAATATTAAGAAAATTATGTACATCATGGGAGTACACACTCAAATAATTACTGAGATTTTCAGCAGTGATATAGTTGAACTAATCAGATGGATCACCTGTTTAAATCTTGAATTCGCATATGTTTGCAACAGTATGTTGAGCCATGAAAAAATCAGTTAGTAATTAATTTAAGTCCTTTGTTGGTGTAGTTATCCACATCTTCGGTAAAAAAAGGAAAAATCATAGCGAGGTGATAAATATTTAGATTGTATTTGCGATACATAGTTATGGTTTCAAAAAACTATGAAACGTAGTTACATATTGGATTTATTAGCAAATTAAGAATACACACACATTGATACAACTCTTTCACGCGCTTTAATTGATATAATATGTGTTGATACAACAAATTAATACCTCCTAATACAGCTAATACTGGCGCATGGATATAATTTTTTTGTTGATACAACTAATATCCACCTTATATAGTTCTTTCTCGTGATACAATAATTGTAGCTATGTTTCATATATACGCAAAATTATATCTATATTTCGTAACTACGCTCTAAACTAAGATCAACCCAATTGTATGGAATCACTTGTCCAAAACTGAAATGGTTAAATTTGACAACTTGAACCCATTGAGGAAGCAGATTAGCCCAAAAGTAGTGATATATTCCATACTATTACAAAGAAGCCTAATTGAATGGGCCCAAATAGAAACTGGCCCAAATTTTAACTGATTTATAACTTATCAACAATATTATAACTGGGCTTTCTAAAGCTTCTTATTACACAAATAATCTGGTAGAAATTACACTTGGTAACCAGCTTTCATCCGCTACTAAAAATCACTATTTTTCCGTTGAAATTTCCCACTGAAAAATATTCAGTGAGCATTATCACAAATTTTTGGTCAAATCAATAAGTAAATAATAAATAGTAGTATTTTCATGCTTAAAAACTCGTAAGCTTCTCAATATTTCAGTGAGAATCTTTTTTTCATCATATGTTTTCCTAGTGCTGGGCGACAAAATCATGTTTTACAACACAAATTTCTCAGTGATTTGTTGTGAAAAAAAGTCTCTATTCCTAGTAGTGATCCTACCATTTATTTGATATTAGCCTTTTCAAACTATTTAACTTAATGAACCAACTTTGGAATTTGGTAACACAACTTTTTTGCTAAAGTTATTTTTAAAAAAACTAAAATTACAAAAATTGATAAATTTTGGTTAGGCCTTAAATAGTGATCCTTAAAAAATTATGAATTTTGGTTACACAACTTCAAGATCCTTCTCTTTTAATCAAATGTTTCGTGTTTGAGTTTTGTAAATAATTTTTTTAAGGGAACGTTACAATTAAACCTTCAATAGTAAATAGACGACAAGGCAAGATGATTAAGAGGTTTCGTATAACTTCCCTTGCGTCTCCTAGCTTTGCCACTCCTTTTTTTTTTACATGGATACAAATTAATCGAATTTCAAAATTCCTTGCGTCCCCTCCCCCCTCCCCCACCCTTTTTTTGTTTTACATGAATGCAAATTAATCGGATTTCTAAACTAATAGGCACAAACCATGTGAATAACAAAAGGCTTTGCTTTTTACTACATACTGACTTTTATTAACCACACTGAGATTTTTGAACTTGAAAGCCAAGTTTACCTTAGAATAATCAATAGCTTTGAAGACACTGGGAGAACTTAAAATAAAGTCATTCTTTCTCTCCGTTTACATTTACTTGTTTATATTTAATTTGACATAGCTTTACAAAAAAAAATACTAAATAAAATAATAATCTTATTATATAACCCCTAATTATTACTCTCTTCGTCCCAATTTATGTGATACCATTTAACTTGACACAATTATTTTTTTTAAAAAAAAGGAAAGACTTTTGAGTATTGACTTTAATAATAAGTGTATTGGCACATTTTGCATAACGACAATCAAGGACGTGACCTAATGATCAACAAAATGAGGTGAAAATCATAAGGGCGATAATAAAAATGAATAAAAAATAATGAATACCTTATAAAGTTAATAAAAGTGTACGTAAATTGATCCGAAAACCACATGTGGCTATCAGCTATGTTTGGAAGTCTTGTTTTTGTTGACTTGAGAGTAATTATAGTACCGTTGGACTATAGGATAAAAGAAATATTTTGGCTGTTTTCTTTTCAAATCCCCAAATACTATACAAATTAAATTGGTACCATGTTATATAGTTGGTATCAATTTTGTATACTCCAACGGCTATGTTCCCTCCCTATTTTATTTTTTTAAAAAAACTACTTTTTTTCTCCTTCTTCCAAGAACTAGTCAGCGTAATCTCATAAGTGGAATTTAAAGAAAGCGATATATATGTATGCAGACTTATTATTATCTTGTAAAGGTAAAACATTCGAGTTCATCATGCTCCTGCTATACTCTGGTTCGGAAATTTGAAAACATACTCATTTTTTATGTTTACAATGAAAGATAATAACTAGTCATGGTTAAGTTATATATTATTATCGGAATCAACTTATTTATCACATACAAGATTGGACTTGATCTACGTACATTCTATTCTTTATTAATCTCACTAATGAGATTACACTATTTTTCCTATACTCAACTTGTAAAATTTCACTGAATTCATTGTTATTATAATTAGATCATGTTTGGTGTGAGGAAGTTGTTGAACGCTATTTCTTTTTTTTGTTATTATAAACAAAAACTCCTCAAATGTCAACATTGTAAAGCTCTAGGTTCCCCCTTACAACTACTCCTATTAAATTAAAATACACTATTTTTTACCATATAGTATTATTTAAGTTTATTCAAACACGTCACATAGAATAAAGTTAGTCAATTTTTTAAAAGATAGGGTTAAAATCCCTATTGAAGATATAGTATATTGCAAGTTATCAATTTAGCTTTTACTTTTTTTTTTTTTAGGTAAAGTTGTTAGCTTTGGTAGCTAAAGTTAGGCTTCTTTATTTTTTTTGTCATAGCTTTAATTCCCAATGGAATCTAATTAGTTTTGCTCTTTCCTAGAGACTCCTCCTATACTACTAACTTTAATGCATTTGATAATTTTGATATCGAGATTTCGAGTTTAAATTCTAAAATTAAAATCGTCTTTGACAAAAAAGTATGTTATCTCTTAGAGTGAAATTTTCCAGCACAAATTCAGATTAGCCATGCAGAAAAGTATTTCCAACGCCGGATGGAGTACACAAAGATAGGTATGGACGTAGAGAAGGACCACAAATGAATAGTATATTTGCATGATAGGCCTTGGGAACGTCCGATAAAATTAGAACGTTACAAAGAAGATATGTACATTATAACCTCCTCTTCTTGCTCAATATTTAAAGTGTTTGATATGTAATCTCTTTCATTTTATATGACATGTTTTTCATCCACTTTAAAAAGAATTATACCTTTCTATTGTATTCCCACAAAGTAAAATCTGGAGAGGATAGCATATACACAAGGTAGAAAAATTATTTCTGATAAACCATTAAATTAAGACAAAAATAGACTAAAAAAAGACGTAATGCAAGTCTCAGAGACAATAGTCAGTAACAAAACGATAGATAGTAACAAAACATTACTACAATCGAACTACACGAAACAACAAAATGAAACAACAAAACACTACATTCATAGCATTAAACTGAGGGCATAAAGATACATTAACTTGAAATTTCTAATTTTATCAATAACATGCTTTTATAGTCAAACATATTTTGCTTCATTTCCACAAATACAAAATAACTTGATTAAAAAAAACACTTGAAAGTAAAACCAACAAGTAGGAAGAATCAAAACTTCCTTTCATTCTTAAATTTCGTACCAAATCAAACTAAATCACATAAATGCAGCACAATTTAATCATTAACTTTTCTTGACATAATACAATTTCAACCAAACTAAACGATACATCGAAAAATACAGAGATATGAAAGAAGAGAATAATAGAACAAAAGAATCCACAGCTTGAGAGAAGACCTGTTTTAGTTACAAACATGTTTACAAGGGTAATTCTTCCCTTTTAACACCTAAAATTAGACCATCATCCTTCAAAAGCCTAAAAATGAACAGAGTACAACATAAAGTGCGAAAAAAAAGAAGAAAGAATACACCCACCAAACGCGAAAACAACCATATAATAAATAGAAATTTCGATTATCGATCTTAAATTTATCACACAAGCCTAATTAGTCGTCACTGATGAGCTCTTTAAAGGTGATTTATCTTTCAATGAATCGTTTCTACACTCTTGCTCAGCTCCTCCAACTTCTTCATCCTCATTTTCTCGCTTTCACCCACCAGCTAATACATACGATGAGAGACATTACGATCAGACACAGAAAAACGTTCTAAATGTAATCACACAAATAACATAATTTGAAAACAAGAACATCAATGAATTCATATTCACCTCCATCAATCTTGATATAAGTTGTACTTTTTCCTTATGTTTTTCGTTGAAGGACTCGAGAGCTTCTTTGTATTCTCTCTCCTGTAGTCACAGATTGAAATGGCCACAATCAAGTATCTCATATATTAGTAAGTAGTAAATCCCAATCTCGGGGGTTAAGTAAATTCAGATGAATTAATTAGATTTGATATCTATGTTGCTAGACTCTCCAAAAATATCACCAGTGTGTGTCGGATCCTCCAAAGGCTATGCATTTTTCTTAGCATACAACATGGGTGTAACAACATTTTTGGATGGTCCGAACAACATAGATTGATAAATCTACCATCTAGAAGAATTGTTACCCAGCCAACATGAACCCCATGCCAACGAACAAGATCGTTAAAGAATAAACAGAGAGTTTAAAACACGACAAAAGGACAAAAAATACATCGAACGGGCTAAATGTAGACGAAAAACATTAAGTGAATTAATGCCATTGGCCTAACCCTTAGTTGGTAAAGTCACCTAATAACTAAAGCTAGTTGGATGTAGCAAGTACAAGTCGAGCTGAGTACTAACACGACAAAAAGGCCAAAAGTACATCGTATGGGCTATGTAGATGAAAAAAGTTAAGTGAATCAACAACATCTGCCCAACCTTAGTTAGCAAAGCCACCAGATACCTAAGCTAGTTGGATGTAGCAAGTATTAGTCGAGGTGAGTACAAACTGGAATGGATTGGTCTGTTATAGGAAAAAGACAACGCCTAGGCTATATATTATAATGCACACAGAAAATGGTGAGAGTAAAGTCAAGAATGTAGTGGCAAATAATATGCTTCATACCTTCTTCTGGCAAGTCTGCCCCAGGGGTTTTAACTCCTTGTTGACAATATCAATCCTCTTTCGGACCGTTGAAACTTCTTTCTTCATTGGATCTGCTAATGCTTCGAGTTCCTGATAAAATTTAGTTTGAACTTCATGAGTTATATGTGAAGAATCTTGATCTGAAGTTAATTACCATTCACAACAGTTGAAATTTCCCAAATTTACAACATTTTGTACCAATAATTCGGAAACAGCCTCTCTACAAGGCTGCAAACACACCACCCTCCCCAGACCCCACACTTGTTGGATTACACCGAGCACGTTGTTGTATAAACCGGCAAAACTTGATCTTTCCACAATTACAAGAGTTACCTTTGTCAACAGTTCAAATTTCCAAAATTTATACACATTTTTGTACCAATGTTAACTGGCAAAACATAATTACAAACCTGATTTATCAAATTTATGCAGAAAACCATAATTTTACAGAAGGAATTAGATAGATCAGAGTTCTTTTGGAGCTCCTTCTTTCCCTAAAATGCTCAAAAATAAGAGAAACCTCAGAAAGGGAATGGAGAAAAAGCAAAGACAGAAATGTATGTTAAAGAAACAAATCTCTGCTTCAAATTACTAATCTTTCAGACATAATTTTGCACTAATTCCTCAAGCTCATAACAAATCTAAAGAAGGAACACAGAACAATCTTTAATCTTCAAATATGCAGAAAAACTAAGAAAAATCCCAACTTTAAGAGTAAATTTTCACTAATAAATTCAAGAATGAAGAGAAAGTCAAACCCATT
Organism: Solanum appendiculatum; assembly: GCA_018342035.1. NCBI lineage: Eukaryota > Viridiplantae > Streptophyta > Magnoliopsida > Solanales > Solanaceae > Solanum > Solanum appendiculatum. The sequence continues at coordinate 1,028,392 of JAGDQO010000642.1, forward strand.
ATAAGAAGAAATGAAAACAACAGTCTTTAATCTATAAGTATGCACAAACCCAACCAAAATCTGAACTTCAAGGACAAATTTCCAGCTCAAAATTCAAGAAAATGAAGAGAAAATCAAACCCCATACTGTACAAGCCAAACTTTAATCTTCAAGTATGCAGAAAACACACCAAAATCCAAACTTGAAGAGCAAACTTCCAGTTCAAAATCCAAGAAAATCAAACCCCAGAATACACCCATTTTTAATCTTCAAGTATGCAGAAAAACCCCACAAAAAAATTCCAACTTTAAGGCTAAATTTCCAGCTCAAAATTCAAGAATGAAGAGAAAGTTGTAAACTTTTTTTAGTCAAAAACAGTAAACAAACCTCATAACAAGCTATTTCAAGTTCTTGAGCTTAAAAATCAAAACCCCACACACACACACAAACACCAATCTTTAATCTTCAAATATGCAGAAACCCCACAAAAAAAAAATTCCAACTTCAAGGCAATGAACAGAAAGTTGTAAGCTTTTTTTTGTCAAAAACAGTAAACAAACCTCATAATACTAACAAAGTCTAAAGCTAATTAGAGTTCTTGAGCTAAAAAAACCAAACCCCATACATAAAAAAAAAAATCTTTAATCTACAAATAAACAGAAAACCCCACCAAAAATCTCAACTTTAACACTAAATTTCAAGAAAATGTAAACAAACCTCATAATACTAACAAATCTTAAGCTAATTACAGTTCTTGAGCTCAAAACTCAAAACCCCATACTTAAAAAAAACAATCTTTAATCTAAAATAAACAGAAAACCTCACCAAAAATCCCCACTTTAACACTAAATTTTAAGAAAATGTAAACAAACCTCATAATACTAACAAATCTTAAGCTAATTACAGTTCTTGAGCTCAAAACTCAAAACCCCATACATAAAAAAGCAATCTTTAATCTAAAAATCCCAACTTTAACACTAAATTTCAAGAAAATGTAAACAAACCTCACGAATAATAGCCAAACGTCTAGTTTCCTCTTCAATACGACCCAACTGAGCTTGAACTTTCTCCTTAACTTCAAGCTTCTTCTTTTCAATCTCTTCTTCTTTAGCTTTAAAAGTTGAAAGTGCAGATTTTGACATTTCTTCATCTTCTTTACTTAAATTTCCATTAAAACTCAAACTCAAACTCCCTGAAATCTGACCAGCTTGCATCAGTGTCTGTAGCTGTTGTTGATTCTGCATTTTTAAAATTTTTTTTTTCACTAAGAAAGAAACAAAGAAGAAAACCCTTGTTCTTGTTTTGAATTTTTCCTCTTTAATCTTTTTTTTTTTTGCTTTTTTTCTTTAGCTTTTGCTTTTTTGGTATGATGGAAATGGAATGGACCCTTCTTTTCTTTTCTCTTTTTTTGGGTTCTAACCGTTACAGGGTGTTTATGGTATGGTACAATATACAGAGAGGGGCGGGGGTGCGTAGGGGTGGGTGGAGGGCAGGGGGCATGGACAGGCCTTATTGTTTAAAGTTATATTGACAGCACATCTAATCATATTTTCAAAAAAAAATATATAGTTTTGTGTGTGAGACCCACAAAAGAGAGGGATGAAAAGTATATCGACAACAATAGACATTATCACTATTCATTGAAGATAAAGATTATTTTCGAAAGACTCTTAGTTCAAATAATGTTATTCGGGATTTAAAGAAGAAAATATAGTAATATAACTAGTACACTGACAAATAACATATTAAGATAGATTAATAAAACGATATAAATACTGATGGATATCAAAAATAAGAATTACAGTAATATAATTAGTATACCGACAAACACCAACCATTCTAAGCAAGATAACACTATACTACCTATTAACCTTCTACTTTGATACGTGTCATCAACACCTTTCTATTTAAGGCTATGTCTTTAGTAATTTTAAATTGTGTCATATTCTGTCTTATCATCTCTCTCTCGTACTTTTTCGATATACTCCTATAAAAATTATAAATAATTAAAATACTATGGGTGATTTTTCAAGTTAAGATATATTTTGTTTAGGGGATGATCTATCGGAAAGAAATAGAGCTCTACCTTTGTTGGAGAGAATTTCAGAAAGTTACTCATCTAAAGGTGCACAATGCAAATAGGGATAAAATCTGTGGGTGCTTTATCCTTTTCAAATCATATTTTGTGGGATTATATTGGGTATGTTATTGTTGTTAGATATGATGAACCCCTTTCCTTTTGTTTCTAAAGTTTCAAAATAGATCTTTGTCTATTCCTTATTTGTCTATTTTATGTCGTTGTTGTTTTTCCTTGTTAACTATTTGGCATTCGACATCTAAATTGACTTATCCAAACAATTTAGGTTCGCACCATATAGAATTTATGAAGGAAAATATATTTTTATAAAGAATTTTTCTATTCACAAAGTTGAATCCAAATATGTAATTAAGAATAGAAAGTTTTCATTTATCACAATATTTATCGACAGCTATGTAAAGATGCATTTTTTTCCTGATTAACTATCTCGTATTCAAAAACTGACTGATTTGATTAAATAAATTCACACCATATATATGATTCATGAAGAGAAATGTTTCTCATAAAAAAAAAAATCAGACTCAAGATCTCTAATTAAAGAAGAGAGCGATTTCATCTATTCATTATATTCATCGATGGCTAAGTGTAGATATATATTTTTTCGAATTAATCATTTGCTATTCAACATGTCTTTTATTTGGCATTAGTATCGATAAAACATCGATTAATTTAAATTCACATCATATAAAATAATCTCTTTCATCTCAATACATCGACCGACGGCTAAATAAAGAAATATGGATCTACTAGAAAAGCAAAAATCAACAGGAAATGTTCCAACCACCAACAAGGCAAACTATTCATAAAAGTAGCATTGGATAAGAATTTCACAGCTTTAATTTGCTCATTTTAGTGTTTATGCTATTTCAGAGAGTTTGTCTTTATTCACTTTTTCTTTTTTAATATTATATATATTACCTAATATTAGATACAATACCAAATTGGGGTAGATTAGTATGCTGGATAAGGTATAACATTATATGATTAGATTTGAAATTAGATTTATATTATATTTGATTAATAATATAAATTTACCTAAAAAATTAATTATATCATCAACGTATAGATTTTATCAAAACTTAATTCTAATTATCTCATGTAACTTTATATTATTTTATTTTATTTTTGAAGAATAATAAAGTCGTTCTAAAACTACAATTTTAAAATTATAATCATAACATAATTTAATTTGCAAATCAAACAATCCCTTTACAGTAAAACTAGTACAAGACAATTGTACTAGATTTCAAAGCTTGTCTTCGCTCATTGCTCAACCAATATTGGGCCCTGCAGTGCGCGATTCAAATTTAGTCGGAGCTCCAATGTGGGCTCTGAACATCGGGTGAAAAACCAAAAAAAAAACACAATTAATTTTTGTTTGATCATACATTAATCAATATTAGGAGACATAAGATTTTAATTAATTCAAAAAGGTGATATTCAGAAAGTTAGTTTTTGTTTATCGACACTTTCTTTCTTTTTAATAAAAATATTACCTTTTTGTATGACCGTCAAGAAAGAGGGTGAAAAAATAGTAGATAGTTGAGTGTAATCGCCTGTCAAATGAGAGAGGTGGGAGGGCTAGCTATCTCCATTCTTATTCTCCTAATTATTAGTAGGATTCTCTCCGTTTAAATTTGTTTCTCTTACTTTTCTTGTTAGTATGTTTAAAAAAGCAAAATGTCTCTTTTTTTTAAAAAAAATATTTTTAAATTTTTAACTTTCCACATAATATGTTTGAGATTAAAGGATATTTTGATATATTCAACATACATTTATGATGGGATAATTTATGCTGAGATTATTTTTTGTTGAGTGTTTGGTTTGTTATACTAAAAATAATATACTTTTCATAAAGTTTAAGAACAATTTTATTAGTTTACAAAATACCCTCCATGAATGTGAAAAGTGATAAATAAAAAGGATTGGCTTAACCCATCGGTGGCCCCCTAAAGTTGACACCATGTTTCACTTGGACACCTTAACTGAGCAATGTTCATTTCAGACACCTCATGTAAGGTTTCGCTGTGTCATTTTGACACTTTTTTAAATGTCAGCAAAAATATATAGTGTGTGTGTTTTACACTCGCGAATGACGTGTAAAGTGACAAATTAAACGATGACATTTGTCATTTGTGTCAAAAGTAATTTTTAAATAATTAATTTTGAGTAAATATAAAATTTGACCAATCAATTAATGACACATGAACCAAATAATTACAAAATAAAACAAAAGTCTAAAATCAATAAAAAGAACCCACTCACCCCACCTCACTAACTCAGTCGTCTTCTCCAAATACCCCTAATTCTTTTGCAGCAATCCACCCCAAACCCCCAAATCTCCCCTCCTGATTTGTGCTGCGAAATAGCTCCCCCCCAACCCAAAATCCCCTCCCATCCCTCTCCCCCCAACCCCCACCAACAAAACGCCTTTTGCAGGAAAATCGGATACTCCTATTTGCCTTCTCTTTTTGCAGGTTTCTGCATCTATGATCATTTTTTTTTTTTGGAGCTTAATAAATAGCTTGACCATGAATGGAAGGTTTATGTTAGTTCAAAGAATTTTTTTAGTTTAGTTTAAAGAAATTTACTCTGTTATTTTGTTGAAACCTTCATTTATAATGGATGAAATTTAACTTAGGCAAAATAGTGGCTAAAAATGGAAAAGAAAGAAGGAAAAAAATAATTAAAATTAATTAAAAAATCATTTCACGCGCCAATCAATGAGTGTAATACACTCAACATGCCATGTAAACAAAATGTATCAAAATGACATAGCAGGACTCTACATAGAGTGTCTAAAATGAACATCGCTCAGTTGAGGTGTCAAAGAGAAATACGGTGCCAACTTTAGGGGGCCACCGTTGGGTTTAGCCAAAAGGATTTAAAGGGATATTTTTGTCATTACCTATTTTATCCTGGGATAAGTTATCTTGGGATTACTATACCTTCCAACGGGAGGGATAACTTATCCCGGTACTATTTATTAATTCCGTGATAAGTTATCCCAAGCTTGCCAACCAAACAATAAACTAAGTGGCACTATAATTTAATCCTAGAACTATTGGGTGTTATCCTTCACACCAAACGACCCCTAAGATTCAAAAGTCTTCTTAATTTTCTTAAATTATGTGTCAAATCAAAATCGGATAATCAAATTGAAACGGAAGGAGTAGTATTTTGTAATTGCATTGTTTCTTATTTTTCAATGTGCTTTTTTACTACCTATTGTTTCATTTTTGTTTTGTATCTTGATATTTTGCTGTTATTTTTTTTCTTGCAACCCTTTCCCAAATAACTTTTTTTTTGAGACGAGGGTCGAAAACAACATAATTCTTCTATCCCAAAAAAGCACGTAAAGGTTATAACTAAAGTACATTTTATCTTTTTCGAATTCTACTTGTGAGTTTACACTATGTTTCATGTTTTTTTTTTCCCATCACATGAAACAATGGTCCATAGTCCATACTGCACAAAACTTCTTTTTTGTTGTTATATTTTCTCTTGAGCTGTTACTACCCAACTCCAACTAACTCTTACACTTCCTCCACATGGCTTTGGTGTTCAATAATTTTACTTTCATAAATTATCATTCTTTAGTAAATACCTTTACTAGAACCCAATGTTATATTAGTATAATTAACATTACGTGAACTAATATAATTATTCAATAAGCTTTTTATTAATTTATTTATACTTCTTTGCTTAGGCAAATTGTAACGTATAAGTGATGTTGTTCCATGCCATAAAGATAATGGACAGCTTGACATTGTTGATCACTTGAGTACTCTATCTTTTCAAGACTTTTAGGTAAGGTGCCATTGCTTAATATGTGTTTAATATTCATATCAAGATACGATTAATTAAATTTAGATTTGTGTATTGAAAGGTCTAGTTATGCAGTTGCTGCTCTCAATAGATTTTTTTCCGTCTTCAAAGATTGGACCTGAAATCTCTGATTAAAAGTGAAGGAATATTCCAATCATTCCATCACAATCTACGTTGGTCAAGACTTTTAGGTAAGGTGCCATTTGTTGAGTTGTTTTAAGTTACTTCACACATATAATTCAAGTGTCTTCTTTTTTTAGGTATTTGGTATTTAACTCCTTTTGTGTGAGTTTGCTCACTTATCAGTCTTCTAAGTTCAAATAAAGGAGGCAGGTTGGTGGATTGAGTTGCTAGGTTGTCATCAAGCGTAAAACTAGTCAATTTGTGTTACTTAATTAACAAGAATTATAAGATTGAGTCGTGGTTATTATTATATTGTTATTTTTATTGTTATAAGTATTCGATACGTGAAATTTACTAACTCTACTCATCCAAATTTGCATCAGATAGTTTCATTTAGAGACGAAGCTAAAATTTTCACTAAAGAGACTCAAAATAATAAATATATAAAAAAAAATCTAACATCTAGTATGACCTAGTAATATACCATGTAACTTTTCTATAAAAATAATTTGAATGAACCTTACGCCTTTCTTTTACCATTGAAAGTCTAAATGAATGAGTTGAATAAGTCTACTGCAGAAAAATTCAAGAATTTAGAAAATTTAAATACTAAACATCATAGGACTAAAATAAAATCATGTTTAATTAACTACTGAATAAACTAACTTAATTATTTTTAATTTAATCTCTCTTTGTTTTTTCCAATAATTGGAAGAATGGGAGGTATGGGAACTATTGTACTGAAAAATGTTTTTTGTTGATAAGTTTTTTTTTTAAAAAAAAATAATAATTTCAATTCTTAAAGAAAGGGTGCTTAAAAAAAGGCTGAATCCATTGGCGCCCCCCTAAAGTTGGCACCAATTTTCACTTAGACACTTCAACTAGACTTGTTTATTTTAGACACCTTATGTTGAGTCCCGTTGTATCATTTTGACACTTTTTGCTAACTTGACATATTGTGTGTGCTGCACCCATTTTGAGTGCGTGAAGAGTGTTTTTTTGAAATTTTTATCTTATTTTTTCCTCCTTCTTCTTCACTCTTTATCCCTATCACTTATTCCACCTTCCACCATGAAAATTCATGGTAAAAAACCTTACGAAATATGAAAAATTTAAATAAAAAACTATCACACTAACTTTAAAAACATTTATAAGAACAAAATTTTAAAAAGTCAACACACTAATTTTGAAAACATCTATTAGAACAAAACACACATTTTTTTTTCAAAAAAATAGAAGAAGAATATCATATTTGTCATAACTTCACTTCACTATCGATAAAATGGTTCTCAAAATCAAATTTTCGACAAAAAAAGAATAAAAAGAGAATTAAAACCTAATGAATTTTAAAAAAAAAATGGAGGAAGAATCAAAAAATGGTGGAAGGGCTAGGGAGGCAAAAGGGACGAAAGTAAGGCTGATGGGGTGGGAGTGAGGTGATGTAAGGTGGGGGTGGGATGGTAGAAAATAAGTAATTTTATTTATTTATTTTTATTGAAAATTAATTGTTTTTCAATATTTTATTTTTAAATCATTATTTTTACACTCAAATGCCACATGTCAACTTTTAATTAGTCATCATGTCATGTCATCCGCAAGTGTATTACACACACTTTGTAATTTTAGCTGATTGTTAAAAAGTGTCAAAATGACCCAGCAGAGTCCTACTTGAGGTGTTTAAAATAAACAAAATCTACTTAAAGTGTCTAAGTGAAAATTAGTGCCAACTTTAAGGGACTGTCAATGGGTTCCGCCTAAAAAAAAGTTTGGTAAAGAGTGGGCAGAAAGGGTGGCATGCATGACTCACCAACCCTAAAAAGAAAAAAAAAAGAAAAAAAAATAAGAGATCAATAAATAAATAATGAAAAAGAACTAGCCTTGAGAAAGAAGAAAAAAGTATATTTATTAATTGATTATCAAAGATTATAGGGAGATGATAAATATTTTTACATTCTTAGTCAGACGTTTCGAATTCAAACGGTAATAATGAAATTGTTTTCAGTACGAAATGTTTTACTCATAGTGAGACATTACTCCGTGCAAAATCAAATTGATTGAACTCTAAAAAATATACTGAACACCGAATAAGAAAAAGAATTTGAAAGTTTTAGCTAACTTTCTTAACAAATGTGACCAACTTTTCAATATTGATTTTATTTATTTTATTTTATTTATATATATTATAAAGAAGAATCTTTGTCTGTCATAAAATATACACATATTTTTTTCCAAATTATGTTTTCAACACTTTATTTTACTTGTTAGTTGGTTATGATGGGGGTCAAGTTGTACTTTACATATTCAAAATTTATTTATTTTAAAAAATAATATTTATAATTATAAAGTTGATAGTGCTTAATCTTTTTTTTTCTTTTATAATGGGGACCATTTTCTCCCACTTGACTAGTTGACATTTTCAAGATTCAAAATTTAAATAAAAATCATTTTGATCGAAGGGTTAATACTAATCGATCACGATGATCATGGCCCTAGGAATCTATTTTGTGGGACCATCAACGGTGGATGATCAACGCACGTAATAATTAGTAATCAATTTCGCGTGCTAATTAATTTGTCTACTCGTGCAAATATAAATTTGATATTATTTGTGATTGTTTGTGCAAAACCTAATCATTTTTATTAATTTTTTTATAATTTGGAAAAAAATAATTCTTGGTTGTGAAAATTTTAAATGTTGTAAGAATAAAAAAGGGAAGAATAAAATTCATTAAGGAGGTTTGGCGAAATAAAAGATAAAACGACGATAGTAATTCTCTCAGTCGGTGGAAATTTAGAACTTTAGAATATAAATAAAGGAATGAGGATATATATGAGTAATTCGTGACTAATTCGTTAAAAGGATGGCTTTTTGTTGGCAAAATTATGAATTTGTCTAGATTTTTTTTTTTTTAGAATATATAGGAAAGAAATGACTATGTCGATATATGAGTATTTCGTGATTATTTTCTTAAGAATGATGAAAATATTTTTTTTTAATCGATTAGAATTTGAAATTTTTGAATATATTAAAAAGAAATGACACATAAATTGAGCTCTCTCCGTCTCAATTTATGTGAATAATTTCAAATTTCAAGATTCAAAGAAAAACTATCTTTAATTGTAATTTTTTCATATATCCTTTAAATATTTATAATTGTCAGTTATCATAACTTATTGTACTTTTAACATAACTTTCAAATATATAAAATTTATTTCAAAAAATATGAAAACTTCATGCCCAAATTCACATAGTTAAACTTAAACTGTTTGACTCTTAAAATTCGAATTGTGCCACATAAATTGAATAGAGTTAGCAATATATTCATGCCTCTTTCCTTCTTTATGAATTTAAATAATACTTATTTATCCTTTCATTTAATTATGGGTGCTTACAAAATAATGATAAGCCTTATTTATTTGTATTATTTCTTCAAAGATTTGGATTTACATTTTCAAAACTTTATCTTCAATCATTTGCTCTGTCATGACAGACCAAAAATGTATAATATTATATATATGATACTTATTATTTTAATTAAGTACAAATTAAGTATTCTTTTAATTCTCATATTAAAATTAATCCACGCTTGAAAATGAGGTAGTTAACCAACTGTTTTTTCTTGGATTTTTGACCTAACTCCAATTATTAGGTCAAACAAAAAAAATTATCATTAGTATTCAATACTTTCTTTAATACATTATAAGATAACAAATTAAATTGAAAAACAATTACAAGACTTTGTCTTGGTGTTTTTTTAAATCAATTGAAAAACTCAATTTAATTAGATATAATTAAGCTTTATACTTTGGGTATATTATGGTTCTTTTGAGGTTATAGTTGACAGTTGTTTCTGAATTCCACTTTTGCTATAAAATGGGACGTGACAATTTCTTTTCATTTAGCTCCTTGTAATAATAAAAGGTTTAAATATCGAGTTTCACATAACATCTTAAAAAATAGTATTCGTTGGTCATTTTTAAATTGTGTGTTTGTAAAATAATTATTGTCATGAAATTACACCGTGACAATGTCCTAGAGTTTTACATGGTGAGTTTGAAGGATAGTTTTACAAATAGTCACTTTTATGTAATTATATATTTTTAAAAATCATGACTTTAATAATTATTAACTATGATTTATGATTAATTCATGACTTTAATACATTTCATAACAAAGTCATGACTCATAAGTCTCAACTCATCGATAGACCTGAAAATGATGTGTAGTTAAAATAGTGAGTATTAGGATTACTCCGCTACTAATTAGAGGTTTCAGCTTTGAGCTTTTGACATAAAAAAAATCTATTAGAAAGTACGTACCCTTTAATTAAATGATGGAGTCGTATGTGATGCAAATTTTAATTAGTCATGATTTCAATATAAATATCAGACACCAACTGAGAAATCAAAGAAAAGAAAAGAGACAACTAACATGTCTTATTCATGTGGATTTATCCATAACGATTGAGACTTTATTGTTTCTTTGTAAAAAAAAAAAACAATTAATATCTTTTTGTTCATTTATTAACAGAAAATAATTAAACTATCAGATTCAGTTGGATAATGCAACATTTTTTATACCTTAGTTACACCTATTTGTACTCATTTTCTTTTTGTTTGTATTAACAAAAAATCCTAATTGGACCCCATTCACTAGTAATTAATTAATTAAAAATAAATAAAATAGGTCCTTAGATGTTATATTACATCTAATTTTATTTTTTTCTAATTTAGTAAATAAAGTTGTTGTAAAGCACATTATCAATGGTCTCAATTTCAATCCTGAGTATAGAGAAATTTCTTAATGAAAGTTGTTCGATAACTTTAATAAATTTTATGTAACATGAATCTGAATTTGTTGAATTAGTAGTAGGTATATTTTCAGCTTACCAAGTAATTAAAAAATTAAAAATTACCAATTTTGGAGGTACATTTATTAATTTGTTGATAACCACTTATAAAGATTCCATAATTAGTTGGCTGAATGACAGAATTCTAGTCAATTGAACTGCTTATTTCTGTGATATTGAAGCTTTACCTACTATGCACTTCTTCTTATATTAATTATTATTCATGTTCGACTTCTCTTTAATAAGTTATAAATAAGAAGAATAGTTTTATTAATTTACTCCTTCATTATTATTTTTAGAATATTACAAATTTGTTTATACTTTCAAACAGAATTAATAGCTGAAACATGGTGAAAACATAGCTCTTAATAAATAGTTGTCAACGAGAATGATTTTATTAAGAAGTGGATAGTCCACACATACACGACCAGGGGAGAAGAAGGTATGGAACAAAGGACGGGTTCTGCAGTTAACTAAGAAGGCGAAATATTGACTTGGAGATGAAAGAAAACCTAAGACTGAAAATAAATCGGGATGATATTTTCTTGTTCATGAATGGGTCTGTTTCATCTTTTTAGACAAAAAATTCACATAAGTAAGAAAATATTATTGGAAAAATTGTGCATTATAGCAAACTATTAATTCAAAATAAATGTTATAATCACAGTTTCATTTAATTCCAATTCGCGGCAAACTCTCTCCCCTCTCCCTGAATCTCACTTGTCACTCTCCCTGAATCTCACTCGTCACTCTCCCTGAATCTCGCTCGCCACTCTCCCTCGCCTCTCTCGCTTTATACAAACACAAATGTATAAATTGTGTTTATGTTTGTATAAAACGAGAGAGACTATATAAACAAATACAAATACATATTTATCCGTCCTATACACTTATAATTATACAAATACAAATCGTCCCCTGTCCAGATCTCTTTTGTCTTTCTCTCTCTCTCTTGCTTTATACAAACACAAATTATACAAAATACAATGTATAATTTGCGTTTGTATAAAGCGTGAGAGAGATTTGATATACAAATACAATGTTTTAACTCGATTCAATTGTATACGAATTCAAATTTTATTCAGACATACAAACACAATCATTGATACATATACATAGTAGTTACATATATATAATTACCTATGTAATTGCTGCGATTTATACAAATGTGATGCTCCATAACAAACTATGTTTGCTATGGAGCGCAAATAACAAAACTGTAGCTATAGAACACTAATATGATTTTTATGTTGGGAAATTTACGCAACTAAGCTAAATGTACTACTTAATTATGTATTATAGCTACAGTTTTAAATAATTACTCCTCGCCACTAATGTTTCATTCTAGTTGCTATGGGCCATTTCTTGATTTGTATATCCCGCATAGATTACCATATCTGTCGTTTTCTTCAATTATACAAATTAACATTTCTCTCTCATCGTAATCTTTTTACTGATTTTTCTCCTTGATTCACTCAAACACTATCAAATTTCAAATTTTAAAATTTTTGTTTTTCCCTCTCAAATCATCCACCACCATCCAATCTAGTTCTTCTTCTTCCTTCACACCCAATGAGCACCATCAACCACCATCAAACCACCATCCTACAATCCACTAGTCACTACAGCAAACCAAACCACCACCACAAACTTTCATCCTTACCACCTTTTTCCTCTTCCTCGTCACTGTTAACCATTAAACACCATTTTTCCGGTGAAATCCCTACGAACCAGCAAGCTTTAAACTCACACAAATCCAAACGAAGCAGCTCCGACAGACTAGATCTCCGACAAACAATAATAACACCATCTCTGGCAAATCGGCTCCACCAAAACCCCAACACTTAATGGACATGGGTTAAAAATATTTTGTAGAAGAAGATGATGAATCTGGGTCAATGGACCAAAATTATGGTGAAGAAATTAAGGTATTTTGTATAATTTTTGTGATTTGTATTTTTATCAATACATTTCACATTATGTTGTATACGGTTGTATGGATTTAGCGTATCAATGTTTATTGCAGTTTTTTAATACTTTTTAGACCTTATTTGTATATTTTCAACAGTTATATACAATTACTTCTTTTGTATTTGTATATTATCAGCAAGTATACATTCCAACTATTATTTGTATAATTTTAGCATTATCGAGGTATTTATATAATTTATTTTGTATATTTTTGTGTTTGTATTTCTATCGATATATTTCACATTATGTTGTATACGATTCTATGGATTTAGTGTAACAATGTTTATTGCGACTTTCTTACTTTTTAAGACCTTAGTTGTATATTTTCAACAATTATATACAATTACTTTTTTGTATTTGTATATTATCAACAAATATATGTTCCAACTATTTATTTGTATAATTTCAGCATTTGTATACGTTTACTTATATATATATAAGTCATTTTTTGACATATTTATTTAGGAAGTTAAATTTATCTTTCTTTGTTTGGTAGAAGTCATATTTGGTGAGAAATTCTAATCAGATATAATAATCATGATTTGTGGGATTGCTTTCCTTTTTAATAACCTAAATTTTTGCCTCATTAATTAAGTTAAGAGTCCAATTTGTATAAAAATAAATAAACTTAAGCAAGATAAATAATAGCTATTGAAACTATAGCTATGTTACGCAAATAGGCAAACTGTAGCTAAAGAGGTTAATTATGTTTCAACTCTTAGCTATTTATGAAATTTCCCCTTTATGTTTGATATTCCTAAAATTTTCTCAATATTATTTTCAATATTTGGAGTGTTCAATGGATCCCATTATAATTGGGCCAGAACATGCAAAAATTATCCAAAAGGTATTATGGGCTTTCTCCTCCAATTCAAACATGTGGATACAAAATGCTATCTTACTTTATTGTTACGTAGCAATAGAAGCTTGGTTATGCTACTTTGTCGACGCTTTTTCGCTCTCTTTGCTCTGGACATGAGCGATAGTAGACACAGAAAAAGAACAGGCGAAGTGTATTGTTTGTAATGAAAAGAAAGATACCATTACTTCGCCTCTTTGTTGGACCTTTCTCATGTGACAACACCTCATGAATGATCCATAACAAAAAAGGCCAGAAATAAAAATTGGGCCTCATATTTTAGCTGGGCTCAAACTCTACAAAAAGAAATGGGCCTATTTTTGTGTGTGAAATAATTGGTTTTATTGGGTTAATTTGCACAAATAAGTTAGTTAATTTCATGTTCTTGTTAAGTTTATAATTACTCATTATTCAAAAGCTACGACATATAAGTATAATCTGATATTATCTTCATTCTATCTAACTTGTTTAATTGTTCACAATTAGTACTAACGGATAAAAATAACTAGCAACTATCTTCATTCTACGAGCCTTGTTAAATTGTTCACGTGTCATGACAAATTTGGTTTGAGTTAGTGCTATCTTCATCTACCTATCTTGTTAAATTCTTCACAAGTCATAACAAATCGACATACAATGATGTGATCTTCATTCTACGTATCTTGTTGACTTATTCACAAGGCATGACAAATCAGTATGACTTGAATCTATCCTCATTATACCTATCTGATTAAATACTAAATCGATATGGCTAAATACCATCTTCATTCTACCTATCTTGTTATATTTAAATTTTTTTACCGATTGACCCATTTTGGGACCGATTCGGATGACCTTTTTTTATTCCTCTAGCTTTTGACACAGAATTTACATAAGATCGATCAAACGAGCTTATAACATTGAGCGTTAGACATATTTAAAGCGCGGAAAATGGATATCAATGTTTGAACATTAAATAACAAAACAAAATTTTAGTAGTATGAAAACAAAGGAAGACCTTGGAAAAATAAGTCACGTGCTTGCACGTGATTAATTTAAGTTACTAGTCGCATGCTTGCATTTCTCCACTTTAATAATATCGAACCTAAATAAAGAAAAATAATAATTTTTCTGTTTAATAATAACTATTCACTTTATTATAAATAATTATTTTAAATTATTTATTGATCTACAAAATCAAGATAAAATTAGTTTTAAAATTTCTCTATTCTACCATTATAATTAATTCTTTTTTTGAAAGTGTACACAAATTTGTCAGGTTCTAATTTTTTTTAAGGGATAAATTAGTAAAACTATCCTTTGTAATTATAATTTCTTATGGCTCTTTTGGTTGGAAAATGAGTTATCACTAAGGAGCCGTTTGGTTACTGGTTAGAGTTATGCAGGTATTAGTTATGCAGGGTTTAGTTATGCAGGTATTAGTTATGCAGGGTTTAGTTATGCAGGTATTAGTTATGCAGGGTTTAGTTACGCAGGTATTAATTATGCATGGTTTAGTTATGCAGGGTTTAATTATATAGATATTAGTTATGCATGGTTTAGTTATGTACAAATTACAATACAGTAAACTAATTTTTATTTCTTAATTCCAAAAATGTTTAGCGAGCTAATATTTATTATATCCCTTAAAATAAACAACTATCTTAATAACACATTAAAATTTTAAAAAATGTCAATAGCTAAAAACACTAAAGTAAATAACAAATAACTAAGCAGTTAAGTAATTTGTATTGAATAGGATAAGTAATTAATTAAATAAGAAATAACTAAAAATATTATAATACATGTATTGGCCGTGCGTTGCAAAGAAACTAAGTAAAGAACTAATTACAATTAACCGGCACTATCTTATCGCCAAAGAAAATAATTAATAAAAAATAAAGCAAAGAAACTAAAAATAATTAAGCAACTATCAAGACAAAAAATCAAAGAAAAAAATTGATAGTATAACTTTTTTAAAAGCACACATAATTAAAAAAAAAAAAGTTAATTGAGAAGGGTAAATATGTAAATATATTATTTAATCCATGTATAACTAATACCCACATAACTTATTCCACCTTCTACCCTGCATAAAATTATACATAGATTTCCTCATAAGTTATGTAAGTATTAATTATGTGGATTCACTAAAACACAACCAAACATTGTATAAAACTAATGCATGAATAATTTTTATACAACATTTTAAACCTACCAACCAAACATTGTATAAAATTAATACATGAATAACTTTTATTCTATTTACAAACCAAACATGGTATAAAACTAATACATGAATAACCAAAGTTATTCATGTATTAGCTTTGGGCTTATCCCATAACCAAACGGCCCCTAAATTAATTATCTCAAGATTAGATATTCCAGAATTGTTATCCCACCTTTAAAGTGAAATAAAAATAATACTACAATTTCAAAATAAGTCATTTAGAGATGAGTTATCCCATAATTTATCTCAACAAACATGAAATAAATATCATAAAAATGATTTCGGAATTAATTATCCCTAGTATCAAAAGAGTTTTAAAGTGATATAAAAAGAAAAATGGACAACTAATATGAAACGAACGAAATAAAATATCTAGGAAGGGTGTGGGGTGGAGGTGATGGGACCCACATGAGAAGCTGTTAAATTTCTGACACAAAAACTGTGAATTTTTATCTTACATTTTGTGTCAGTTATGTATAGAGTAGTCTCCTTCCCTCACAGACATGTGACCCACCACTACAATCTTTTCTTTAAATTATTTTTCAGATTTTTAAAAAAAATATTCGTGTATATATATATATATAGAGAAATAACTATCACTAATATAAGACAGGTCGAAAGTATCTTGATCACTTCTTAGTTGTAAGAACATCTATAGCAAGATTGAATTTTTCACGATGAAAATGCATGCTTCTACCAACATTTCGACATAGGAGTGTTGCTTAGTTTCACCGAGGTAGGTGAAAATTCACGTCATTGAGTTTATGAATTTTGATTTTCGAAAGAAACAACTTATATTGAATTTTGAATAAATTATTTATATATTATATATTTTTTAATACATAAATACAAAATTTTAAATAAAACTATTAAATTTTGATAAACCTGTACCTAGAACTTTAGCTTCACACATGTTTAAGGAGTGATTCTTTATTATGAATTAAATGAAGACATTTGACCACAAATTAAAGTTTTGAGTCAAATTGTTGCACTTGACATTATCATGACATGCATGTATATCATATCTTATCTTATATCTGTTAAATAACACCTAGAGAAACATATTAACAGGGAATATCTTGGTAATTGTAATTAATTATATAATTAATCAAAACTTGTGATCTTGTTCCATTCTAAAGAAAAATAATACAAATAATTATAGTTGGAAAGTGCATGGAAGAAGGAGAAAAGATACATGTGTTAGCCATAGGGCTTTCACATGAAGCCAAAATACTCCTATCATTAATTAAACTTTTTTCAATATCCTATACTACTTGTAACAAAATCTTCTAACTTTTGACCAAATAATAATAATTATAATAATAATATTACCCTAGCTTCTAAAGAAAGTTAAGATTATTAGCTAAGTAGAAATTGGTGTATATAACATTTTCTTTTTGTTTCCTTTGAAAGTTCTTGGACAATTTTGATATCAGTTTAAAACAAGATTGTTTTACATATTTGATTTTTGATATACTTTATTTGAATCAGGGGTATCGAAGAAAATAATTTTCTTATATTCTTAAAAATAAGGATAAGTTTGCATACATACTATTCTCCTCACATCTCATTCATGAGATTACACGAGATTTATTTTTGATGTTGGTTTTAAAGTAAGAAAAAAAACACTTGGGGGTCGTTTGGTTAGGAATAAGTTATCCTAGAATAAGTTATTTCACCATGTATATAATATAATTTATCTCATTACTAAGGTATAAATAGTGAGATAAATAATTTCAAAACTACCTAATACCTCAAACCAAACGCAGGATAAAATATTCCTACATTTTATCTTTGAAATTATTATACTTTATACCTCATCAAACTACTCTTAAAATTTATTAGAATCATACTATGCAAAAGGTCTAAATTTGGTCTTCATTAGAATTTTGACTCACCCCAAAAAATAAATCCAAAATTTAGACTTTCAACCTCTAAGATTCTTAGCACCGAACATATTAAAAATTGTAAAATCTCAAAGCACATATCCAAACATTATTTTAAAATCATGACTTATACCGAATATCATAACGCAAGCTAAGTTAGTTTTCAAATTATTATTTTTCTCGATTTCTTATTCGGTGTCCGATATCCACATTGAGGGTAAAACAATCCCTAACAAAAATAACTCCATAATAAGAGAGACTCAAACTCGAAACCTGTAATTAAAGATGAACGAGTACTTATCACTCCACCACACCCTTTATCGCGGTTTTTCAAATCCTTTTGAGTGGCCTCAAACAAAAGTCTGTAACTTTGCAGCTTTTTATGCCCCCCCCCCCCCCCCCCCCCCCCACTCACTGAACTCTTCCTGCCAAAGATACATACAAAAATGGTCCACAGAAGAACTCACTGCAGAAAAAGGTTCTTTTTTTCATCGACAACCAAACTTTAAACTTCAACAAAACAACCCCCCCATCCCGACCCCCACCCCCACCCCAAACCAACCAATGGACTTCAAGTTGAAGCAATGGAGAAATGAAGAGAAAAATGAGTTATCATTATCAGAAGAAAAATCATCAAAATTACCAAAACTTGTTCTTGATCTTGACTCTTTTTCTTCTTGTTATTCACATTCTGATTCTGATTCTTCTGCTCTTCAATTGTTTATATCTCAACCTATCAATAAATTGTCAGCATTTACTCTTTCTGCACATTCAACACTCACTCCCACCAAACTTCCCAGTAAGTAAATACTACTTTATGTTACTTATCTGGTGTCGGATTCAAGATTTGAACTTTATTCGAAAGTTGTGAAAACAAATTCAAGATTTGAACTTTATGGTTCGAAATGTTAATAAAAAGTTGGCACTTAATGTTTTGTATGTATTAAGTAGTTTTGAATCAAAGCTATTGGATTCCGTCAAAGTCAATTGTTACTAGTATTGTGATATAGTTAAATTGTGTCAAGTCATACTGAACAAGTAAATATGAAAAGAGAGAGTACTATAATATTGAATTTTGTTGAAGTTTCATATATATTAAATATTGAATGTCCTTAGCGAAATTACTAGATTCTCCATGGCTTTTATATGCTAGAGTTTTGAGCTTGTGTCTACATTCAAGATTTAAATTTTATGAGCTCAAAGTGTCACTTTAGACTTCTTTCAACACATATATAGAGTTCGAGCCAAAAGTATTAAATTCGGTCGATATCAAACATTATTTCTTATACATATATATGAAAACTTGAACATTCTTAGTGAAATTTCTGACTTCTCTATGACTTGTGTCTCTTAAAGTTTTAAGCCTTTTTATTTGTAGAAACGTATTCAAGATTTGATCTTTATGAGTTTAGAATACCATTTTGTATATATATAGTAGATTTCTTAACACACATATGAGTATTGAATTTGGACACTCTTAATGAAATTACTGACTTCTGCACTCCTTGTGTGTGTTAAAGTTTAGAGCTTTTTTGTTGTTATGTAACATATCCATAAATTTTTTTCTTGTTTTGGACTATAGGTATGGGAAATGGTTACTTCAGCTTAGCTCAATGGCAAGAACTTGAACTACAGGCTTTGATTTACAAACATATGTTAGCTGGTGCTCCTGTTCCTCATGAACTTCTTCATCTTATTAAGAAAAGTCTCATCAATTCATCTCCTTATTATAATATGCCTCAACAATATCATCATTATCAACAAGCTAGTAAGTTTACTTCCTTTTTTCCAAATTTGAATTATTTATACAGAGTTTAAGTAATATATACCATCAGTGTAAACAAATTTTACACTATCATGTCATATTTACCTGTGTTATAGACTTGTAGTAGGTAACGTATCTTATTGTCAAGATTTCAAATCAAGGAGCATTTCGTGTATATATCCTTTGAATGACCCGATGGTATGAAAAATGGAGAATTCGAGCTGTTTTTTTCTTGACTTGAAATTGAAATGGGAGCAGGTTTGAACTTTGTATGATATAAGTAGTGGTGTAGTCGTAAACAGTGAAGGGTAGTCAGTTGAACACCATTTGATTTGAAATGTATACAGTGCATCTAGAAGAATATACTAAGTATATACATAAAAATATATTGAATCTTGAACGTCTTTAATGAAACTCCTGACTTCACGACTAGTCATACATGAGTTCCAAGAAACAAAAAGTTACTAACATTTTTTTCTTTTGTAAATTATGAAGTGTTACAATCAGGGTATTGGGGAAGAACAAATATGGATCCAGAGCCAGGGAGGTGTAGGAGAACTGATGGGAAGAAATGGAGATGTTCAAGAGATGTAGTGAGTGGACATAAGTACTGTGAACGCCACGTCCATCGTGGTAGGAATCGTTCAAGAAAGCCTGTGGAAATCCCCACAACCACCGCCCCTCGTGGCTGCAATGCAGCCACGAGCAGCAGGGGTGGTGGAGAAGTCCTTAAAGTCAACCCTGCCATGACAAGTCATGGCGGGGTTACTCCTCAATTTTCTCTATCAGGACATGCAACTTCAATTGATCTACTTCACCTCAATCAAAGGTGATACATTTTTGAAATATTGAGTTTAAGTTATATGCATGATAGAATATAGTAATATTTTAAATCATCTAGTAATTGTTGACAATAAACATTATCTTATAACTAGAGCTTGAACAGATGTGAAGAAATCATCTAATTTTTTTTACTTTCAACGACAACACGGATGGTTTTTAGCAAAACACAACATGATTGGTCTTTTTCTTTTTTTACGATCATGATAGTCAAGTCAGTTTGCGTACACTTCAACTAATTTTATGAAATATCCATTACTTTCCACCAACAGAGATATCGAATAATTTTGTCCATTTGAAACTTGAATAGATTGGGAAAAAATCACCTATATTTTGGTCTCCCACTAAAAACATGAATGGTTTTAAGCAAAAGAGGGAGACAAGAAGTTCAATAATGCATTGACAACATTGAACTCTTTTAACTTTATTCTAAAGAGACTAATTTATGTATGTGTATTATTCTCTTCTAACCCTATCCTCTCCTTTTTCCCTACCACCTCCAAAGAGACATCTCAAAGTTATAATGTTTGATTGATAGTTGTCTCCCAAAAGGGGGAATATATAAATTAAGACCTTCATCAAATGGCTTTATCTTTATCTACTTCAAATTCCTAATATTCTTTCTTTTATTCACTGTTGGGGGTGGGGGACACTTACTGAGAGGAGCTAATATTAAGATTGTTTTGGTTTTTCATTCGGTATTTGATATATGTATTGAAGTCGATTAAATATTAGCGATTTAGTGTTTTCTTACAAAAACGACTTCATACTGAGGATAGGAACTTTAAGATCTCTAATTAAAGATGAATGAGTACTTATAACTCGACCATAAACATTGTTGATTAATACTTGTCTCCCAAAAGAGAGAATATATCTCCAGGTTACTGAGGACATGACCCTGAATAGAAAGATTTGGATGTTGAGAATAAGGATAGAAGAGTAATAGATAGTTGAGTGTTGTAGTATAGTATTAGTTAGTATACACATTGCATAGTATCATATTTACCTAATTTTCACTATTACCTGTCATTTCATTTGTTATGAATATCTTGTTGTTTTGTTGCCGTTTTTTTTTTCCTTATCGTGCTTTGATTACATTTGTTTTGAGCCGAGTGTATATTAAAAACAACTTCTTTATCTATAAAGGTAGAGGTAAGGTCTGTCTATAACTACCCTTCTGAAGTGAAATTACACTGCGCATGTTATTATTATTGTCACAAAAGAGAGAATATCTAAATTAAAACCTTGATCAAAGGCTTTATCTTTATCTATTTCAAATTCCATAATCATATTTACATTTTTCTTTTTTTCACTCATGGAGGGGTCCACTTATTTTTTTTTCTTGTGATTTTTAGAATCTCATTCAAGATTGTTATGGTCCACATTCTTGATTTTTTTTCTTGAGTTTGCTTTAGCCTTTAGTACATAGTTGCACCCTATTTGTCTCTGCATTTGTAAAGGTCCCCCCTATGTACTAATGTGTAAGTTTTATGTATTCACAGGGTAAAAAATATTTATACAATCAGGTCACGTATAAAATAATTATATGTGATAAATATTAAATGGTCATATGGTATTATGAAATCTTAACATTTTTAATCAGTCAACTATAAATTCACTCTCCTAATCGTAATAATTTATAGTACTAGTCTTTTCTCTTGGAATCTTTACACAAATAGCCAGTCGAATTCATGGTTACTTTTCTTAATCGATATACACATTGACACATATTACTTATGGATTATACATATACTAACTATTGACTAGACGACTATTCAGGTTAATTCTTTTTTTTCTTCTTTTGGTTGATTTGAGATGAGCTAGCTATAACATGGTTTTGATTTGTAGGCCTTCAAAATCCATAATTGAGAAAGAAGGTCCAATGGAAGCCCAAAATGATAGTAAATCCAGTGGCCAAATCCTACGCCATTTCTTTGATGATTGGCCTAGACAACAACTTCAAGAAAATGAAAATGCTACTTCAATGGCTTCTGCCACCAGCCTCTCCATTTCCATGCCCGGAAATCCCTCGTCTGACGTCTCGTTGAAGCTCTCAACGGGAGACAGACATAGCTCTGGTACTCGAGTCCATAACGTTGAACGTTCCACGTGGGGAACGAACCAAGTGGCATCGATAGGTGGACCACTAGCTGAGGCCCTAAGGTCATCAACGTCCAACTCATCGCCAACGAGCGTTTTGTATCACTTGCCTCGTGGCAACACGTCGGAGGCTAGTTATGTTACCACTTGATTAGACAAGTGCATTGTTGATTTATTTTGTGACAATGGTGGTTTGGTACTCTTTGTTGTGTTACTTTTTTCCATCTTTTGTATGGAAAGCATCCTATACAAAGGTGCATTGCATTTGTTATGTTTGTGTTATTTTGGTTTTGGTTATTTCTTTTACATGTAAGTTGAGCTTGTTGCTATGTAACAAACAAATATTTCAAACTAAAACCCCATATTATTAAACTTTGGGTCTTATCCCTTGAAAGACTTATGTAACTACACTTACTTTTTATAATCATGTTGTCTGAATCAACTTTCAGTTCAACGACATCCCAAAGAGAATGTGAAAAGATCGATCTTTTTTTCTCTAGTGTTAAAATTTACACCTATTTGTATCTATTTAGTGATCAGTTTACTAGAGTAAGTACTTACTCGACCTACGTTAGGCTTCATTTAAGCACTTGGATTTTTGGAAGTTTAACAATAATACAGGAATCACCAAGTTGGTAGCAAAACTTGGAAGGGGAAAAAACACTTCTAGACACCTTTCTTTTTTTCGATAACCATAGTGTTCGGGCAAGCTTGCGCACACCTCGACTAATTCTATGGGATACTTGCCACCCCCAACTAGCAACAAGCAACATGTACTAGGTAACTATGTCCACGAATTTTGAGCCCAATAAAACATCATTAGATTAGCTCTACTTCCATTATTTTAGGTCACATAGTTGATTTCTAGTTGGCTGTACATATAAAGAGATCTTACTAAATGATAATTTACACAATGCAATGAACTCACTAAGCAAAACCTGCTGAAGTTGGTCCCAGCAGTTCGACATAAATTCATCCATTTTAAATATGTTTGTTCAGCTCATCTCTGCGTATAATCGTTGGTCTACTAGTAGTGGAAAGAACTGCAAACCTTTTGTCACATGAAATTCCGCCAAGACTGATGCAATGTTCCCAGATTCATCAAGAAGCTATGTGGAGGACCGAGTAGTGGTCAAATCTTCCAACGAGGTCACAAGTTCGTTCATACTTCAACGGATTCTTCTTCTTCTTCTTCTACCACTACTACTTCTTCTTCTTCTTTGTCTACTAGTGCATAGACCACTGCTGTTCTACTAGGTGCATACACCATAATGGAACGAGGACGATCATCATACCATCCTTCCTGTATAGATAAGATTGTATAGATATTAGAAAATTCTTTCTGAAACGAAACTAAAAGTCACAGGCTGAGATAATAACGAAGGGAGATTTAACTTACAAAGGTGAAATATTCGGCATTATGATCAATTCTCCCGAAGCCACCAAAAAGTGAATCATCTGAGTCCAAGACAATCTAGAAGCGCAACAATTATGTTAAATCACATCAAATTAATTGAATTCATAGAGCACATCAAGAAGCTGACGAAGAAATTAAGGCAGCACTTTGAAAGATACTAACGGTCAACGAATACCAGCATTCCAGACTTAAACATTTCATATTTTTATACACTATTGCAAAGAACAGAAGTCCTTGGATTTATTTTAGGTTCCAAGGTGATGGTATAAAAGAGAAGGAAAAGAAAATTGAATGGTTTGGATCAAGACGGGGAACAGTAATGACTCATTAATCAAAAGAACATTTTCTGATTGTTCATTCTAACGTACGTCATCTAATTGGTTGTATCGCTAATACAAAAGTGATGACTTCCATTTCAAATGAAAGATTGAGTGAATGTACTTGATAAAAAGAAAGGTTTCAACTCAGTATACCTTGTATTTTCCAGGCTTCAGGCAGCCTATGCGATAGTCTGAATAACTATTTGTCCAGTGAAAATTAAAGACAAAAACTAGGTTTCCTCTTTCAAATACAATCATCCTATCTCCTTCATTCTTTCGTGATATGAACTGGTGTTCTGAAGTCATAAACTGCGAGAAAGAATAGATAAAAATTAGTCCATTACACAGAAGTACAAAATATGAACAAATTACAAATGAATAGTGAACACAGTAGTACTCCATCTGTTTGTCTTACTTTTCTTTTTAGTCCGTTCCAAAAAGAATGTTTCTTTTCCTTTTTAGCAACTCTTTAATTTCAACTTTCCACATGACACGTTTAAGACTACAAGATTAAAGGGCATTTTGGTACATTCTACGTATCTTTAGTTTAAGACCACAAAATTCAAGTCTTCTTTACATTCTTAAACTCCGTGTCAAGTCAAAACCAGACAAACAAATTCAAAAGTCTTCTTTACACAGAAGTAATATACATGACCACTGAAGCAAATAAGCTGCACATCGGACTATTATCATGCTTGTTTTCTAAAGTTGATTACAAAGAGATTGGCATAAAAATAACTGCATTTTTACACAGAAGTAAAATTTCTACCAAGTTCGAAACTTTAACTGCATTTTCCCAATGATATCATATCTACTGGACTAACATAATTGGAAAGAAATTCTTATCAATCAGCACAGTAAATGACTGAATGATTATGGCTTATGGCTTTCAGCAAACTGTATTTAGATATATAGTAAAAGACACTACATGAAGATGCTTTTAGAACATAGACCCAAAACTATGTTTTACAAGACCTTAATGAAATTCCTCCAAAAATAATGAAAACTACTGGTACGGGAAATCGAGAAGCTAAGTTGCACGGACTCTTCACTTTCGATGCCGCACCCATGTCGGATTCTCCAAAAAATACACTACTTTTGGAGAATCCCACACGCACCCGTTGACATTTTTGAAGAGTCCAAGTAACATAGTCGAGAAGTACAAAACTGAGAAAGCAGGCACAATATAAATACATACCTCATATCTCTCTTCAAGATACTGCATAGCCCGGTCAAATTCTTGCATTCCATGGTATCTTAAATATTCTGCATCTCCCTGAATATCCAGCAAAGGATAAGGACTCAAAAATTAAGACTGAAAATAGTTAAAAAGGAACATGGTATAATGCCGCGAAAAAGTTCCAAGTATCTTTTGACCCTCGTACTCTAAACCCCATCATTCGTTTTGGGAACTGAGGGAGTATTCGCATCAGCGCCACATCGATGCACCAAGAAGCTAGAATGGTAAAAATCATATACTCCCTCCGTTTCAGTTTTTGTCTAACTTTCCTTTTAAGTCCATTTAAAAAGAATGCCTCTTCCCTTTTTTGGCAGCTCTTTAATTCTAACTTTCTACCTGGCATGTTTAAGGCCACAAGATTAAAGGGCATTTTGGTACATTCTACATATCTTTATTTTAAGAACACAATCAAAAGTTTCCTTTACTTCCTTAAACTCCATGTCAAGTCAAAACCAGACAAACAAATTGAAATGGAGGGAGTAACTTAGATAAGAAACAGTGCAAGGGCCAACCAGATCAAATCTCCTTCTACATTTATCATAACTGAATTCATTTCCGGGAATTACTGTGCCATCAGGGAGGTGTTGATCAGCCCTAGGGAAATCAATCCACTCTGGAAAACATAAATGAATATGTTAGTGTACTATAACGAATACCAGGAAAGAAAATTGTAAAAGATCAAAAGCAGCCAAGAGAAGATATATGGCCAAGGAGGGTTTGCAATCTACTATACCAGGGTGGCCGAATTCATTTCCCATGAAATTTAGGTACCCTTCTCCTCCTAATCCCATAGTTATAAGCCTGATGATCTTGTGCAATGCTATCCCACGATCTATTAGTGATGTTGATGGTCTATCCAGAGCCATAAAATCATACATATCCTGAAAATGATAGTTGGGGGCGGGGGTGAAGCATTACATGAGAACTTGATAAACTAAATCAATAAAGCATATAGCTCTAGTCGTTGAAGAAGCTATTTTGGGGACTCATAAACTCATAATTGACATTTGCTTGTTAACAATTTCATTTTCTCATATTGCTTATGGGATAGGGGATATTCATGCTCACACATTATTACTATAGAAACAAAAAGGTAGTAATTTTGAAAGGAAGAAAGCAGTGGATTCATGTATAGTTACATCCATAGAGAAAATTTAATTCAGAAATTAAGCTGATAGTTTCTTGAAATTATAGAATATCTAATAGAACTTGTAGGTGAAAGAAAGTAAACTTCTCTACTCAAATTAATGGATGAGTTAATAATGCAGAATTGAAGTTCTCCTTCAAGTGGTATTCCCAATTTTAAGTTTCAATTTGATTGCTGAGAAACACACAAAAAAACGAAGTGTATATAACCTTGTCCATCAACCAGAATGCTATAGTTTTATCACCGACTAGAGCTTGATCGTGACTTTCAGCGTATGAAACACACTTTTCCAGCCATCTTCTATTTGTCAGTGTATGAACAATATCACCCACTCTCCAATCCTCATCCCGTTTCCTGTAAAAAACGATGTTAGAAAAAACAGCTATTTAGATCAGTGATTTGCATGCAAAAAAATTATTAACTGCTGGAAATTATCAAAGTCAAACACAAAACTAGGAGCATATCCTGAGAACAAGCGAGTATTTTGTATTCTGAATAGATAGAGCATATAGTCAAACAAGTAGTAGAGACGCACTGCCATCGTACTAGGTCTGTGACACATTGAAACACATCAATGGAATAGCTCCCGCTCATAATAGCGTAAACATTGAAAACATCTGATTAAAGTTGAACAAACAGTCTGAGAATAATCTTTCTAAAGCTGTGTCTCGCAACAAGAGTTCATGCATCTTTGTTCCACTTAAGAGATACTTCAAATTAATACCAGTTCCAAATAACCAAATGTTACATCACTCAGACATTGAGAAATTACTAAAAAGCTTCCCACATATACAAGGTAAACAAACTTCCTCCACTTTTGTCCCTTTGTTGAACTTGTCCCTCCCTCTAGGAATGTCTCAGATGGTTTTAGATTAGAATTTATTTATTTTTTGAAATGAGAACCAAGAAATTGTAATCAAATATGGGTTTTGGCTAGTGCTAAAGAGGGAATAAGATGGCTCAATTGCAAGAATCCATGTACAGGATTAGTGTACCATCACCATCAGAATTGCAGCCCGCTGAAAACAAATAATAAGGCAAAAGGAGCCAAGGCAGGTGGTTTTTGCCCGGAAAGCATCCTGTTGACTCTTGTATAATTCAGATTACTGGTTACTAAGAAAATTATCTTGTGTCATTCATGAGAAAACTTCACAGTTGACTGAGGGCTCCACAAAAGGAGCTCTTAGACAAGGAAAGAAAAATGTACAAGGAACAACAACCAAGATACGCAGCGCAGACCACATTAAAATGTTTCAGCACTTGTGCTTGAGTCTCCTCATCTATTGCAAACTTCAAATCAACATCAGTGACACTATTTGTAGGTCTCTAGGCATACATTAATCAAATTAAATTACTTTATCAAAAAAATCTATATAATATCAGGGATAAGTATATAAAGGTTAGAAACATACTTGAGCAACTCAATCCATTTATCAGCAATTGCCATATGCAGCCGATAGTCAAAGCCAACACCCCCATCTTCAACGGGAATACAAAACGTCGGCATTCCACTAACCTGAAATTAGTAGACAAAATAGAAGCATTAAAGGAAGATAAGAAGAGTCACAGCTCATATAGAGTAAAATGTCCTTTCTCTTCACATTTTGCATAATTTGCATTTTGCAATTATTAGAAATATCCCTTTCATAAGGTTATCAAAAATAAGTATTTCTTTCATAAAAGAAGAATCTCTGAAAACTGAAAAGCATATAGTAGTACCAAAAGTAGAAAACCTTACAAATTACATGGCTTTCTACAAATGAAGAAGTTTGCTTCTACTTTCTATGCCAGATTCCACTTGAATTCATTAAGGGAAATCTATACCTATGTTAGAGGTGGGGGAACAATGAAACTTCAAATTTCACTCTGACCATGGTTCAGGAAGACGAGAATTTGGATCAGTTAGGATGCACTAAAAATAACTTTTCCAAGTAGTTTTCTGAAAAGTGAACTGGACTTCTCTTAGAACAAAAACTTATATCCCCTAACGTCAAAAACAAATTGATTCTCCATGCTGTTTTATTGTTTTAAGTAAAAAATTCATTCTTCCTATACTTTATAGGTGATTTTAGCTGATGGCATCCTCCAGCTTGATGATCCTGTTATCAGAAATTCAGCATATTGAGGTTTCTTTGAATTTTACTCATGATCTCAGAGCAATCCACAACCATAAGGTCAAGATCAAGAACTACTTACATCTTCACCAATGGTAATTGCATCTGGGAAAAGCCCGTGAATAAGATCGTTGACCAGCATCAAATACACCACAGCATCCACATCGGTTGCGAGTCCAAAGTATTCCTCATAGTTCCCAGTGAATCCCACCTGTAGAAAATAAAATGTATTAGGTAAGTAATTTAGCAGAATACAGGAGACCACCTTGGCAAAACAGATGAAGCAGGAAGGACACTCGTATTTCCAAATAATATGAAATTAGCTGTGCATATAATGAGTTCCTAAAGCTAAACGAGAGGATCCTAGTAAACCTTCAGTTTTCATTATATGCTATAGATATTTGGGAAGTATTTACCAACCCAACCTATGTGAGTGTTGCAAAGTATAGCCGGTCTCAAGCTTGGATGAGGAGGATTACAGTAGGTTGAGCTTAGCATAAAAGTAGTTCAAGTCCAATGAATCCTTTAACCACTAAGCTGAATAGGGTTGAACGGATATAACCAATTCATATAGTAGCCTCAACTAATTTTGGATTAAAGCATATTTAATTGATTGAATGGAAATTGTTGACCAACATGTTCTTCAATGATTTTTGCAAATTTGTGAGTTATGCAACTCTTAGTCTTCTGTTTCATAGTAATGAGTAATCTCAATCACATAGACACCTTTAATCTATACATACTTCATCTCTTTCAAGAACTTTTTACAAGTAAAAACAGCTCAAAGATTGCTCAACCCAAAGAAGAGATGGAAAAAACAACTACTCAATTTAAACTAGAAAATAGTACTTCAGCTCCTTGAGAGGCCATTTGCGCTCTCAAATGAAAACCACCAACAGATTTTCACTAAACAATTTTTTTTTAATGACAGTGGTGTTAGCTTGCCACCGACTAATTCCACCAGGTTACCTACTATCTCCCACTGTATTGGATAACTCTGTCCACCAAGGCTATCACCTAGTATTTTTTGTCTCTGCTAGGTTTGAACTTGAGATCTCATGGTTCTCTCCACTTCATTGACCACAAGGTCCACACCGTTGGATGCAGATTTTCGCTAGACTATTTTTCCATTTGATAGGACAGATTTGCCTTAACATTCAGGCAGAGAATTTACATGACTTGCAGGCACAAATAATGAAGCCGATTTTATACAACGGTAATACCGGGGTAATACGATATAAAACCAAGAGAAGGTAAGAATTTTTCTGGATAATATAAAATCATAATGCTTTAGATGTCTAATTACTTTATGAGTTGCCTACTGGATTATCAAATTACTGTTGTGTACTCCATAGAATGATATAAAGGTAAACTAGGTTCTTTTTTCCCTGATTTGGAAGTTACTAGGCACCTTGCTGTCTAAAAGCTGCCACTTGTGATCACAAAATTAAGTATAAAAATTATGTCGAGTCAACTTTACCGATAATCCGTGGTGAGTATACATCATTGATGTCACACCATCAAATCTAAATCCATCAAATTTGAACTCATCCAACCACCATCTTGCATTTGAGAGAAGATACCTAAGTACCTATAACAAGAAGCATACTTTCCGTCATACCCATTGACACGAGGCACAAGGTTCTGGCTGACTCATGTATCAACAGAAGAAAGTACCTCCCAGTGTCCATAGTTAAAGAGGCGGGAATCCCACATCCAATGATAACCACGACGTCCAGAGTGAAAATAACAACTATCTGTGCCGTCAAACATGTTCAGCCCATCTAAAGTATTATTTGATGCATGGCTGCAAAAGGTTGCATGATTCCAGTGAGTTAAGGACAAAGTAAAGCATGTCAATAGAAAATAAGTGCCAGTAAAAAAAAACAATTACGATTAGGTTCTAGAATGAAGCACCATTTCTTTCATTTATGAATTAGACCATAGGAAATGCACATAACAGAGAGAAAGCTTAATAATGGATCCAAGGGAGTAAGAAGTAAAGCCTGATCTGAAGTACGCACTAGCACATTAACCACAAGAACCCAAAAAACAGACCTCAAAATAGAGCAAGTACAGTAGCACACAAGCTCAGTACAAAATTCAGAAGTCGACCAAATATTGTACAAATGATACAATTTTTTCACTTTTAACCTTCTTTTTATGCTTTAGAAGTTTGTACTTCTCGTAAGTTCTTTTTCAATCGTTTTCATTTAGGGATTTGGACAGAAATGGATGAACTGGATAAGACACTGTATATCTACTGTCTAATTTTTGCTGTTGATCAATAGAAGTCCTGAAGGCTTTCTCCCGTCTCAAGAAAAACTATATGTCAACAATCAAAAACAAGAAATGACAAAAATAACTCCATCCATAGCTTCACTAAACACAGTATCAATAGTAAAAGATTAATTAAACCTGTGAACAATGTCCATGAGAACAACAATTCCTAGCTCATGAGCTTTATCAATCAAAGACTTAAGGTCGTCAGGCGTTCCAAAACGACTGCTTGGTGCAAAAAAATTTGTGACATGATAACTGCGACAAAAAGGATAACAAGTTCCATTAGAAATACTAAAATTATCAGTTTAAACACTTAGTGGCACCAGGGTGATTAGATGAGAAAGACATCTTGCTGAAGATATAGCGTAACCAGGGAAACAAATGCAAACAGCAAACATGAGAATTACCCAAAACTAGCATAATAAGAATGCTCTTGAATAGCCATAATTTGCACCGCATTGTACCCAAGCTTTTTTATGCGAGGAAGAACTTCATCTCTAAAATTCACGTATGAGTTAATTTTAGGCTCCTGCAATCACAAATATGGAACCATCTATAAGGGAAGAGGATAACAACATACACTTAATACTTAAGACAAACAGTAAACTTGAGGAGATTGCGATAGAAAATAACTAAAAGCTTCTCGAAAATGCATGTAGCATTTAAATCCTATCCCAGTATCTTGGGAGAACAAGGAATAGAAAAAGGGGCCAAATATTTTAGTTTATTGCTTTTTAGATAAAGACAAAGCGTCCAAATATTCAAAGCGCATAGGATTTTTCAGCTACAATATATATGCACGAGGAATCAGCTCTTGTATCATAACATTTTAATTTGCAAAAGTATCACAAAAAATGAAGAAGTCCATATAAACAGCTGGAAACATTCAAAAAATCTTGGTACAGCGAAAAGGTATCTTGTACTAGAGCCTTGGCGTAACTGGTAAAGCTACTGCCATGTGACCAGGACGTCACGGGTTCGAGCTGTGGAAACAGTCTCTTGCAGAAATGCAGAGTAAGGTTGCGTACAATATACCCTTGTAGTTTGGCCCTTCCACGGACTCCATAGAGGGAGCTTAGTGCACTGGGTTGCCCTTTTTTAGTTCTCAAACACTAGGTCATATAAACAGAAAGAATAGCAATAGGAGAATAAAAAGAGTAAAATATACACCAGTGTTTCGCACGGGACAATTTTTCAGTATGTTCTAATTTCCCTATCCCATCGTGTTTTTATTGTGGAAGATAATTTCTTGTTAAAGGACAAAATCGACATGTGAAAAGGGACCCTTTAGATGTCATTTCTAGAACGGCAATAAAAAAATTAACATCTGGTTCATAAAGTTAACATCCAGGACACCACACAACAAAGCCTTAATTAACCAGCAATTACTTCACTTCACTTCACCTTTCAACAACCGCTTTAGAGAAATAACTGTTCTGATGACTAAATGTTCACATCTATGGCAGTCATGACAGATAGAACTCAAGTTCATAAATTATATACACGAAAGAGGAAGGATGCGCACCGGACTACTCATTCCAATATGAGATTCATATATTCTCAACGACTTTGGTTTCTTTGGCCGTGGATGTTGGAAGATATACCTCTCCTACAAGGAATGAAAACAAATCATAAAAACAAAAACAAAAGACAGAAATGAAATAGCATTTGTGAGAATGCAGAAATTAGCAAGGGAATACAAGCACCCTCATTGGAAAGAAAAGAAAAAACTTTTAGCTCACAAGCTGCTATGCAAGAACACTAATAAATAAGCTAATAAACAAAACCAACTAAACTAATATACAAGGAGAACAAGACCAGTGTTGTCAAAGACGCGCTTAAGCCCTGAAGTGAGGCTCAAAACGTGTGAGCGCTTCGTCTCGCTTAATGTGCGCTTCAGTCTCGTCATCAAGGTTCTAAGACATACTTTCCTTGCCAATGAGCATCTTCTGAAGAGGCGACACTTAACAATTGATATTTCACTTTATTGTAATTTATTTTCAATTTCTTTGTTCATATATTTGTCATTCATACTTATAATTATTAGTCTTTGACTAAACATATAAATTTGTATTTTTTTTCTCCCTTTGCGCATTTTGCATTAAAGCCCACGCTTTATTTGCGCTTAAAGCCCCAATGGACCTTAGAGTTTTTTTGCGCTTTTTGCTTTTGATAACACTGTACAAGACTATTAATCTATGCTTTCCAAGGATCAACTCAAATCCATAGGTTAACAAGTCAACATATTCTGTAGTTTTTGTATTGAAAACTCTATGCCACACAAATACTTCCTTATCACTTAAAGTTTCTCTCTTTTTCCTTTTTTATGATGGTGGTGTCCAGGTCAACTTGCATGTGCCTCAACTATTCCTTTGGGATACATGCTACCTCCACCAGTACTAAGTGAGTATTCATCCAGCTTATCGCTCAGATTCCTGCTAAATAAATATGAGAATAAGCTAATCTCAAGAATGGGATAACTCAAATCTCTTAATGATTGCTCGGAGAGAATCTCTTAATGTGGAAGGCTTCTGAGTTATGACAACTAAGCTGGTCTAGTATTTCTCGAGGTCCAAAGGTTGCACCTTGAAGTGATAACTTGAAATGTGTTCTGTAAGGAAGCTGAAGAAATGGTTATGCAAATGGATAGCATACTCCTTACATAACCCGATTGTCTCACATCTCTACAATTCTGTTTTTGGTAGTAATCCCTATTTATTTCCAGTAAAACCCATTCGGCCATTTCAATTACATAAATTACTATCTAAATAGAAGAACATAGATAACTTAAATACAGCCACGAGTGAATTTTCTGGTATGTTTTTTCACATGTAAGTTCAAAGTACTATAGATTTTCCATTCCATTGAAGTGTAACCATCTTGCTTAAAAGTTTGAGCTATTAGAAAGAACACAGTTTAAGTTAATTATATCTTCAACAAGCCCCTCACAAGTGCATCTAATTTTTTTCCTAGGTCAAGCACGAGAAAATTCTTGCTGATAATAGGTGGCACTGAGACTCGAACCCAGGATATCTGCCTCCTCAGCTACCATGTGGAAGTGTGATTCACCCTATGTTGCTCGGAGTCTCAGACTCTACAAAAATGTCAACAGGTGCACATCAGATTCCCCAAAAGTAGTGCATTTTTGGAGGATCCGACACTGGTGCAACAACGTATTTGGAGAGTCCGAGCAACGTAGGACTCACCACATTCCTTTAAATGAAGAACCAAATACAAGACAATATACTAGGCTATTAGCAACAACAGAGAGAAAAGAGTGTAACCTCTTCGGGTGGATCATAATATACTCCATCATATGGAATTTCATCAGGAAGCTGTACAGAGTAATTGATCCAAGCAGGAATGGAATCCTTAACACCTGATGGAGTGTCCATACGTATCTACATTTCAGTATATTAAGATCAAATATTAGCAAACAGTGGCATAGAACCACCATGATCAGACATAGACTATAAACTATTGGAGGGAGTGCTATCAGGTTTACAAGTGAATAGACCTATATAACTTTTTTTTTAAAATCTTGATGTGCTTTGGCATAAGTATTTTAACCGAAAAGGAAGAAAACAGTGGTACCGACAGCCAAAGCATAAGATACCTGAAAGTCAATCAGAGCACCATAGAAAATGAGTCATACCTTCACTCTGGACCCATGATGAATTGCAGGAGAGCCATCCACATTATTTGGCAGAAAAATCTCCCAGACACCAAATTCATTCTGCTTATAGACTATGGATTAGTTTTATGCAACATTCCAGCACTGCATAGAGCTTAACATTACTGGAAACAAGTCAAGAAAGATTACTTTAACATCTTAAGAAATCCACATTTTCTTGCAAAGACTTCGTTGTAACATGCAAATTTGAAAAGGGGATCACGTGCCAATACAACTCAACCAACAAGGGGTAATAGAAAAGGTAAACAGAAAAAAGAATACGAGAAATTTGATAGCAACTGTGAAAGGAATAGCTAAGACAATTGAATGAAAAAAACACAAGGCTTCCGAAATGGCAACAGAACCACCTGGGTTGTACTATGGGGGACATACCCGAGTCATAACGTCAGCATTTGCGTTCCAATTGTTGAAATCTCCAATGAGGGCAGCTGACTGCAAAAGAACGGAGAGGATATACATGCAATCAGACTTTCAACAAACCTATACTATCATAAACAAAATACAGAAGTTGGTATAATTGACGGGCACAAAAGTAGAGACCACCAATGACTTTCCAGGTTATTTCACATTATCTATCTCTCATTTCACCGTATACTGCACCTAAACCTTATTTTTCTAGTAATCAGTTTACACAAAACGTCAGAATGTGCAGCTTTGGCAGAAAAATGTTCTGTCATAAACCCAACAATTATGTGTTGCCGAACGGATTCTCCTATCTTTTAGAAGGTTACTTGATGAAAATTAACATAGTGATACTGAACACATCTGACTTAATAAATATCCAGAAACAATGCTTATTCTGATAGAAGAACCCACTAACCAAAAGACAAACCACTCGGTTTGGTGTTATAGGTACCTATACTGGCATAACACAAGCCAGGTCAAAATATAATGTCTTCATTCCTTGAGACAAATTTGTACTTAGTTGGCTGATCTCGGGTCGATTAGTTCTCTAGGTATCCTGCGAGCTAATTCTTACATGCCAAATTAGATACTATACTTGCTAGCAGAAAAAGGTATGTACACAAATGTGTGAGTTATACCGAATACTCGGTAAATTATAGACCAGTTCAGATCTTTGTTTTCGAGATGGACAATCAACTCTGCAAATATCGATCGAAACTTGAACCCTTGTATACGTATGCAATTTCAGAAAGCACAACAATTGATACGGGTAGTCCATATTGGTATCAGATCTATTCTTTTTTTGACCCATTTCTTGGGTAAGTCTCCCAACAACATTGAAAATGAATTGACTATCCATAAAGAGAAAGAAAGTTTTCTTCTAGTATACGTAGAGGATTTTATCATAGGAAATCCAAAACAAGAAACAAAACACTAACCTTGGCACCAGGAGCCCACTCATGGTAAGTGATACCTGTAGCACTGGCAACAAAGTTCATAGGCGGTCAGAATGAGGTACTTCAGTCCCTCTGAGGAGAGCAAACTTACAAAGGGAAAGGAGGAGCATCTACAGTATATAACGTACAAACAATCCAAGGAAAAGAAAAAAAGAAAGTAAACGATAAAACAATAAAGGGAAAACTATATCACTGAATTATATAGATTCTCTTCCAACAATCAGGTGTAACATTAGCTCCAAAAGGTCTACTTCAT
Organism: Solanum appendiculatum; assembly: GCA_018342035.1. NCBI lineage: Eukaryota > Viridiplantae > Streptophyta > Magnoliopsida > Solanales > Solanaceae > Solanum > Solanum appendiculatum. The sequence continues at coordinate 1,064,732 of JAGDQO010000642.1, forward strand.
AAACATTTGCTTTGGAAGGTCACTTCCCAGGATTCACTCCAGTTGTTTAAGACAAATACTTTAAATTCTAATTCTCCCTCCATCCCATTTTATCTGGCACCAATTGACTTGGCATGGTGTTTAAGAAAAAAATGAAGACTTTTGAAACTTGTGGTGTGAAATAATCCTTAGATATTTGTGTGGCTGTAAATCATTTTATTAAGGGTAAAAGGGAAATTTTAAAGTTAAATTATTTCTAATTATAGTAAAATGACATTCTTTTTGGGACGGACTAAACAGGAAAGGGTGCCACATAAAACGGGATGGAGAGAGTATATAACATGCCTTCTTTTAAATTTAGTCAATGTAAGGCCTTTGTGGGATAGCATCATTTTCATACTCGAGTAATTAACACAGGAGGGAAGTACGAGATACTCAAGAAAACTTTCAACAATAGATAATATTTATAGAATGCTAGAAACTAGATAACACCAATTTTTAGGAAGGCTGAACATGTCAAGAATTACTCGCTGCTATATGCATGTCTCCAAATAAAAACATAATCAATTTCTCTTTCCTTTTTTTTTCTGCAGCTATAACAACCTCTAATCACCTTTTAACTCCTCTGTACCACATTGTATAGGTACGGGAGTGGGTCAAAGAAGTACCAAATTGGCATCAAAGAATCACATTATGGCATGAAATGTTTGACAAGGTTTTGCAGCCGGTCTCGAATACCTTCAGAAAAAAAATTAAATAAGAATAAAGCAGTTATTACCTACGAGTGAAACCCATTTTTTCGTAACCACGAGAAAAAGCTTCCAAACCACCCTCATACTTGTCAATTGCCTCCCTCATTTTCTTGTACTGTGAATACCTAAAAGTGGACAGCATAGAAAAAAAGGACTTTAGATTGTAGCTGGCCATGTCGAGGTGAAGGAACTGCAGAGAAAGACAGCATTGCCACTTGGGACAGAAAGAAGCAGATAAATGCTGAGGCAAAAAGATAACACCAAGAGCAAAACCATAATTGCATAACCAAAGACAAGTATTGTCTCGAGAGCAAGGACATCCAAACAAAGAGAAAATCAACAGAGAAAAAATGAAAATTCTGGAAGTGCATGTGAGCATTCGGTTCTCCAAGTTAGTAAAATTGGAAAGTTGAAGAATAACACAGGACTGCTGATGAACCAAAATACAAAGCACGGCAGACTGCTACTAGAATTAAATTAGCATGTTGCTGTTCTATGGACCTATTGCGTCCTTCAAGACCTAGACTTGGGAGACAAAAATGAAGAATGTACAAAGCAAATAATCAAACCTAGGCAATAGAACAAGCAAAACCCAACATAGAATCACCTCAACTGAAAACAAGCATTGATGACAATGATAAAACAGAAATACTAAGAGCATTCATATTGAAGAAGTTTCTGTTTCAAACAAATACAACAAGATCAACATATCCGGTGGAGTCCCACAAGTGGGGACTGGGGAGGGTAGAGTGTACGCAGACCTTACCACTATCTCGTAGAGGTAGAGAGGTTGTTTCTGTTTCAAACAAATGATGACTAAAATATTATAAAGCATCTTAAATGGGAGGTGTCTCTCTTGCTCAGCAATAAGAGTTTCAAATAGAGCATGTTTCCATAATGGATATACTGTTCCTGCTATTGAATATCAACATCAGTACACACTTTTGGAAAAAATTTCAAGTGAACAACAGTAGCATGGAAGTTGTCAATCATAGAGTGATTGACAACCACCTGGAACATTGTACCATACCCGATCATATCCTCTCCCAAAGAGGCTTGGCACAAGGTGATCATCTCCCTCTTCGTTCACAAAAGTGTTGATCACTTATCTCCCCTTTTATGGGATAACTGTGGTGTACGGGCCAGCTTTCGCACTCCTCGACTAATTCCACGGGATACCTGCCACCTCCCACCAGCAACAACTATGCTAGAACAGATGAGAAGAAATCACCTAGTGCTTTTGTCTCTGAACCTGAGACCTCATGGTGCTCAACCCACTTCATTGACCATCTATCTTCCTTTTTATCCATGGCCAAAAGATTAATTTGGCCATTGAGGGACTTAGAAATACGCTGGAAGTGGACGTAGACAAGGGAAGGAAAATGTGGAGCCAGTACACCATCAAAATGCACCCATTACCCCCATATTTTATGCATGATAACATCATATTATGCTGAAGAGAGGTAACTGATGCACTTAAGAGTCATTTGATAAGCCTTTGCGAGTTTCTGGCCTCAGAATCAGCATGAACCAAACTTTGTTCTTCCCAGTCAATGAAGTTCACAACATACATTCACTGGCTGAAATGATGTGATACAGAATTCGTGAACTACCCATTTTCCAAGGACAAGGAGTTCTCTTATGACCAAATATAAAGGGACAGCAGAGAGGATGGAGTTAGAGAAGGTGGAGAGGAGACTATTAAACTGGAAGAGGCACTATCTTTCACTGGGTGGCAGACTAGTACTTATTAATAGCATCCTATATAGTCTTCTTCCAACAATACCACTACCTTCCTGAGTCCTAGGAATTAGTGACAAGCTTAGAAGGCATTTCTATGGGACAGAAATGCAGAAACTAAAAGGTACCATCTACATAGGTGGGCTAAGTGCAGAAGTGAAAGAAGGCCTGTGGTCTTGGAGTAAGAAACCTGAAACAGTGTAAACAAGCCTCTTATACAAATGGCTATCGAGGTACAGTTCCCAAGATTCAACAAGAAAGAATTTGGAGCAGTGATTACAGCAAAGTAAATGGTTGGTGAACTCCATGGTGTTTCATCCAGTGATTGCTCATCTTATGGGGTCTGCCTATGGAAAACACAAGGAATCATTGGGCTGATTTGTTCAGTAGTACAGTTTGACTGGGCAATAAAATAAATTAAAGTTTGACAAGATGCAAAGCAGGGCCATATTACCCTCAAAGGAAGAGTTCCAAATCCTATGACATGGCTGATAATTTGCAACTGAGTTGCTGAAGAATGTACAGAAAGATCACATATATGTCCAAAAATGGACTGGTAAGCAGTAGCATATGCAAGTCCGAAGATAAAAAATCCTAAACATCATCAATCAGATGACCATCACAGGCAAAAAGTACAATAACCTATAGATGAATTCTGCCTCTATTATAGGAAAATTACTCAATGAATGAAAACACTTTTACCTGTAATCAAGGTGTTGACGATAGTTTGTCAAAAGGGGGTCTATTTCATAAATCTTCTGACCAAGTCCAGGTGGAGGTATGCCCCTCTCTCTGATCCTAACAGATTCATCAATAATTGTCTCTTCAGAAGTATTTAATGTTTTAGATTCCTTCAGTTTACCACCTTCTTGTAGTTGTAGTGATAAAGCAAAATCCAGCTCTTCAACACTTCCTGTAAGATCACTTGCCGGCTCAACGTCACTGCTCTCAATTTTAATCTGGCTAGTGTGTTCCATTGTCAAACTATCTACATCAGTTGATGCCTAAAACATAAAATGTAATAAGCAAATTGACAAAATTAATCACCAAATTCATTTCTCATGGAAACAAAATGCAATAACAATTTCATTTAAGCAGACACAGGAAGATATTTATTTAGAACTGCTTTCCGCAAGAAATCTGCAACCTCTCAACCCACCCCCACCCCCCACCCCCCAACAGAAAAAAAAATTCTATTGTCAAGGGGGTGGAGAATAATGTAACATACTGGGGAATTTTCTGGATCTGTCTCAGTGAACTCAAATTGGTCTGTTGAGGATGAGGAGCTATCAGTCTGGCTTCCAGGCACAAGGACTTTCCCCGATGCTGCAACTGTAGAAGGTCGAGATTCGGAATCGTAAGAAGACTTTTCAGCCAAGATCTTCCCTACATACATATATCAGATTAGTTATATCTCCACAATTAAAGACCACTACTCAGAGCAACTTAGGCCACATACGTGTCAATTAATCATGGTTGAAGAGAGCAAAGACTTTTATGATTAGAAGTGATGCTCCAGAAGCAATCAAGAATTATCTTTTTTCCCATCACAATTTTACCAAACTATTTCAATTACACGTTCAGAGAAGAAAAAGGTTCATTACTTGGTCTAAGAATCAAACAGTCCCATCTAGCTTAAAGTAATGTTAAAAGACTCTTTCTTCAGTGTGACAATTTTTTAGGGATATCAAGAAACTTCTACAGGAATCCACAGACAGAAACTATGACATCAACTTTCACTAAATGAATAAATCAACTAAAAAGGCAAAATTGAAAAAAGATCTGATCATACAAGAGAAAAAAGTACATACACTGATTCTTACAACTTCTTTTTTGGAGGAAGAAAGATCACTCCAGAAAGCACCATACAGGAGGTCCTTTTAAACCCAGACCAACACTTAAAAATACCTTTAACAATGTCAATCAAATTTTTTCATGAACATTCATTAATTTTTTTCTAAGAGAATATAAAAAGGAATTAAAATGGACTTCAAGAACACCCAATTAAACAAACCAAGAAATAATCAATATCAACCAATCTTCAGGGGGACAATTTTCAGGGAATTAGGAAGATGCTGCAACAACATTGTCTACAAAGGTACAACAGACTGGCATCACTTTTTTTTTCAAGTAAACGTATATTCATTCATAAACATAGTCAAAGGCCTGGCTGTATAAAATGGATATACCAAAAGGTAAAGAATCTACAACAAAAGACGATTCTGTACAAACTCCACCCAATTTTCTATACGATTGGGAACTCTATGGGTGCACCTAAAGAAAATAAGGGATCAAAGGCTACTTCTCAACTGAGGAAAGCTCGCTCTACCTCAAAAGTTCTCCTATTTTTCTCCCTCCACACCACCCACATTAAAGCTAATGGAACCAAGTTCCAATTCTTCCACTCTTCCAACTGAATATCAATCCTTTCACAGTTCTTGCCATAGCCCAGGAAGTACCAAACCATTCAAACTTACCACATCATAACCTCAAGGAAAGACCACAATGAAGAAGAAGATGGTCTACATCATCTCCTTGCACATATAACACCAGTTGACGCAAACAACCTTCCGCTTTCTAAGATTTTCCGCTGTCAAGATCACTCCTCTAGTAGCTAGCCAAGTGAAAAAGCACACCTTCCTCGGAAACTTGAATTTCCAAACTGCATTACAACTTAATTAATAAAAGAATCCCCAATTCTTCAGACAAAAACCTCAACTCTCAGTCTTTCGCCACTCAGTCAACACATCATGTAAAGAAAAAAAAAAGGCTGAGTAGTCACTGAGAAGAAGAATGAAAACCCTAGCACTGATTCTTACAGGAAAATTATACTTTAGAGCAATAAAGATCTCACCGGGAAGCACCATAAAGAAAGTCCCTTTAAGGACAAGTCAAACTCAATGATTGCTGACCAAACTTCAAAAAGATGCTACCTTTAGCACTGTCAACCAAGTTTCTCTTTGGAAATTCAAAATTTTGCTCTCTCTAACAATATACTCAAAAGGGTATAACACTAACTTTAAAGGATCCCCAATTACAAAACCAATGAAAGAACCTTGACCCATAAAAACTTGAAAAAGTTGCTACCTTTAGTGATGTCAATCAAGTTTCTCCATGAAAATCTCAACTTTCACCAAAATCAACAAAACACGTAAAGAAAAAACAACTAATCACTGAAAAAAGAGAGAAAAAAAAGATCCTGACACTGTTTTTCTAACAACTTATATGGTGGAGCAATATAGATCTCACCAGAAAGCACCATATGGAGGGCCCCTTTAAACCCAAGCTGAACTCAAGTACAGTTGACCACACTTCAAAAAGCTACTACCTTTATTAATGTCAATCAAGTTTCTCCATGAAAATGCTTTCTCAAAGCTTCAAAGAACCCAAAATTACACAAACCAAACAAAGAACCTTGACAGATATCAGGAGTTGAAAAGAGTTGCTACCATTAGTAATGTCAATCAAGTTTCTCCATGAAAACTCACCATTTTTTGCTTTCTCAGAGAATATGCTATCGATCAAGATTAATCAATTTTGCTTTCTCAGACACTATTCTTAAAAGGGGTATACATAATACCAACTTTTAAGAACCCCCAATTACACAAACCAAAGAAAGAACCTCGACCCATATCAGGACTTGAAAAAGATGCTATCTTTAGTAATGCCAATCAAGTTTCTCCATGAAAACTCACCATTTTTGCTTTCTCAAAGTATATACTTTCAATCAAGATTCATCAGCTTTGCTTCCTCAGACGCTATACTTAAAAGGGTATTCATAATACCAACTTTTAAGAACCCCCAATTACATAAACCAAAGAAAGAACCTCGACCCATATCAGGACTTCAAAACAGTTGCTACCTTTAGTAATGTCAATCAAGTTTCTCCAAACTCACAATTTTTCTTTCTCAAAGAAAATACTGTCAATCAAGATTCATCATTTTTGCTTTCTCTGACACTATACTTAAAAGGGTATACAAAATAACATCTTTTAAGAAACCCCAATTACACAAACAAAAAAAAAAGAACCTTGACACACATCAGGATTCCACAACACACACACACAAAAGCTAAACTCAATTACAGATGACCAAACTTCAAAAAGCTACAACCTTTAGTAATGTCAATCAAGATTCATCATTTTTGCTTCCTAAAAGACTATACTCAAAAGGGTATACACAATACCAACTTTTAAGAACCCCCAATAACACAAACCAAATAAAAACCTTGACACACATCAGGATTCCAAAACACATACACAACCCAAACTCAATTACAGCTGAAAAGCTACAACCTTTAGTAATGTCAATCAAGATTGATCATTTTTGCTTCCTCAAAGAATATACTCAAAAGGGTATACACAATACCAACTTTTAACAACCCCCAATAACACAAACCAAAAAAAAAGAACCTTGACACACATCAGGATTCCAAAACACACAGACACACAAGCCAAACTCAATTACAGCTGACCACACTTCAAAAAGCTACAACCTTTACTAATGTAAATCAAGATTCATCATTTTTGCTTCCTCAATGACTATATACTCAAAAGGGTATACATAATACCAAATTTTAAGAACCCCCAATAACACAAACCAAAAAAAAAGAACCTTGACACACATCAGGAGCCAAACTCAATTACAGCTGACCACATTTCAAAAAGCTACAACCTTTACTAATGTCAATCAAGATTCATCATTTTTGCTTTCTCAAATCCTATACTCAAAAGGGTATACACAATACCAACTTTTAAGAACCCCCAATTACACAAAACACAAAAAAACAAGAAAAAACACAAACAGACACAGTAAGACATACGTGAAATAGAGTGCTTTTTCAAGAATACAGAAACATTAGCATTCCTCCGATCACCATTACTGCTGAATCCATTTGATTTGTACACTGATGGAACAGTAGGAAAACTCACTCCAGAGAGTGTATACACCATCTTTCTTTTTCTCTCCTTTCTCAGGGTTTTTACAAATCTATCTTTTTATTCATTCCTTGGTTGGAATGAAGAGAGTAAATAGGGATCTGATAAGTGATAGAAGTGTAACTAACTGAGTGTCAAAATGCTGAGTTCAAGGCGCCAAGAGAAGCGTGAAGAGAGAGAGAAACAAAGACTGAGTGGAGGAGGTTTTTATTTATTGAAAACAGATTTTATACCTTTGTAATATTTTATTTGATGTGATATTATTTTTTTATTTATAATATATATTTAAGTTCTCGGATAATAAGTATCTTCTACCTGTAATTTTATGATTCTAGGTTTGAAGTATCATACACAATAACAACATGTTTCGAATGTGTGTTTGTTTGGATTTAAATATTGTCATTTGAATTATGATCTTTTGATCATTATTTCGAGAGATTTGATTATGTAATTTATTATAAATGTTATTTTAATTTTAAGATTATTTTCCTAAATGATATATTGATTTTGAAACTGTTTGTTTGGATTTTAAAAATATTACGTATTTGAATTATGGCCTTTTGATTACTATCTTGAGTGATTCGATTATGCGATTTTGTTACGAGTATTACTTCAATTATAAGATCATTTATATAGAAGAAGAATAGTAAGGGAAAAAAATAACGCAAGAATTCTCTAAATAATTCGAGAGATCTTTGTTATTATGTTTTTTCTATTGAAATTGCAATTAGACATAAGATATTTTAACTGAAGCTAATGAAAAATCATATTATGCAAATAAGAAAAAATGTTTTTCTTTTATAATTTCACCATTGAGTATAAGATATTTTAAATTTTTTTTACCATGATTAAGTAATATATTAAAGTGATTAATTAACCACAATTATTAGTGATATAAAATATGCATATAAACAAAATTATCTTTTTCTTTTTGGGAAAATGAATTTATAGAGGCCATATTTTTGTGGAAACTTCCAAATATATAGTGATGGGTTGCATAGAGATTGGAGTAAATGGGCCCACACAAAAATTTCTCCATTGTTAATTTGATATTAATTTTTCCATTAAAATGGTGGAGTTCTATAGAGCCCCATAAATGAGATTGCAGAAAATAATAATAATATTGAATCTTCAAAAAGATGAGGAATGAAAGGCTACTAATGCAAGTCCATGTGCAAGTGATTAGCTGTCTTTTTCTATCTTGTGGGGTTTTAAATTTTACACTATGATCTTTTTGTGCATCGTAGTGGCATTATTCCTTCCTATTCTTTGTATAATGGCGGTGTTCAAGTCAGTTTGTACATATTTGATTAATTTATTAATCATATATTTAGTATAATTTTATAAGTAGAGTTTGAGAGAATATAGTGTATAGATAAAGAGATTGTTTTCGACGAAATCTATGCTAATTTCATGTAATAGTTATTATATTTCACCAACACATGTACCTAGTAATTCTGCGCATCAAGACTTAAACACATGAAAAGAAATCATTAACCTAATGTTGTGGTGTGTTTGTTGGAATTTGAACGTTAAGGCATTCAAATGTCGAATTAATCATTTTGAAATTGGATTAATTTGAATTTGTATCGTTTTTTTTTTTTACTTTGGGGAGTAAAGTGATTGTTATCAAATGTGATTCGGTTTTCAAAGCTCAAACTAGAGATCTTCAATTGAGGATGGAGGTTACTTCCCACTCATCTTGACCATTAATAAAGTGCATTATTCAATTTTTACCAATTATATAATATCTCTATTGGAATCACAAATTAATATTCGTATTTGAGTTGCATAATATTTAAGATTTAAAATCTCTAGTTTAAAAATGGAACGAAAACCTTGAATTCAGACATGTTAAAAATATCAAAAAAAATATTTTCACTTTAAATTATTCACAAAAATATAAAAATATCTTTATTTTATATTTATAATCAAACACAATTTTAATTTTTAAATATTTTTTCCAATTTGAAAACAAATACGCTTTATTTTCATGGCCAAACGCCCTCTTAATGTCATTATTCTATGCCTACTAAAAGTTAAGAGTGTATTTTTTGTTGAAGAGAATTTTGATGGGATATTCTTTTAGTTCCATTAATTTGTCATCATATACTTATATATTGAAAAGATAACAATAAATATCTTGAATTTAAGTGCTACTTGAATGAGTTGAAAAGTTTAAACCTGTAAACTTTCATTTGTGATAGGGTAAAGCCCAATCTTGTTTACATGAATTAATTCAAATTTATTTTGGTGAAATAATTTAGTGAAGTAAACAAAAAAAATATTATTCGTGATTAAGTGATAAATGTATATATATTAATACCTATATATTAATATATGTCATATATTAATTAATTTAATATAATTATTATTTAGTACGAGTAAATCGACGCTAGACGCTCTTTCTTTTTATATGATATGATAACGTGAAGAGAATGGAATGTACCAATCGAGGCAACGAACAAGACAAGTACATTTTGATTTTTTTTCTGCAAAAGATTATCAACTCAACCATGCATAAGAGAACTGAGTTAATCTAAAAATACTTGTATATTCAAATCAAAAATAAATAATTATCTCGTCAATAAATAGAAATCCAAATTTTCCCTCTATCTATGTTTTTACTACTTACACTTGTTTCATTTTCTTTTCTCAGCACTAAAAGTGCTCCTTAGAGATCTAAATGTTCATATACTCAGCAGTAAATGTTTTGCTCAAATAATACAACACAAACCAGGCCCCACTGGGTAATTGAAGAAAAAAAAACTCTCTAACAATTCATATACACTAACCTTTTTGAGTTTCATCAAATCTTGTTGTTTGCGACAAATTTTCTCAAGTATCAAAATATATTGTAATCATAAAACAAATAATAAGAATAATTTTATTCATCAAGAATATTATTAATAAAACAATATGAGTACAAATTTGTTTATTCCCTCCCTAGATTCTTCTCTCTTAAGATTTCTCCGTGATTTGAGGACTGTTAGTGGCATATTTTTCGAACAAGTATGATTTGGCATTGATCTACATAATTCGTATCTCTTAAGATTTCTTCGTGATTCGAGGCCGTTAGTGGCATATTTCTTGAACTAGTATGATTTGGACTTGATCTCTACAATTCGTATGATTTGGACTTGATCTCCATAATTCAAAGGCCGTTAGTCGCGTATTTCTCGAACTAGGGCCGTTTCAATAGAACATATAATACCCTTTATATAGCATAAGCTAGGATTTAGAGTAGAGTAGCCTCCAAGAATCGTAATTGTACTTGAACATCTTGTGAAGTCCCAACTAGATTTGAACACGTCTTGTAGAATCTCACAAAATTTTAATGTCTAGACTTGCATTCCCCTTATAATTACCACGTATGACGTTCATGTTTATTGATCAAGTTGGTATGCATATTTGGTTGTGTTTTTATGAGATGTCTATTCGACTAGATCAGATTTATGTTGAAAAAAACACTTTAAAGGTAAAACATTCCCTACACAAAAGACAATTTCATATTTAAAGTTTAACTTGAAACTTTTAGACTTTAATTAAAAAATTGTATGAAACTTGAAAAATGTTATTGAGTTTTTTAAAATGTGCTAGTTGAGTTGGTCCATTAATTTATTGAAAAATGTTTTTGATTTATTTAATATACAAATACATTATATTTATATAAGGTTATCGATATTTTAGTATAAGATATCTGAATCGTGAAAACAAAATACATGATCCTTAATGTGATAGTCCGATTCGTCGATCGTGTTATAATATGCTAATTACTTCCATATAATTTGAGTTAATGTGAGGATTTTTGATAAGGGTAATAAATGAAACAATTTGATCACATAGGTTGAATCACAACAAACATTTTGTATTTATCTATTTGATGTTCTTGATTGATATTTATATCAAGGCTTAATTCAATTTGAATTCACACATGGTAAAATTCATTTCTAAAGGCGATATCCTTATTATATATTTTTTATTCTCAAGAATTTCAAATCAAAATCTTTAATTAAGGATAAAATAATTCTAAACTGTTCCACACAACATTCGAACCTCTCATGATTACGTTAGCAATGTGAGAAAATTAAAAGTACAGTTTACCCTAAAAACAAATTAGGCAACTAAAAAGCTCACCAGGTGCATTATTATTGAATGGTATATATATATATATATATATTATATTAAAAGCATAAAATTTTAATGTTTATCAATTTTTTTATCTTTCATTAAAAGATTTTACGATAGATAAAATCGCCATTTATTAGTTTAAGTCTAATTTATCCCTATTTTTTTGTGCAAATATAATTTTTATCTTTTTTTGAATAGCATTAGATTTGAGTTTAAATATTTGTTATATGCTTCTCAATCTTACAAATAAAACATTAGACAGTCATATAACTTAAAATATTTTAGATCATATTTCTTATAAAATTTCAAATTGTATATAAATAAAATATTAGATTGTCATTTAATATTCATTATAACTTATAATATGTTATATCATAATCTAATATTTTTTCATCAAATTTCAAATTATATAAAACTTTTTTTTAGACCGTGATCTAAATAGTTCATAAATAAAAAGAGAAATAAAAAGCTAATTATTTACTAAAGAAATAATTATTGTGGAAATGATCCCCACAAATTTTCTAACTACTATTATATGGGTTTGTTTTTTTTAGATTTTATCATTAATTAACAACAACTTTACTAATTTTAAATTTTATTCATAACAAAAATTAAATAGGCCACCTCAAATAGATGATGTGGCAGGATGTAATTGGTCTGATGAAGTCAGTGTACTAGGCTTTTATTCTATTGGTCAAAGTTAACAAGTTCCAAAAAATTTACATTACATGTAACAACTTTGGGGATAGTAACATCTTTGGTCCTTTAATTATTTAAATTTTTTTATTTTAATTCTTTAAATAGATAATTCTATATATTTAATTTAAAATTAATTAAAATATATGTTTCTTAGTTTTTATGCAAAAAAGAAAGAAGAAGAAGTCACAATTGGACAATTTAGAGGGTTAATTAATTTAGTAATTTCTTTTCAATCTTATGTCTGTTTTGTATTTTTTTACATAAGAGATCTAAAAAATATATTACTTAATATGAAAATATCTATTTTACTACTCAAATTATAAGTGGTCATAAGAGGTTAATGTTACTACTAAAATAAAGTAATAATACAAGTTTGACATAACACGTGAGTCGTAACTAATTAAATGAGTAAATTGGATAATAAAGGTATAGCTTTGGGGTCAGAACATATATAAGGCATAATTTGAGATAAATTGGATAATAAAGGTAATTCTGAGGTTATAATAGCAAATAACACAAAATTTGATATACGGAGTACTTCAGTTGAAAGCAAACTGTAGCCGATCTAAATTTGCTCAATTTTAAGCCGCCTAAATCGGACCGGTAGCTGCTTCACCATTTTGAGCTACTCCGGCGACCGTGGGATACTCTCCGGCGAACTTCCGTCGACATAGAACATCGGCGATCTGCATTCACGGTGAGGCAATTCCTTCGTTTCAGTTTATATATGATGCAGTTTTGCTAGGGCAAACAAATAGGAGTAGCCTTTTATTTCTATCTTGATGCAGTTTGCTAGGTCAAACAAATAGCTGATATTTTTTTTCGTAATGTGTATCACAATATCGAATATCTGTGTGAACTGATGAATTGATCTTCAATATCGAGCTATTTTTCGTTCTTAACATGGTGTAGTAGGATTGATGAAGTTCAAAACGAAAGTAGACGTGAATTTATAAATTTCTGTTCAAATTAGGTTAAATTTGAATAATAGTTTTTGCCGTTGAATTGGAGGATATGTGAATATTTTTCTATGAATCGGGATCATCATATTCAGGAGTATTCGGAGTACTTTTTTCTTAGCTCATTCTGTGAATGGTAAATAAGTGTCCATAAAGTTCAAATCGACAATTTATTTAATTCTTTGGTAACCATGGTGTCTGGCCGGCTTGTGCGCACCTAGGTTAATTTCATGGTATATCTACCACCTCTTACCAGCAATAAGTATCAGTTAACTCTGTCTAACCAAAGCTAAGACAGGCGAAAAGAAGTCACTTGGTGTTTTTTGTCTGTTGTGATTTGAACTTGAAACCTCATAGTTCTCAACCCAGCTCATTGACCATTAGGTCACACCCTTGGGTGCTTCGAACAAACAATTTATTGGAAGTAGATAGGGAACTTCTGCAATTTGTTATCATCTTGCTAGCTTGTTTATGATGGATCAGAATTGCACTCGGCGTAGTTCTGCTTAGCTGAACTTCTCATGATGAAAATACTTGAAGTTGAACCAATATGTACATTTTTGTAGTTACTGTTTGGTTCTGCAGTTTTGAACCACTGTTTTGTCCTTGAATTGGAGGCTATCATGATCTAATATTTGATGAGTTATTCTCAATGGAAACAAGCATTTCAGGAGTATATCAAGCTTAGTTCAGCTTAGCTGAACTTGTCATGATATAAGGCAGAGTTTGAGAAAGTTCAGTTCGAAGTATATGAATGAAATTATATATTAAGGCTGGTTTGAGCCCTTTTTGGATATATTGTACTCTAATAAGAATCACCATTTCAGGAGTGTCTCTCCTAGATTCTAAGAAAAATTCAATATGGGGGCTTCTGAAGAGAACAGTGCACTTTTCCCCATCTTTGTCTTGACTTTAATGGCTTTGCCATTAGTTCCTTACACTATAGTCAACTTATTTGGTGCTTTCAAGAAAAAGGCTGCCAAAATCAACTGCCAGTGTTCGGTCTGCGTTCGGTCTGGGAAGTATCACAAGTCCATATTCAGGCGGGCAAGTTTCTGTATAGCCTTGTTTCTGGGTTTTAATATTGAAGTTAAATTCTGTAATCGGATTTATATAATTTTTCTTCTGATTTTCAGATTTCAAACTTCTCAACATACAGTAATCTGACCCTTGTACTGCTGTGGGTCGTCATGGCTGTTCTAGTTTATTACATCAAGCATATAAGCACTGAGGTAATTGCTGTTTGTCTGGTTCTTCTTCTTAAACTTGATAGCCATATTTTTGTTGGTAATGCAAGCGTGTGGCAACCTTTTTCCAAGAACTCCTTAAGTTGAAAAAAAGATACTATTGGTACTTATAGTTGCAGTAAATGTGATATGTTTTTTCCTCTATATGTGCAAATTTATTAGAGTTTGGGTGTTCTTGTGCTTTTAAGCTACCTTTGGATATGATTTTAATTTGGTTTTATTTTATAAATGATTGTTTGCATGTTCTTAAATCTAGTGCTGTCTTCAACAGTACAACACATGTGTTCTTAAATTTTTAGTGTTTGTCTCCGTTGGTCATATTTGTTAAGTCTTCAAATTCACACATCATAAATGTTTTACTTACACAAGCAATGAGGTACTCTTTTACTGATGTCAAATTCACATGGTATGGATAAGTTCAAGTTCCATTGGTCTTAAGAATGCATTTTATAAGCACCATCTTTATCAACCTTCGCACTGGCCTCTTGGATTTCCATTTGTACATAGTTTAAAGTTTAAACATTTTATTCTGTAGGTCCAAATATTCGAGCCATTCAGTATCCTTGGACTGGAACATGGAGCTTCTGACTCTGAAATAAAGAAGGCGTATCGGAGACTTTCCATTCAGTATCATCCCGATAAAAATCCAGATCCAGGTTGAACACAAAGCTATCATGTGGTCACATCTAGGTATTACTGTAATGAGCTATATTTGCAGTCACTTGGCCATGACTATTTATCTCTTCTATTGCAGAGGCACACTCATACTTTGTTGAATTCATCTCAAAGGCTTATCAGGCTCTAACGGATCCGATATCTAGGGAAAATTTTGAAAAATATGGCCATCCCGATGGACGGCAGGTAATTCCACTTCTATCATCGTCAGTGGTGGATCCAAGATCTGAAGGTCGTGGGCGCTTCACTTTTTTAAGCATAAAATCGTTACCGTTCACTTAGTATAAGTGCACGAACTATTTGAACGCAATCGTGAAAAAAGTTAATGAGAAAGTTATGTTTAATATTACCATCACAAAAGAAGACATCAAGTCACAAATTGTAATTGTACTCGATGACTTTTCGTAGTTTGAAATTAAAATGAGTAATAATAACATCGCTTACTCTTGCGAATATCTTACGCTTGACATAGTGAATTAAACAACTTTAGAAATGTATAAAAGTCATTTGTTATGTCGTTTGGATGAGAAAATTTGCAATTCCTTGGAGAGAGGGTGAAACGTGTAGTTCAAAAAGTTAGAGTATGTGGCTACAAACCACGGTGGCAGAATTTTCGGCTTTAAGTGCGATTGTACTCAAAGATTTTTCCATATTTTGAAATTAGAATAAATAAGATTATTCTTGCTAATTCTGAACTTCTAAGTTGCAAATATTGTTTTAGAAACTGTTCAAAGTCTTAAGAAGGTATTTTGAAGTCTTTTGAATGCCGATTTTTCTCTTTCTTTGATAAGTCAGCAAAAAGGAACTAGAAATCTAGAATTAGGGGAAGAGAATTGCAATTGAAAAAAGATCTACTTCTGGAGAATCGATCACATGACCTGTGGTACCACAACTTCAGCACCTGGCTGCTAACCAAAGAGGCACATCCAACAGTTATTTCTGGGTGCTTACTAATTAATTATCTAGGTTTCATAGTATTTTTTGATAAACGTATATATATTTCACGTCGGGTTCAATGGGTGCTCGAGCACCCACAAGGCTCTATGTGGGTCCGCACGTGATCATCGTCATGTGGATGTGGGGGATAGGAGGGCATGGAAATGCCACATTGCATTATTCTGCTTTTTGTCCGAGACATGATCTTTTCATTTGTGAGGAATGCACTCATTTTTAATAAATCTCTTTTTCTCTTTTTGTGTTCCCTGCAGGGGCTTCAAATGGGCATTGCCCTCCCGCAGTTCCTTCTAAACATTGATGGAGCATCTGAAGGAATACTGTTGCTTGGAATTGTTGGAGTCTGTATAATTCTGCCCTTGACAATTTCTGTTATATACTTGTCTAGGTCATCAAAGTATACTGGAAACTATGTCATGCACTCGACATTAGCCGCATATTACCACTTAATGAAACCTTCTTTAGCTCCAAGGTATGTGAGAGAAATAGTCTATTTTGCTTTCTACTTAAGGATATACACATTTAAGCTAGTAGATTGCTTCATAATATTGAAAATCACATTTGCTCGCTGAAATGTTGTTGAAATGTAATAGTTGCATAGCCATGTTTTGGTTTCTAGTTTATCTTCTTGAATCAAATAATTCTCTCTCCCCTTCCACTATGCGGGTAGTCGTCACTTTCTTGGATGATGCTGCCTTTATTTACTCCATTCTGTCTCTTGTAATGTTGCTTCAATGATGCAGCAAGGTCATGGATGTTTTCATTAAGGCTTCTGAATTCATGGATATTCCTGTTCGTCGGTCTGATGAAGAACCTCTGCAGAGACTGTTTGTCTTGGTTAGAAGTGAGCTAAATCTGGATCTTAAGAATATTCGGCAAGAACAGGCTAAGTTTTGGAAGCAGCATCCTGCTTTAGTAAAGGTATGAGCGGTCTCTCTTCTTTTTCCAAGGTCAAAAAGCCTTGTCACAAGTCACAACTGTCCTCTTTTTTTTGTGAAAAAGAGAATATAGCTAGAAGTACTTTTCTGCTTGCAGACTGAATTGTTGCTTCAAACCCAATTGACACGTGAGACGGCAGCCTTGTCTCCAACTTTACAGCGTGATTTCAGACGTGTGCTTGAACTTGCACCTCGGCTTCTGGAAGAATTGATGAAGGTATCACCATTCTTTCTGTTTGTAGTCCTATTACTACTGTTAGTGCTTGTTTTCTTTTTGATAAGGTTATTGGTAGTGCTGCTTTTCATTTACTGCTTGCATGGTGTAGGTTGTAACTGACTCATTAGAAAAGGAAAATTTTCACTAACAAGTTGGGAAATATATATAGGATGACGAGCTGTTTTAGAAAAAGGGTTAAAGGGGAATACCATTATGTTATTATCTTTAAAATGGCTATTGATCTAAATGTTCATCGTATCGCTGACTGATCTTACCCAAAGAAGAGGTTCGTGGTATTAACTAGTTAGCAAAGATGCATATATATATAATGCGTCTCTATCACATGGAGAAGGCTTCTTCCAGTTCGAACAAACCCAGTGAGATTTTTTTTTTCTTGGGGCATCTGGCATTACATTCTTGACTTGTAGGGGCAGCAGGAACGAGTTGGTAACCAGATTGCTGTCATTTTTTCTGCAGATTGGGTTTTAATGCATTTTTGTTTCAGCTGAAGGATTGCGAAAAATGAGAAGTAAATTTGATAAACATATATAATTGTAGAGAAATAATTAGAATATATCGCTATACAACATCAATGGTGTTCTATAGAAATATATTGTGAGATAGTTTAAACAGAAGAACTTGGTCTTACTAGAAAGGAAAAAACTTAAAAAGATAGCTACGAGATTGTGTACCAAGGTATTTATGATCTTAAATAAGCTTCCTATGTGATATAGTTAACTATATATCACATAGAAGTATCTATTATGAAAGACCAAATATATGAATTAATCCAAAAGTTTTGTTCCTCGCATCAAATTAAGAAGTTTGTAATTAACCTACCTCTTTATAAATCCATTGATTCAATGGTGTTATCAAAGTGTCTCTATTAACAAGAGTAATGCTTAGTTTCACGTTGGATAATATATACAATTTTATAGAAGTTTCCATAACCCCTATATATAAAATGGATCAAACCCATTAGTTTGAACCAAAATAAGATCCCATTTTTTACCCGCCTTAGTACGGGCATGTTGGATTATGACCTGTTTTTTCTCAACCCATTTTCAACTCGCTCATTTGCTACCACTACTATAATACGAAGCCAGATGCTAATTCTAATATCTAAGTCCACTCCTGAATTTAGTTGGATTTAACTTCAATCATGTGAATTAATTCACTTCTTCAGCATCACTTGTAAAAGAAATTCACTTCTTCAACATCATATAATGGACTTGTAGTTCGGGGATTATTGGACATACTTTTGAAGCCCTTTCAAATTTGGTAACATTTACACTGGGTTTTAGGATCAACTTGATTCATTTCAGTATTACTCTAGTTAGTGTATGAAGTAACCATAATAAATCAACAAATGTCTGGAGCATAATTAACTACAAATAAAATAACACATATAGTAAGAAATAGGAGAAAGAAGACGGAGGGAGGGAAATGAGAATAATGTACTACTATGTCAAAAAAAGTAGGCACATTCTAAAATTGTGAAGATATGGCAATACATAATTTCTAGGTAATGAAGTAACACGCAAGCAATGTCCCGTAAATGGTTTAAAACAGTGGCTTGGTGTTGGATTGTTCATAGACTTCCAATTTATTATGTTTTTCTTTGAGCTGTGCATGGGAGAGGGGAGTGGCAATGGCGTTATATAACCTAGGGATAAGACTGTTCAGCTTTTCATTCTTCTTGTGCTCTGTTCTTTTATTCTGTATCAAGTCCATATGTCATGGTTTTTTTGTTGCTTAACATAATATGAGTTGCTATGGTAATGGAGGGAGTTCATCTTGTTGCATGCAGATGGCTATTATTCCACGTCCTCCAGTGGGACATGGATGGCTAAGACCTGCAATAGGAGTGGTGGAACTCTCTCAGAGTATTGTTCAGGTTAGTTTTCTAGAGAGCCAGTACTCTTCTGAAAGATTATCACTAGTTTCTACATCTATAATGTGCAACTGTGCTTATCCGTCTTATCAACATATTTCTTATCATTTTCTTCTCTTTTTCCCCATTCCAGCAGAATGCAAGAAAAGTAACTTAATTTTGTGATAACTTGTGGGATATCATCTTGTGTACCTTAAGCATCATTTTGACTTCGATCATCCTCTATTGGCTCTATGTATGTATCTGCTTAAAGTATTCAATCATATTATCTGAAGACATAATTATGGATACATATTCATATGGGCATCACTGCTTATTCTTGTTTAGCGTCAAATATTGTTGAGGTTCATGCATTAAGATAATAAGATAAATTTCTTGTCAGCATTCATTTTATTTCTCTCAGTTGTTTCGATGAGGATTTTATGCACAAAATTTGGACTTCTAACAGCTATTTGTTTGGGAGTCGGAGGCTGTTTCCATCCCTTTTAAAAAAGTTTAGGACCTAGGAAGTCCAATGAACTACTCAAATTCATTTACTTACATTGCTGGCATTGGTTTTCTTTCCTACTCTCATTTCTAACGCACTTTACTGTTATTGATTCAGGCAGTACCTCTCAGCGCAAGGAAAGCTGCAGGTGGATCCAGTGAAGGGTATGCACCATTTTTGCAGCTGCCACACTTTAGCGAGGCTGTTGTTAAAAAGATAGCGAGAAAGGTTGCAATTATTGCTTTTCATCTCTACCTCAAACTTTCTAATCACATCTGCCTCTTACTGAATGTTGGAACGGAGATTGTAGTTAATTATCTGTATTGGTGCTTCCAATGCGTCATCAGTCAGAAGCTTGCTTTTGTATCTCTGATTGGTTCCTTGGCGGTGTCCGGGAAGTTTCTGCCTTATGGTTTTGAATTTTGGTTTAGTTCAATAGTTAGAGGAAGGAAATTGTCTGTAGAAATTGAACTCGAACCCCCACCCCCCCGAAAAAAAAAAAAAGAAGAAGAAAGGAAATTGTCCCTATAACGATCATATATTCTGACGTTGATTGGCAGGGTTGTACTATCCTTGTAATCCCGGCTCAAAATGAGGTGTTGAGTAGAGCCGATCCAAAATGTGTTAAGATTAAAAAAGAAAAAAACAGCAGACTTTGAGTGTACGGGATGTTATTAACTTGATTTTCCATTACAGAGGATTGTTAGTTGTAGCTGCTTATCTGAACTTGTCTCTATACACAGTGTTCTGAAGATAGTACTTTGGTTTATCCAAATATTGTCTGCAATAATTTTTACTCTCCAATAATATTTATCAGGAAATTTTAATTTCTACTTTAAAATGGTTGAATGTTTTGATTTATGCGTTTAGTTATATGGTGGTTACTTTCATGAATCCTCGATATCATGAAAGATGCTCTTCCTTCTTTTTTGTGATCAAGTGGTGTTTCGTTAATTTTGAGTTTACGATTACACTTTTAGCATTTTACAAATTTATACTTTAAATAGTTAAAGTTTGACATGTGCTTTGAGTGTGTCAGTGGCTAGTCTATGCAATGAATGCTTTCACTGTGAAGTCTTAATGGCACCTCTAATCAGTTTCTTCTTTGTTTATTTCCTTGTGCAAAATCTGAGAACTGGTGTGAACTTGATTCACATTTATGGAACGATGAAAATCATAATTTTATAAGGTCTTTTGGGATTACCTTGGAATACTTTCCGTTAGTGGTGTTTCTCTTGTATTCATAAGAATATCATGGACTGTCCTAATTAAAGAAATCAATATGTACATTGGTTGTGCGGTTTTCAGGTTATTTTATCCTGGAGTGTTAATTTTCCATGTTTCTATTCATACTGAAGCAACTTCTTTCTTTACCTGTGATGTAAATGGTGTGGCAGCCTGCTTTTTCCCCCCATTCATGTGGCAACATGCTTGTATTGATTAGGAAGTATTAGCGAAGGCTTGCCAAGTGAAGCCTTTTGTTTTGAATATCCCTAACGCTTTCTTCTGTGTACAGAAAGTTCGCATATTTCAAGACTTCCGTGACATGACACCGGATGAACGTGCTGATCTGCTGACTCAAGTTGCTGGGTTCTCCAATGGTGAATCCCACGATGTGGAGATGGTTCTTGAAATGATGCCTTCAGTGACAATTGATATCACATGTGAGACTGAAGGTGAGGAGGGAATTCAAGAGGGTGACATCGTTACCATGCATGCTTGGGTCACTCTTAACCGTGGTAGTGGCTTGATACGCGCCCTTCCACATTGTCCGTATTTTCCTTTTGACAAAGAGGAGAATTTCTGGCTGATGCTTGCGGACTCCTTTTCGAATGATGTGTGGCTCTCCCAGAAGGTTAGTTTCATGGATGAAGCTACATCAATAATTGCTGTATCGAAAACGATTCAGGAGTCAAAGGAAGGGTCTGGTGCAAGTGCAAGGGAAATAAATGTTGCCGTTAAAGAAGCAATTGAGAAAGTGAAAAATGGTTCAAGATTGGTAATGGGGAAGTTCCAAGCTCCAGCTGAGGGGAACTATAACTTGAGCTCTTTCTGCTTATGTGACTCTTGGATTGGTTGTGATGCAAAGTCGAATATAAAGTTAAAGGTTATGAAACGCAGCAGAGCTGGAACCAGAGGTGGTTTCGCAGCAGATGAGACTCCTGCCATGGAGGATGGAATTGAGGAGGACGAGGAAGAAGAAGAAGAAGATTTCGATGACTATGAAAGTGAATACAGCGAAGATGAAGAAGATACAAAGGAAACAAAGAGTAAAGGAACTGTGGCCAATGGCTCTGCCCATAACAAGGGCAACAGTTCAGGCTCTGATGAATCTGGTTCAGAAGCCGACTAACTTCCTTTCTTGGCTAGTTGTTTGTTCTCCTAATTTCCCCGTTCACAATGATGTTCCAATTTCCAGGGGTTTAGAGAAGACGAAACCAGCGAGAAAACATCCTCTCACTCCAAATGTTTGGGGAGCTGGGGTCGTGGAGAGGCAGTTAAGAAGAGTATTTAATAGTGTTTTTCTTTCCTTTTACATACTTTGGATCGTCTTTCTTCCGTTGATATACTTAGAACAGTTAGTACTGTAATTTGACATGAATAAAACATTTCATAGCATTGTACTCTTTATAGAGCTTAAATTAGTCCTTTTTGGTCCGACTATAGATGGTTCTCGTCGTTTTGACATTCATTTTTGCCTTGTTTGTATTCAAATTCTTTATCCCCTCCCAAAAAGAATTGTCAATTGAAGGCAATCTTCTGCCTCAATTTCTGTGGTTAAACTTCAATCCACAAATGCCATCTATGGTTGTCTGATAACATTATCATGCCTTCTAGTTGCAGTTCACTTTAAATGCATCAATAGTCAATTTACAGGTTTGCACTTACTAGTCAATCAATTCGTTTTTTTTGCTTATTATTGCATGCTTAAGCTATATGTTTATATAGTGTGAACAAAGGCAGCTATGTGTTTATATAGTGTGAACAAAGGCTGTCGAGGATGTACTTGCTTTTCCTCTCTTTTTTTTGTCGAGGTTGGCGAAGGATGTAATTGCTTTTCTTTTGGGGACTGCTTAGGCTTGATTTACTTCGATTTGAAGGTAAACTAAAATAAGTGGCGTACACAAGTGGGGTTTTCACCCACATTTTTCGTACTTTGGTCTCGTTATCTCACTTGCGAGATTGTGTTGGTGTTCAATGCACCGCTTTAATAAACTGGCTGGGTATATCTGCTAAAAAAAAGAAAAAAATCTTTTTGTCCTGAATCGAAAACCAGCAAGTAAGATTGCATTTCCAGAACCTAAAATGATTGTTTACTGTTCACGATCCCAAAACGCAAAAAAATATAAGTTACATTAGTCTGGGAGATGCGTAGGTCGTTTGGGATGTGGATTATTTGGATTATGGGGTAAACCGAGTTTTGACGATAATTTTTTCAAAAAATTCATGTGTATATACACATCAAAAGCTTCAATAATTTTGAATTCACGTTTCATGACCTCAAAATGCAAAAAAATATATGATAATCTTAAATTATCGTTTCGTGATACATAGACTTTGACTGTACGTACTGCTCCCTAAAAATGGTGAGACTGTACATACTGCTCCCTAAAAATGGTGAGACTGTACATACTGCTCCCTCAACTCCCTACAGAGAGTTCCGTTATGATTTTCCAAAGAAATAGTTCGCAAGCCATATCACCAAAATAATCACGGGCTAATACACATGAAAAAAATGAGAAAATCGCCTAATTCCTGTAAATTGACCCCTAAATGTTCAAAATGGACTCTTAAAATGGTAAGACTGTACGTAGTACTCTCCTAACTCCCTATGGAGGGTTCCGTAATAATTTCACAAAGAAATCGTCTGGAAGCCATATCACCAAAAATATTCATGGGTTAACACACGAAAAATTAAAAAAATTGCCTAATTCTTGTAAATTGGCCCTTAAATGCCGAAAATGAATTCTAAAATAGGTGAGACTGTACGTACTTCTCCCCCAACTACCTACGGAAGGTTCCGTAATGATTTCACAAACAAATCGTCCGGAAACCATATCACTAAAATATTCATATACTAAAACACACGAAAAACTGAGAAAATTGCCTAATTCTTGTAAATTGGCCCTTAAATGCCCAAAATGGACTCTAAAAATGGTAAGACTGTACGTATGTCTCCCTCAACTTCCTACGGAGAGTTCCGTAATGGTTTTGTAAAAAAATCATCTGGAAGCCATATCACTAAAATATTCATGGGCTAACTCACACGAAAAATTGAGAAAATCGCCCCTAAATGCCTAAAATGGACTCTAAAAATAGTGAGACAGTACGTATTGATCCCCCAACTCCCTAGGGAGGGTGCCGTAATGGTTTCCAAAAGAAATCATCTGGAAGCCATATCACCAAAATATTCATAGGCTAATACACACGAAAAACAAAAAAAATTGCCTAATTCCTGTAAATTGACACATAAATGTCGAAAATGGACTCTAAAAATGATGTGACTGTACGTAATGCTTTCCCAACTCCCTACGGAGGGTTTCGTAATGGTTTCGCAAATAAATCATCCCAAAACCATATCACCTAAATATTCACAAACTAACACACACGAAAATTGAGAAAATTACTTAATTCCTATAAATTGGCCCCTAAATGTCCAAAATGGATTCTAAAAATTGTGAGACCGTACGTACTACTCCCCTAACTCCCTACCGAGTGTTCCGTAATGATTTCGCAAAGAAATATTTCAAAAGTCATATCACCTAAATATTCATGGGTTCACACACGAAAATTTTTAAAAATTGCCTTATTTCTATAAATTGGTCCCTAAATGTCCAAAATAGACTCTAAAAATGGTGAAACTGTACGTATTGCTCCAACAACTTCCTACGGAGGGTTCCGTAATGGTTTCACAAAGAATCATCCGGAAGTCATATCACCAAAATATTCATGGACTAACACACACGAAAAAGAAAATCACTTATTTCCTATAAATTGGCCCCTAAATGCCCAAAATGAACTCTAAAAATGGTGAGACTGTACTGCTTCCCCAACTCCCTACGGAGGGTTGCGTAATGGTTTCGCAGTAAAATATTCCAGAAGCCATATCGCCAAAATATTCATGGATTAACATAGGAAAAACCGAAAAAGTCGCATAATTCCTAAAAGTTGGCTCGAAAATGCAAAATTATGTCTTAAAAAAATGGCGCGACTGTATGTAATGCTTCCCCAACTCATTACGGAGGTCCTCACAAAGTTATTTCAGAAAAAAATATCGGGTGTTCCCAGGTGCCAGATCCATTGGCTAATTAATACACACGAAAACTAATAAAGTCACGTAATTCCTAAAAGTTGGTAAGTAAATGTGAAAATATGCGTTAAAAAAGGTGCGACTATTCGTAATGCTTCCCAAACTCATTACGGAGGTTAGCCCATGGATATTTTGGTGATATGGCTTCCGGTTAATTTTTTTTAAAACCTATTAGGGACCCTCCGTAAGTATCCGAGGGAGGAGCAGGTGAAACCTCGGAAATTTTGATGGCGTTTTGGGCATTTACGAGGTATTTAATAGGAATTAGGCGATTTTTCTCATTTTTAGTGTGTGTTAACCAATGAATATTTTGATGATATGGCTTCTGGTCAATTCTTTTTCGAAACCTATTGGGGACCCTCCATAAGTACCCAAGCGAGCAGCAGGTGAAGCCTCGGATATTTCAACGGTGGTTTTGGGCATTTACGAGACATTTAATAGAAATTAGACGATTTTCTCATTTTTCGTGTGTGTTAGCATATTAATATTTTGGAGATATGACTTCCGGTTAATTTCTTTACCAAACCTAAACCCTCCGTAAGTACTCGGGGGAATAGCAGGTGAAGCCTCGGGAATTTTCACGGCGTTTTTTGGCATTTACGAGGCATTTAATAGGAATTAGGTGAGTATTTTCATTTTTCGTGTGTGTTAGCCCATGAATATTTTAGTGATATGGCTTCCAGACAATTTTTTTCTGAAACCTATTGGGGACCCTCCGTAAGTATCCGGGGGAGCAGCAAGTGAAGCCTCGTGAATTTTCACGTCTATTTAGGGCATTTACAAGGCATTTAATAGGAATTAGACGATTTTTCTCATTTTTAGTGTGTGTTAGCCAATGAATATTTTGATGATATGACTTTCGGTCAATTCTTTTCCGAAACCTATTGGGGACCCTCCATATGTACCCAAGCGAGCAGCAGGTGAAGCCTTAGAAATTTTAACGGTGGTTTTGGGCATTTACGAGACATTTAATAGAAATTAGGCGATTTTTCTTATTTTTCGTGTGTGTTAGCCTATTAATATTTTGGAGATATGGCTTCCGATTAATTTTTTTACAAAACCTATTAGGGACCCTCCGTAAGTACTCGGGCGAATAGCAGGTGAAGCCTCGAAAATTTTCACGTTGTTTTTGTGCATTTACGAGGCATTTAATAGGAATTAGGTGGTTTTTCTCATTTTTCGTGTGTGTTAGCTCATAATATTTTGGTGTTATGTCTCCTGGTCAGTTTTTTTCCGAAACCTATTGGGGACCCTCCGTAAGTGGCCGGGGGAGCAGCAGGTGAAGCCTCGGTAATTTTCACAGCGGTTTTTTGCATATACGAGACATTTAATAGGAATTAGGCGATTTTTCTCATTTTTTGTGTGTTAGCCCATGAATATTTTGGTGATATGGCTTACGATAAATTTTATTCCGAAATCTATTGGGGAACCTCCGTAACTAACTGAGGGAGCAGCAGGTGAAGTCTCGAGAATTTGCATGGCATTTTTTTGCATTTTCGAGGGATTTAATAGGAATTAGGCGATCTTTCTCATTTTTAGTGTGTAAGCCAATTAATATTTTGGTGATATAACTTCCGGTCAATTTTTTTCAGAAACGTATTAGGGACCCTTCGTAAGTACCCGCGGAGCAGCAAGTGAATTCTCAGGAATTTTCACTGCGTTTTTTGGCATTTATGAGGCATCTAATAGGATTTTTGCAATTTTTCTCATTTTTCGTGTGTGTTAGCCTATGAATATTTTAGTGATATGATTTTCGTGTGTGTTAGCCTCTAGAATTTTCACGGCGTTTCTGGGCATTATCGAGGCATTTAATAGGAATTAGGCAATTATTCTCATTTTTCGTGTGTGTTAGCCATGAATGTTTTGGTGATATAGCTTATAGTCAATTTTTTTTCTGAAACCTATTGAGGACTCTCCGTAAGTACCTGAGTAAGTTGCAGGTTAAGACTCGGAAATTTAAACGGTGTTTTTTGACATCTACGAGGCATTTAATAGGAAGTAGGCGATTTTTCTCATTTTTCTTGTGTGTTATCTCATGAATATTTTGGTGATATGGATTCCTATCAATTTTTTTACGAAACCTATTTTGGACCCTCCGTAAGTACCCGGTGGAGCAGCAGGTGAAACCTAGAGAATTTTCACTGCGTTTTTGGGTATTTACGAGGCATTTAATAGGAATTAGGAGATTTTTCTCATTTTTCGTGTGTGTTAACCCATTATAGCATTTTGGTGATATGACTTCCGGTCAAAAAAATTTTGAAACATATTGGGGACCCTCCGTAAGTTTACGCGAGAGCAGCAGGTGAAGCCTCGGTAATTTTCACTGTGTTTTTGGGCATTTACGAAGCATTTAATATGAATTAAGCGATTTTTCTCATTTTTCGTGTGTGTTAGCTCATTATTATTTTGGTGAAATGGCTTCCTAACAATTTTTTTCTGAAAACTATTGGGGATCCTCCGTAAGTACTCGGGGGAGCAGCAGGTGAAGCCTCAGAAATTTTCACGGCGTTTTAGGATATTTACGAGGCTTTTAATAGGAGTTATGTAATTTTTCTCATTTTTAGTGTGTGTTAGCTCATGAATATTTTTGTAATATAGTTTCCGGTCAATTTTTTTCTGAAACATATTGGGGACCCTACGTAAGTACCCGGGGGAGTAGCAGGTGATGCCTCGCGATTTTAACGGCGTTTTTATGTATTAACGAGTTATTTAATAAGAATTAGACTATTTTTTTTCATTTTTCGTGTGTGTTACTCCATAAATATTTTGGTGATATGATTTCCGGTCATTTTTTTCCGAAACATATTGGAATCCTCCGTAATTTCCCGGGGGAGCTGCATGTGAAACCTCGAGAATTTTCACGGCGTTTCTGGGCAATTACGTGGTATTTAATAGGAATTATGCGATTATTCTCATTTTTCGTGTGTTAGCCATGAATGTTTTGGTGATATGGCTTACGGCAAATTTTTTTCTCAAACCTATTGGGGACTCTCCGTAAGTACCCGGGGAAGTTGCAGGTGAAGCCTCGAAAATTTAAACTGCATTTTTTGACATTTACGAGGCATTTAATAGGAAGTAGGCGATTTTTCTCATTTTTCTTGTGTTAACGCTCATGAATATTTTGGTGATATGACTTCTCATCAAATTTTTTTCGAAACCTATTGGGGACCCTCCGAAAGTACCCAGGGGAGCAGCAAGTGAAGCGTCGAGAATTTTTCAGGGCGTTTATGGGCATTTAAGAGGCATCTAATAGAAATTAGACGACTTTTCTCATTTTTCGTGTATGTTAGCCCATAAATATTTTGGTGATATGGCTTCCAGTCAATTTTTTTCCGAAACCTATTAGAGACCCTCCGTAAGTATCCGGGGGAGAAGCAGGTGAAACTTCAAAAATTTTCACTGCGTTTTTGGGTATTTACGAGGCATTTAATAGAAATTAGGCGATTTTTCTCATTTTTCGTGTGTGTTAGCCCATTAATATTTTGGTGATACGGCTTTCGGTCAAATTATTTTTTCAAAACCTATTGGGGACCCTACGTATGTATACGCGAGAGCAGTAGGTGAAGCCTCGGGAATTTTCACCGTGTTTTTGGGCATTTACGAGACATTTAATAGGAATTAGACGATTTTTCTCATTTTTCGTGTGTGTTAGCCCATGAATATTTTGGTGATATGGCTTCAGATTAATACCCGGGGAGCAGCAAGTAAAGCCTTGGGAACTTTCACTGTGTTTTTTGGCATTTACGAGGCATTTAATAGAAATTATGTGATTTTTCTCATTTTTAGTGTGTGTTAGCGCATGAATATTTTTGTGATATGGCTTTCGGTCAATGTTTTTCTGAAACCTATTGGGGACCCTCCGTAAGTACCCTGGGAGCAGCAGGTGAAGCCTCAGGAATTTTCACGATGTTTTTGGGCATTTACGAGGCATTTAACAGAAATTAGGTGATTTTTCTTATTTTTCGTGTGTGTTAGCCGATGAATATTTTGGTGATACGGCTTTCAGTCAATATTTTTCTAAAACCTATTAGGAACCCTCTGTAAGTACATGGGGGAGCAGCATGAGAAGCCTTTAGAATTGTCACTGCGTTTTTAGACATTTACGAGGCATTTAGTAGGAATTAGGTGATTTTTCCCATTTTTCATGTGTGTTGGCCCATTAATATTTTCTGATATGACATCTGGTCAATTCTTTTCTGAAACCTAATGAGGACCCTCTGTATGTACCTGGGAGAGCAGCAGGTAAAGCCTTTTAAATTCTCACGGCGTTTTTGGGCGTTTACGAGGCATTTAATAGGAATTAGGTGATTTTTCTCATTTTTCGTGTGTGTTAGCTCATGAATATTTTGGTGATATGACTTTCTGTCAATTCCTTTCCGAAATCTATTGGGGACCCTCCGTAAGTACCTGGGGGAGCAGCAGGTGAAGCCTTTAGAATTTTCACGACGTTTTTGCGTATTTACGAGGCATTTAATAGAAATTAGCCGATTTTTGTCATTTTTCTTGTGTGGTAGCCCTAAATTATTTTGGTGATATGGCTTCTAGTCAATTTTTTCCCGAAACTTATTGGGGACCCTCAGTAAGTACCCGGTGGAGCAGGAGTTGATGCCTCGAGAACTTTTTCACGGCGTTTTTTAGCATTTAAGAGGCATTTAATAGGAATTAGGTGATTTTTTTTTCTTTTTCGTGTGTGCTAGCCCATTAATATTTTGATGATATGGTTTCCGGTCAATGTTTCTCCGAAACCTATTGGGGACCCTCCGTAAGTACCCGGGGTAGCAGCAGGTGAAGCCTCGATAATTGTCACGGTGGTTTTAGACATTTACGAGCCATTTAATAGGAATTATGCGATTTTTCTCATTTTTCGTGTGTGTTAGCTCATTATTATTTTGGTGAAATGGCTTTCTAACAATTTTTTTCTGAAAACTATTGGGGACCCTCCGTAAGTACACGGGGGAGAAGCAGGTGAAGCCTCAGAAATTTTCACGGTGTTTTTGGGCATTTACGAGGCATTTTATAGGAATTGGGCGATTTTTCTCATTTTTCGTGTGTGTTAGCCCATGAATATTTTGGTGATATGACTTCCTGTCAATTCTTTTTTGAAATCTATTGGGACCCTCCATAAGTCTTCGGGGGAGCAGCAGGTGAAGCCTCTAGAATTTTCACGTCATTTTTATACATTTACGAAACATTTAATAGGAATTATGCGATTTTTCTTATTTTTCGTGTATGTTAGCCCATGAATATTTTGGTTATATGGCTTCCGGTTTATTTTTTCTGAAACTTATTGGGGACCCTCCGTAAATGCAGGTGAAGCCTCGAGAGTTTTCACGGTGTTTTTGGGCATTTACGAGGCATTTAATAGGAATTAAGTTATTTTTCTTAATTTACGTCTCTGTTCGCCCGTGAATATTTTTGTGACATGGCTTTCGGACAATTTTTTTCTGAAACCTATTAAGTACCCGGGGGAGCAGTAGGTGAAGACTCGGGAATTTTCATGGTGTTTTTGGGTATTTACGAGGTATTGAATAATAATTAGACGATTTTTTTCATTTTTCGTGTGTGTTAGCCCATGAATATTTTGGTGATATGACTTCCGATAAATTTCTTTCCGAAACCTATTGTAGACCCTCCGTAAGTACCCGGGGTAGCAGCAGGAGAAGCCTCAGGAATTTTCACTCAATTTTTGGGAATTTACGAGGCATTTAACAGGAATTAGGCGATTTTTCTCATTTTTCGTGTGTTTTAGCTTATGATTATTTTGGTGATAAAGCTTCCGAACAATTTTTTTTCAAGACCTATTGGGGACCCTCCATAAGTACCCGGGGTGCAGCAGGTGAAGTCTGGAGAATTTTCATGGCGTTTTTGGGCATTTACGAGGCATTTATTAGGAATTAGGTGATTTTTCTCATTTTTCGTGTATGTGTTAGCCCATGAATATTTTGGTGATATAGCTTTCGGTCAACGTTTTTCCAAAATCTAATGGGGACCCTCCGTAAGTACCAAGGGGAGAAGCAGGTGAAGCCTCGGGAATTTTCACTGCGTTTTTGGACATTTACGATGCATTTAATAGGAATTATGCGATTTTTTTAATTTTTCGTGTGTGTTAGACATGAGTATTTTAGTGATATGACTTCTGGTTAATTTTTTTCTGAAACCTATTGGGGACCCTCCGTAAGTAAATGGGGGAGCAGCAAGTGAAGTCTCGAGAATTTTCAGGCATTTTTGGGCATTTACGAGGCATTTAATAGAAATTAGGTGATTTTACTCATTTTTGTGTGTTTTAGCCCTTGAATATTTTTGTGATATAGCTTCCGGTCAATTTTTTTCCCGAAACCTATTGAGCACCTTCTGTAAGTTCCCGGGGGAGCAGCAAGTGAAGACTCATAAATTTTCACGGCGTTTTTTGACATTTAATAGGAATTAGGCGATTTTTCTCATTTTTCATGTGTGTTAGCCCATGAATATTTTGGTGATATGTCTTTCGGTCAATTTTTTTCCCAAACCTGTTTGGGACACTCCGTAAGTACCCGGGGGAGCAGCAGTTGAAGCCTTGGGTATTTTCACGGCTGTTTTGGGCATTTACGAAGCATTTAATAGGAATTATGTGAAATTTTTCTCATCTTTAGTGTGTCTTAGCCAATGAATATTTTGGTGATATGGCTTCCGGTAAATTCTTTTCCGAAACCTATTGAGGACCTCCGTAAGTATCCGGGGGAGCTGCAGGTGAAGTCTCAGAAATTTTCACAGCGTTTTGGCATTTATGAGACATGTAATAGGAATTAGACAATTTTTCTCATTTTTCGTGTGTGTTAGCCCATTAATATTTTTGTGATACGACTTTTGGTCAAAAAAAATTTCAAATACTATTGAGGACTCTCCATAAGTACCCGGTGGAGCAACAGGCGAAACCTCGAGAATTTTTACGGTGTTTTTAGGCATTTACAGGCATTTAATAGGAAATAGAATATTTTTTTCATTTTTCGAGTGTGTTAGCCATGAATATTTTATTGATATGGCTTTCGATCAATAAGTTTTTTCGAAACCTATAGGGGACCTTCCGTAAGTACCCGGGAGAGCAGCAAGTGAATCCTCGTAAATTTTCACGGCATTTACGAGGTATTTAATAGGAATTAAGCGATTTTTCTCATTTTGTGTGTGTGTTAGCCCATGAATATTTTTGTGATATGACTTCTGGTTAAAAAATTTCGAAACCTATTAGGGACCTTTCGTAAGTACCCGAGGGAGCAGCAGGTGAAGACTCTGGAATTTTCATGGCATTTTTTAGGATTTACGCGGCATTTAATAGGAATTAGGCGATTTTTCTCATTTTTCGTGTGTGTTAGCCATGAATATTTTGGTGATATGACTCTCGATCAAATTTTTTCTAAAACCTATTAGGGACCCTCCATAAGTATCCGGGGGAGCAGCATGTGAAGCCTTAGGAATTTTCATGGCGTTTTTAGACATTTTCGAGGCATTTTATAGGAATTAGGCGATTTTTCTCATTTTTCGTGTGTTAGCCCGCAAATATTTTTGTGATATGACATCCGATCAATTTTTTATGAAACCTATTGGGAACCCTCCGTAAGTACCCGGGGGAGCAACAGGTGAAGCCTAGGAAATTTTCACTGTGTTTTTGCGCATTTATGAGGAATTTAAAAGGAATTAGACGATTTTTCTCATTTTTCGTATGTGTGTGTTAGCCCATGAATATTTTGTTGATATGACTTCCTGTCAATTCCTTTCCGAAATCTATTGGGGACCCTCCGTAAGTACCAAGGGGAGCAACAGGTGAAGCCTATGAAATTTTCACGGCGTTTTTGGGCATTTAATAGGAATTAGCCGATTTTTCTCATTTTTCGTGTGTGTTAGCCCATGAATATTTTGGTGATTTGGCTTCCGGTCAATTTTTTTTTGAAACCTATAGAGGACCCTCCTTAAGTACCCGGGGGAGCAGCAGTGGAAGCCTCGAGAGTTTCACGGTGTTTTTTGGCATTAATGAAGCATTTAATAGGAATTATGCGATTTTTCTTGTGTTAGCCATGAATATTTTGTTGATATGGCTTCTGGTCAATTTTTTTCTGAAACCTATTGGAGACCCTCCGTAAGTACCCGGTGGAGTAGCAGGTGAAGCCTCGGAAATTTTCACGACGTGTTTTTACATGTATGAGGCATTTAATAGAAATTAGGTTATTTTTCGTGTGTGTTAGACCATGAATATTTTAGTGACATGGCTTTCGATCAATTTTTTTCGAAACTTATTGGCGACCCTCCGTAAGTATCCAGAGGAGTAGCAAGTGAAACCTCGGGAATTTTCATAGAGTTTTTGGGCATTTACCAGGCATTTTATATGACTTATGCGATTTTTCTCATTTTTCGTGTGTGTTAGCCCTTGGATATTTTGGTGATATGGCTTCCGGTCAATTTTTTTCCGAAACCTATTGGGGACCCTCCGTAAGTTCCCGGAGGAGCAGCAGGTGATGCCTCGGGAATTTTCATGACTTTTTTGGGCATTTACGAGGCATATAATAGGAATTGGGCGATTTTTCTCATTTTTCGTGTGTGTTAGCCCATGAATATTTTTGTAATATGGCTTCCAATCAATTTTTTCCGAAACCTATTGGGGACCCTCCGTAAGTACCCGGGGGAGCAGCAGGTGAACCCTCGGGAATGTTCACGGCATTTTTGGGCATTTAATAGGAATTAGGCAATTTTTCTCATTTTTCGTATGTGTTAGCCCATGAATATTTTGGTGATATGTCTTCCGGTCAATTTTTTCTAAAACCTATTGGGGACCCTCCGTAAGTACTCGGGGGAGAAGCAGGCAAAGCTTCGGGAATTTTCACGATGTTTTTGGGCATTTACGAGGCATTTATTAGGAATTAGGTGATTTTTCTCATTTTTCATGTGTGTTAGCACATTGATATTTTGGTGATATGACTTTTAGTCAATTTTTTTTCGAAACCTATTGGGGAATCTCCGTAAGTTCCCGGGGGAGCAACAAGTGAAGCCTCAAAATTTTTCACTGCGTTTTTGGGCATTTACGAGGCATTTAATAGAAATTAAGCGATTTTTCTCATTTTTTGTGTGTGTTAGCCCATGAATGTTTTGATTATATGGCTTCCGGTCTTTTTTTTTCCGAAACCTATTGGGGACCCTTCATAAGTTCCCGGGTGAGCAGCAGGTGAAGCCTCGGGAATTTTCACGGCGTTTTTGGGCATTTACGAGGCATATGTAATGCTTCCCCAACTTATTACGGAGGTCTTCTTAAAGTTTTTTTAGAAAATATTTTCAGGTGCTGCAAGGCGCCAGATCTATTGGCTAATACACATGAAAAACTGAAAAAGTCGCGTAATTCCTAATAGTTGGCTCGTAAATGTGAAAATATGCCTTAAAAAATAGTCCGACTATACGTAATGCTTCCCCCAATCATTACGGAGATCTTCATAAAGTTTTTTCAGAAAAATTTTTCAAGTGTTCCAAGGCGCTTGATCCATGTGCTAACACACATTAAAAACTGAAAAAATCGTCTAATTCTTGTTAATTGGCCCCTAAATGTCCAAAATGGATTCTAAAAATGGTAAGATTGTACGTTCTGCTCCTCCAACTCCCTATAAAGGGTTATGTAATGGTTTCAGAAATAAATTATCCGGAAGTCATATCACCAAAATATTCATGGGCTAACACACACGAAAAACTGAGAAAATTGTCTAATTCCTGTAAATTGGCCCATAAATGCCCAAAATGGACTCTAAAATTGTTGAGATTGTACGTCCTGCTCACTGAAATCCCTACAAAGGGTAATATAATGGTTTCATAATAAAATTATTGGGAAGCCATATCACCAAAATATTCATGGGCTAACACAGACGAAAAACTGAGAAAATTGCTTAATTCTGGTAAATTGGCCCCTAAATTCCCAAAATGGACTCTAAAAATGGTGAGATTGTACATACTTCTCCCAAACTCCTTACGCAGGGTTCCGTAATGGCTTCGCAAAGAAAGCATCCAAAATTCATATCACCTAAATATTCATAAATACATACGAAAACTGAAAAAATCGTCTAATTCATGTAAATCGATCATAAATGCCCAAAATGGACTCTAAAAATGGTAAAACTATACATACTTCTCCCCCAACTCCCTCGGAAGACATATCACCAAAATATTAATGGGCTAACACGCACAAAAAACTAAGAAAATTGCCTAATTCAATAAATTGGCCCCTAAATGCCCAAAATGGATTCTAAAAATGGTGAGACTGTACGTACTGCTACCCCAACTCACTATGGAGTGCTCCGTAAGCATTTCACAAAGAAATCGTGTGAAAGTCATATCACCTAAATAATCATGGGTTAACACACGAAAAACTGAGAATATTGCCCAATTCCTGTAAGTTGGCCCTTAAATGCCCAAAATGGACTTTAAAAATTGTAAGGTTGTACGTATTGTCCACTTACTCCCTATGGAGGGTTCCGTAATGGTTTCGCAAAAAATCATCCGAAAGTCATATCACCAAAATATTCATGGGCTAACATACACGAAAAATCGAGAAAATAACCTAATTCTTATAAATTGGTCCCTAAATGCCTACAATGGACTCTAAAAATGGTGAGACTGTATGTACAGCTCCCCTAACTCCCTACGAAGGGTTTCGTAATGGTTTCACAACAAAATTGTCAAGAAGTCATATCACTGAAATATTTATGGGCTAACATACATGAAAAACTAAGAAAATCACCTAATTCTTGTAAATCGGCCCCTAAATGTCTAAAATGAATTCTAAAAATGGTGAGACTGTACGTACTGTTCCCCCAACTCCCTACGGAGGGTTCAGTAATGGTTTCGCAAAAAAATGATTCGAAGCCATATCACCAAAATATTCATAGGCTAACACACACTAAAAATTTAAAAATCATCTAATTCGTGTAAATTGGGCCCTAAATACCAAAAATAGACTCTAAAAATGGTGAGATTGTATGTACTTCTCCCCAAATCCCTACTGAGTATTCCGTAATTATTTCATAGATAAATCGTGCGGAAGCCATATCACCTAAATATTCATGGGCTAACACATACAAACAACTGAGAAAATCGCCCAATTTCTTTAAATTGGCCCCTAATGTCAAAAATGGACTCTAAAAATTGTGAGACTGCATGAACAATCCTCCAACTCCCTACGGAGGGTTCCATAATGGTTTCGCAAAAAAATCATCCTTAAGTCATATCATCAAAATATTCATGGGCTAACACACTAAAAAAATGAGAAAATCGCTTAATTCCTATAAGTTGTCCGCTAAATGCCCAAAATGGACTCTAAAAATGCCGAGATTGTACGTATTGCTCCCCCAACTACCTACAAAGGGTTCCGTATTGGTTTCGCAAAACAAATCGCCTAAAAGTCATACCACAAAAATATTCATGGGCTAACATATACGAAAAAAATGAGAAAATTGTCTAATTCTTATAAATTGGCCCTAAATGCCCAAAATGGACTCTAAAAATGGTGAGACTGTACGTACTGCTCTCCCAACTCCCTACGGAGGGTTCCAAATGGTTTCGCAAAGAAATCTTTCAGAAGTCTCATCACAAAAATATTCATGGGTTAACGCACTAAAAACTGAGAAAATCGCCTAATTCCTATAAATTGGCCGCTAAATGCCCAAAATGGACTCTAAAAATACTGAGATTGTACGTACTGCTACCACAACTACCTATGGAGGGTTTCGTATTGGTTTCGCAAAAAATCGTTTGAAAGTCATATCACAAAAATATTCATGGGCTAACATACAAGAAAAAAATGAGAAAATCGCCTAATTCCTGTAAATTGGCACATAAATGCCCAAAATGAACTCTAAAAATGGTGAGACTGTACGTCCTGCTTCCTCAACTCCCTACAAAGAATTCTGTAATGGTTTCACAATAAAATCATTCGAAAGTCATTATCACCTTAATATTCATAGGCTAACATACACGAAAAACTTATAAAATCGCTTAATTCTTGTAAATTGGCCCTTAAATGTCCAAAATGGACTCTAAAAATGGTGAGATTATATGTGCTGCTCCCCCAACTCTCTACGGAAGGTTCCGTAATGGTTTCGCAAAAAATTTGTCCCCTATTCTTTGCAAAGGGGACAATTTCTTTGCAAAAGTTTCGCAAAGAAATCATCCAAAAACCATATCACCAAAATATTCATGGGCTAACACCCACGATAAATTGAAAAAATCGCCTAATTCCTATAAATTGGCCCCTAAATTCCCAAAATGGACTCTAAAAATGGTGAGACTGTACGTGCTGCTCCCCCAACTCTCTACGGAGGGTTCCATAATGGTTTCACAAAAAGATTGTCCTGAAGCCATATCACCAAAATATTCATGGGCTAACACATACAAAAAATTGAGAAAATCGTCTAATTCTTGTAAATTGACCCCTAAATGCCCAAAATGAACTCTAAAAATGGTCCCTACTGACCTAGGTCACTATGGATGATCCTAAAAAAATTAGGCCATACATAGCCGGTCAATAATATTTTAAAAAATTTATGTACTAACACACGAAAAACTATTAAAATCTTTAATTCCTATATTTGTTATCCCTAAATGATATTAATAAATGAGGAACTTTCACATATAGTCACTCAAAATATTTTAATTATGTTCCATAGCCATAGTTTGTTAATTACGATTCGTAGCTACATGTTATAGGAGGAGAGTGGCGAGCGAGATTGGGAGAGAGAGAAGAGAGGCGAGCGAGAGAGGGCGGAGAGTGGAGAGAGACGAACTGTATATGTATATATGTCGAATTGTATATGTATATCTGTCAAATAATTGTATATATGTAACTAATATACATATGTATTTGTATATTTGGGAGCGAGAGTCAGAGAGGGAGGAGAGAGGCGAGCGAGAAACGGAAGAGGGAGGAGAGCAGCTAATTGTATTTGTATATTTGTCATATAATTGTATATATACATGTGCATAATTTGTATTTGTATATGTACAAGTGACGTAATTACAGTTAAAGGTAAGCTGTTAGCTAATTAACTAGTATATGTTTACTTATCCGTGTAATTTTCCCTTAAAAAATGCAGTGGATCATGTAGAGGCTATGGATATGGTTCACCAGGTCACTACGGATGATTCTAAAAAAAATTTGGGCTAAATAGAGTTGATCAGTAATATTTTTAAAAATTCATGGGACACACAAAAACTAAAAAAATCCTGAATTCCTATTAACAAAATAATGGTTCCTAAATATAAAAAATATCCTGGATCGTGGTGGGACTATATGTACTTCTCCCCCAACTCATTACGGAGGGTCCGATAAAGTTTTTCAAAAAGAAATGACCAAAAGCTATTTTACCAAAATATTCATGGGCTAACACACACGAAAAACTAAAGAAAAAAAACCCGCCTAATTCCTGTAAAATGACTCCTAAATGTCCAAAAATACCGTGAATCATAGTGAGGCTATACGTACTGCTCATGCAACTCATTACGGAGGATCCCATAAAAACTTTCAAAAAATTCGACCGAAAGCCATTTCACCAAAATATTTACACACGAAAAATTGAAAAAATCTACACTCGGAAACATGTCTCCCCAAGGTGCACTATCAAAGTAGACATCAGGAAAGCCTGACTCAGTTGAGTGGACTTATCTAAAGATGATCTTGCTTGAGTTAGGTATCCCACACAGATTTGTCCAGTTGATTATGACTCGTGTCACCACAGTGAGATACTCTTTTCTAATTAATGGTGACTCCTAGCTTTCCCGCCAAGAGAGGCTTAAGGCAAGGAGACCTTATGTCCCCTTACCTTTTCGTCTTGTCTATTGAATACCTCCATAGGTCATTGAAGCAACTCAGAAATGTTGTGAAATTCAATTATCCTTCTTGATGTGCAAAATTAAATTTGGTACACATATGCTTTGCGGATGATCTGCTCATGTGTTGTAAAGTTGATAGGAATTCCATTCGTCTCATGCTACAAAGATTCACCCATTTCTCTAAAGTATCTGGACTTATGGCCAATATGGAGAAAAGTTCTTTGTATGTAGCTGGAATTTTTGATGAGACCAGGAATCAACTACTTCACAAACTCCACTTCTTCTTAGGGAACCTGCCTTTTAAGTATCTTCGAGGAAACTAACTATTAGCAGTGTCTGCCTCTAGTTGAAAGAATCACTTCTAGAATCAAATGTTGGACATCAAAATGGCTTTCATATGGTGGTAGAGTACAACTCATCAAGAGTGTGTTGTTTGAAATGCAAACCTACTGGGCCCAAGTCTTTCTAATCCCTAAGAAAATCCTCTCACTGATCACGAGTATGCGTAGGAATTTTTTGTGGACTAAAAACAATGACTACTCTCTGAAAGCTTTGGTCTCATGGGACACTATATATATCAACCGCAGTCAGCTAGTGGATTGAATATCCTTAATTTCTTCTTATGGAGTAAGGCAGCCATGGCAAGCTGTTATGGGTTGTAGCGAAGAAGAAGGAGAGGTTATGGGTTTTATGGATTCATGTGTACTATGTCACAGGTACGAACTTTGCACAAACTCCTACTCTTAAGCAAGCTAACTGGGTTGTTAGGAAAATCTTTGAAGCAAGTACATGGTGGGATAATGGTGTGGATTGGATTATGAGATTGGATAGTGCGACTATATCAGGGAAATTCAGCATCTAGAAAATGTACAGATCACTACTGCCTCAGTTCCCAAAAGTATGTTGGAAGAATTTAATTGTGTCTTAAGGAATGCTCTCTAGGCATGGTTAGCGCTGCATCACAGACTATCCACAGTTAATAGAATCACTAAATGGGGCATTCACGCTAATCTAGAGTGTGTATTATGCTTGACCACTGCTGAGGAAACTCATGCTCATCTATTTTTTGAATGTGATTACTTTAGGTATATGTAGCAGCCCATACTTAATTGGTCAGATTGGGTCTTGGGAGGAAGAGGTGCACCGGCTAGCATCTCTTATCAGACCTAGTAGGCCACCGGCAAGCATCTCTTTTCAGACCTAGTAGACCAAAGACAAGGATACTAAGCTTTCTATTTGCTGCAACTATGTACCACGTGTGGACTGAAAGGAATTATAGACCGATTTTAACAGAAGCAGCAAGATAAGCAAGTAAAATTGAAAGAGATGGCACTACAACTTCATATTGTAGGTCAGAACAAGCCAAAATGGAGGAAATGCTTAACTATGTTGAACTACTTGCCTTGTTAACTTGTGCACAAATTGCTACTACATGAAGAAGCTTGAGGCCTGTAATCTTCCTAGAAGGGGACATACCTTAAGCTACTGATAGCCTTAGCAAATTGTAGCAAGTATTTCGGAACATTGATGATCCTAAAAAAAGTTTGGCCCAAAAAATGTCGATCAGTAGTATTTCCAAAAGTTCATGTACCAATACATAGAAAATGAGAAAATTCTTAATTCCTATTTTGTGATTCCTAAATGCTAAAAAAAAAAGTTGTGGATGCTCTAGCGGGTATGGTATGGTTCAGTAGGTCATTACAGATTGTTCTAAAATATTTTGGACCAAAAACAGCCAGTTCAATGTTTAAATTGAACTTAAAACATTACCCGTATCAAAAAAAAAAAATCATTGTTTAAGCATAAAAATGAAGTTCGTGGTTTTTACTCCCGTATACTAGTATATCAAAAAGTAGAGAATCTACAAAATAATATAATCTCCGACCTACATTAAATAAAAGTCTAGCTAAAGATGATGAAAGAGGTAGATATTACTCATAAACTCATCAATAAAGATTAAACACACAGCAAATATAACTGAATATGGTGCTAGAGACTTTGCTAGCTGATCCAAAAGTTACCTTTATTTTTGCAATATAATTTGATTATTTCTGATTTAAACACAAAGGGTCAATAACTTGACACAAAAAAACATAATCTACTTCACCAAATGATCAGTATCCCTTAAAATTTCCATCGAAGGAAGCAGAATTGCAGCCACTGGCCTATCTTCAAATCCACCACCTTGATCTATTACTAGTCTTAGGCCTTCAATATGTAATTTTGCATGGTGGCCACTTACGATAATCGTTGGAGTTTTAGTCAGTTCCTATTAACAAAATAATGCAACAACAATCAAATTTAGTTGGAGAATCGGTTAGCATGATGTTCTTTGAAAGCATAGGACATGCTATAATGAATAGCGTCAACTATGTTGTTCAGACTCTTCAAAAATGTTGTTGCACTAGTATCGGATACTTTTGGAGGATACGACATGCATGCACCAAGTGACACTTTTGAAGAGTCCACGCAACATAGCCTAGCAGTCACATTGAAAATTTTGTAAATGAAGCACTAAAGAGAAGTGACCTGAGGGATTTCCCATACGTCCTTCCTTCCACTAAGGGCGGAAACTTTAGGAATCCTCGTGTCCTTTGCTTTCAAGGTTTTAATCTGCTGTTCAACAGGTTTGTTTTTCTCCAAGCCAGCATGAACAGCAATTAGTTTGCACCTTTTAATTCCTTCCTCAGTTTTTATGGTAACATCATCCTAGAAAGCCAAAGAATGAGACAAAACTTTTTAAACCTTGAATCCTGCTAGTGTTGCATGTTGGCTATGCAATGACATGATCAATATAAGAGCACTCTTGAGTTCATTTATAAAGCATAAATCAAACTTAAAGCATCTTATCTAGATAAGCAATTTACTTAAAGTGCCGTGGAAAAGTGAAGGAGCGAATCAAATGAAGAAAAAAGTTGAAAACGAAAG
This sequence comes from Solanum appendiculatum, assembly GCA_018342035.1. Classification (NCBI taxonomy): domain Eukaryota; kingdom Viridiplantae; phylum Streptophyta; class Magnoliopsida; order Solanales; family Solanaceae; genus Solanum; species Solanum appendiculatum. Next base: position 1,106,410 of record JAGDQO010000642.1, read on the forward strand.
AGTGATAAAGGCAAAAGAGTATTACCTCTTCGTGGATCCAAACCAAATTGGCAAGGAATTTCTTGTGCTCATCAGGAACTGCCTTCATAAGATCTGTAAAGAGTAAAACTTTACTTTTAACAGAAGGATTATAAAGTGATTATGTAATATAGCAATAGGCAGAATTAAGAATTCTCATAGTTTTTTTTGGTAAAAGGTAATAGAACATGGCGCAACTTCAGCTTACCGATGACATGACCTTAGATAGGAGATTATGGAAGATACGGATTAGGGTATAAGGTTAGTAGGTAGTCTCATACTCTCACTTATCCTTTCATACTAGTAGTCGTAGTATTACTCTTGTAGGTTGTTGTTCCTTTGATTTCTATTACTATATATTGTCCCTTGTAATTCGTTTATCATATTATTTGTTGTAGTTACTGTTCCTTATTTAGTATGCTTTGTCATGCCTTGTGTAGTATTTTGTTTTGGTTTCTTCACTCCTATTATTTTCTTGAGCGGAGGGTTTATCAGAAACAGCCTCTCCACCTCCCAAGGTAGGGGTAAGGTCTGCAGGCACACTACCCTCACGGAAAGCCCACATGTGGGACTAAATTGGGTATGTTGTTGTTGTAATAGAACTAAAGAATGGACTATCAGCAGAAGTTCTCTGGAGGTCCACCCAATGCCATATGAAAAAAGGGACAATCTTGAGCATGACAGGAAGGAACAACGCCTATATTAGATGAGCATTCCACTCAACAAGAGCTGCATTTCACACTACACCCCTATTTTTGAATTGGAGGAAAACAAAAAATTACTACACATTTCTTTATGATATGAACAACTATAGAACACATTACAATGATAAACAAGAGAAACCAGACAAAACTTGAACTAAACTGAGTGATCATCGCACCCAAGGGTGTGGCCAAGTGTTCAATGAAGTGGGCTGAGCACCATGAGACCTGAGGTCTCAGGTTCAAATCCCAGCAAAGACAAAACACTAGGTGATTTCTTCGCATCTATTCTAGCCTTGGTGGACAGAGTTATCCGCCTTGGTGGATAGAGTTACATAGTACCTATAGCTAGTGGGAGGTGGCAGGTATCCCATGGAATTAGTTGAGGTGCGTGAAAGCTAGCCTGGACACCACATTTATCAAAAAAATTGAGTGATCACCACCCAAATCAGAGTAGGTGATCCAACAAGGAATCGATACAAATAATCCACTGATACAGAGTCGGAATAGCACATTATGATAGTCAATCAATCAATAACTGACATATGCTGCAATCCAAATTTAGATAGAGTCGGTCATATTAATCCTATGTATTCATTGTGCTCAGTAAAAACTCATTTCATTCCTGATACTAGATGATTTGTATTTTAAAGTAAATTAGTAGTTCTCTGAAATTAGAGGGTTTCTAAATCTCACACTTATTTCTACATGGACATATAAGAGTAAATATAATAAGAACTAAGAAGCCTCCCGGAAAATATCAAACCAATGTAAGCGCAATAACAACTAAGTCTTAATCTAGCAAATTGATAATCCTCCATGTACCTATTCTTAGCTAAATCCATATCAATTTCGAGACATGTCTTTGAGACAACTTCCTTTATGTGATTTTAGGTCTACCTCGTTCCCTTTTATCACCTTCAGTTATTATAGCACCGTACCTTACAGACTGGTGCATATGGAAGTCTATGTAGAATATGGTCAAACAATCTTAGGTTATCTTTTTTCTCATTTGTAATCTATTTGTGTTACTTGCACCCTTGTGAGAGGTCTTGCCCAATCTCATATCCTTCTTAACAGTTGCATTTCACAACATCCGTTTTGTAGATATGGTGGGCTACAGAGTCCCAACGTTCCATATAATATTATTGCCTTCACAAGCGTTCTATGGACATTGCCTTCCACTTTGTTAATTATCTTCCGATCACATAACACTTCCATAAAACTATTCCATTTCAACCATCCAATTTTAGTTCAATGCATTACATCTTCGTCTATCATGTCATTCTCCTGGAAGATTGAGCTTAGTTTTTCGAATTGTCTTCATTTATGCACCACAATCCTGCTAGTCTCACCTCACCTTCGTTTTTCTTATGAAACTACCATGTGCATAGTTCTTCTTGGTTCTACTTATTCTAAAACTTCCTCTGTCTTACTTCGACTTATCCTAAAAGCCTTACTCTTTATGGTATTTATAAGTAGTTTCAACTTCTGAATGATTCCCTCATTACATTTCTCAATTAATACAATATAATTTACAAATAACATATATCATGGGGCATCATCCTGTATACTTTGGTACTACCCATCCATAAGTAGAGTAAATAAGTACTACGTAGTTAGGAACCATAATATGAGGATCCATAAGTAAAGTAAATGAGGATTTAATTAGGACTTAGGAAGCATAATATGGGAGGGGGTGGGCGAATAGTGCATTACGTCCATGACAAAAAAATAAGCTATTGACAAAGCAAACCACCCCAAAGCACCGGTACAAATGCTCAGCTTACAATCAGCTAAAAAAGAATGATCCAAGATCCTATCATTACATGATACAGTCATCAAATGAAACACATCCAATACACAAGACCAGAAAATGAAAAATAAAGATAAACCATTTTCAGACCTAGTAAGTTAAACAATAATTCCAATTGGAGAACTCCCGTGTTAGATTTAGTAAGTTGAACAATATCATTTGCAAATAGCATGTACATTGGAAACTCATCAGAATACTGTTTAGTACTATTGGTACTACACCGGTCCATAATTCATAATATGAACTTAGGAACCATACTATGAGGGGGGAAACACCGTGCATCACGTCCAAGACTAAAGACAAGCTAGTGATAAATGGTATCACTCTGAAGCACTAATACAAATGATCAACTTACCATCAGCTAAAAAGGTGATCCAAAATCACCTTCATTATAAACCATACTCAAAATTAGAACAGGAATCCAAAGTTCACCATCTGCTAGAAAGGAAAAAGCAGAAATGATACCTAATTTTCAAACTCTTTTTGTCCATGACAGAACTAGCAACCCATTCAACAGACAAAAACCAACAACATACCAAGTGTAATCCCACAAGTGGTGCCTAGAGAGGATAGAGTGTACGCAGACCTAACCCCTACCTCGTAGAGATAGAGTGGCTATATCCGATAGACCCTCAGCTTAGAAAGCATAGCAAAACAGTTCGAAAAAGGGAATCCAGAGACAAAAGTAGTAACAACAACTAAATAATGCGAAAAGGAGAGTAGTACACAACATACAGGAGAAAGAACAATAGCGACACGCGATAACAGAAGCACAAAAAAGCAAAGGTGATAATCAAAATCAAAGGACTAGAAATTATGAGAATAGTGCTAATACTATTGGTAAGCAAGTAAGTACATGTACGACCACCAATCCTATCCCGTAAAAAAGTGAGAGAACTCTCAACTAACAACTAACCTTCTATCCTAATCGGCAACCACCAAACCCTCCTATCTAAGGTAATGTCCTCCGTTAGCACCAGATACGAGAAAATGCTCAACTAACAACTAAGCTTCTATCCTAATCCGCAACCAACAAAAAAAAAAACAAGGAATCATACCAGCAGAGCCATGAGGAACACCATAAGACTCAAAAGTAGGAGCAGCATCATAAATAGATCCTTTATAATCAATACCCTTTACAGCATTAAACTTAACAGTATGATTCCCAGCCCATCTTCTCCCTTGCAAATGCATATTCTCAAAGTTTTCACCTTTATACCACCCTTCTCTTTCCTCATTAATCTCATACTCTTTCCATGTCTCACAAAATTCAGACCCATCAGGTGGACTTGGAAGTACACCCAAGAATGCCCCAAATGCAAAATCATGATTCCCACAAAGAAAAACATGGGATTGTTTTGGGTATTTTGAGGGCAAAGAAATGAGAAAGTCTACAACTTTACTAGTTTCTGGACCTCTATCACAGTAATCACCCAAGAAAATTATAAGGGCAGCCTCAAAATCAGATGGGTTAATGCAAGATTCAAGATTTGACCATAGATTTTGGAGTTTTGTTATGTGGCCATGGATATCACCTATACAACAGACCACCCTGGGTTTTGTGGGACGTGGGTTATTGCCCTCCATTCTTTTGATGTTATTGTGTGTGTGTGTATATATATATATATATAGTTGATACTTGATAGAGTAAAAAATGGGAGGAAGGAGATGCGTGATTAATTTTTTCACTGATGAATTTGCATTTAGCATTTAGCATATGCTATAATTTTCGAGAAAATGACAGAAATGGTACTTTATTTTTTAGTCCTCTAAATTTGTAAAATATATCACTTTTGATCCTTTAAATTTGTGGGGAAAAAATAACACTTTTTATCTCCATAGGATATTTGCTAATTTAACTGGAACTTGGAAATCTTTTTTTCAACCAGAAACACCAAAAAAATGGAAAACGAGACTTGAGAAACTCGAGATGTGATTTGATATATAGTTTGTGATACTTTAGATGAGATTTTTTTACCATCATCTCTTGATTTAAAAAAAAAGAAGAGAATTTCAATTAATTTCTTTAGTTATGAGTGCCATTTAACGTCATTTCTTAAATCAAAAGAGAGAGTGTACACACCACATACCACCAGATGCTAGTCGAATTGTGTTTTGATAATAATTGATGATAATTCAAAAAAAAACGCAAACACAAAATATATGTGAGTTAGCACATATTACTAGTTAAAACTGTTTCAAACAAAAGCCTGGAATAACTAGATTGCTCAGAAGCATAAATGTATCTTAGACTATAATTGATGATAAGGCATGAAAGTTCCTAGTCAACTCAATAAGTTGGTAAAAATTGAAGGGACTCATACCATCCACCTCCTAGTAACAAATCAATTAAAAAAATGGGTTAAATTTAACAAAATGTTTTTCATATTGTTACAATGTAGAAAGTAAAAATAACTTGATACAACCAATACAAATAATTCAAACCATAGTCATGGATTCTTTCTAGAAATGCATAGGAAATGTTAGAGAAAATGGAGATGATGCAAAAACAAAAAAAGTGCATGAAGAATACTTAAATTTGGAAAAAAAGAAGAGAGAGAAAGAACTCTTACCATTTTCATGTACCAAAGTTGCAAACAATACAACAACAAATCTAGTATAGTCCCACAAGTATGATCTTGAGAGACTGGAGAGTAGCGTTTGTGCAAAGTTTACCCCTACCTTGTGGAGGTAAAGTTATTGTTTCTCATAGACCGTCGATCAAGGAAAACAATTCAAAACAATTATAGAAAAAAGAAATTATTAAAGTTCATGACAATATTAGGGAAAACATTAGATAGCATTCTGAAAGAACACTAACAACAAAGTTGCAAACAATATGTTCAGAATATCCACAAGTTCACAAGAAACCATAACTTGTACACTTCTGCTTCCACAGTACATGTTTGGACTAACTTGGCATGTAATATTTACATGCTCTTACTATCCAGCAAATTAACATGAACGGTTTATGCAAGCAATCACCCGATAATCTTACTCTTGAAGTATCTCAAGCTTTCTTCCAATCGAGCAGCATCCGAATCAGCTAGCTCCTTCATCTCCTTCAGGGAATGAAACTCAGCTTCCACTTCATCAAGATCACTAGACTTCTGAAAGCACCCCCTTGCCAAATTCAGTTTTTGCTCCTGGAGTGCTTCTATTTTTGCCTTTGCATCCTTCACTCCTGCCTCCAGCTTGCTGATTTGGATTTCAAGTTTGTCGCTGCAGACTTTGAGGTTAGTATAGAGTTCCTGATCTTCTATGAGCTCGTCAATGAGGAGCGTTTTCTGGGCAGCCTTCCTATAATACTCTGTTTTGTCCTGATTAGCTCTACGCAACGTCAAGGAGAAGTGCGGAAGGTTCTCTTTGAGTTTCTCCAAGGCAAGCGCTCTCTCAGCTGATAAATTTGGTGCTGCAGCATATATTGATAGTGCTGCACTTAATGTTGAACAGTTTTCTGGTAGAAGCATGTATTGAGAAGGCATATTTAGTAATCTTTCAATATCACCTTTCGCTGTGGCAAGCATCTCCGCTGATGGTGTAGACTTCTGCGTGGCGGATATCTTGTCATCTATGGGAGAAGATTTAGCTCGTTTAATTCGTCCACTAACTCGAACAAAGAACTCTTCAAGATTTTCAAATTTCATAGGGCAGTCGGGTGTTTCAATAGCATCAGATGTCTTGCTTCTGGTATTAGCTAATGCTGGGGTAACTGTGCCTTCCACACCATCCTGAAAGAAAAAGCTCTCAAAATGATGGGGTGATCAAACATAATGACACGAGTAATAAGGGAGAACATACTTTGTCAAAAGTGGAGATTGGTGTATCATCAGAAGCAACCTGGTTGTCTGCTCTAGTCCTGTCTTCATTAGCAGGAGTAGTGCTTGTAGGAAATGCTGATGTGGAAGGAATGGTAGAAGTTGTGCCTTTTGGCAGCATTTTCCTTGAGCAAGTCTTCTCATTCTGAAAAGTCAAGCAATGGTGAAGTGAAGGAATCAGGCAAATCGATCCTGTTATAATCTCAGAGGCTCGTTTGAGGGATGGGAATTTTTACCATGCATAATGTTCTCGTACATACCTTTCCACCTGCCTCATGCGAGTTCATTTGCTGTACGGGCTTATCTTGCCGTGCCAAAGATTGCGATGGAATACTTTCCCCTTAAAGCAATTAAGGCATGAATAAGGAGGCAATACAAGACATCGAAATCAGAAACAGAAACCAGACAGAAAGGACAACTATCAGAGAGAACATTAAAAGCCATCACAAAATCCAATGCAAAGGTATATGAAAGAATGAGAGAGAACATTGAAAGCTACCACAAAATCCAATGCAATAGTATATGCAAAAATCACCAATGAGCCAAACCCATTTTGACAGCTCTATCTAGGGATATACCAGCAAAATAGAAATCTTATAATTTGTTCCATCAAGAAGGATATCATACCTTCATATCCCCTCTTCATATTCTGGCCAAATGTTCTAGCAGATAGTAAACACCTCAGGGAAAAACCTGCAGATTTGAACACGTAATTTAACTTCTTTAAACTATTAAAATCACTATATTCTAGGTGAAAGCAAGGAAACATATGCGGAAAGCTGTTTAACCAAGACTGAATTCAATCATCTACTCACAAATTTGAATACTTCATAATCTGTTCTCACATTAAGCAATCTACTGTATAGTATGCTTTCAAACAAGTTCCCTTGTTATTGGCTGTTGCTCTAAACCATTTGCATAATCCTGAAGCTTAGTAGCAGATAAATGAATTCAGCCCTGTTACCTCATTTCTTTAGGAATCTCCATCCATTTAGTATTTATTAAAAGGCTACTCCACTGTCCCAAATGCATCTAGAAATGTGGACACTCAAGGTTGGAACATCATTTTCAGAAGACTAGTCAATGACCCGGAAGTACAAAGTACTGGTTGATTTCTTTAGCACACTTGAGCAGTTTAGTGGGCTAGAAATAGGGGAAGATGTTTTTGGTGGTTAGGCAACAACAAAGGATTATTCAAGGTTAATACAACTTACAAAATGATTAATCTGCCTAATCAACAGATAGCTAATTGTCCATGGAAACAAATCTAGAAAACTAAATACCACACAAAATAGCTTGTTTTTGTGTGGCTATTAGCCAAAGAAGCATCCCTTACAAGACAATTTGATGAGAAGAGGCTCCCATTGAATTAAAATTTAAAGGTGTTTTTTATGTGGAGAAAAAACAGACAGTTCACCATTTTTCCCTTCACTGGAAGATAACAACACAGCTATGGAGAATTATCTTAAACCTCAAAGGCATATCCTGGACTATGCCTGGTAAGGTACAGAGGCTCTAATTAGTCGGTAGGAAACATGCTTACATGCAAAGGACAAGAGTAGATGGAGAATTTGTCCCTGCCTTGATATGGTGGGACAATCTGGAAGGAAAGGAATTCCAGATGCTTTGAGAATGTTGAGAATGGAGCGCAGAAGATCAAACTGAACTTCATCTTGCTTTAGTGTTTTTGCTGTAATCAGATCTACTCAAGTGACATTGTTTCTATTACTGGTGTTTTGAATTCAACATAGACATAGGACAGTAGAACTTGAGAGTACTTTTATAAATATGGTTTCAAGTACAGCCCATGTACGGTTTTGTTCATTTGATACATAGATACAGTTACCAGTTTCAAAAAAAAAAGTTCTATACAAGTCTAAAACCTATTTTCAACTAATAGCTATCAGCTATATGAATCTTTTTCTTCCTTTTTGTCCTATCTCTAGCTAAGTCTGTATTGATACCAGGCATTTGGAAGTCTCTTGAGACCACTTCCTTCCTTGTAATTTAGGTCTACCCCATCCCCTTTTAACACCTTCACTTACATAGTTTCACTCCTACGGACTGATCCAATATCATTGTTATTGAAAAACTAAAAGGGGTTGAATATTAATGAAGAAAATTCATTATCTGCAAACCACCATTAACCTTATATTTACTCAAATAAAACCTTTAGATATAAATAAGGAACCCAAAAAAGGGAAAGAAATCCTAAAAAGGAAGGAGATCCTGTACAAAATACATTAGATGTTTTAATCATGATTTTTTTCCATCTCAAAATAGGGTAGGGTAAGAAAGGGAAAAAAAAGGAAAATATTAGAAAATAATTCCTTTATCTATTTAAACCTCCAAGAAAAAATTACAAGGAAGTTTGCAGTGATGACTACACAAGATTGCCATACTTCAACAATCTCACTAGATTCTCTTCTCGTTCAAAAGAAAAGGAAGGCAGAAATAATTTCTCTTTTGCATTCATCATTTTTTTGTTTGACAAACCAAACATATATGAACTAAATTTAGCATTCGGCTTTTCCTTCCTATTACTCCCTTTTTTCACCCATAAAAGTGATGTCTTTGATCAGTTTGAGCACACCTCAACTACTCACCTACAAACTCCAATTAAGGCACTTAGCGGTTTTTACCGCTAGACCACACCCTTGAGAGTTCTCTCCTTTCCAAGAGAAAAGGAGAAACAACAAGAATACATCTACCAAACTAAAGCATTTGCCAATCGATGCTAAAATGAGAGAGCCATTGAACTATTAAGGGGGATAACACCAAACTAAAAAAACAACTTTTCAGGCAAGCTCAAGAAACCGGAAGTTCAACAAAAAAAATTACATCTTGAATCAACAACATATATTACTTCAACTCAAGTATAACTTGTAATTTAAAACTAATGGAGATTACTATTAGAAGAAGAATAAAAGAGAAAACACAACTTACCCCGATGAGTGAGTAGAAGCTTCTTTAGGGTTTACCTCACAAATAAAATTGCTTGTGAGCACTATTTCACGGTATATATATATTCAAAAGTGACGAAAATGGGCCGGGCCGGGCCCTACAAGCACGATCCGGATATAGTTATCCTCCAATGTGGGTATCCAACATCAAGTTTCTCTTCATTAAATTTTGTGATAAAAATTAATTGTACAAATTTGTAATATTTTCACTTCTACATCCCAACTCGTTGAAGCTACCAAAATCTATTGATATTTTCCTAAACCCAAACCATTATTGAAAGCAAGACACAATATCTTGTATTACTTAATTAGGTGTAAACACCAAGTGCAGTTTTTACCTTCTTTGTAGTATGCCTAACATGCTTTTTCTTTTTTACTTTCTTTATACCAATGCAAATACTAAAGAAAGTAACCACCTTCTTACTTATTTACTTGCACTTGTTCCATCGTCACATCAATAAACTTTTCTTTAAGTATCACATAGAACAATGAATTATTATTTTTAAATGAGTTTTCTATCCGAGATTAGTAACTTAAATGTACTATATATATGGGGCAATTTTCCAACAAATTTGACCAAAAAGATTTGTGAACAAGTAAGAATCTAAGAAAAACAATTAAAGGGATACTAAATTAAATGTTGATACGCTCTTTCCTTTTTCTTTTTTTTAAAAATCAATAATTTAAATAGTTGTTCCTGCTAGAAAGTGAAATAATAGTATCAGGATTAGTTATCCCGAGATAAAATATTTTTTTGACAAAGGTAACAAGTTTGTATATAAATCTTCAGCACTAAGGCTGGGATCCCAAGAATTTACATCACAGAGATACATACAACTGTGTAGGCTCAGCAATCCAAAAAAGAAAACCTATCTCTAGGTCCTATTTCATCTTACAAGGATCCTAAGATATCTACAACTGCTATAGGATCATCTATATACTCCGAACTACACCAATAGCAAAAAGTGATAAAGCAGTTCATTTTAATCCTATGCAAAGGACTACCAAAACATCTTGAATTTCTCTCCTTCCAAATGGTCCACCATATCACTGCTGGGACAATTCTCCATCTGTTTTTGTCTATGCTACCACTCCCCTCATTGTTCCAGCTTACTAGAGCCTGCCCTGCCTTTTCAGGCATAGGCCACCTTATGCCTCTGAAACTAGTAAACAGGTTCCATAGTTGGCTAACCACTTTGCAGTGTAAAAACAGATGGTTGATTGTCTCCGCCTTTTGCTCACAAAAATAGCATCTTGGACACATTTGTATGCCCCTCTTCATGAGGTTTTCTTGAGTTAGAGCAGCCTCTTTCACTACCAGCCAAGTGAAGACTACCACTTTGTGCGGAATTTTCACTTTCCATATAAGCTTCCAGGGTAAGAAACTGATTTGAGACCCCATTTTATTCAAATTCGTATAAGCAGAGCAAACTGTGAAAAAGCCTTTGTTATGGCATTTCCATCAGGGAGTATCTTCTCCTTCCTTTGGTCCTGTATACTGATCTAAGGTGCCATAAAATTCCGCCAGTCTTTCCACCTCCCAGTCTTGCATCAGTCTTCTATATGTCAGGTTCCACCCTTGAGGAGTCCATACTTCTAGCAGAGTAGACTTCTGTTGCTGATTTAGTAGATAAATATCTAGAAAAAGTTGCTAGAGACTGTCGTCACTTCCTATCCAATCATCTTCCCAGAACATGATCTTCCTTCCACTATTTACACTGAAGCTTGTTCTTTCAAAGAAAACATACCCCAAGTTTCTGATTGACCGCCATAGACTGATATCATAAGCAGAAATTACTTCTTTAGTCTTCCAAAAATCTTCCTTCTCATACTTTGCTTGAATCACCCTAACCCACAGTGTCTGCTCTTCTTTAGGGAATCTCCACAATCATTTCATAAACAAGCTTTTGTTCTGTTTTCTCAAATTTTTTATGCCTAACCCCCCCCCCCACGCTTTTTAGATAGGATTACAGCCTTCCATTCAACTAAATGGAATCTTACATACTCCTTATCTCCATTCCACAAAAAAAATCTCCTTATGGCATCAATTCATTCTTCTACTTTGGCTGGAATGGGGAAAATTGGCATTAGATGAGTTGGCAAGGCATCTAAGACTGAGTTGATCAAGACTACTCTCCCCCCTCTCGACAAATATTGTGTTTTCCATCTGGACAGTCTCTTCTCTCCACCACTCTATTCCAAATCTCTTTGAATTTGTAAAATATTGAAATGGCATAAAGACTCCGGAGGTCCCTCAAATCCTTTTTTTAAAGGGTATTTTTGTAAACAAACAACTTCTTAAAAATTATGCAATATATGTTTTATCTTAATATAACAAACCAAATAGTCAATAAGAAATAATACCAGGATGTCCCAATAAAAGTAATCTTAGAAGAACTAATCCTAACATAACTTGTCTTCAGACTGAACAACCCCTTAAAGCTACGCACTAGATTTTATTTAAATACTTGTATGTTCTGGTTGATTGAGTACCTTAATATATTTTTTTATTAGAGATTTTTTGACATAAATTTTGTATATGTTTTTATGTGTGTTTTCACATGCTTGTTAACCATTTAAACTATGTTATAGTCCTTAATCGAGCCTAATGTATATAATTAAAGGATGTGATATATTTTATGTGGCTAAACTTATCTATTTAATAGGCATTAGCGAACACACGTACAAATGTGCAATATGAACATTTTATCCAGTGTTCAAGTACTCGATTAGAACAAATAATAGTTTCAGTGTCTAAACAAAATTTATTGACAAGCAAGGAGTTGTCGATGAACAACAACAAACAACCTAGTGTAATCCCATTGGTAGGGTATGAGGAGGGTAGAGTGTACGCAGACTTTACCCCTATCTTTGAGAAGGTAGAGAGGTTGTTTCCGATAGTTCCTTGGCTGAACGAAAAGTGAAAGAAAAAGGCAGTAGCAACAAGCAGAAACAACAAGAAGATAAAATATACCCAGGCTAACGAAACAATCAGTAGTGATAGAAGTCTAAAAATAAGGAAAACATTAAGAATAATACTAATACTCTGAGAAAGGGAACGTACACCTACTAACCTTCAACCTTAATTCTCGACCTCCAGACCATCTTATCAAGGGTCAAGTCCTTAGTGAGCTGATGACGAGATTTAATCTTCCTTTTACCGGTTTTTTTATATCAAATGTCAAAATAGCTTCAGAAGAATGCACTTTATTTTAAAAATTAATTAAATCAGATGACAATACAGTTATTATAAACATATATAAAATATACTACAAATCATTTAAAGAATCCTACTTAGGTTAGAAAAAAAACATATATTTTAGAAACCTCTTTGCAGTAGTTTGTTTTAAGGGAAAAAGACCTTCCTTAATTAATTCGGATAATTTTTTCCTTGCACTAGCCAAATACAAAAACAACAACATAACTAGACCCTCGGCTCAAAAGAAATGTTCATTAATCGAACACTTCTATAAAACTTATGTACAATAAATGTGCATACACTCCTCTTCGGGCTATGAGAAGTAATTCTTTTCATATGCCAGTGGTTCATCAAAATTAGTGCTATTTTGAGGCATACATGATCCATCAACCTGTGCAACCAGAAAGTATAAGTAGAAGTACACTTCTGGTTTCACTTTCCATGTTTGGACTAACTTGGCTATACTAAGGTATGCCATTCAAAAGATAGAAAGTAAGTGCATAGCAAAAAATATTTACATGCTCTTACAGTCTTACTAGCCAACAAATTTACATGAAGAGGTTTATGCAAGTGATCACTCAATGAAGGAGGCAATACAAGATATCAAAATCAGAAACAGAAACCAAACTGAGAAAAGGACAAGAATCAGAGAACATTGAAAGCTATCACAAAATCTAACCAATATGCAAAAATCACCAACAAGCCAAACCCATTTTGACTGCTCTATACACCAGCAAAATAGAAATCTTATAAATTGTTCCATCAAGAAGGATATCATACCTTCATATATTCTGGCCAAATTGCCTTTAATACCATTGGATCTGGGAGCAGCAACTTCTTGCCTGTCAGATGAACAGAGAGGCATGACATGCGGTGAGATCTTCCTGAGGACATGGTTAGCGGTCTTGTCCCGAGTGTTGATATAAGTGAACCACCAGGAACCAAATAACTCAGTAGAGCTAGGATTAGTATCAAATGGAACAAATGAAAACTTCCTTTACGATTGACAAAACCTTGATTCAGTTTCTTCAGTGTAATCTGCAGACTGGAAATCTTTTCTTCTAATTGGAAGTTTATAGGCTAATTGATGGAAGGGGACAGCCTGAGTCATACCAAACTGTCGGGCAAATGGATTTGGAAATAATGGTCTACCCCATATTTGCACTTCGAAGATTCATCCAGAAGGAAACTGTAAGGGAGGTCTCGAGCAATGAGATAACTGGCCCAAGAGTCTTGTAACTCTGGCTTATTAAGTTTTTGGAAGTTAGAATCAAGTGACTTCTTAAACCACACAGGTCCAAACTTCCTAGAAAAAAATGGGGTGAATTGGCTGGCAGTTCTAGATGCACATTTATGAAAGAAGAGAAAGTATTCCTTGAACAATTTAGGTCTCAACACGCCTTCAGCTAGGGGGTACCCATAGGTGGGTAAATTACAGTTATCCAAAGTTGCAGGTCGGAATTCTGGAAAGCAAAACTGTAGCTAGAACTGCAAGATCCAGAATGGACCTCTTTCATAAAGAAACCTGCCCATAATGATTTCAGTGCATCCATGATATAAATTAGATAAGAGAAAGGGTGCCAAAGCAAGCTTTCTACCCGCAGCAAGAGCAAATGCCAGTTTTTTGCATTAGTTGATCATGTTTAAAGAAGAGTCACAAAACAGATGCTCGCTGAGTCACGTAAACAGAAAAGATATATGTTCTTTCTCTGTCACAGCCGTTTCTACCTCTACACATTGAGAAATTTATGGTCGATCCAGCCATACCAAGAATGGCACTGACTTCCTTTCCATGCGGCCTAAGTCGTGTCAAGGCAACAATATCGAGTACTGTTAGCCCCATCATACCAAATCTGAAGTGGAATGAGTATGTGGAGATTGACCAACAGAACAAGGCAGCATACAGAAAATTTTCGTCCACGGGAACATAATGTTTTGACAACTGAATGGAATCATATATATCAGCTGATTTCCAGACTTCCCCTTTGGCCTTCTGAACTCTATCTACCCAATCAATCCATCTTTTAGTTACAGAAGGCCATGAATATCGATACTTGCCTCCAAACCAACCAGGCCGCACAGAGTGTGGAAGTAGCTTCTCTCCTTCAGCTAAGGGGTAAAGAGGAGAGAGCTCCGGAGGAAATGTAGTCTTAAAACATGGACCTAATATAAAATTTGAGGGTGATCCGGGAATAGGAACAAATGTTTTGTCAACAATCAGCTCTTTGTTCACCTTTTGCATTTTCTTGGTCACATTTTTCTTTGACTGGGAAACTTCAGTACCTAAGCTTGCAACTTTATCTTTTGCCATTTCTAGTTTTCTTCTGCTGGAGAAAGTTAAGAAGAAAAAGACTGTAAACACCTCACAGAAAAACCTGCAGACACGAATGCATAATTTAACTTCTTTCAACTATTAGAATTATTAACTTCTACGCGAAAACAACAAAACATGGGAAACATATTGTATGCTTTTAAAGAAGTTCACTTTTGTTGTCTGTTGCTCTAAACCATTTGTATAATTCTGAAACTTTATAGCAGATAAATGAATTCAGCCCTGTTACCCCATTTCTTTAGGAATCTTCATCCATTTAGTTTTTGTTAAATGGTTATTCCACTGTCCCAAATGCATTAATGGAACAAATGAAGTCTTGTATTGATTATCCACTAACAACAACTTACCAAGTGTCTGGGGAGGGTAGGATTTACGCAGAACTTACCCTTACCTTTGTGGGGTAGAGACATTGTTTCCGACCTACCCTCAGCTCAAAAGAAGTGAAATCAAAGCAAGATTAAAGGAAAATAACGAGACTACTAGTGAAAATTGATGAATAAGATACTACGCGACTGCTAACTAAACTGACCCCTTGCCTTTCCCACATAAAAGTATGACAACTCTCGGCTACTTACTACCCTTCTACCCGTTCGTTGTTTAAGCCTCGGGTAGCACGTATCCAGTACATCAGTGCATAGTAACTCAGCCCACTAATTCACCTAATTTTGTTGATTGCTAAGCCACACCCTTAGATCAAGTTCCCTCCTTTAGAACAGGAAAAAGGAGAAACAGCAAGAATACATCTATAAAACTAATGCATTTGGCTATCAATACTACATTAATGATTAAACCATTGAAGTATACTAAAGGGTGATACATAAATCATGCAAAGCTCAAGAAAAACAAAGCTCAATGTGAATTTCACCCCAAAAAAATAACATCTTGAATCAACAACATACATTACAGGGCTGAGTTACCATTGATGAGGAAGAAGAAGCTTTTTTAGGGTTACCCCATAACTGAAATTGCTTGTTCTTGACAACGAGAGAGCTTCTTCTTTTTTTCACAAGAGGGTTTTGCTTAGAAAGTTTAATCAACTATAAAATCAAAATGTAAAGTGAATGGTATAATGGTAAAAAACACAATTCATATATTTTTTTAATTAAATAATTAGTAACTATTTATCAAAATAGATTAATATACTATAGTTTGTGTGTATATTGTATACTCTCTTTTTTTGGTTTAAAATGGTGCTAAATGGCCCTCTACCAAGATAATTATAGAATTTATTAATTGAAAAGAAGATTAGAAAGAAAAAAAAAGTTACATTTGAAAGTATAATTTTTTTGCGAGTTTTCTATGTGTTTTTGCTTTTTACCTAAAGTAACATCAATTATTTATCAAAACACACTACTAAATTGATAAATCAATTCACATATAGACGAATTTGCATTAGAGGACATCTGTAGCAGTAGTAGTTTTATCCCCAATTATTCATGTATTTCTATATTTTGAACTATGGAGGAATTTTATGGAAAATTTATGTATTTCTATTTTTCGCCTTAATTATGCATTATGTATTATTTTTTTCATGCATGATACGAATTTTTGTTATTTGTATTTTTATGATTATGTAATCATGTATTTTCCCTTCTATTTAATAAATGAAATTAAAGTGAATGAATACGCTCTTTTATTTTGTTGTTGTTTCTTCTTAAATACACTTGACACTCTTCTTTTTTTTAAAAAAAATATTTTGTTTTTATTGTATTCGTCTAACGAATGAATATAGTTGATACAATGTTCGTCAGTAAAGAATATAAATATTGAGTTGACCTAGACACATTTATTGTTGATTGAGAAAAATATATTTAGCCAACTCAGTATTGATATGTGATTTTTTTGGTAATTAGGAATTTTATTAATCACCAAAGTAGTATTTACAATGTTAAGCTAGTAATATTCTACTGGCTATCTCAATAGATCAGAGTTAACGGCTAAGAATAAAAAAACAACTCTAAAAGCTACATCTATCTAGGAATAGTCTGACTTGTGCAGTAGCTCTTACACAACATACACAAGCAATTCTTCGTGCTATAGTCTCCATTGTAGTATTCTGTTTCTCAAAAGTTCTTGTATTTCTCTCATAGATTGCATATATGTATTCTGTGTAGATTAACTTCGGAACCTGCCCTTGGTGACTTCTCTCCTTAGTCTTCAGTATGATGATGTCGTGCAGTACATGTAATGCTTTTTGGCTGATTTATAGTTATCCATTGGAGCAATCTCCTCCATAGTGAGTTAGCAAACATGCATTCAAAGAACATGTAGTCTCTCGTTTCTTCTTCTTGGTGACACATAACACATATAGGATCCACTTGATTTTTTCATTTCAGCAACCTGTCCGTTGTGAGTAGTCTATTTTGGACTTGCGGACATAGTGTAAAAATAGCTTTAAACCTTGCTGAGTTACGACTTATGAGGCCTCCCCATTCAATATTTGGATAACTGTCAAGCATTTGATTGTAAGATTGTCTAATATACCTTTCTTTCCAGTAGCACTATTATGCAGTAAATGCAATAAATTTTTAGCCCCCAGAACCTTCCTGACCATCCAACATGCTTGAGTAGTTACTCTGAGCTCTTTCATACCTTGACCTTTGATGTAATAACTATGGATCTACTTAATCCATAACTTATCTTGTTTCTATTCTATATCCCAACACATCTTTAGGATTGCTACTTTTTTCCTCACCTTTAAATTCACCAGGTTAAACCCTTCAGTAGCCTTTGATGTACACATCTTATCCCATGAAACAAGTGTTTTCTTGGTGATCACATTAGATCCTGACCAAATGTAGCTTTTGCAATAGGCTTGGATTGTTTTCATTACTTTAGCTGATAGCACAAACAATTGTTCCCAATATGCTTGAACACCAAAAATCATTGTGCTAACTAGTTATATTCTTCCTATGTATGATAGCTTTTTAGCTGTCCAGGAGGAGATTTTTGCTACAATTCGATCAATCAATGGTTGTCATTGGGCAATACTAAGTTTCTTGGTGGCTAGTGTTATCCCAAGATATCTAAAAGGCAATTCACCATGACTATAATCCAAGGCCTGCTGGATTTGAACCATTACCATATTTGAAACCCCTCCAAAAATACATGACACTTTTAGATAGATTAGCATGCAATCCTGAAATTGTTGTAAACACATAATTTTTTTCATGTAGCAGAAGTACATATAATTGATCTCCTCGTGCAAACATGAGGAAATCATCTGCAAAGCTCATGTTAGTAATCTTGAGTCTGCTGCACTTAGGATGATATTTGAATTGATTGTGATTTGCCAAGTCATTTAAGTTTCTACTCAGATACTCCGTGACTATAGCAAACAAAAAAGGGGACATAGAATCCCCTTGTCTTAATCATCTAGCTGCCTCAAACGGTTTTATGAGTTCACCATTGATCAAGAAAGAAAATGAAACAGTGGTTACGCATTGCATAACCCAATCTATAAACTTGCTAGGAAACCCCAAGCCTGCCATTACTTGCTCTAAATACTTCCAGTCAACAGTATCATAAGCTTTTTGGATATCCATCTTTATCATGCTATTGATGTGTGGTTTGATACAAAGAAAATGATAATTTGAATAGGTAAAGAGAAAAATACGTAGTTGAGATATGAAACTTGTTAAAAAGTATTCTCTTCGTTCACTTTTGCTTAATATATTTGGACTTGATACACCCATTAAAAAGAATAACGATTGGCATCACTATTTTATCATACTATCCCTATTAATTGATATTTAGTATTAGGTCTTAAAAAATGGAGAATAAATAATTAATCTTAAGGATAAAATATAGATAATATTTTTTTATTTTTTCTTGATATGTTAAAGTGATAAATCAAAATGAAAATCTATTTTTAAAACAATGTGCAGATAAAAGTGAACACATGAAGTACTAATAATTTAGGTGTGTTTTGAATGTTAACTCAACAATGGATACACCTCTTCTTATTAAATAAAATACAGTTAACAAAGTATGCATTTCAATTTATTACTGTCTTTGTCTTAATTTATGCCGGTACAATTAAAAATTTTGAGATTCAAATTTGGTAAAAACTTACCTTAAGGGGTTGTTTGGTAGAGTGTATTAACAAAAATAATGCTTGCATTAGCTTTGTGCATTAGTAGTACCTTGTTTGGTACCTTTTTTCATGCTATGTATAACTAATGCTACTCTATTGTGTATTGAGGAGTGTATTACTAATACCATGGATTTCTAGGTATTAGTAATGCAAAGGAATTTAACGCATTAGCATGGTTAAAGACTTAATTACCCCTCAAAAGTATTTTTACATCTTTTCAACCATAATTATAGAGGATACTTTTGTAAATAAATATTTTTATATAATACATTTCTTTTAATAGATCAAACCAAACAATGCATAAAGAATATTCTATGGATAACTAATGCAAGCATAACTAATACAAGCATTACTAATGCAAGCACTACTAATACACTCTATTTAACATTATTTTTATACATTCTACCAAATGACCCCTATGTAACATCATACTAATACAATTTCCCTATGTCTCGTTTTATGTGACACTTTTATTTTTAATCCGTTTAAAAAAAATATTAGTACTTTACTATAATTAGAAACAATAAAACATCAAAAAAAATTATAATGATTCTCAATCACACAAAAATTTGAGAATTATTTTACATCACAAATTTTTTTTTAAAAAAATTAAACACCATATCAAGTCAAAAAAACGAAGGAAGTAAGATTAACCTATTTAAAATAACATATAAATTTTTTTTGTTTGGTGACAGATAAAGTAAAACTCAGGGATCTATGATTTGACAGTGGGTGCAAGTTTCTAAGCGTCTGAATATATACAGTCATACAGTGAAAAAAGAAGAAGAAAAGAGCTCTCTCCTTGTCAAGAACAAGCAATTTCAGCTATGAGGTAACTTTTTTTTTCTTCTAATAGTAATCTATTAGTTTTAGAGTTAAAATGGGTAAAAACACTCCTAAATTATTAGTTGTGTGAATTTTCTTGGAAATGTTTATAGAAACACACAGCAGCTATTGATGGTTCACTTTTCGTATTTGAATAATGATGTGAGGTAGGAAAAGTGAACAAATGATAAGATAGTTGAGGTGTGTTTTAATAAATATTTGGTGATAGTTTTAGGCAGGAAACTCACACAATTGATAGTTGAAATATAAAACTCAAGAAATAGTAATACTTTAAGTGTGTCTTTTAGTTTTATACTACAAGTTGTGTACTTGAGTTGAAGTAGTGTATATTGTTTATTCAAGATGCAATTTTTTTTTGGTGAACTTGGCATTATAACTATGGCTTTCTTGAGGAAAGTTGTTTTTCAATTTGTAGTGTTATATATCAATTATCACCCTTTACGGGACAAGAGGGGTTGCTCAGGTGGTAAGCACCCTTCATCTACATCCTTATGGTTGTGGGTTCGAGCAATAAAGGGGAAAAAATTCCAAATGCTTTAGTGGAGTACTTTTATAGGTATATTTTTGGTATTTCTTCTTGCAAAGGAGGGAACTTGGTGTGCCCTAGCTGGTAAAAAAAACTAGGTGCCTTAATGGGTAGAGTCACATGTATCTGTGTTGGTTGGAGGGAGCATGTAGAATTATCGAGGTATGCCCAAACTGACCAAAGACACCACTTTTGTCGCGGGAAAAGGAAAAGGAGGAGGAAAGGGAAGGGAAAGGAAGGGAAAACTGAATGGTAAATTTAGTTCATATTTGTTTGGTTTGACAAAACAAATAAAATGACGGTATTCATTTATCTGCTGCTGAGTTTATGAGGCTCCCGTGAGAGGTTGGATATAGTGGGTGCGAGGAGAGGTAGAGGTAGGCCGAAAAAGTATTGGGAGAGGTTATAAGACAGGACACGGCACAACTCCAGCTTATCGAGGACATGACCTTAGATAGGAGGGTGTGGATGTCGTGGATTAGGATAGAAGGTTTAATAGGTGGTGGAGTGTGCTCTTGATTCCTGAAGGGTTTAGGCTTAGTGGTGTCTGTCGTAGTAGTAGCTTTATTCTTGTACTGTCTATCTTTTGCTTTCTACCACCATCTATTTTTATGATGTTTCGATTATTGCATTATTTTGTTGTTGTCACTGTTTCTGTAGTAGTTGCTATATTTTCTGCCGTGTCATTTTTCCTTTTCATACTTAATCTGATTGTTCTACTCAAGTCAAGGGTCTTTCGGAAACAACCTCTTTACCTCCACGAAGTAGTGCTAAGTTCTGCGTACACTACCCTCCCTAGACCCGACTTGTGGGATTTCATCTAGTATGTTGTTGTTTAGACCGAGAGCACTTGATAAGGAATCTTTTTGAAAAGCATATAATGTAGCAGGTTGTTTAATGTGACAACATATTGTGAGTAGATGATTGAATTCAATCTTGGTGAAACAGCTTTCAGCATGTGTATCCCTGTTTCCTTGTTTTCGCCTAGAAGTTGATAGTTCTAATAGTCTAAAGAACTCAAATTACGTGTTCATGTCTGCAGGTTTTTCTCTGAGATGTTTACAATCTTTTTCTTCTTAACTTGCTCCATCGGAGAAAAGTACTAGAAATGGCAAAAGATAAAGTTGTAAGTTTAGGTACTGAAGTTTCCCGGTCAAAGGAAAAATTGGCCAAGAAAATGCAAGAGTTGAACAAAGAGCTGATTGTTGACAAGACATTTGTTCCTATTCCTGGATCACCCTCTAATTTTATATTAGGTCCATGTTTTAAGACTACATTTCCTCCGGAGCTCTCTCCTCTTTACCCCTTAGCTGAAGGAGAGAAGCTACTTCCACACTCTGTGCAACTTGATTGTTTAGGACGTAAGTATCTGAATTCATGGCCTCCTAATAGTAGATCATGGATTGATTGGGTAGATAGAGTTGAGAAGGCCAAAGGGGAAGTCTGGGAATCAACTGATATATATGATGCCATTCAGTTGTCAAAAAATAATATCCCTATGGACAAAAATCTTCTGTATGCTGCTTTATGCTATTGGTCAATCTCCACAAACTCGTTCCACTTCAGATTTGGTATGATGGGGCCAACAGTACTAGATATTGTTGCTTTGACAGGACTTAGGCCACATGGGGAGGAAGTCAGTGCCATTCTTGGAATGGCTAGATCGACTTGTCGTTTTCCCAAGTATAAAACATCAATTTATAATAATTCCTTAGTTTACAACAAGTATCTTGACATGTCCAAGGCAGAAACAGATGTGACAGAAGAACATATATCTTTTCTGTTTTGGTGGCTCAGCAAGCATCTGTTTTGTGACTCTTCTGTGAACATGATTAAACAATGCACAAAACTGGCGTATGCTCTTGCTGCGGGTAGAAAGCTTGCTTTTGCACCCTTTCTCTTGTCTAATTTATATCATGGATGCACTGAAATCATTATGGGCAGGTTTATGTATGAAAGAGGTCCATTCTGGATTTTGCAGTTCTGGCTAGAGTCTTACTTTTCAGAATTCCAACCTGCTACTTCGGATACCTGTAATTTCCCCACCTATGCTACTTTCGAGGAATATTTTCGCTTTTTTCATAAATGTGCATCTAGAACTATCAGCCAATTCACCCTGTTTTCTTCTAGGAAATTTGGACCTGTGTAGTTTGAGAAGTCACTTGATACTAACTTCCAAAAACTTAATAATCCAGAGCTACAAGATATTTGGGCCAGTTATCTCATTGCTCGAGACCTCCCTTACAGTATCCTTCTGGATGAATCTTTGAAGTGCAAATATGAGGTAGAACATTATTCTCCAAATCAGTTTGCCCGACAGTTCGGTATGACTCAGGCTGTCCCCTTCCACCAATCAGCCAATAAACTTCCAATTAGAAGAAAAGATTTCCAGTCTGCAGATTACACTGAAGAAACTGAATCAAGGTTTTACCAATCGAAAAGGAAGTTTTCATTTGTTCCATTTGATACTAATCCTAGCTCTACTGAGTTCTTTGACTCCTGGTGGTCCACTTACATCCGTACTCGGGACAAGACTGCTATCAATATCCTCAGGAAGATCTCACCGCATGTCATGCCCCTCCATCTATCTGACAGGCAAAAATTTGCTGCTCCTCAGTCCAATGGTATTAAAGGCAAATTCTGAATCTGCAGGAAAAATTGACCAGAATATGAAGAGGAAATATGAAGGTATGATAACCTTCTTGATGAAACAAATTATAAGATTTCTATTTTGCTGAACAAATGATAGAGCCGTCAAAATGCATTTGACTTCTTGGTGATATTTGCATATGCCATCGCATTAGATCTTGTGATAGCTTTCAATGTTCTCTCTCATTCTTCTCCTTTTCTCAGTTTGATTTCTGATTCTGATTTTGATGTCTTGTATTGCCTCCTTAGTTGCTTTCAGGGGATAGTATTCCATTGCAATCTTTGGCTCTGCAAGATGAGCCCATACAACAAAAGAACTTGAATGAGGCAGCTGAAAAGATAGCTACAACAACACTATGCAAGGTAAAAATTCCCACCCCCAAACAAGCCTCTGGGATTATAATGGGATGTATTGGCCTGATTCCTTCACTTTACTGTTTCTTCACTTTTCAGAAGATGAAGACTTACTCGAGGAAATTGTCACCAGGCACAACTTCTGCCATACCTTCTACATCAGCCTTCCCTACAAGTTGTACTCCTGCTAATGAAGACAGGACTAAGGCAGACATCCAATTTTCCGCTGTTACACCAATCTCCACTTCTGATAAAGTAAGTTCTCCGTATTACTTGTGCTGTTACGTCCGGTTAGTTGGTTACTTCTTCTAATTTTGAGAGCTTTTTCTTTTCAGGATGCTGAGGAAGGCACAGTTTCCCCATCCTTGGATAATACCAAAAGCAAGACATCTGATATTAGTCAACCACCCGACTGTCCTTTGAAAATTGATAATCTAGAAGACTTCTTTGCCCAAGTTAGTGGAAAATTAAATGTGCTGAATCTCTTGGTTTTTCTGCTGATCAATCTTCTCCCATAGATGACAAGAAATCCGCCACACAGACGTCTACACCGTCAGCAGAAATGCTTGCCACAGCTAAAGGTGATATTAAGAGATTACTACTCATACCTTCTCAAGTCATGCTTCTACCCGAAAACTGTTCAGCATTAAGCGCAGCACTATCAGTACATGCTGGAGCACCGGATTTGCGCTTGCCTTGGAGAAACTCAAAGAGAACCTTCCACACTTTTCCTTGACCTTGTGTAGAGCTAAGAAGGATCAAGAGGAGTATTATAAGAAGGTTGCCAAGAAAGTTCTTCTCATCGACAAACTCACAAAAGATCAAGAACTCTATACTAACCTCAAAGATAGCAACGACAAACTTGAATACAAAATCAGCAAGCTGGAGGCAAGCTTGGAGGCTGCAAAGACAAAAAGAGAAGCAATCCAGAAGCAACAATTGAGTTTGGCTAAGAAGTGTTCTGGAAAGTGTAATGTTCTTGATGAAATGGAAGCTGAGTTTCCTGTCCTGAAGGAGATGAAGGAACTAGCTGATTGGGATGTCGCTCGATTGGAAGAAAGCTTGAGAGACTTCAAGAGTAAGATAATCGAGTGATTGCTTGTATAAACCATTCTTCATATGAATTTGCTGGCTAGTAAGAGCATGTAAATATATTTTGCTATGTACCAACTTTCTCTCTTTTGAATGGCATACCTAAGTATATAGCCAAGCTAGTCCAAACATGTAAAGTGAAACCAGCAGTGAGTTTCTAGTTATGTTTTTTGGTGGCACAGGTTGATGGAACATGGATGCTTCAAAATAGCACTAATTTTGATATGATGACATGGTACAAACTACAAAATGTACATATCTACCCCCTTTGATCCCTAGTAAGTGTAGTTTCATTATATTTGTCACTGGTATCAACAGAGAAATTAAGTACATGAAAAATAAGGGATGTGGCCTGTTACACCAACTTAAATTACACTTTGATTGGGCATGTTCTTTAAGAAATAAATAAAAAGCTTTTGAGACTAATGGTATTAATATTAGTGCGTAAATCGATTGTATACCAAATAAAGACCAGAATAAGAGATATTTGTTGGTCCAAGAACACCCCCTCGAGTAAAAGCATTCACGTCCGGTTGACCAAAATGAGGATTTTTTATAATAGAAATATGACATTCTTTTTTAGACCGACTAAAAGAAAAAATTGTCAAATAAATTAAGACAAATGGAGTGTTCGGATATTGAAATTATAACATGTTGCGATTGAGTAACTAAAGTGTTTCTATTTATTTATATATTCCTTGCACAAATTTTAAATATATGCATTAGCTTCAATAAGCCGTAAAGGCTAATTTTAATAAAAGTAATATATTTTAAACAATTAACTTTTCTTTTTTAAGGAAAGGATGGATAATGGATATATGGGGTTTCAATAAAGGTTTATTTGTATAATTAAAGTAACTCATATATTTTAAGTTCCAATGGTATATTTACCAGCTTAAATATGAGCTGATTGGGTTATAACCTGTTTCTTTACCTCTATAGTAGATTAATGAAATTAATATGTGTCTACATTTGTCACAAACTATTTCACCACATAGATACATTTCATAATAAAGTGGCGAATTCAAGCTTTAAAGTGACTAAGTTTAGAATGAGCGTGGCATTACATATATCTATTTTCTTCTTCATATATACCTAGTTCGAGCTAAAAGCAGGCAAAACTTCCTAGATCCACCTATGCATTTTTACCCTGTCATCATGCCAAAATTAGTGCTATTTTGAATTATCCATGTTCATCAACCTATGCCACCAGAAACCATGTTTTGGGAAGTATGTCTACATTTCTTGTTTCAAACATGTTTGGACCAACAAGGCTATACTTTAGGATGACATTCAAAACAAAGATTTTACACATCACAAAAATGACATTTACATGCTCTTATACTCTGGATCACTAGTCAGCAAATTCATATGAAGAGCGATTTACACACGCGATTCGATTATCTTACTCTTCAACTCTGTCAAGATCTCTTCCACTTGGGCAATGTCCGAATCGGCTACCTCCTTCATCTCAGGAGACTCAGCTTCCATTTCATCAAGTGCATTAGACTTTTCAAAACACTTCTTAGCCAAACTCAATTTTTGGTCCTGGATGGCTTTTCGTTTCGTCTTTGCATCCTTCAAGCTTGCTTTCAACTTGCGTATTTGGTTTCTGATGGAATCAGTTGTACATTCAAGTTTGTCGCTGTAGTCTTTGAGGTTGGCGTAGTGTTCCTGACCTTTCGTGAGCTCGTCGATGAGGATCACTTTCTTGGCAGCCTTCTTGTAATAATCCTCTTTGTCCTTCTTAGCTCTATTGTACGTTGAGGAAAGGTGTGGAACGTTCACTTTGAGTTTCTCAAACGCGAGTGCTCTCTCAACCGACAAATCTGGTGATGCAGTGTATATTGACAGTGCTGCATTTAACTTTGAACAGTTTTCGGGTTGAAGCAAGTCTTGAGAAGGCATGATTAGTAATCTCTCAATGTCGTCTTTCGCTGTGGCAAGCATTTCTGCTGACGGTGTAGACTTTTGCATGGCGGATGTCTTTTCCTCTATGGGAGAAGAATGATCAGCAGAAAATCCAAGAGATTGAGCTTGTTTAATTTGTCCGCTAACTCCCGCAAAGAAGTCTTCTAGATTATCAAATTTCACAGGACAGTCAGGTGGTTCAGCAACATCAGATGCCTTGCATCCGCTCTCAGCTAATGATGGGGAAGCTGTACATTTTTCGACTTCCTGAAAACAAAATGAACCCAAACTTAGATGGAGTAATCAAACTTAATGCCACGAGTAATACGAGAACTTACTTTTTCAGAAGTGGAGGATAGGGCGGAGGTTGATGTATCATCAGCAGCAGAAACTTGCTCGTCAGCCTTACTCTCATCTTCATCAGCAGGAGCACAACTTGTCGGGAAGGCTGATGCAGAAGGTATGGTAGAAGTTGTCCTCGATAGTGGCATTTTCATCGCTGATGAGGTGGAGGTTGATGTATCATTATCATCAGAAACTTGCTCGTCGGCCTTATTCCCGTCTTCATCAGCAGGAGCATGACTTGTCGGGAAGGCTGATGCAAAAGGTATGCTAGAAGTTGTCCTCGGTAGCTGCATTTTCATCGCAGAAGTCTTCATCTTCTGAAATGACGAAACAACAATAAAGTGAAGGAATCAGGACAAGCTATATCCCCTTACAATCTCAGAGGCCTGTTTGGTAGTGACCGGATGCACAATAGAAGTTACACGTTCGGCCGAACCTAGTAGCTTTTTCTTAGATTCTCTATACATGTTAAAATATCTACAAAATATGTAATAAATCCTGGTTCCACCTTTGTTTGGGAGGTGCAGGGAAAGTCTTACCTTGCATATTGTTCTTTTTATAGATATCTTTTCAGCCACCTCATACGAATTCCTTTGTTGTCCGGACTCTTCATTTTGCTGTACAAACGATCGTGACGGAATACTATACCCTAAAAATATTTAAGGCATGAATAAGGGAGCAATACAAGATATCAAAATGCAGGAGGAAAAAAAGAAACCTATCTAAGGGAAAGACAAGAAGCAGAGAGAACATTGAGAGCTATCCAAAAATACGCATCGGTATCGGATCCTCCAAAAAAAGGCATTACTTTTGAAGGATCCAACGCATACCTGGTGGCATTTTTGAAGGACAATTTTTTTTGGCCTCCTTATCCAACACATATAAAGTATTCAATGAGTATACCAGCCAAATAGGGATTTTATAATTTGTTCTATCAAGAAGGCTATCATACCTTTATATTTCCTCTTCATATTCCCGACAAATTTTCCTGTGGACTGAGAATTGCCTTTAATACCGTTGGACCTACAAGCAGTAACTTCTTGCCTTTCAGATGGACCGAGAGGCGTAACATACATTGAGATCTTCCTGAGGACATCAGTAGCAGTAGTAGTTTTATCCCGATTGTTCATATAAGTTGACCACCAGAAATCGAAGAAATCAGTAGAGCTCGGATTAACATCAAATGGAACAAATGAGAACTTCCTTTTTAATTGATAAAACCTTGATTCAGTTTCTTCAATGCAATCCCGGATTTTTTCTCTTCTGACTGAATCATTTGCTGATTGGTAGAATGGGATAGCTTGTGTCATGCCGAATTGTCGAGCAAACTGATTCGGAGGGTAATGTTCGACCCCGCATTTGCACTTCGAAGATTGGTCCACATGGATACTATAAGGGAGGTCTCGAGCAATAAGATAACTAGCCCAAATGTCTTTTAATTCTGTTCTGTTAAGTTTTTGGAAGTAAGGATCAAGTGACCTCTTAAACCATTCAGGTCCAAATTTCCTAGACAAAAAAGGCGTGAATTGACTGGCTGTTCGAGATGAGCATTTATTGAAGAAGAGAAAGTATTGGTTGAACGTTTTAGGTCTCAAAACACCATCAGCCAAGGCATGCCCATAGGTGAGAGGATTACCATCATCCGAGGTTAAAGGTTGATGTTCTGGAAAGTAAGCCTGTAGCCAGAGTTGCAAGATCCAGAATGGACCCCGTGCATCATCAAATCCGCCCGTAACGATGTCTGTGCAGGCATGATACAAATTCGACAAGACAAAAGGTGCCAAAGCAAGCTTTCTACCCTTAGAAAGAGCAAGAGCCAGTTTTGTACATTGCTCGATCATGGCAATCGAAGAATTACAAAAGAGATATCTGCAGAGCCACATAACCAGAAAGGATACATGTTCTTCCTCTGTCACAGCCATTGCTCCCATTGACACATCGAGAAACTTGCAGTAAGTCAAGCATTCTTTAATTTTTCCGTACTCGGGAAGATCACGAGCCGATTTAACCATCCCGAGAGGGACGTCCTCACCATGCGGCCTAAGTCCTGTCAAGGCAACAATATCTAGTACTGTTGGCCCCATCATACCAAACCTGAAGTGAAACGAGTTTGTGGAGATTGACCAATAGCACAAGGCAGCATGAAGAAGATTTTTGTCCATCGGGATATCATGTTTCGACATCTGAATGGCGTCATATATATCAGCCGATTTCCACACCTCCCATTTTGCCTTCTCGACTCTATCTGCCCAATCAATCCACATTCCACTTACATTAGGCCATGATCTCAGAGTCTTATCTTTGAACCAATCCGGTTCTGCCGAGTGTAGAAGTAGCTTTTCTCCTTCAGCCAACGGGTAATGAGGAGACAGCTCCATAGTGAAAACATTCTTAAAACACGGGCCTAATATACTTTTAGAGGGCAATCGAGAAGTACGAACAAATATCTCGTCAATGATCAACTTTCTTTTCAACTCCTGCATTTTCTCTGACTCGGAAACTTCAGTCCTTAAGCTTGCAACTTTATCTTCGGCCATTTTAAGTTTTTCTCCACTGGAGCAAGTTAACACGAAAAGAAACACACATTTAGTTCAATCATCTGTTCACATAACTTGTATACCACATTATTTGTTCTCACAATAAACAATCTACTACTATATGCTAGTCCCAAAAAAAAAATCAAAAAACAGAAATTGTAACAGTTATTTCTTAAAGTAGCATTGTGACAATTTATATAATCTTCAAAATTCCGAAACTCGGCAACAAATAATTGATTTCAGCCCTGTTTAACTCATTTTTTAACAATCTTCATTCATTTAGTTTTTGCTAAATGATTATTCCTCTGTTCCAAGCTACTATTAGATTGTCCTACATTGGTTGACCGTATGAGTAATTGTCGTCTTTCATGGTTGCGAACAATCCTCACATCATGAGCGAGCTTCTAGGGTCGAGTTAAGACTAAGATTCATTTTCTTAACATGGTATCAGAGGAGACAGAAGTCCTGAATTTCAATCCTCACCTATCACGTGTTTGGACTCATGAAAAAGAATCAAACCCACATGTGAGTAGATATGTTTTAAGCTATATTGCTTCAACTTTCCAAATATAATGTTGCCGCACTTGTGTCAGATAATTTAAAAATGTCCAACAACATTTCTGAAGAGTATGAGCAACATATAGGTTTTAATATATAATTAAGTACACAAAATGTGTTATCTCTAACCGATTAAACTTTTAGATGAGATGATTACAGAATTCTAACACATTTCCTCCCTCAAGAACCATAGAACTATATATATAAAGGCTAATAACATTACAAACTAAGCAACAATTTTCATGCGACAACAATAACATACCCAGTATAATCCCACAAGTGGGGTCTAGAGAGGGTGGTGTGTACGCAACCTTAACCTAGCTTAAAGAGACTGTTTTCCATAGACCCTCGACTCAAGTAAGACATAAAAACAAGAACAAAAAGAAAATACAGTAGCGAAGAAGCCACGTTGAAAATAATGTTCATGCAAGATTCAATTTGAAGTCCACCAAAAAATTTACACTTTGATTTAACATAAATTACATCAACTTAAGTAGAATATACATAATGTAAAACAAAAATTGGAAATTAGAATTGAAGAAAAAAAAAGAAATTACCCCAATTGATGAGTTAGTAGATTTTCATAATTGAAATTTCTAGTTCTTGAAAATTAGAGCTCTTTTTTTAGTGTATAATCCAGAAGTGATCAAAAAGTTGTTGTCACAAAGTAATTAGAATTGAAGTATAAGAAGATGATTGCTGGTGTTTACACGTGTCCATTGAATGGGCTCAATTTTACTGCATTGAGGAACTCTTATACTTTAAAAAATAATAACTTGAATTAAAAAAAAAAAACTTAAATTAAATACTGAATTGGTGGGTTAAATTATTATTTTTTAAGTGGATGGGGAAGAGGATTGAAACGTGCCAATTATTAAAAAAAAGTGATTAAAGTCGATATATTTTGTCCAAATAATATTCTTATAATATAAAACAAAAGTTAAATTTTGATTAATTTTGAGTTCTTTTTAGGAGAACTTACATAAATTCCACTAATTTAGGAGTTAATTACTTAGATATAATCTAGTTTGCAATATTATATATGTTACCAAATTTTGGTGTGTCCAAATACGTTTAGATACACGTATCTGGGAATACATGAATCAAAATTAAGTGTAATTTGCTCTAGATACATTGTATCCAAGTGAATTTGCATGTGATACATAACAAATCTCGCTCGCCTCTCTCCTATCTCGCTCGCCACTCTCCCATATATCGGGTATCTCAGATACATGCGAATCACACCAGATACATGAATCTAGTGTGTATCTAGTTAATCTGGAATACATACGAATCTCGATCGCCTCTCTCCCTATTTTTGTGTATCTGGTAGCAAAAATACATGTATCTAAGTATATTTTCCTCTTATATGGCAGGAAACTCTTAATTAGTGATAAATACGTAATATTTTGAAAGTATAAATAATAATAATAGTATGTATGGTAGTGAAGTATGTCTAATTACATAGTTTTTCCACTTTTTATATAACAATAGTAAAGTGATTATTTGTAAAGGGCTACGAAGCCCAACCCAACTTCAATTTCCTTGAGGTAATGAGGCCCAACCCAATTCTAATGTGGGTTGACCCACATTGTATATGTACGTGGAGTATTTAGTCTTTTTTGAAAACTTATATAAATTCACTAGTTTAGCAGCTAATTACTTAGATACATTTTAGTTTGTAATATTACCTATTTTACCAGATTTTGGTGCG
Source organism: Solanum appendiculatum (assembly GCA_018342035.1). Taxonomy (NCBI): domain Eukaryota; kingdom Viridiplantae; phylum Streptophyta; class Magnoliopsida; order Solanales; family Solanaceae; genus Solanum; species Solanum appendiculatum. Next base: position 1,137,885 of record JAGDQO010000642.1, read on the forward strand.
TCCAGATGCATGTATCTCAGGATACGTGTAGTCAAACTTGATTTAGATACATTTTATCCAAGTGGATTCACATGTATATGGGATACATAACAAATCTCGCTCGCCTCCCTTGCCTCTCTCCCATCTCGTTCGCCACTCTCCTATGTATCTGGTATTCTAGATACATGTGAATCACACCAGATACATACAGATACATTATATAGTGTGTATCTTGCTCGCCTCTCTCTATATTTTAGTGTATCTGGTAGCAAAAATACATGTATCTAAGTTTATCTTTCTCAATGATGGTAGAAAACCCTTAATTAGTGGTAAGATATGTAATATTTTGAAAATATAGATAAAAAATGTATATATGATAGTGAAGTATGTCTAATTATGTAGTTTCTCCTAATTCTTTTTACATGTTTTTTGTCCAAATTTTATATCTTTTTCTGGTCTAAATACTAACCAATAAATGTTAAGTTATTTTGCCTTTAGATTCATGTTCACGAATAAAAGGTTAAATACATAGATAGATGCTTAAAAGTTATCGGCACACAAATATATTAACTAGTTATACTTAAAACACTTCTTAGAGGCTAGTTAAAATAAGAAATATATAATTTTCAGAGAGTTCACTCACTCAAATTTGAATGAAAACACACACTTCACCATGCATGTATTAGCATGACGATTTGATTCAAATGAACCCTCTTTATTACATGTAACTCCGCTTCTATTATTTCCTCTCCTTTCTTCCTACTATAGCTCATTCGAAGAAAAATAATTCTAGATTTTGAATATTAAACTCTACAACTAAATTGTAACAAGGCTAATCTAAAAAAAAAAAAAAAAGAAGATTAGAATAAAAGACAATAGTGTGACACCTTAAGAAAAAAAACATTGAAACATTTGGCAAATGTGACATATTTCCAAGGAGAAAGAACTATGTAATTATGGAAGATAATTTATATCAAAAAATCACACTCTAATTTCCTTACAAAGCTCCAACAAAGTTTGGCAACTTTGGTCATGTAGATAAGAAAGTGATCTCTAAGAAAATAAATACAATTTAATAGTCAGTCATTTTTAACTAACTATAATAAAAACCATCTAAAAAGTAGTCTTTCTCCAATTGCAAGAATATAATACAATATCATTTTGCCAAATTTAGCCTATCTTTTTGTCCTTTTGACGACATCAATCTTCCTCCTTTGCCAAAAGTACCTCCACATGTGTGAAAAAGTAGACCCCACTTGCCAAAAAACCCCTCCAATCCCACCATATAGTAAAAAATATATTGTATGATAATAAAAAGTAGGCCCCACTAGCCAAAAGCCCAAAATGTGCCCCACTTCCACCATATTGTAAAAGTTTTTATATTGAATGATGATGAAGTCTCTATCTCCAAAGATGTCATCCCTTACCTCATCTTTCAATTAGTTCAATTGATCTAAAACTTGCACTTCCCAAATCTTTATATGGTCCAACTACTACTCCATCATCATCAACATAACCACTAACTCCTCTCTCTCTTTTTCTTTTTCTATATCTATAATACATTAATCCTATGACCCCACATAATACCAAGATGGCCCCACATAATAACCCTACCCCTACCCTAAACCCCACCCCCATCTTATCTTTTCCTACACCCTCCCTCATTTTGAAAAACCCCATTTTGGATTCATCCCTCACCCCTACTAAACTTTGTATGGGGTAATTTAGTATGTAGCAAAATCCAGATGTGTTAGTGTACACCACACCCCAACATGTACAATTTCCTTCACATGCACTTTGACATTCTTGAAAAGAATCCATATGTTGATAGTCCATTAACTCAGTGTTAGGCAACTCAATACCATTTCTTGACAACCCCTTGTACTTCTTGTGATCAAGATCATAGGAGGCCCCACAAAAATTGCGAGACTCCTGACTATTCGGCGGCGCACATCCGCCAAAGTTGTAGTCAGTGCTGTTATCCAGGCAAGAGCATCCCTTGCCTGGATAACAGAGCCCGTACGCCCCACAGGGGCTAGGCAATTCACATGTCTCCTTTATCGCTTGATAGTCCAATACCCAACTTGACCCGTCCCAAAAATACCCTTTTAAATTACCATCCGGTTCGACCCGGATCCGACGGACACCGGATACGGGTTGTTGAAAACTGTTAAATGATTCAATATCAACTGGGACTGACTCATTTTGGTACATACCCAAAAAACCATTTGACTTTAATACAACATAAATATGTCCTTGATCTTCCATCACATCAGCTTTAGCTTCTAATGCCTTATGCCTCCAATAGATCCGACCCGAACCCGATTCACCTTTAAAATACAATCCGAAAAAATCAAAGCCCAATTTCATGGAATAAAGCCCATTAGACGAAACCAAAGTCATGGCACTAGTGAAATTTTGATTTTCCACAAGGGTATTTGAGGGAAAATCAAAACTTTGCCATAAAACAGAAGGTGACGTCACTCCATCATCAACCTTTTGAACTTGTAAATTTGATGTATTTGAAAGCCAAACACGGTCTCCATCAGTGTGAGTTGACCAAAATACCCCTGAACGTGAATCAGACAGAACAAGGCTGCCATTGAAGTAGAGCTCAGTCGGGTCAGCCCATTTAGCTAAACGGGTCAAATTAGCAACCCATATCGATTCGAAAGATTGAACATGGATAATAGCAAGATTGAGTTGATTTTGTTCAACTCGGAGGAAACTCAGTGAGTAATTACCGGTAGAATCACTAAGAAGAGGCTGAAAATTCGAAATTTGGGGATCTGGGTTTGCTTTAAATCCTTTGAATAACAGTTTGGGTGTTTCAGATTCAACTTTAATTTGAAAAAAAATTGAGAAAAAGATGGAAATAATGAAAAACTGAGTTAATTTCAATGGAGTTATTGAGTTAACTAAGTCCATGAAAATGAAAATTGTAAGAAAAAAGAAATATGCATGAAGAAATTTTTAGAAATGCTTGAGTTTTTGCTTTGCTATAAAAAGAAATATATTGGATTAAGGGGTTTAAATAAGAAGCAAAAAGCTTATCGAATTGCGAATGGGTCGAAAAAGATTAATATTATATTGTGAAAGAGGATCATTATATAGTTTAACGAATCGGCTGACTGAATTGGTGTAGCAAATGATATTATATTATGGAGATTATGGATGATTTTTTTTGTTAATATTTTCTTAGAATTATTGCATATAATCAAGTTTACTCAATGTACACTCAAAAAATATTAATCTAAATTGTATATGCTGAAATTTTAAAATTTAAAGTTTATGACTTGTAAAATTTAATTTTTGTCAATTATTAAATATAAAATACTTATCCAATTAGATCACCTAAAAATATCTATAAATAATCTTCTATAAAGTGAAAATATGTATAAATGTAAACCACACCAAGGCTAAGAAGATATATAAAGATGATCTGATAATGTAGAGTATATAAAACATAGTTCTAACTAACTAATTTGTATCGTCTATATAAAGTTGTTTCGCGCCCTATTTGCCACTAATTTGCATGGATTTCAAGTAATTAAATGTTTTTCAAGATAATTTTACATTTATACCCTATTAGCCACTAAATTTGCGTAAATTTCAAGTAATTATATGTCTTTTGAGATAACTTTCATTTATATATTTATATATATAATTTTATCTTGTTATTTCTAACACCTTTATTCAAAATAGTTCACACCTACGAGCCCATATATTTGATAATTTAAAGGTTGAAGACGAAGAGGGGCCTAGAGCAACCCGAGGGGGTTCATTGGCAAAAAATTATGTTATATACTTAAGGTATTTTAAAGAATTTTTATGTCTATATATTGATTTTGAACCTCTTAAATGTAAGATTAAAGATTTTCCGAATTCCCTTAATTAAAATTCTGGATCCGCCACTGAAGACGAAGCCATAATATATTGACACACAAAAACAAAAATATTTTGTCATAAAGTTTGCTATAGTCCATTTAATATTTCTAGAAGCTCAACTTTTCTCTAGGTTGTATTTAAATCATTTAGAACCTAGGAGTAGAGTTAGAAAATATTAATCTCTTTTTTTTTATAAGAAGGTCCAAGTTTGAACTTTGAATTAAATCGAGCCAGTAAATTTAAACACAAAGAAAAAAAGAAGGATTTTTTTTAAAAAAAAATTAGAAGTAAAATAAACTAATGATCAACACTATTAAAGATTAGTGTGATGAAATGATTACAATTGTTTAATTCAATTTTAATTAAAAATTTTAGATTCAAACTAATTAAGCTAAACTCTTTACTATATAAGTCCAATTTAATTGAATCAGTAAATTATGAATACAAAAAAATTTAAAGGAAAAATGAATAAAGGCAATATCATTCCATAAATGTGAACATACATTTTTCTTGAATTAAATTCTAACAATATGATCCCAAAAGTCAAAATATTACAAAGTCAAACAATCACGTTACTATTTATTCTCTACATCATTTATGTATCATGTCCCCCATAATTAAGATGACCTTTTCCCCCCCCCCTTTTTTGGTAGATATATAGTTGAACATTAAATATGTATGATATAAAGTTAGTAAGTTCGATTTAAGTGTGAGCTATACTATTTTAATTAATAATTTTATATATATGAAAATCATAATTCGTTATAAGTGAGAGTTTATCGAAGACTTGATTTTTTTGAAAAAAAAAAATGGAGGTTGAAGATTAATTGATAGTTGAGTGTTATCTATTTTTTTTCCTACTATTTATAATCTTTGATTTTATTGTCTCCTTGGCTTTGGTAATCATATTTTTTGTTGTTGATATGTTATTTCTTTCTTATTGTTGTTTTCAGTATGGATTCTTCGTAGATATATTTTCTTTACATACTTGATTTTTTATCTGGGGATGCACGGGTTTTAGGTCGAATTCATATGTTTTACTTGATTCGAAAGTATCGAAAATAACTTGATTTTTACCTTCTCAAGATAGAAATAAGACTATATACATACCATCCTCTTCAAATCTCACTTATGAAATTACGTACACGAAATAAAATTGATCTATTTTAATAATTCAAAGATTTTTTTGACTTTTTCCCTGTTGTATATGAACATCACACTGACCTATCAATAAATTTAGAGCCCGTTTGGATTGACTTAAAATAAGTAACTTTTAAAAAGTTACTTTAAAGTCATTTTAAAAATAAGTAGTTATGTGTTTATTGATGTGTTTGGCAAAGAAGTGTTGAAAGTCACTTTTTTTATTAAAATGTCTGAAATACTCTTAAAGTTGTTGACATTATAAAAGAATTAAGGGTAAAAAAGTAATATACTTGGTCAAAGAATGATTTATAAGTTAAAAAAAATAAATAGGGGGCACCCTACTTTTAACTTTTAACTTATTTTAAGGTACTTTTGACTTATTTTAAGTTATTCTTATAATTGCCCAACGCTCAAATAAATCAAAAACTGATTTAAAAGTTAGTTTGACCAACTTAAAATCCCATCCAAACGGGCTCTTAATTATGACTATGTAGCAAAAAGTCAACCATGACAAGTTAGTTTTCTTGCTCATTTAATTTCTACCTAAATATATATAAATTTCTTTACACATTGTTGGGTTTGGTTAACCTGAAAAGAGACTAGTGTTACTCTAGAAAAAAAAAAGGATTAAAAATTGTACAAAGCTTTTACCCTAAACTTTTTGTGGCAATTGACTTCTTAAACAATTTTAATTTAATTAATTAGCCGTTAAACTTGAATTGGAACATTTATTTTTTACAGTTTTTTTTGAGTACGTTGTTTGATTTAACTTCTACTACAATATGTTTTTCTATAAGAAGGACTTTTGTGATTTAGATATTTGAAATATTTATAGCTTATCGAGGACATTATCTTAGATAGAAGAATGTGAAAGTTGAGGATTACGGTAAAAGGTTAGTAGATAGTTACGCTATTTAGTTTTTCTTATCAGTGGTATTAATTAGTATGTATTATTTTTTTATATTTTTTTTCCTATTTTCTTATGCTTTGATTTTACTATTACCTATTGTTTCCCTTACTTCGATTATCGAATGAATTATGATCTGTTGGTGCTATTGATATTTCCTACTATATTATCTTTTTCTTCTTTTTTTGTTATGTTTTACTTGAGCCTTGAGTCTATCGGAAATAACTTCTCTATCCTCATAAGGTAGGGGTAAGGCTAACAACGTACACACCATCTTCCTCAGATCATATTTGTAATTGTATATTTAATATGTTTTCGTAACCTTTTCTATGAATTTATGCAATTTTAATACATTTCCTATATTTTTCAATTATTATACATTTTTAGATAATAAATTGTTTTATGCTAAAATCTTTTAAAATATATAAAACTCTAAATTTTTTTTTTTTTTTAGGTGTGGGTTATTTGACTCACCTACTATTGAGTAATTAATATGTCTCACCAATAGTTTTTTTTTTTTCATATTCTAGTTCTACTCTAGTAAATAAAGCTCAACTTGGCTATCTCACAAGTGGTTGTTGACTATTTATATTTTTAATGCATGTTAGCAAATTGTGCCAGTTGCCCAAAAGTTTTATTAATTGTTATGATATAAGCCCTTTATAGTACTACTATTTAACGGACTTAAGTTGTAGAAATAGACCTTTAGCAGAAATATAGAGTGAAATTGCGTATTATAGATCTAGATCATTATAGTATTATCCTTTTTCGAACTTTGTACATAACGAAAGCATAATATATCGGACTATATTTTAACTATCCAGCAATAGACAGTTAGTTATTGCCTGTTTGAATGATATGCTTTTTTCTGGACTGGTAAATCTTCATGATAAAAATTAAAAATAATTAGTGGAAGAAAAAAAAATATGCACATAACGAAAGCATAATATACCGAACTATATTTTAACTATTCAGCAATAAACAATTAGTTATTGTCTATTTGAATGATATGTTTTTTTCTCGATAGGTAAACCTTGATGATAAAAATTAAAAATAATTAGTGCAAGAAAATAAAAATAATTAATTAGTGGAAGAAAAATGAGAACCAATTTACATTTTGTTCTTATTTAGGTAAGTTTTACAAATATAACCCTCGAAAGATCATGATTTAACATCTAATGTTTGCAATAACATATGCTATCGTCTAATATTTGTAATAACATACAAACTTGAGATCATGATTTAACGTTTTATCATAAGATTTTCAATTTGTTCAAAAGGAGCTTTAGACTATAAAAGGTCATAAGTTGCAAGAAAAAAAGGAAATCATTTACTAAATAATTATCCTAAAAATCGGCCAAATCATCCATTCTTTCTTCTTAGAAGTTAACAAGTTATTTTGGCCGTAAGAAGCTCATATACAACAACAATAACATATTCAATATAATCTCACAAGTACATTCTGCCTTGGAAGGTATAGGTCGTTTCCGATACACCCTCGGCTCAATCAGTTCGAAAAACTAAGAGTTTAAGAGCTTATATACTGTTACATAAGACAGTACAAACAATTGAAAAGGAAATCAAAATTTTACCAATTGAAGAACAAACACTATATTACAGATATACAAGCTTCGGGCTGCTTGCTATAGCAGCCAAAAAAGAACAAAAAAAAAAACCAGACAAATAGAACCCCAAACAGAACTACAATGTAGCATCATGATGGTTAGTAACATCAATATACCCGTCACCTAAATTAAGAAAGCACCAGCCAGTACCCGTCTTGGAAGCTGAAAGTGTGCTTCTGAAGAGGAAGAAATTTATCGGTGAATGATGTAAACTGGCATTGGAGAGGATTTAATGCAGAAAAACTCTCAAGGGAAGTCCATATGACACCTAAAGCTAAACAATGACTCGCAAACTGGTAGACCTGCATTAGGGTGCCAAGAAGCTGTCTTTCATCTTGTGCATGGTAGAGATTTGACAAATGAAAACATGCTGAACACTTCCAGAAGCCAGTGAAACATCTGCGATAGATGCAGGTCCCCATAGTTTTCTTCCCTATAACTGGATGCAGGTAATGAAAGAGCACTGCAAATCAGTAAGTGTAAAATAGACACGACGCTAGAAAAGTTTCCCTCTTGTAATCGGCTGTATCTGACTATAGAACTCAGTGAAGTTGAGCCTAAACATGAGAAACTTCAAATCAATGTGCTGCTGCACGGGCAACTGAGAAATGAACCCCTCAAAGATGGTTGTATAATCCTTTCCAATCACGTCCATATCATTTCCCATATTTTTGAGGAACTCTCCAGCGCGTTGAGTTAAAGCTTTTCTGCCTTCACCAAGCCATGAACCTGGTTCTGAAGTTTTATCATTTGATTTCCCCCGTGATTTGACTTTATCACGAGAGTTAATTGATGTTTCTGAAGTCCTGTAATTTATGAGGAGATACAAACTGTTAGAAACATTGAAATACTAGAAAAAATCCAAATTTAATTTAGAGGAGAGAAAAGATCAATCAATACCTTGATTGCAGCTCATTAATGCCTTCATATAGTCTATCTGCCAGACTTCGGAAGCGCAATATCAGGTCAAATAAAACAAAGAGTGTCTTGTTAAGCTCCTGAGAACGTTCTCCAAGCAAAGACTTCTCTAAAATTGAAAACAAATACTTTTCATGTGCTGCAAGAAGATCATCAAGGTCTTTAGATAATTCCATTTCTTTCACAAGATTAGACCATGAGACCTCCAAAACTTCAAACATGATGTAGTACTGCAAATTAGAAACAAAGTGATTCATCTCATCCCAAAGAACTTGACACTTTCTTGATGTCAAAATCAACTGCAACTTAACAGCCTGTGGCAACTTGGAGAAGAAGTGGGAAGTGATACAATTTGGTTTCATTGTCTTCCAAGTACCGGTTAGCGCGTGTTCTACCCTTCTGAGCTTCCACAAAAAATTGAAGACTCTTATATACCGTGTCATTACAGACTCTGTAAAAATTGTATTCAAGGGAACACCTGCATCATATTCCAGAGAAAAGACATCCCACCCTCTATCTCCAGTCTTATGGGGCATCATCTTAACCCGTAATCTAGCGCGTATATCACAACCATCATACTGCGCATTAGATGATGTGATAGCACTCTCCAACAAGGTTGCCAGCTTAAATGAGCTGATAGTATTAGCTGGCTCAGATAGCTCAGGACCAACAATATCCATTAGATATTGTACAAAATCACCTTGACCAAGAAGCAAATAGCGCTTAATGGCAAGACAATGTTCCTTGAACTTGTACCTTTTGTGCATAAGTTCAAGTAAATGCTTATCGATTCTTTTTGCTGCTTCTGTAACCAAAGATTCAAGTGCATCAGTTTCGCCATACCCAAGACTTCCTCTCGTGGTTGTAGTTCCAACAGCTGCTGCTGCTTCTGTTGCAGCATCAGCCCAACCACGATCATCACAACAAACTCTGAGAAAGTTGATTGATTTACCGGTCCTTAAAATCTGTTTGGCAAGAGATTGAGAAATAAAAGCAGGAAGCATGGCAGCATGAAGTCGGTAACCTTCTCTCCAAAGGGACTCGTCTTTCACAGGTTGACTCACAATGAAAAACTCAGCAAATATATCTTCAAGTTCTCCTTCAAGCACCCATCTCCTCACCATCTCAAAAAGAGGGGAACACACCCGACGCAACAACCTTTTCATGAAGTCATTAACAAGCGGATCACCATGTTGGGCATGCATGTGAATTGCACCAGCCATTGCCCCACCCTTCAAGCTCTTGCAGTTATCAACTAAAACAGCCATCAATCTCATCTTCACAATTGGCTCAGCAAACCAAACTGTCAGTCTTCTTAGAGACATATAATTCCCTGAACATGCACCCTCTGAACCCAACGGTATTGGATTCATTGCCTGCCCTTCGAGAACCGCTAACAATTTATAGTACTCTGAAAGCTCATCTTGCAATGCAGCACAAAACGCTTGTCCAACCGTGCCTACATCTTGAGCAGGGAACTGATTCATACTATCTGAGATGTACCCTTTAACTTTCCTAAACAACCAGCCGAGCTCACAAAGCTTCCTAACAACACTTCTCGTAGCCCTTGGAACTTTCATCCAATCAGGCAACACATAGCCATCCTCATTCTTATCATACTTTACATACTTCCCATCGATCCCTTGACAAGCATACAACACATCCCTCACCAAAACATCCTCAGATACCTCATTTTCTTCCTTCGACAAGTTCACAAACTCTTTATACGCCATATCACGTAAGTTCTCTGGATCCTTGGAAACCATCAAAACCCCTCCACTCCATCCCTTCCCTACTTCACCTTTACCCCTCAAAACTCTCGAATTATCACCTACACAATTCAAACTCTGAAAATCATCACTCAAACTACCATCACTATAGCCCTTCTCCATTTTACCCAATTTACCCACCAAACCCCTAGAATCCTTACTATTATCCGTGTAACCCTGCACATTATTCAAAACCTTAGAACAATCATTTCTGAGCCCAAAATTACGATTCGATTCACTTCCAACCAATTCCGGTAAACCACCCGACAATGCAGAGCTTAGGAACCCGTTAGGTGCTACAGAAGTAGACTGGTGTTTTTGAATTTTCCGATCTTCGGAGACAGTTTTAAGCAAATAAAGAACAGCCCATTTGTTTCTTACACCACCCTGTCCTGTTTTCAACGAGAATTTGGTATATACATCAGCAAAAGTAAGGGCATCAGACGATTTACCTTGAGTAGCTAACCGTCGCTTAATGGATTCCACCATTGCGGACTCATCCGCAGCAATTGAAGGTGTCATTCGACTGGAGAGTATGCGAATGGCGTACCTCAGAGCTTGGTGATACTGTTGATCGGAAGGTATGATAGGTTTAGGGTTTAAGGGAGTGGACTGGTGGGAGTCGGCGGTGACGGACGGCGTTGAAGTGGAAAGTAAGCGGTGTACTAGCTCTTTGACTAGATCTAGTGCTCTTCGGTCGCCGTCGTCCATGGTGGATCTGCGGTGGCCGGCGGCGGAGATGGTGAAGTGAAGTGAGAGAAGTTGATGAATATGTCTAAAGGAACTGTTTTTTTTTTTTAAAAAAAAAAAATTTAATTTTAATTTTGATTTAATATGGGCGCGGAAATGAGATTTCCCTTTTTATTTTTATTTATAAATCAATTGAAATATTTGTTGAGCTTTTAAATACTCCTAGGTTAAAGCTAAGATTAATTCGAAGTTCATCATATTTTTCTGTATGATAAACAAATATTCTATATTATTCTCTCTTTCCCAATTTATATGTTGGTGTTTACGTGTAAAAAAAAATAAAATTATACGAACAAATTTCGTTAAGTCCATCTATCTAAAATTCAAGCTAAGATTTCATTTGAAATATCTAATAGATATTGATGTTACATCTTTTATTTTTATCAAATTGAGTGTTCTTACTTCGTTTTTTCCTTGATAAGGTATCCTATCAGGCAACACATAGCCATATAAAATGGGTCGTGTTTTCCTTATTAACTTATGGGAGTACATTTTATCCCCTCAGTTAATAAGGAGTACAAAGGACGAAAGACAAAATAAAAGACATGAAATTTAAAAAGAGGAACTTTCACAAATAGCCACTCAAAATACTCCATATCTATAGTTTGATAATTACAATTCATAGCTACATGTTATAAGGAGGAGGGTGGCGAGTGAGACTGGGAGAGAGAGGAGAGAGGTGAGCGAGAGAGGGCAGAGAGTGCAGAGAGGCAAATTGTATATGTATAACCGTCAAAATAATGTATAAATGTAACTGATATATATATATGTATTTGTATATCTGGTGAGCGAGACTGGGAGAGGGAGGAGAGAGGCGAGCGAAACTGGGAGAGAGTGGAGAGAGGCTAGTGAGAGAGGCAGAGAGTGGAGAGAGGCGAATTGTATATGAATATGTGTCGAATTATACATATGTATATGTATCAAGTATTGTATTTGTATATCTACATATAATTTGAATTCGTATACAATTGAATCGAGATAAAACATTTGTATTGTATATCGAATCTCTCTCGCTTTATACAAACACAAACACAATTTATACATCTGTGTTTGTATAAAGTGAGAGAGGCGACCGAGATTCTGGGGAGAGAGGCGAATGACAAAGTGTTTGCAACGAATTAGAATTAAATGAAACTGTAGCTATAACATTTATTTTGAATTAATAGTTTTCCCAAAAAAAAGCAACAAATATCAAATGATTACTCCATATACATCTTAGGTGATGTTATTATAAACATCTTTTAATTAACATAAAGTTCAAATATTCTCTAAATATATCATGGCTTAATAGTTGATATTGAGAGCAAGTTGGTTAATGGGCCTCCACTCAAGTAGTAATGGGCCACATACGGAGTTCTTTGGGCCAAAGCTAAACCTATCCAGTTGCAGATTGGGCTTTTTTCAAAAAATAAAAAAATAATGTTGAGAGTGGGATTTGAACCCACGCCCTTTCGGACCAGAACCTTAATCTGGCGCCTTAGACCAACTCGGCCATCTCAACTTGTTATTTCAATTCTAATAAATTTTATACGTAGGTTTTTGATGTGAAAAATATTTTTTCCTCAATTTCCCATCCTGTGTCTAGTATCCTCCTTGGTTCATAATTAAATTTGGATTCATGCCAATAAGTCCATATTGAAGGGTAAAACATTCTTATTCAAAACCTCTGATTAGTGATTACGAATAGAAAAGTACTTATTATTTCACCATAATCTTTATTGCTGATAATTTTTTAAATCTTTTAATCAAGAACGAGGCTCGAATTATTACGATTCATTCAAATTATAGGCACAATGACTCAGAAAAATTATTTATTAATTACAAATTATTTAATGATAAATTTGTAGTTAAATTTTCTTTTTTTTTAGGTGTAATATAACAAGTCAAAAGAAATTATTTAAATTTCAGCATCAATCATGAAGAGATGCAACAACTATTTTAAGCTTATCCAAGACCACAAAAGATTATGAAGAACAATGACATTTCATCTAAGTGGGTAGGAGAATTATTATTTTTCGTTCTTCTTTGTGGTGTGAACTTTTCCAATTTGGGTAAAATATCAATTCGGAGCTAAACATTTCACGTTCACATAAAATTTGAGAAGAATTGTATTTGCACCTTAAGAAAACATGAATAAAGCCAAAAACAGATTATTCTGATGTAAGTATTAAATAATTAATTTCACGATTCAAACTTGTATTCGATACATCATATACAAAGACAATTTTACTGTTGCTTCAAGACTCCAGCCAATTTGTATAGCACTAGTGATACATAAAATTCTTGGAATACCTCCTAATTGTGTCAATTATTGACCAATCCACTATATATGGAAATAATCATGAAAAAAGCCAAATCTCCATTTTGGGGTCATCATCATTTTCTAATTCTCAATAAAGCTCAATTCTAAGTTAGGTTAATTAGCACTGAATTTTCTCTCATACCAAAGAAAGAAATATATATATATATATATATATAAACAATTCAAGATATTTTAGCATGTTTACCATATTCTGGACCATTGAACTATGATCAAAGTCCTCTATGTAATGATGGGAAAAAAACATGTTAAACTTTACAAACTTTCTTTAAATATAACAAAATATTGTGTTTGTATGACATATATATGACCTCATATTGTTAGAAAAAATTGCATCATTTGATTTTGTCAAGGATAATAAGGAATTTGGCTTCTCTCCATTTTCTCCAAGTTCCTATTTGAATTAGTGACACGTGGCATAAGTTTAATTTAATGACTAAAATTTAATTAATTAAAATAAAACTCTAACCATGGTTAGAATAATTAATTACTTCCATATATTTTCTCCCAAAAGATTTTTACAATCTTATAATTTTAAATTTACATTATATTCTTCTAAATTTATATTTTAATTATTTCTTTTTGCCTTGAGTAAAATTCGTAAATATATGAATGCAAGTACCTACACATCTAATCACTTTGTCTTATTTACTCATTATAATATAATCAAATTAACTCTCCTTCTACAATATATATTTGGCAACTTATTACTGGTGAATTATATTATGCAATTTTACTATTTCTATGAATATAATTTTATTTATATATTTCAATATGATACTACTCTCTGCAAAAATAAATATTCAACCTGTAAGAAATACTATCAATCTTAAAGGTAAACAACATTTTTTAAAATACAATATTTTTTCAATTATTCTATATATGATACTCTCTAATTAAATTAATTCAAATTTATAATGTATAAATGAAGGTAAAACGATTGATATGTAATTATTCGCATTTATATATTTAGGAAATTTACTCTAGGGAAGAATGAATTTTTTTCAAATATATATTTAGGAAAAATATAATGTAGATCTAGAATTGTGGATTGTAAAAAAATTGAGAGAAAATATATAAAAGTAATTGATTATATTAACTATGATTAAGAGTTAAGACTTTATTTTAATTAATTAAATCTTGGCCATTAAATTAAACTTATGCCATATGTCACCAATCTAAGTAGGGACTTGGAGAAAATGGAGAGGAGCCAAAACCGAATTGATAATCAAGTCAGAACGTAAAACTGTTATGAATAGAAGATGCTTTTGAGAACAAGAGAATAGAGTTTCATTATAATCTGAAGACTTATCTAAATACAAAGGAAGTAGGAGATTATATAGAAAAACCTAACTAAGAGAATGGCCTAAATACAAAATAGCCCAAACATATGGGCTAACATCCCCCCTGAAACTCACAATGCAATAGCAATGAGCATTGAGAGTTTATCACACAAAAAACGAAACCGAGACGCCGACTGTGCCTTCGTAAAGAGATCAGCAATCTGTAAGGATGATGGAACAAAAGGAAGCGATATGGTCCCGAGCTGTAAATGATGACGGGTGAAGTGACAATCAATTTCAATGTGCTTCGTCCGCTCATGGAAAACAGAATTCTTTGCAATTTGTACTGCACTTTTGTTATCACAATGCAAGGGAGTAGGCATAGAAATGTGAACCCCCATATCTGCAAGAAGCCAACGTAACCAAACAATCTCACATGTAGTCACAGCCATAGCACGATACTCAGCCTCCGTGGAAGATCTAGAGACAACATCCTGTTTCTTGCTCTTCCATGAGATTAAAGAGTCTCCAAGAAACACACAAAAACCAGTGGTGGATTTACGATCATTGCGATCGCCATCCCAATCAGCATCACTATAGGCTCGCAACTCGAGAGATGACGTCGAGGGAAACAAGAGGTTCTGAAACTGAGTGCCACGAAGATATCTCAGAATACGAAGTACAGCTCCCCAGTGAACAGAAGTAGGAGCAGTAACAAACTGGCTTACAACATGAACTGCATGAGCTATATCCGGGCGAGTAACGGTAAGATAAACCAAACTACCTACAACCGTCCGATAAAGACTCGGATCTGATAATGGAACACCATCACTAGGAGAGTACCGTGCATTGGTTTCAAGGGGAGTATCTACAGTCCTGTTATCAGAAAGGCGCGCCCGTTTGAACAAGTCAGATATATATTTAGTCTGAGAAAGAAGATACCCTTTCTTTGACTGAGCCACCTCAATACCCAAAAAATAACGTAGCAAGCCCAAGTCCTTCATAGCAAACCGATGAGCCAAATCACGCTTCAATGACTCAATACCACCATGATCATCACCAGTAATAACCATATCATCTACATATAAGGACAAAAGAATTCTCCCTGCACTCGTACATCTAACAAACAATGCCGAATCATGATTACTCGGGACAAATCCAAGAGAAGTAATCACAGTGGAGAATTTCTCAAACCAAGCACGAGGGGCTTGCTTGAGACCATATAAAGCTTTTCGAAGCCGACAAACTTCACCCGGCTAGTGGTCAATACCTGGGGGAGGAGTCATATAAACTTCATCATGGAGATCACCATTCAAAAATGCATTCTTTACATCCATTTGAAATATCTTCCACTGTCGAACGGATGCAATAGCAATAATAGTGCGAACAGTCGTCATCTTTGCCACCGGGGCAAAAGTCTCCTCATAGTCCATACCATATTTTTGTGAGTACCCTTTTGCCACAAGTCTGGCCTTGTATCGCTCAACAGACCCATCAGACTTTGTTTTGATCTTATACACCCATCGACAGCCAATCGTATGTTTACCTGGTGGTAGGGTAACCAAATCCCATGTATGTGTCTGATAAAGAGCAGCAAGTTCCTCAGCCATAGCATTCTGCCAAAGAGGATCAGTTACAGCCTCTCGATACGACTCAGGCTCAGACAAATGATGTATGTTTGCAATAAAGGTAGCAAATGAGTCTGAGTATGCAGAGTAAGCGAAATCAGGTAGTTTGGTGGACTTAGAGGGACGAGTAGACCTCCTCAGAGGTGGTGGATCTCCAGTCTCAACAATCAAAGGAGAAGACTCAGGTACAGACGGATCTGAAGCACTATCAGGTGGCATGGATGAATCTGGAACTGGAACCTCCATGTCAACGCCAAAGGGATCAATATGCCGAAGATCTGATTTCATTACATCATGGGATTTAGCTGGAACCGAATAGAAAGGAATATGTTCCAAAAAAGTGACATGCCGTGAGACATATAATTTCTGACTAACAGGGTCATAGCAACAATATCCTTTTTGTCCAACACCATACCCCAAAAACACACATATAGCTGATTTTGGCCCCAGCTTATTTCGTTCAACATGAGGACGAAGCACAAAGCAAGTACATCCAAAAACTCGTAATGCAGAATAATCTGGTAGGTGACCATATAATTTCTCGAATGGAGACATCCCTGAAGTCAATGCAGTAGGGATATGATTAATCACATATACAGCAGTTAGGACTGCTTCTCCCCAAAAAATACTAGGAACCTCTGCAGATAAGAGCAAAGAGCGTGCTGTCTCAACAATATGGCGGTGTTTCCTTTCGGCAACACCATTCTGCTCAGGAGTGTCGGTACAAGATGACTGGTGTATGGTACCATCAGAGGCCAGTAACTGAGTGAAATCATTAGAGGTATATTCACCCCCTAAGTCACACCTGAAACACTTTATCACAGCTGAATGTTGCGTTTTAACAAGGGCTCTAAAGTTGCTGTAAATGCCAAAGAAATCTGATCTGCGTTTCATAAGATAAACCCAGGTATAACGAGTATAGTCATCTATAAACGAAACATAATAGGTCGAGCCACCCTTAGTGGATACTGGCGATGGGCCCCACACATCAGAATGAATAATATCAAAAGGAGCAACAGAATAAGACACACTTTTATTAAACGGTAAAGCAGAGAATTTGGCCAGTTTACAACCACTACAATCTGAAATATCACAAGTGTTCAAATGACCCAAAGCACCAGTAGAGGCTAAAAAACGCAAACGTGACACTGACACATGTCCCAAACGGGAATGCCAAAGATAAAATTGAGAAGACAAAGGACTCAAACGAAACGAAGACAAATCAATACTAGAGGCAGCAACAGCAGACACTTTGAGAATCTCCAAGACATAGAGTTCCCCCAACCTACGGCCAATCCCAATCACCTTCTGAGTGTGTTGGTCCTGACAACACAAACAGAATCAGAAAAGAGCACCCAATTACCAGCCTTACACAACTGACTGACCGAAGCAAGATTCAAAGCAAGTTTGGGAATGTAATAAACATCAGAGAGAACAATGTGAGGAGTAGTGACAGAACCCACACCCTCGACTGTCATAGATGCAGCACTAGCAGACATAACAGAGATTGGTGAAATGGGTGACAAAGAACCAAACGATGACAAATAGGGTGACATATGATGAGACGCACCAGAATCCAAAATCCACAGGGATGAAGGAATACCTGAGGTACTAGAAGTAGCAGGACCTGAATGAGACATAGATACTGACATGGCACTAGGATTAGAAGCCAGAAACTGTCTGAACTGTTCGAAAACCTGGGGATCCAACGCAGAGGGTGGCATAGTGCTAACAGACTCAGATGGTGCAGCAGCAGCAGCAGCACTCCACTGTGGAGGATGAGGTGACCATGGAAGAGCACCAGAGGATTGGGACTGAGACTTCCAAGACTTCTG
Source organism: Solanum appendiculatum (assembly GCA_018342035.1). NCBI lineage: Eukaryota > Viridiplantae > Streptophyta > Magnoliopsida > Solanales > Solanaceae > Solanum > Solanum appendiculatum. The sequence continues at coordinate 1,155,930 of JAGDQO010000642.1, forward strand.
CTGCCCATACTTCTGCTGCTGCCCAGATTGAGCCTGTTTAGCCTTGTTCAGCAATAGCGGGCACTGAGCCTTCCAATGATTTTTCTGTTTGCAGAATGCACACTCATCAAATGCAACTTTAGGAGATTGTCTAGATTGATTTGAAGTCTGAGAACGTGGTAGTCTAGACTGATCCGTTGAAACAGCAAACACGGCAGGGGTAGTAGTCGCTTTAGACCCTTTATCGACTTGAGACTTAATACGAGTCTCTTCTGCAATCAGTTCATGAACAACTGAATCAACTGTTGGGAGGGAAGATCGATGAAGGATCGTTCCACGCAGTCCTTCAAAATCAGAACGTAATGCCATTAAAAACTGAACCAGCCGCTGTCCTTCCCTCCTAGCAATGTATGGCGCAAAACCTTTTAAATCTGCAGATTCAGTAAGGGCCAATTGATCCCACAAATCCGACATGGCAGCATAGAAGTCTTGAATACACATATCATTCTGTTGAAGAGCACGAATATCATATTCCAACTGGTACTGCTTAGCAAAATTAGACTGAGTATACAGTCTCTCCAAATGATCCCAAACTTCCTTTGCGGTGTCATACTTAGCCAATTGTATACCAATTGACTGAGTTACAGAGTTGTTGATCCAAGTGATAACCTTGGAGTTATCAGTTTCCCATGAGTCGACCAACAGTGCAAAATTCTCAACCTTATCATCCGTAGGTTTGGCTTTAACTCCAGTGACATAGCCCCACATATTCTTCCCACGAAGAAAATTTTTCATGACATAACTCCAATATGCATAGTTTTTACCATCTAATTGAGTACTAATGGACTGGAGAGAATCATCCTTTCCAGTCATATTGTCAAAAGGGATGGCAAAGACAGCAAGACACAAACAATTCCAAAGCAAAAAGTAAAATACCTAGGTCGAACCAATCCAACAAACAGCAGCAGCAGCAACGGAAGAAAACAATGACTCAATCCAAACGAACAGCAATAGCATCAAACGAAGACAGCAATAGCTACAAAATCTTCAACAAACAAATCAAAGAGCATGGATCACTTCAGCTCTGATACCATGTTATGAATAGAAGATGCTTTTGAGAACAAGAGAATAGAGTTTCATTATAATCTGAAGACTTATCTAAATACAAAGGAAGTAGGAGATTATATAGAAAAACCTAACTAAGAGAATGGCCTAAATACAAAACAGTTAAAAATATAATTAAGTAAATTAAATAAAAGTGTATTATCTCTAAACTTAAATTTTTTAGATTAGATTATCACACTTTACAACAATATAAATATGAAATACTTAGTGCATCGAATTTTCGAGTGTGAACTATTATAGTAAGTTACCGACAATAATATAAAATTCTTAACTTTATCAGCCTGATAATTTGTATATAATCGTAAATTCGTAAACTATTTTTTCTCATGGAATGCAAGTAATTTAATTTGTTGAATTAAATGAAGCTCCAAAGTAATTGTCTTTCACTTTCATGCATGTGAGACATTACAACACCTGTCACTCACAATGAGTTTTCACATTTTTTCATGGTCAAACAAATTAATAAGACAATAAACAATTTGAAAAGATTTACTCTCCTCCGTTCACTTTTACTTATTCAATTTTTTTATTTAGACCTATTTTACTCTTGTTATTAATATTTTTAATTATTTTTCAATTCATTTCCCAAAACTTGATGACTTAATATTCTATCCGTTCACTTTTACTTATTCGCTTTGAATTTTATATACCTTTTAATAAACATTGATTAATATGAGTATTTTTATCATAATACGTATATTAATTGGTGTATACTCTTAGATCTTGAAAAATAAGTAATTAATGTTAAGGGTATAATATGAAAAAATACATTTTTTCTTTTGATATGCTAAAAGTGAATATCCATTTTTAAAAGACTAAACAAGTAAAAATGAACAGATGGAGCAATATTATAGGTGATATAGTAAAATTATTATTCTACTTATTAATCCTTAAGAAGTGCCATATCAAATCAATACTGGACAAGTAAAAATGGACGCCCGGAGGAAGTATTAATTAAAGATTTCTATTTAGAAAAGATTTAATTTATGTAGCATCATTTTCAAGGACTTCAAAAATTAGACGAAACCTAAGTTACCCTTGCCCTCTTCTATATTCTTTCCTAGTTGTGGCTATAAATTCAAGGATCACTCTTGTATTGTCTATATATAGACATTTTGAGAGAATGAAATATTAATTGAAGATCTAATTTTCCATGGTGCAAAATTAAGTACAATTACTTCAGAAGTTTGAAAAAAGAATTGTAATTCAAGTCAAATGATTTTAACATGTTGAAATTGATGTTTCAAATTGTGATTCAGAATAAAAGATTATGACTTTTTAAATGATCATATTTCTACAATTAAAATTCATCTTATTGTAAATTAAAATTAAAATAGAAAGTAACTACAAGAACTATATATTCTCTAATGACATAAAGATCTCTACTATACAAGGCTAAAAGACTCCAAGAAAGGAAGTATATGTAAGAGGGGATACGAAAAATCTAGTTGAATTATGAGCAGTGATAAAGCCAGAAAAGGTTATTTATATCGTGACGGAGTTAGAATTTTGATTAAGAAGTGTCAAAATATAAAGAAGCAAAATTACGTAGAAGTCAAGAAGTATCAATATATATATACATATTCTTACCTAATTACACAGTATAATTTTCCGATGAAGCGACACCCCTCAAGTTCAAGTATATGTAGCTCCGCCATTGATCTATGACTGCAGATTCGACCGAATTTAATAGTTTTAGTTAAAATTTAAAATTTGTATTAAGAATGTCACTGAATGTACATTGAAATTAAATTCATAATCCAATTACTACTACTAGATATTATTATCTTGAAATTTAAAATTTATATAAACTTCAATTTTGATTTCATCCATTACCATATTGAGCTACTATGTTTTAAATGTTACTCCTAGGTCCTAGCTATCTCTTATCTATCAATATGTATAATAATTTTTATAATTACCTAGTTATATATTTCATGAATTTCCAAATATTTTTGGATAAAAAATACAAGCACAAAGTTGTGTCATGCAAACGTCTTTTAATAATTTTAGAAGACAAAAATTATTTTATTTTTTTTAAAAAGAAGTTTTAAAGTTAAGGGAAGAAACTTCTCATGACACGTTATAATTATGATCCTTTGAAACAGTATTGCATTTTGACTAAAGCCACTTGAAATATTCTATTAGGACTTAGGAGTACTATATATGTTTTTTCTCTAGGTTTAAAATTTAGTGTTTCATATTTATTTTTTTAAAATATAGAAGGAAAATAGATGTACGTATCATTAGATAAGGCATGTGTGGTGACTGGTGAAAGATATTGTATCTCTTGATTTGGTTAGGTAGTAATAGAATATCATTATTATTTAAAAAATGAAAAACCATTAAAAATTAATCTAATAATACCACTCATTTGTGAGTGCAACAACAACCAACCTAGCATAATCCTAACGAGTGAGTTTAGGGAATGTGGTGTATACCAGTCTTATTTCTAACTCGTGAAGATAAGATTGTTTCTGATAGACTATCGGCCTAAGTTAGAAAACATATCAAACAACAAATATGTAAAACAAATACAGAAGTGATGAGAACAATAGCAACACAAATAATATGATAACGTACTGATGCAAAAGAAACAACAGATAATACTAAAAATGAAACAATAAGATAGTAGGAGATTAGTACTGACAAAACTGAAAATTAAAGGAAACTTGAGTTCAACTACCTAGCTACTAACCTTCTATCCTAATCTCCAATCTTTATATCTTCCTATCTAGAATCATGTTCTCAATAAGTTGCAAACGTGTCATGCCTCTTGTCCTATCTAATCACTCACACACACACCCACAAGACTTCTTCAACCTACCCAGCTCTACCTCCTATCATTCTCACTATAACCAATCTCCCGCACCTCATGGGGCATATGTGCATCTTCTCCTCGATCACATGTACTAATCAATTCACTTTCACCTTTCTAATCTTGTTCACAATGGAGATCACTCTCACCTTACATTGGATAGTTTCATTCTTGTTCATATACGTCTCTCCTAGTATGTCAATCTTTCTTAACAACCTTTTTTTGCTACTCTTATCTTCTAGACATACGAGTTCTTAATTGACCATTTGAATGTACGTAGAACATTAAACTACGAATAAGAATGAATTGATCAACTAAAGCTCCTATACAAATTATTGAGAAGATCATAACCAAAAAGTTGAGACCTAATCATAGGCAAATACAAAATTTTGCGTTTATGGATTCTAATTTTTTTTTAAAGTAATTCATTAAGTTCTGAAAAAAATTATTACACATATTCAATGAATTTCTTAATACAATATAGAAATTTTGTCAAAGTTATTAAATTTTGTTGAATCCACAACGAATAGTACTTTAGCTCTGCTCCTAGACCTCGAGTATTGCAAAATACTAGGATAAGAAACAAATTAATTAAAACAAAAGATCGATATCAAATTTTTAAAGCGTACAACCATCAAAACAGAACTCGACAAGTGGATTTTGTTACTCTTTTTCTTTGGTAGGATCAAAATTTAGTGTTCCATATTTAATTTCTTAATTCACTATAACAAAAAAGGGTATTGAATGAACTATAACATTTGATAAGGCATGTGAGGTGTGAAAAGAATGAGACATGACCCTATGTCTTATCTCTTTTAATTTTCAAAAGCATTTCTTATTTTCAAACTTTAGAATAGTTATTTTCCTTGTCCTTATCACATTAGAATGATATATATTAAGATAAATTAAGCTTTTAGAAAAGACTACACGTTCACATTTTCCACAAAGAAATTAAGAGGAAGACCTATCAGTATTATATTGTTTTTATAATATTTGCATGAATAAAGGGGTCTTACTTTTTGACTTTGGAAAATATTTCCAAAGTTGATGAGGTAACTGATGATTTGATGACATTCAATTCATATGATTTGATGACATTCAATTCATTAAGTTATATAGAATCTAGAAAGTAGTAGTACTAGAAATATATATTAAAAAATTAAAAAAAATCTAAGTTATTTGCAAACTTGAAATAATAACTTTAATAATAGTGGTTAAATTATACTGTAGGTAAAAAGTATTTATATTTTAATTTCAGTGTATAAAAAATAAATAATTATATTTCAATTTTAAATAAGTTGAAATCAATTATATGAATCATTGTTATTCTATTTAAGTTCAACTCATGTCACTACTAGATGAATACATCCTAATAATATCAATATTATGAGAATTTATTACGAATTAATTAATTTTATGCAGATTATCAAACTACCACAACTTTTATTAAAACTAATAATGAAAATAATCTAGCTCACACATGGGCAGTTTATATTTTTTGTGCATTTATATATTCAAATAAATTTTATACATCATGTTATATCTTTTATTTTTATGCTAAGTTATATATGTGAACGCGTAGTCATGTTGATACTTTTTTGTAAAATTCTTTCTTTGACAAATGAAACACTTCCAAGCAAATAGTTACAATATTTTAACGACCAAACCCACTAAACAAGAATGTTAATTTGCACTCAAATCTATGTGGAGTAATAAGTAATTTACCAATTTGAGACTTCCTGTATATTTCGTAAAAGATAACTATCCATGAAAATCGCTCCTTTTTATTTGTTATAGTTTTTTTTTAATAATTAAACAATATAAATTTTGATTAACATTTTAAGAGGTGCTTGTTATGAGTCATGAGTGGGAGTTTAGCTTATTCCATATTGACATGCGATCTTTTTCATCATATATATTAATATGAATTTTTTTTTACAATTTATAGTAATTTTCGTACAATTTCTAAATATTTAAATTTTTGTTTTAAAATATATCAAATTAATGTAATCTAATTTAGCTTTAAAAGTTAGCTAAATTGACTCTTTAAAAACGAAACGTAACAACTAAAAAAACCGAATGAAGTATAATCACGTTCCTACTTTGTTTTCTAGGTTAATTATCGTATCAGACTTGATATGAAAAATTACATGTTTTTTTAAGTCAACTTAATCTGATTAGCAAAAAATTATTGATACGAGTGGCAAATTCATCTTGTTCAAGGTGTGTCAATTACACTATATCACTACAAAATGACTTTTTAGCGTCAGTTATTTAACGACAATAGTTTAATTGTTATTAAATACATTTTTAGAGCAATTACTAGTAACAATACATTTTAACACTCTTTGTAAATATTAATAAAACCTATACTGACATTGGATCTAATAACAATTAACTAATATCCTATAAAAACTTTAATATTTAATAATATGCTTATTTATCACCGCGAAAAGCTATATATATATATATATATATATATATATATATATATTTTGATGAGTCACAAACGAGGTTGAATTGTACTGCATGAAAGTGAAAGGAGGAAGACCATGTTTTTTCTATTGATTAATGGAGATGAAGGTCCACTCAACTCCCAGAATTAATGAAAAAGATTGAAACCAATTAAATATATTAAATTACACAAGAATTATAGCGTCAAAATCTTTTTATAATGATGTCATTTGTCTAGAAATTCTTTTATTAATGAAATGTTATTATGGAGTATATATATATATATATAACATTATATATGACAAATCAGTCCAAAAAAAAACTTGATTATTATAATAAAATATTATTATAAAGAATGATACTATATGTCAAGAACACAGTATCAAAATAAGATTATTCACTAGGTGAATACGAATTAAATAATATTTAGATAACATAAGTTATACGTTTATTCGTCTTAAGGTGCAAGTAGCAAGCATACATTGAGGAATTAATAACAGAAGATAAATCACTTGACATGATTTGGCCATATGTTGCATCGTAGGTGCTAAAACTATGATAAAGTAGAATAAAATAGAGACCTAAAATCACATAATAGAAGCTATATTTTATCGAAAGAAAATTGATAATTTTTATATCATATGTGAAATAACTTCCGATATAATAAAAGTAAAATGTATAGATGGACCGAGTCATCAAGTTACTACTTTTTTTTTTATTATTAGAAGATAGAGTTCGTACGGCTCTTCTAATTACTCATGGTCCTATGTTGGACTTTTGGCAAATACTTTTTAAAAGTTTCTTGTTTTTTTTATTTTGTATGATGAAGAATATATATATATATATATATATATATATATATATATTGATCTTATCGATATATATTTACAATATCAAGGGATATTACTACAATAACATATTATGTTTTCCAAACATAATAATTAATAAATATGCCTGGGGTATCTCTTCTCATGAAAGTCAAAGCTATGAAATTTTACACAATTTATGCACTTTAATAATGGACAAAGTACTACAAATATCAACTTGGGATCAGAATTGCACCCTCACCCCACCATTATTACGGCTTCTTTCGTCTCAAATTATTTATGATATTTTTTAAAAAAAAATATTTATATTCAAATATTTATTTTATATATTTTTATTTGTTCAATATTTTTAAAATTAGATTTTTATTTTTATTTGTCATTATTAATATATTTAAAAAATATATTTTTTATTTTACATTTAATATTAATTACTTATTCCCTAAATTATTTTTCAAGATCTAGTTGTTCACTATACTATTTTAGGATGTCCAATAATACTTGTCCACTTTATAAAATTAATGGATATTTTTACACTTAGTACCTAAAATTTACCCTTATCATTAATTATGATCATTTCCCTACTATATTTTTCAAGGTATTGTATTTATTATATTCAAATGGTGATATACTAGTAAAATTACCCTTCTATTTATAGTTTCTTAAGAAGTGTGCAAAGTCAATAATGGACAAATGTTGTTGGACAAAGAGAGTATTAGTATTTTGATAAAATACTCATATTAATCATTACTCTCTCTGTCCAACAATATTTGACTATTATTGACTTGACACACCCCTTAAGAAACAATAAAATAATAGGGGTAATATTACTATATTATCCTTTGACTTTATTAAATTTAATGCGTTAAAAAATGTGTTAGATGATAAATAGTATTTAATAGTAAGGGTAAAATAGATACAAAAGGTAAATTATCTCTTGATTTTCTAAACTGGATAAGTATTGTTTGACAATTATTTTTAATATAGTAGACAACTATTATTGATGGATGGAGTATTTTTTATAGAAGCATGCAAAAATCCAAATTAGACAAATAAAAATAAATGAATGAATGAAGAAAGTATTTATTATTTTAAAATTTTAAAATTGTAAAATAAAATAAATTTGTTTTTTTTTCATTTCCCTCTGATAGTTATTATTCGACAACAACTATATTAATTATGAAGTGATGTTAGGATTAATCTTCAAATATCAATAGAATTAAAATAATTTTAAAACCCCTCTTTTTAATTAATCTTTTTTAAAAAGTGTGAAAAGAGAATCACCACAAATTTTTATGTATGTCCTTTTGTTACGATATTGTTTGTTTTGTGCTTGATTCGTATAAATTTGTTTCTTGAATTTTAATTTTTAAATGTCTCAATAATTAATTTTAAACTCATTCTTAGATTCATAACTTTTTTTCTTTTATTTTAATATGAAATTCGCCTAAAATATAATAATGTATCCCTTATGGTATTTATGCAAGGGAATTTCTTATTATCACTTGATTGAGAAGTCATTCAAATTGATGGAAATGGATGACACTATTGCCAATGCCAGAAGTGTAATATAACTTTGGTAACATGCTTATTACCATCTTTTTTCTTCTTTTTTTATGATTGGAATATTTGTGTCAGCTTGCACACGTCTTATCTCATTTTTTTTTATGACAAGGGAAATCCGCAGTCGCTATTCTTTGGGTGCGCACAAGGTAAAATCTTTGCTCCTATGCAATAGCTCGCAAACCACATAGGAGAAGTAATCCGCACTAGACAAGCCTGATGCGATGAGCTCGACCCAGAAGCGAAAGCAAGGGGTTTCGAACTTGAGACCTCCAACATAGAAGTCCCAAGCCCAAACCACTGGGCCACCCCGAAGGTTACGTTTTATCTCATTTTACGAAATATATATTTGTTATATATTTAATTTATTATCAACACAAGCAAGGTCGAGGTCAATTAAAAGTTTGAATATAATACGAGATCAATTTAATTGAATTTAATAATTTCTGCTCAAATAATATAATTGTGTTAATAAATCATTATATTTAGAACCTGATTAATATTTGAAGTTGATGTTCTAAGTTTTAAAATTAATGAAGTTGAAATCTGAGCTTCGTCAATATAAGTATCATATAACTTTATACATCAAAACTAATACTTCCACTGAATTTGATCATGTCTTTTTTTCTTTTTTCAGATTAGTAATTAACAAAAATGAAGTGATTTGATTGTATAATTAATACAATGCATAGAACCTAAACGTGTGTTTTTGTCTTATTATGTACTATTATTTTGGTTCATGAACTTATTAATAGCATTCACATTTTATTACTTACATATTTAATATTCTGGCATGCTAGTGGTTAGAAAGTCACTAAGCATAATATTTTTATATGATTCGAATAGTATTATAGTATATACTTCTCCAGATAGAGTTAAATAGTAAAAAAACAAAATAAAAAGACAAACCATATAAACCATAATTTAATATTAATACCAGAAGTATATATATAACTTTGTAGTGGAATTAAATAAATTATACATCTACCTTAATGTTTAAGTCAAAATTAAAGTTCTTTGATTATTATTATTTTGTTTTATTCCACATACATTCATACAAGTATTATATTTTTTTTGTGTTTAATTAATAGAAAAAAGAAATGTTATAACTTGAGAATCTTTACGAAGGTTCTTTTCTAAAATAAAAATTCTAGAATTTTTTTTTTCTTACTGATTACATAAACAGACAATTTATTCGATACAAATAGAAATAAATAAATTTCATAAATAATACTATAGAATGACTCCCTTCCTCCCATCCGAAAATCAATATAACCAAATGATCCCTTAGAGAGTAACAATATTATATAGGTGAGGTGAACTCCGTTGAGAGTAGCGTTCTCAAAATTAAATGAATACCGAACACAAAATAGAAATCGAATCTAGTAGATATGAATTGGGTTAGTTGAAAACAGCTATTGGCCTAAGTCCAAAGTTTTGACTAGTTGACTTCCTTTCTGTAATTACTACAGTAAATATTTGACCCTAGTAATTTTATTTTCTAATTATATTGTTTTTTTTCTAGCAGAAAGACCCACAGTAAACTTTGTTTGTTTATGAAAAAAAAGAGAAAATATGGACCACTGATAAAATGACAATCTATAATTACTGTTTTCTATGGCCTTGCAGTGTGTTCACATGATTCTCTTTTACTATAATAAAACAACAATGGTGTTGTTGGTTTGGCCTTTCAAAATTTTGCACATTTTTCGAAAGTATTTAATCGGAACATTTTGTTAAAAATAAAATTTAGAATTAAAAAAAGAACTTATGAAATGAAAAGAATAAGTTGCAAATCTTCTTATATGGTGTTGAATAATCTTAACTCCTGATTCGAGATTTATTCTTTTTATAATTGTGGTAATGGATGGTATCAATTTATGTACAACTTGATTTGTGAATTCAAGAAAATTTAATAACTTTCGCTCAAATCTTTTATGTGTATTTATATGATTTTACTTATAATTAATCTATCTAGAACACAATTACTAGTTAAAAAGGGAAAAAAAGTGGCCAACAACTCAAAAATTAATTTTTTTGACTGTCTTTGACTTACTAGTTTACTATCACTAGTATATGTACAAATAAATAACTTTGATTACTAAAATTTAAAATGAAAAAAGAATTTTTTGTTTAAATTTAGATATGAGACTTTATAATTCTCAACTCACTTTAATATGACATCACTTTAAAATGAAAAAAGAATTTTTAGAGGTATATAAGGTATATATTCATATATATATGTGTGTGGTGTATCCAAGTTCATCATTTACAATATTAGATAGCAACTAGTAACTAATGAGAACATGAGTGGTTTTAAGTTCCTTTCATTTCTTTTATTTTCATTCACGTGATTCTTGGCCTTTTGTTTACCGTGATAAAATTAATTCATAAAAATATAATTTAATTTACTTAAGTTTGAAAGTTTTGTGATTTATTTATTTGTTAACTCAGATTATTGATTTTGTTTAATGCAATTTATCTAAAAGTACTTGGTTGATTCAGATTAAATATGTAGTCAAAATCAACTCATAAGAAAATATTATTAAATATTTTTTAAAAACAATTATATGATATACAATTTATATAATCATAATAAATAAATAAAAGTTTTGTAACGTAATTAAATAAATTATAATAAGCAAAAGAAAAAATAAACTTAATAAGAGTTGGACGAGTCATGTTACTATTCATGATTTTTTTTAATAAGAAGCTGGGATGTCTGAATTGAACTTTTGACTATATTAACCCAATAAATAAATTTTCAAGTTTAATAACTTTCAACTATTAACCTTGAAGCGAACGAGGTTAAAAGTTCAAAATCACCCTATCTCCAACATTATTATTGTAAATCAATCACTTTACTCGTTTATTAACTCAATTAATTTTGATCCGTTTAAATTCAGTTCAACTCGTTCATTTGACACCTGCCACTAATTTTGACTAACAATATTTTGCTGGCATTCTCTTAAAATTCTTGCTATTTATACAACTCCCAACAAGCTCTATTCTTCTATCCCTCAACTCTCTTTCTCTCTCTCTCTCTCTCTCTTATCTCACACAATAAAAAAGAAGAAATTTAAGCAAAAAATCAATAAACCAAAGGCAAAAAATGGAGCAAAAAAATATTGTATTTCTTCTTTCTCTTATGGTTTTACTACTAATTTCCTACACAACTTCAGCTCGTTTATTGCCAACAATTAATTCTCAAGGTATTGGTTTTTTATTTTATTTTATTTTATTTTAAAATTATTTTCTAAAGAGCTTCCAAAGATAAATTGTTCATTCATAATTAATTATATTATTATTTTTTTCACAGAGAATAAGAAGATTGAATCTAATGGGATTATTAGTATTCCAATTTCCTCACAAGTACAAGAAGATTTCAATGATGTAAGTTCTTTCTCTTATAATTTTCCCCCTTATGTATGGTATATGAGCTTATCCGTACCGATATGATCAGTGAAAATTCATATATCGATATGAGATTTCACTTATTACAAAAATAAAAAAACTAGCTATGGGAAAATTTTGCAGTTAGTAAAAAGATTAGTTGGTAATTCTATTTAGCGATGAATTATCAAAATATTATGTTAGCTATGAATAATTAAGCAACAATTTCAATTTGTTTTGGTGTTTAGGCCTAGTTATTCTTGCCAACTGAATTTTAGCTAGCTCGTATTTGAGTATATAAAGTTATTTTTAATTTAATTTTTTATACACACAGTATAATTTTTTTTAAAAAAGTATTCAATTAATCATCCTTCATTTATAACGGAGTTTAAAGATAAAAGGGGGTTCAATTAAAATCCTTTCGTCCAAAAAATCATGCTGTGAAAGTATGGCAAAAGTAATTTTTCGTACATATATAAACTGTTGAATCATCTTGATATACATGTAACTTCTAAGAATATAGAGTAACTTTTTTTTGTATTTTCTTTAATACTACCCTTGTTATAATTTTTAGCTCCGATTCTAAAATTCATATATCCGACTCTAACTTGTATTGAATTATTTTTTCTTTTTGGAACAGCTTATGGGAATAGAAGAATGTGAAGAAAAAGATGAAGTTTGTTTCAAGAGAAGAATGATTGCAGAGGCTCATTTGGATTATATTTATACTCAGCACAAGCCAAAACATTGAACAAGTTTTTATATTAATTTTTTTTTTCTTAAGGATGATTAATTAGTACTGTTTTTTTCTATACTTAAAAACTTTAAATTAGAGTACTATAAGTTCTAAAAGAAACTTTAATTTATTAAAACTTGTATTTCAATGTATCATAAGTACTATGTTTTGTGAGAACTATAAAGGTGGACAAAAGTTTAATTAATTACTCTTTGAGACTTGATATTTACTATTATTTTTTCCATTTTATATTAGTCGTCTATTTTTTATTTGACACGCTCCTTAAGAAATTATAAATTAAAAGGTGATTTTACTTATGTATAGTACTTCTTAAGAAACTTTTTTGGAACTTTACAAATTTTTTTATACTTTCAAAAGGAATAAATTGTAAGGATAAATGAAAAAAATTAATTAATTTTGTAAATAGATAAGTAATTTGAAATAACTATTTTTAATTACGTGGACAACTAAATTGAAATGAAGAGGGTGAAACCTAGAGCTTATTAGCAGTCTCGGGTTTGAATCCATGAAAATGAAAATAATTATGATATGAACCTAAGAGTAGGCCTTACAATACGTAAATCTAAATTTAATCCGGCTTAAAGAGAGTATGAATACCTATGGAAAAAAAATAATTAAAAAGAAATTGTCGGTTATACTATATGTGCTCCCTAGCAGCAATACTTTGAACTTATAACCCCAACTTTTAAATAAATGTATCTTTAAATTATACTTTTGCATCTTCGAAAACTGTATTTTGGTGATATATATAAATTAGTCATTTTATTCAACTTATATAATGGTTTGTTGAGTCCTATTGATTCGAGTTATTCTTGAAATTTACATGGATTTAGTGATAAGTGCTCCCTCTATTCCATATTATCTGAATTTTTGAGGTTTTTTTCATTATACAAAATAATTGAATTGTTCAAAATTTAAAAGGGATGTTTGAATTTTTTTTCATATTTGCCCTTTCATTCATTGAAGTTTTATTTTACAAAGTTATATTTATGATTTCACAAAGGAAAATTGTGGAATATTTTGATTTAAAGTATGTCCTTGAATGTTTTTCTTAATAGATGTACATTCTCTCACAAATTCAGTTATGGAATAGAGAAAATAATAAAAAATTTTAAACCAATTTTTTGGATGTAACCCATGCAAAATAGTTCGACTTTAGGGTCAATCTTTTTCAAAAGTAATGAGTCGATAACAAGGTATCAAACAACTCCATCCCTAAAAGCTTTTGAAAGATTTTCATTATGCCTTTGATCCGTTGAGCGAGAGCGTTTCCACACAATACTCTATAGATACAAAAAAAATATTTTAACTAACCACAAAGGCTCAATTCCCAAGGTCTTTTATTTTAGGGTGGTTTAAAAAAATATTATTTTATTTTATTTGGTGAAAAGAAAGAACATAATTCTTGATAAGGGGACAATAGCATGAGGAAAGGGGTCAATTTCAAATTCCAATTAAGAGAAAATTGGTAGACCCACAGTTGACCTTTAAGAGATTCCTTCAATTATTGCACCTGTGTCTCTTTTCCTACTTTTAAGTCCAAATGTACAATCATCCATTGGTATTAGTGTTTTGTCTTTTAACACAGCTGTGTGATTGAACCATGCTTATTGAATACTTTACTATACTATCCATTTCACACATTATTTGGAGATTTTTTTAGTTTTAATTCTTTTAAAAGAAGAATTTGTGGAGTTACTCATTTTATAAGAAATGCTTACTCATAAATTGGATCATATTAAAACTCGCTAAAAATATGATAGTGCTTTGAATAATGATTTACTCAAGCGGAGAATGTATCGAAACAGTCTTTCTACCTTAGGGTTGCATCCACACCACAAGTCATCCCTAAAGTCCACTTGTGAAATTACTCGTAAGTACGTTGTTGTAATGAAATGAGAAGTTCAAATTAAATGTTTGCAATTTATGTACAACATTTTTTTGTTCACAGGAGAAACAAGGAAGAAATGTTTGGATCAAGTGGATAACATGAACAGAAGTAAAATTAATAAATATGAAAATTTGCAACAAAAGAAGAAATTGCAGCTGGAAAATTATGTAACATGAGTTTGATCCCCTTTTTTTTCAAGAATATCTGAGGAAAAACTGCTACAGCACAAGCATATTCACATCCTTATGCCCAATTCTGGAAAACACCAGTCATATTCGCGTAATTTAATATGCAGTAAGAGAAAGTAAAATGAGGATTATGGTGTTGAGCACAGAAAAAAATTCACAATGAACAATTCCACAGAAGTCTCTGTCTGTAAAGATCCTCATCAGCTTGAGCAGCAACGGATGTGAACGAACGTTCAGTCCCCAGCTTCAAGAACCACCTACTTTCTACTAGAAGTAAAAACCACGTACTTGCAATAAAATTACATCCCAATAAACAAAGAACTTCTATCAAAATCTGGAAAAAATCCATTATCTAGAACCAACAATATGGTTGCAATGACAGCCCAAGTGTCCGAGAACTTAAGAGGGACAAAGCTGCTGAGGCTAGATAATTGGTAAAAGTTCTAAGTCCTTAATGTTCTAACAGAGTGAATGCACACTCAGTAGCTTGCTTTGGCAAGTTTAAGTTGGATCTTCAACAGAAATGCAGCTGGATGACTTTTGTTCAATAGCATCAGTAACTGAAACTGAAAACGTCACTGAGGACAATGTAAGTGGACAGAAAGTATCAAATTGTGGAAGATGTGATGCGCAAACTGTTCCTAGCATCTAGAATTTCCATTTCATTGTCATTTCAAACAAAAGCATGGAAGAGGCTTACTAAGCAAGAAGATGTATAACCATTACAAGTAATTCAAAATGAACCTGGTTATCTTCGATTAACAGAACAAAAATCAAGCATCCAACACCTGAGAAATGAAACCATGGACAATATGATACAATACAAGTCAGCAGTGGCTACTAATGAAATAAAGGAACTGCAAGGCATGTATAAGTACCATCGTAAAAACTATAAAGGATGGCAAGATTGAAATATTCGAGCACGTATGCAAGTCCCAAGGAAGATCAAAAAGAATAATACATCTCTAAATTGCATTTCAAAACTTAAGCTTCATTTTATTGCCAGTCCAAAAGTTTCAACTTATAATTTTCACCGGCAGCATAACTTGTCTAACCATTTTATTGCCAGCCCAAAATCAATTTGAATTCAAAGCACTTCGAAAATTTAAGAACTTTAGAAAGTGCTCTCTTACGAAAAGCATTTAATTCTCAAGAGCAACGCACTCTGAAATGGGGCTGTCAGACAATTAGATCCATATTTTATTCAAGGTGCCAACAAGTAACTTGTATTCAGTTTTTAGACACTTGAAGGATCAAAACCAGCTAAACATATATTTTGGGGAATAATTTAAATGAAAAATACCACATATTTTTTTCATTAAGAATCGATGGCAGATTCTTATCTATGAAAAACAGATGCCATCCATTTAACAGCAGCACCAGCTACCCACATTAAAAAGTTTCTTTCATAATTAGTATCTAGTAAAGTATTTAAAATATCTAAAATCAACTTTAACATCATATCACTTACCAATTTATATCCTAGGCAAGCCCCAACTCTTGACAAGAACTTTCTGAAATACAGTTCTTGTGGACTATCGGACCCTGACAATCACTTTCACTTGGAATACTCATGTAAACAGCATCTTTGAACATCCATTCGTCACTTTCTTCATTGTAGAAGTCTTCAAAAAACTCACCACACAAAACACACACACATTGACATTCATCCGCAGGAACCATGGTCTCAGTACATTCTGATGACTCACTGGAACCTCCAGCTGGCCCTTTGGATTTATCATCACAAGGGAGGCCACCAAATGCAGCAACCCATTCCCCAGAATTTAAATACCACTTTCTTGAATTATTCAACAGTTTGACATCTGGATTTCTCGATGAGTGCCATTCCAAGTGTCTATCAAGCTTCTCTTGGAGTTTAAGTCCAAAACCGCATATTCCACACTGATGTGGAACGTCATCAAGAAGGTCACTGATCACAGCAGGATGGGAATTCCGAATCACATCTGGCTTAAATGCAAGCCCAATGAGACTTTTTGCCTCTTCTTTTGCAGACTGAAGTAAGACCTCAGGAGTTTTAGCAGAAGGTTTTGAGAGAGAAAGCTCATCCTTAGGAGCTGAGGAAGGAACAGATGAAGATATTGGAGCAGATAAGGCAGGAGTTGAAATGGAGCTTGCAGGTGAAATAAGGTTCTGAGTTTGAGGAGGTGTATCCGAAGGAGTATAAGTAGGTGGCTCCTTCTTTGATGCAGATATTAACCCCTTCGCCACCAATGTACTCAAAATACTTGATAGAGGACTGGAAGCAGTACTTGGTGCATTCATAAGCTGCAATGATGCACTCCCTACAAGAGTTGGAGGTAGACCAAGTGGCAATGGTGGCTGTTCTACATTTCTCTGGGAATAATTTGGTGGGTTTGAAGCATTTCTGTCCATCGATAGACTAGTGACAGAGGCCGGTGGGATCCTAGGCCCAGATGGGGAAAACTGGGCAGGAGGAGGCTGTGCACTGGCTTGGGATGACAGAACACCCTTATCAAGAGAACTCGGTGTAGTACCAGAACTTAATTTACTACCAATGACTCCACTCTTCAAAACAGCAGCCAACAAACTGCTAGTGCTAGAGGGATCAGGAAAACCTGAAACCTGAGGAACTGTTGAATTCTTGGCTTGACCAGAATATTCAGATTCCAGGCTTTCCCGCTGAACATTATGTCTCAACTGATGAGAAGAAGACAAGGCAGACGAATTCTGCAAACTTGGAGGCTGTTGTTTTTGTGAATTAACTGAAACGGTATTCCGAGATGGCATTGCCAGAGATTCCTGGGCAAACTGGTTACGGGGATCTAGATTTGATCTCCTTGAGATTTGGGATAGTCTTGGATCAGAACGAGAACTGGCCTGCATCTGGTACTGCTCACCGGGACTGTTAATTACTTGATTAGTGTTGCTTGTTATAAGTGATGGGGATGGAGGACGCTGATGCATTGGTGACTGAGCAGAGGGAGAGGCAGCTCTGAGAGTCTCTCCCTGTTGCACTATGGATCCCCTGGATTCCAAAGTTGCATTCATCGGCCCAAAATTTGGCGTTCCAACATGGACTGAACCTGTCTGTAACTTGTAAGATGCCCTACCTACTGAATTTGCAGCTTTTGACAACCCGCTGAAAGAAGTTTGATAGCCTTCTGGATGAACTGGAGCACCTTGAACAGAAGCTGAATGCCTAGCTCCATCTAAAGCATGTGATTCCCTGGACCACATTGCTGACATTTGATTCCCAAAAGAAGCTGATCCTCTCTCTTCGGCAGAAAGAGAATCAGCTGAGGCTTCACTATCAGCCCTTAACCCGACCTCCCTTATGCTTTGTGGTCTCCGTAGTTGATTTTCTAAGTCCTGCAGATTCAGGAAAATAACAAGGTTAGTCTGTCAAAAACAGCATGGACATTTTACACTCACAAAAACAACAAAAAAGTAGCTACTAGAAGAAATTACGAAACTAGCTCAGTTAACAAGAGCCAAAAATGTTTGGAATCATCAATTTAACAAAGCCTTCATCTAGTTTAAGCATATTAGTAAGTAACCTATTCTTTCTAAGAAATGACCTTTGCAGTACTTAAGACATCTTAAAGCAAGCTCATAGTTACAATGATAAATAGAATATATCGGTACAATAGACAAAGTTGCCAAAGGAGCTCTCAGATGTCAAGAAAAAGGTTTTAGAGAGAGTAGCAGCTAAAAGCGGGAGAATATGCTAATCCATGTTGAAGGGCTAGAAGTTGGTGCACAGAGTAATTTCTATCAAAAGCAAAAAGTATCCTTGATGAGCAGTAAGCCTGCTGGTTTCATGAGAATTTAAACAAGAGTTAGAAACAAAAAATTTAGATTGCAAGAAAATGACTGGACGAAAAGTTAATGGGTTAGACACTATTAACTTTAAGGAGATTATTACTGCATTTTCATATTAAGGTGGATTATCTGTCCAGAACTAGAACTACAGTGGGCAAAGCGCATGTAATTCTTTTAGAAAAGAATCCAGTACTAATATGAATAAATATTGGTTAAGCATTCTCTTACAGATTTATCTGAATCCTCAGATGCCCACCGGTCTTTAGCTGCATTATTTACATCATCCCACATGTACTCCTCTTCCTCAGAATTCTTCCAGCTCCTATCCGTTAAAGTACTGGTTCTATTTGGTAAGGATGGTATAAGTTGTGGATGTGCATCGGAGGTTGCAGATTTTTGGGGTATACTTTGGAAACCATGCTTAATGTCCAAGCCGCTTCTTTGGCTCAATATTTTACCAGTCCCGGAATCATACCAAGGTTTATCGAACCCCCGTTCTTTAAATCTTTCACCTCCTCTTCCTACTCCAAAGGCAGCACGTCTCGACTGATCAGAAACATAATCCGAATCTCCATATGCTGCACTGATAGTTTTCTCAGGAACATGCTCATTCAACTTTTCTTTCTGAGCACGCTGCAATATTGCAATATTAAATGGCTTAGATTCCTTAACCTAATAAAAGTTCAAGCATGCATATCTGCAGACGTTCAATAGTTAAAACATATTCCATATCACTACCTTAATGGAGGGATCAATCCATGATCTTCCAGAACTAACACTGGTCGTTCTCTCTGGTCTCTCTGCGTCCTCATTTACATTAAGAGTACTGCTGATGTCACTAACTGCTCCTTTTGCCTTCATTATAACAAAGAACATTGATAAAGATAAAGAGTATTTTGCAGTAAAGATGTGATTTACAATGAACAAAACAGTGTTTTAACAGTTAAAGTTTTAGATGAGGTGGTTCACATAACCAAATACAGGTCTAAGTTCGACGAAGGATTTCGGAAACCCAAGGCACTAACACTAATTCCTGAGAACCAGTTGACATGGCAGGTTGTGTCTTAACCCATTACTGATAAGTTTCTGATAGTGAGACCATTCAGGTTTTGTGGCATCCCCAAACCATGGCTAAGTTTAAAACGAAGGGCAGTATTAGATTTGTTTTGTGTTAAAGGAACAACAATGCTTAAACCTCCAGCTATCAAAATCTCATTTACCAGCAGAGCAAGAGCTGGGATAAACTCAGCATTTGAGATGATGAAAAGTTGGGGAAATGTGACTTAGTAGCAGCACCACATGACGTGCTCAAGAAAATAGATTCCAAAGAGAGCACCATAACAGCTACTCTCACTTACCCTGGTTGATTGCTGTAGGCGTTGCCGTGCCTCCAGATATTTCGGATTTACATGAATGCTATGTGCAGGTCGTTGAGCCTGTGGATCAGGCCTAGATGTCCCTGATGATGAGCCATTGACACCGGTAGTAAACCCGAGCTCCTTCTCAATTAATTGCAGTTGTTGAGGGGGGAATACTCCTTTCCAAGTTCCAAAAAGATGCCGCATCCCAGGATGTACTGAAGGTTCAACCTGTCTATAAGCTTTGCAGAAAACCTAAAACACACGGAAAAAGACCAATAATGATCAAGTATGTATTAGCTCGCAGTAATGCAGCTATCTCCCTAAACTAGAAACATCAACCCAACTACAATTGATCACTCAAGGTAAGGTAGGATTTCACAATGTTCGACATCATCATCCACTCAGATGGATGTCACATTCACAGGACAAAGAAAAAACTGAGAAGAGTCTGTTATAGAGTTTTCTTTCCAAGTAAAATGAGAAGATTTCATCAAAATGAATGCCAATGGTGACAACAGCTGAGAAAAGTATGTTACGGAGTTTCTTTTTCCTCTAGAAAAAGTTAACAGATGAGAAAATGCAACGGTTGCAAGAATCATGATCATAACAAACTACATATAGATCCAAATCTGACCTCAGGTAGCCTGGTGGCAAAATACTTAATATAATCCCGCCCGATGTTCTTCACAATACTGTCCAAAAGATATAGAGATGGTAGCTTTTGCTCAGTAGGAACCTGCGAATGATTTCCAGCTATATTAAAATGAGTTTGTAAAATCCATTGATACCGATTGATGCAAACTGTATGCCAAGGGAAGAAAGCAAAAAAACAAAATTCCAAATGAGAAAAGAAATAGAGACGGAAACATTACTCAAAGCAGCAAAGCAAAGACTATAAGCACCATTATATCCGACATCTTTGCAAACCATGATAGCACATGCAATACAGCTCTGGAGTACTTACTTAAATATTCAGCAGACAAACTGAATAGTAAACTGGGCCGTAGAAGTATCAACATAGAAATCATCTTTGGCAAAGCTAGAGAACAATTTTAAAATAGAATAAACCAGTTAAGGGAAGGGAGCTGTTAACATGTGAAGAGCAAATCTGCCTGCAGCCCTGCACTGCACTCATTCATTTCATCTTCTCTTTATACAAGCAAAATTTATTTGACAAAATCTAGACAGAAATTTAGTTATACCTGTATCGCATCAATTGATATCATAAAACAAATATAACCATGGACATCCTTCATTTTAGCACAGCAAAATTATATATTGTACAGATAACAAAACTACTCGGATTGAATGATAGAAGACTTTCAAAGAGATGTCTTTCCTTTATCCATTTAAACAAAAGCATCTGCAACTTCATTCAGAATTTAATTTGGACTTAAAAAATGTTTCCGATATGAATATCACAATACAGACAACACAGTGTGAATGTGATTCTTTCTGTATCAACAACAACAACACACACAGTGTAATCCCACAAGTGGAGTCTGGATGATTCTTTCTCTATCACTTTGGAATTAATCGCAATTTGTTTATGTGAATCACAGGCATCCACTAGTTAAAGAAGCACCATCCAGATAAGTAATTTGAATCAAGAAGTTGCCAGCTCTTCGGTGTCTGATCCAAAAGCAAATGCTCAAGATCAGTATATCCTAACAGCACGTCTTGAAGACACGCCTTCTTCTTTTTTTTCGAAAAGGATTGAACTTGACATGTCTTGCATACTAAAATTTGCAGAGAATACAACAAAATAACAGGATACATCCTTCATCTGACAACAAATGCTAAATAGTAAACCTCGATGCTGAGTATCCGAATTATGCCATAAACGTGAGCCCGACAAATTCAATCACCACAAGTATATGTAAGGTGCATGTTAATAAATTGCCTAGCAATAAAGGAATTGGATCATCCCTTCGCCATTAAAGATATAGCATAATCGGTGTTAGCCTTTTGGAAACCTAAAAGGAAATGTGAAATGAGTCTGTATAGGCCAGACATTAACCAGTCACATATAGCAACAGCGCGAATCATTTTTTAATTAAAGAAATATGATTCTTTTGAGATACATCCCAAAGAAAAACTTAGAAATTGGATAGACAAGTACTTTTTTCCCCAACGGCTCACATATAATCATTCTCATCAATGCTGTGGAAAAACTGTGACTGCACTTTGGAATTGTTTCACAATGCTATTTGGATAACTTTGAATGGAAAATTCTAACAGCTAAAGTTATAATTATGACATCTCCATCACCATAGCAAAGCAGCTATATAATTTCATAAAGAGACCAAATTTCTTTCAAATCCACTAACTTTCTCACTAACCAAGAAATCATTTACAAAATTTTTACTCTATTTTCAGCTATAACACTCATATTACACCGGCTGCACTAATCTAATAAATCATAAATCTAACTTTACCTTCTTTATCAGATTTCTCTTCTGTACAACCAAATAATAAAAAACACTAAATTAAACAAATCAACAACATTGACACAGTAGCATTTAAAACCGGAATATCACCTCAATAATATTGTTGCAGATAATAGCAGCAATCGCCTTTGCAGCTTGCAAATTCTCACCAGCAATAATAGTCAAGTTCGTAATTATCGGCTTCGAATTAAATGTCAGTTCAGCTAAAGCCGTCTTATACTGACTCACTAGCTCCTGATGCTGCGTCGGCTGTTGTTGAAAAGGCCCGCGAATCGAATCACTGTTCTCCGAATCTCCCCCTCTATCACTAGCTCCAACCCTCGAATTCCCAGCTCCCCGTTGAGGAATAAAGCTTCGCCCATTAGAACCTCGCTCAGTTCCAATTGGGGCTTCGATTAATCTTGGTTTCTTAGGTCCTCGCTCCAATCTTGATCTATCAAATGGTCTACGAGAACCCTCCATTTCCATCACTTTATCCATACAATCATCAAAAAAGAAAAAAAAACACTAACCCTAAATTCGAACTACTTTACATGGGTTACATCCAAAATTGCTATAAAAAAAAACGCAAAATCTAAACAAAGAAGAAAATCACTACTTATTACTAATTCCATGTAAATTTCAAGAACAACTCGAATCAACAAGACTAAATCTGATCTTTACAAATATACAAAACTGAAAGTTGTGAGCTTCGATTTGGGGATTTTTCAGCTATGAATTGGAATGGGAGATAGGGTTTTTGATTGATTTGGGAAAAAGTGTTGCTCCTATATATATGGGTCGGGGCAATTTGGGGGGTGCGGGCGAGGGGGGTTGTTTGGAGAAATTCGTTGAAAAGGAAGACTGGCGGACGAAGATATGGGCCTTGTTGGAGCCCATGAGTTAAGTTGGGCTGTTTTTCTTGGATGTTTGTGAAGCCGAAATTGCACAAACATTCGACGTATACAATTGAAGTTGAAAAATTGCGTTCGATTATTTTTTACGAAACAAGAAGTCTAATATTGGATATCCATTACATAAAAAATTACTTAAATAGGTACCTTTTAATAAATAATTATTGATTTTAGTGATACTTTTTATTTATTATCATTTATAGCAATACTATGATAAATTTGCAATATATATTAAAAGTGAATTTTGTATGCAATATATATGTATTATAACTGATTTAAAATATATTATGCTTGTTTGGTAAGAAATTGACACATTGTATTATAAATGTATTAAAATGTGTGATAAATGTATTATTCATCAATAAAACTTGTATTATATGTGTTTTATAAATTGTTCTCTGTAATATGTATTAAAACTGTATTATAAATGTATTAAAAGTGTTTAAGTGAAAAAAAAAATTATTTTTGTAAATGGTAATATTTTCTTAATATAATATATTTATGTAAGTTTCCCAAAAAAAAGTGTGAGGTTATCTTATATTGGGTATCAGTTAATTATTTTAAACAGGAATGTGCATATTAAATGGGGGAACCAAATAAGTGGCCCGTGAAATTTTTTAGTTTCTGAATATCTTAATCTCATGGGTAAAGTGTATACGTACCTAATTTTAGGAGAGACACTTACTCTGAATTTAGGGGTGTTCATGGTTCGATTTGGATCGGTTATTGGTTAAAATCAAATCAATTTAGTCGGTTTTTTAAATTTCTAAAACCAAATGAAAAAAATAACCGTCGATTTGGTTATTGTCGGTTTAGTTCAGTTTTTCTAGTTTTTCTAGTTTTTCGGTTTGAAAATAATAAAAAAATTTAGGACATACGTATCTCGATAGACACAAACACCTAGTATATGAACATTCCACATGAAAGCTACTGTCAGTTTAACTAAGCAATTAAGCAATACTAGAGTTATTATTACACGATTAAAGTGATTCAATTAAGAGAAAATGTGACTTATCTTATGTGAGGTAGATTAGATAAAGAACATTCCACATGAAAGCTACTGTCAGTTTAATTAAGCAATTAAGCAATACTATAGTTATTATTACACGATTAAAGTGATTCAATTAAGAGAAAATGTGACTATCTTATGTGAGGTAGGTTAGATAAAGACTAAAGTAAACGATTTTGATGGACTTGGACTTAGGATTATAATAGTTGGACTAGAATTTAAGTGTTGGGCTTGAGAAATGGTAAAGTTAAGGGAAACTAAGCAAATACTCCATAAAAGTAAAATAATTACAAACATATATCCCTTTATATTCATACCCCACTAAATAATTACACTATATACCCCCAACTAATTTCGCTTAACTGATACTAAATCATTATCATATATTGTATTGGTATCATTAAGGCTGATAATTTCGCTTTATACTCTTATAGTATCATTGACTAATGAGTAATTTTTTAACAAGAAACCTTAATGATACTGTTAATATATACTGATTTAGTATCAATTAAGCGAAATTATCAGCCTTAATGATACCAATACAGTATATGATACTGATTTAGACTCTTATAGTATCATTGACTAATGAGTAATTTCTGAACAAGAAACATTAATGATAACATAAAAATATATATATACTCTTATAGTATCACTGACTAATGATTAATTTCTGAACAAGAAACCTTAATGATACTACAACAATATACATATACTCTTATAGTATTATTGACTAAAGAGTAATTTCTTAACAAGAAACATTAATGATACCACAACAATATACATATACTCTTATAGTATCATTGACTAATGAGTAATTTCTGAACAAGAAACCTTAATGATACCAATACAATATATATAGTGATTTAGTATCAGTTAAGCGAAATAATCAACCTTAATGATACCAATACAGTATATGATACTAATTTAGTCTCAGTTAAGTGGAAATTATCAGTCTTAATGAATGTGGGGTACGGGCTGTAATTATTTATGAGAGAATGGATATTTCTTGAATTACTTTGGATTTGGGTATGAACATGCAATTATTTTAGATTTTATGGCCCATTTATGTAGTTTTCACTAAAGGATTAAAAACTTGAGTTAATTAAAATTTCACAAAATATTTATATTTTATTCATGAATAATATATAAATAATTCTAAAATTTATATATCTAATTTATCGGTTCGATTTGGTTATTTTTGTGTTTTTTTTAGTAAAATCAAAATCAAACCAAATAGTATCGGTTTTCAAAATTTAAAACCAAACCTAACCAAACCAAACTAAATATTGGTTTTTTTATCGGTTTGGTTCGGATTGCGATTCGGTTTGATTTTTTAACCATAACCATGAACAACCCTAACTATGATCATTGAATAATAATTTTTTTAATTATAATTATTAAAGGTCATTGCATTAAATTGTGTAACATAACAATAGTTTATTAGTTATAGCAAATTAATTTTAAAACAATATTTCTTAAATATTTTAGGGATGCCAATTAGAACGAAACGCAACAGAGGAAGCCTTGATTAGTGAAGATTTTGATCCATTTTATGCTGTCCTATTTAGTATTTTTTTAAAAGAATTGTTTTGCTATGCCCTAGTTTATACAACATGTCAATTGTTTGTCCTTCAGTCTGCTCTGTTTAGTTTATTATGCTTTATTTTTTTATTATTATTTATTTATCTATTTTAAAATATTCTGTGAATATACCACTACATGACATATCAATTCAGGCTCTGCCGCCTTTGTTAGGGAGAACTTTACCCCAAATGTGGGACTTTCCGGCGCGAATCCGAATTTAGTCAGGCTCCAATGTGGGTACAGGACACAGGATGGGAAACCAAAATATAAAATAAAAATTCAGACTCTGCAAGTCTTAGGAATGACTTAGATAATTTGGCTTGGAATTTTATATTGGAGGTCTCAAGTTAGAACTTTTTACTTGCAATAAAGGGGGGAGGAGAGGGATCCTTTTAGGTCGAGTTCGTCGCACGGGACTTATCTAGTGTGGTTCATCATGATTTGCGAGTTATTACACATAAGCGAAATAATTGGAAAAAAACTAGTGTGTGTGTGTGTTTACATTTATGCAAGAACCAAAGCAAAAAAATCTTAAAGAAGAAGAAGAAGAAAAACTTACAACAACTTCAAAATACTGCAACATCGAAAATATTTTCGAATCAAAGCAGAGAATCTTGAATGATGATCAACATGAAAGAGAGAGAATAGATCTCTGGAGCAGATTTTAGAATCTGGCGATATAAACAATGAAGAAGAAAGTGTATATACATAACATATGAAAAAGTTTGTAAATTTGCTCGAATTAAACAATAAAATTACAAATTTGTCCTTCCTAAATTTCTAAATAATAATAATTTAATATTTTTTAATTTTAAATTTGCATATCAAAATAATGGTTGTGAAATAGAGAAAAAAATATAAAATATTAATAAGACGACTATAATTACATTGCTTATGTGGCATGATTCTTAAACTCGATAGATGGCATAATGATGACAAAGAATGCCACACACATGAGGCACACAAGAGGCACGCATAAGGCAATTTATTTATTGGCATAATACATAAACATGACCCTTAACTTGGCGTCAACTGGCAACTATGACCTCCAACTTTGGGGGTGCACAAGTAGGCACTTTAACTTGTATAAAATTGAACAAGTAGACACACATGTCCTACATGGCATAATACACGTAGGACGCCACGTAGGACACAAAATTGCCATGTAGGTGCCATGTAAGACGAATGTGTCTATTTTGTTCAATTTTATACAAGTTAAAGTGCCTACTTGTGCACACCCAAAGTTAAAGGTCATAGTTGCCAGTTGACGCCAAGTTAAGGGTCATGTTTATGTATTATGCCTTATTTATTTTTTGTTTTATCTTTGTAAATCGAATTTGAATTGCTTAGATAGTTAGTTATATCGTATGCACTTTAGTTTAATAAACCTCAATTGCGATTAATATCATCAGACTATTATTGTAAGTCAAAGAATGTCACATGTATTATAAATGTGCAACTTTGGCCATGAAAAAAAAAATCACAAGATGAAAAAATCTGATAGTTTCAATAGAGTCTTGGGGCAATAACTCAACTTATAATTGTGCGTAAGTTGAAGTTGAAGTAGTGACAAATTTATTGTCACAACGAGTGAAGGTCCTTTGCGTTGTTTTGAATCAATATAAAGATTGAAAATTTTCATGTGTATCATTATGTTCATTTCAGTTCCGCATCAAAAACTTAATTTATGTCCAAATATTAAACAATATCGATAAACAAGTTAAGTCAAGCGAAACATTATTTGTCACATAATAAGCTAACCTCGAACAAAATTTCAATATAGCAAAATCGCCCTATAATAACACTCACATTGCCCTCCAACCCTTACCCCTTGTCCCTCTCCAAACCCCACACCCTACACTACCCTTAACTATCCCTGCTCCTGCTCATTCACATAATTTTGTCTTAAATATATAATTACTTTTAGTGTAATATTTTTTAATTTATATATAAATAAGAAATTAAGTAAAATATATTATTTTTTTTGAAAAACTTTTTTCTTCCTATCAAACACAAGGGGTTGTTTGATAGGGAGATGAAAGAATAAATAAAATTATCTCATAAATTAAGAAATTTCATGAGACAAAGTTATTTCATTATATAATATGAACTAACTAATCAATTACTATGGTATAAATAATGAAATATATACTCTAATAAAATATGATAAAATAATTTTACATTTTTAAAAAATTATTATCCTTCTATGTTGTATCTTAAAGTGACCATCCATTTTTGTCAATTACTCTTCAAAAAAATCCTCAACAAATGTTTTACTTGATGCAGAAGAGAAACTCCATTAATAAAATCTCTTCTCTTCAATATCTCCATTTTCACTGGACCAACTCACCATTGTTGAATTCAATTACTTAATACTTAAACTTTGTCTCCAAAAAGTTGCAAAAATTCTTAACAAAAATATCTGCTTTCTATGTGTAAATGGACCCCACTTGTTCTTCTTCCTCCACAACATTAAATCCCCAGAAACAGCCTGGTTATTTCTTCATAAATCTTTTTTCATTTTCCAGAAAACCATACAGGAACCAACAAAAAATTTTAAAAAATTAAATGGAGCTTCAAGAGAAAAACTCCACCGACTTTACACAGTTGTTTTCAGTAGATATTTCTTGGTTTGTATGTCGGCGTTACCTATATAAACCTCCCTTAAACCCTTTTTACCGACTTATTATCAAATGCCCTTTTCGAAATTTTCAATCTTTTGATCCAAAAACACTATAAAGTTTCAATCTTTGATCCATAAAATCACAAATCTCTTTGTGTTATATGAATCCATTTGATAAAAATCAAGAATCGACTGAGATGGACTCTGAATTTGCTGCTTTGTCACCAATTTCACTCCCTTTTGCTGACCCATCTTCTCCTTTTATCAATTTTGGATCTTTTTCCTCTCCTTTGAGCCAACACCCAGTTGGAGAAGGGGAAGGAGAAGGAGGAGAAATTGAACAGCCAGCTGAGGAAGGATTGGGTGTGCCGCAGCCCATGGAGTGTTTACATGGGATACAAATTCCGCCATTTTTGTCAAAGACTTTTGATTTGGTTGAGGACCCTTTATTGGATTCGATCATTTCTTGGGGTAGCAATGGAGGAAGCTTTGTTGTTTGGGATCCAGTGGAGTTTTCAAGATTGGTTCTTCCTAGGAATTTCAAGCACAGCAATTTCTCCAGCTTTGTTCGACAGCTTAATACATATGTGGGTATTAATTTTAGCACACTGGCCAATTTTTTTTGGCTATTGTGTTAAATCTCTAATTCTCTAACTCTTGTCTCTCTCTTTTTTGTGATTTTTTTTTTCTTGTATGTAATTTCTGTTGTAGATTTTCATGTATCTTTATTTCCCCCCCTCATTTTTCTGTAGTTTGTTTGCTCTTATGTTGTTCATGTACTGTAAAGATGATGTTTTAGGATGTAAATGTAAATAGATTTTTCGCGTTGTAAACAGTATAGGCTGATTGTAAATGAACATTAGAGAACTGTTTTTTCTTCTTGATAGTTCAATGTTTTTGGTACCTTGTGTAAATGATGTCGTTGAGATCTTTAGTGGCTATTAAAGTGGTTGGTTCTAAAGGAAAATGATAAAGAGGTGCGCTGTTCGTGATTTGGGCTTGTAGATAGCTCCCTGCATTGATGCATCTGCTGAGTTTGGGAGGTTCATCTAATGCTGCAGGTAGAATTCTAAGGTTCTGATTAAACAGAGTGTTTAAGCTTTGTAGTTTATATATGGTCTTACTTCAAAAGATCTACTAATTGTGTATTTCTAGTGTAATGCAGCTCCTGGACCTCATGAAAATTTGACAGTTAGCATCTGGCTTTATGTAAACATTTCATTTTGTTATATGAATAATGATTTTTTCTCATGTTGTTGGTCTGATAGTTTCTACAATTTTTGTTTCTGAATTACTTTTGGGCAACTTTATTCAGGGATTTCGCAAAAGCGATGCTGACAGGTGGGAGTTTGCGAATGAAGGGTTCTTGAGAGGGAAGAGGCATTTGTTGAAGAACATACAGAGGCGAAAGTCACATCAGGTTGGGAGTTCTTCTGGATCATCTGCTGAAGCAGGGAAAGGTACAATGGATGAGATAGAGAAACTCAGGAACGAGAAGAGTTTGATGATGCAGGAAGTCGTTGAGTTGCAGCAGCAGCAGTGTGGGATGGTTCAACAAATGGAATCTGTTAATGAAAAGCTTCAGGCTGCAGAACAAAGACAGAAGCAGATGGTTTCATTCTTGGCCAAGGTGTTTCAGAATCCCACATTCTTGGCTCGTATTCGGCAGATGAAGGAGCAAGGAGAAATTACTTCTCCAAGAACAATGAGGAAATTTGTTAAACATCAGCCACATGGTCCAGATGGAGTGGGGTTGTCTTCCATGGAAGGGCAGATAGTCAAGTTCAGGTCTGACTTTCAAGACCTTGCAGCATGCTTTGAGAGCCCAGATTTCAATCCAGTTGTGGATCAACAACTTCCAGAAACTGGTTTAGGAGTGGAAGCCATGCCTTTTGAAGGTGGTACTGTTGCATCTGAGGGACTGACAATGGCACATGAACTTCTCAATTGTCCAGATCGGGATATAGAAGGAGCTTCATTCTTTAACCCCGAAGACTCTCATTTCAAAGGGAATAATGTAGCTAGTCCTCAATTAGAAGTTATGCCTGAGTACTTTGCCTCTTTTCCAGAGGAGATGGGGAAGGAGAAGAACATTTCAGGATTTTCTGCACCAGCTATTGAAAGTATGGTGAAAGACGAGGAACTTTGGAGCATGGGTTTTGAAGCCAGTGCTGGCATGCCAAGTACTGGCGCCGAGTTATGGGGTAGTCTTAGCAGCTATGTCCCAGACTTCGGTGTTAGCTCTGATTTGCCAGATTTGTGGGATATAGATCCCTTGCAGGCAGCTGGAAGCTCTGGGGTCGATAAGTGGCCAGCTGATGAGTCTCCTTTTGGTCAGTCTGAAAGCCATGCCAACCAGCCCAAGAATGATAGTTTTTAGGAAAGAGTACCCTTGGGCCTTCAGTGTGCCATTGGGATACTAGCCATCATTTAGTTGATGGGACATAATATTGAATGATGCATTATAAATATTTTAGTTGATAATTACTTTCGACTGATTCTTTTCTTCTATTTCCCTCTCCTTGGTCTGCTATTTCTCTGTTAATTGTGCTGAACTGTGAATATTTGATGGCATAAATTGTAGATATTTCCTGCTAACATATACTCTTTTAAGTTGTGAAATATGCAGGTTTGCAGCGCTGAAGGCGAGTATGGGACTTCTTTTGAGAATTTGGGACTAGAATGAGTGAATGACATTGCTCGCTCATGCTTTTTCCAGGTAAGGAAATCTTGTGGTGACTTATCATATGATTGCTTGATGAATTATTACTTTACCAGAATTCTTTGACATGAAGCTGAATAACACGCATAGATGGTGTACAATTTTGATTGTTACCTTGGGCATGATTTAATCTCAAAAGCTAGCTCATGAGGGGAGTATTCTCCAAGACTACAACCGATTTCCTCAACCAACGTGGTGATAGTATAAGAGTCAGACCTATTTCAATTCTTGGCTTATCCGATGTTAGACCTCATTTGTACTGTTCACACTTAAAATGTCCCAGCATGGGCAATGCTGGGACGGGGGAGGGGTGTTAAAAGTCCCACACTGGTAATGAGATAGTTAACTAGTGAGATAGTTAACTAGTCTCCTTGTCTATGTTGCTCGGCCTCTACAAAAATGTTGCCGCACTCGTGTCGGATCCTCCACAAAAGCACTATTTTTGGAGTATCCGACCCACACCCATAGATATTTTTGGAGAGTCCGAACAACATAGCTCCTTGTATGGTCTTTTTTTTTTTTGATGGCAAGGGAAACCCGCAGCCGCTACCCTTTGGGCGCGCACGGGGTAAAACCCCCGCTCCTATGCTATAGCTCGCAAACCACACAGGAGAGGTAACCCGCACTAGGCAAACCTGGTGCGACAAGCTCGACCTAGAAGGCAAACCCCTTGCTTTCGCCAGCTAGGGTTTCGAACTTGAGACCTCCAACATGAAAGTCCCAAGCCCAAACCATTGAGCTAGGTTGAGTTAGGCTCAAGGTCCATTCTCTTAATATGGTATCAGACTCGAACTTTGGTAAGCCAATTCGTACAATAATCTTCTCTCTATCTACTGTAATGCTCTGGGCTTTATCTCAACTTGGTTTATGGAGCCACTCTGAGCTTCTTCTCTCTCTCAATTCAGCTCATCGAGCCACAAACTTTGATCTAGACCCATTTCTTAGCTATTTGAGCCTACTCTCCTCATTTCCAGGCCCATTCTTCGGCCAGTTGAGACTGATCTTTGTCTCTCTATATCATGTCTACTCTTCAATGTGCCAAAAAAAAAAGGATTTTGAATCCACGTGTAGACTCAAGAACTCAGTTACATGTGCAGGAGGGTGTTAGAGCACTTGTCTCTCATCGAGTGTGTAAGAATTTTCAAAAGGTTTTATAATGTATGGGGCTATTGCACTCATTATCCTTAATTTTCTGAATTGGATGCTCTGGTTATTTGATTCTTATGTTAGTGCACTAGATTTTTGTATTTTGACTCACCAAGCTCCGCTGGTTGCTGAAGTTTCTCTTTCTCAGAGTGAAATGAGAAAAATAGAAGGTGAATTAGCATAACTCCTTCAGGCTTCCTCTTCCTCCCCATTTTTCAACCATAAACCTACTGAAGAACACTTTAGGGGACTCTGCTCATACGATCCTAGGTAGTTTAATAAAGAAATATAAGAAAGACGAGGTGGAGGAATGGAAAACTCTAGCAGTGTTGGTAGAGTCAATAAATTTTTTTCCTTAAGATGCTGCTAAGAAAGTGCGAGGGGGGAGGGATTTATTCCTATTGGCTGGCATAACTCTTGAGCCATTGAATGGAGTCTGAAACAAAACAAACAAATTTCACATCCTCTGTGCTGTTTATCAGATTCAGCAGGATCTAATGATTTTCTGATCATCTGGACGATGAATTCATGCTTTGTGGCATCAGTTTGATAAGTAACCTCCATCTAAATAATAGTGCTCGTCCATGGGTATTTCATCACTCTAAGGATGTATGGAAGTCGAAACAAATCTGACCGTTTCAACAGAAGAAAAGGAGAATGATAAAAACACCCTCAAGCAAGATGTCGCATTCTAGTACATTGAGAGCAAAATCTGCAACAAGAGTTATTAAAGGGTTGACGGGTTGACCATGATCTCTGCTATGATAGCTTCAGGGGACGTTTGCATTGATAAGACTTAAGAGTTTCTTCTGTTAAAAAGAGTGGTTCCGTGACTATGGGGAGGAAGTGACCAGTGGCATTTAATCCTGAAACAAAAGTACAGTGGAAGTTGGCGACGCTTATGCCTGAGCGACAAGATCTTCCTCCTTGACAAGTTCTCCGTAGCCGTCAGAGAATAGGCAATGAGTGCAATGCTTGGAGATAGTATTTCCTGAAATTAGTCCTGGTGGACACCATGGTTATCAAAGAAAAGAGAAGTGAGCCTCTTTTGAGATTATGAATTTTTTCTTGAAGAATGGCTGAGGAAAATTGTTCAAGGTAAAGAGAGACCAAGGTATCACACGCTTCTTTACAAGTTTCACTTACAAATTTTAGGTGAGAATCAAGAACTAGTGGCGTAAAGGTGACATTTATCCAACTTAGTGTAATAGTATCATATTGGATCCGTAAATGACATTCTTCATGTGTAGGGGGTGGGCAAGGTATCGAACCTTCAACCGACAAAAGAAGGTTCTGACTTGTCTCCAAGTTAGGTAATTCAGATACATAGTTTCAATAGGTATGGAACCTTGAGGTTATAGACTGGAGGATTTGGAAGTCCAAGGGGGGACTAAGAGGGAGTGAGTCGAATGGTGTAGGAGAAAGTTGAAGTCATTGCTCTTATACCAAGTTGGTTCGAGTAAATGATTTTCCAAGCTAATGAATCAACAAAGCATTACATGTATCTCTTCCTATATTATCTGCTTTTCCCAGTGTTATCAAAGGTGCGCTTAAGCCCTGAAGCGAGGCTCAAAACGTGTTGAGCGCTTCGCCTTGCTTTATGTGCGCTTCAGTGTCGTCATCAAGGTTCTATGGCAAACATGTCCCTGCCAATGAGCCTCTTATGAAGAAGTGGCATTAAATAGTTGATATTTCACTTTATCATAATTTTTTTTCAATTTCTTTGGTCATATATTTGTCATTCATGTTTATAATTATTAGTCTTGGACTAAACATATATATTTGTATTCTTTTCTCTCTTTGCGCCTTTTTTTATTAAAGCCCACGCTTTATTTGCGCTTAAAGCCCCCACAGGCCTTAGGGCTTTTTTGCGCTTTTTGCCTTTGATAACACTGGTTTTTCCTCGTTCAAATCATACATCCAAAAAACCAAAGTTAATGTTATGATTCACGACGCACATCCCTTTCAGGGACACATTAAAGGCAACATCTTTTGCTGATCAATTGAAAAATTGCGAATATGTCAGTATTGTTGGGCTGATGTCAAACAATCCTATCTGTGTCATGTCGAGCAGGTTGACCTTTTAGAAGTGTTTCATGCTTAAATAGCTTACACAAACAGTGTTCACATTTTTGAACCCTTAAATTGTGTGTAGAACTTCTCTTTCAGTGCGGTCGATTCTTTTGTAATTGCTTGCTTGGATCTTGTACACTCAACAAAACCAGTTTTCTTGTGGAGCCTCTGCCTAGGTAAGCAATGATGTATATCAGAAACAGCTGGCAAAGTCCTGCTCAGGGCTTTGCTCAAGTGGCGAATGTTGAGGGAAGTTCAAGCCTTGCATCATGCGAACTAAGCTTGATATTTAAGTGGAGATTGCGTTGGTTCTAAGGGTTGGGCCCAGACCGATTTCTCTGTCATCAAGAAAAAGATCCTGCTCTATTATTTGATTTCCCTTCGCTTATTTGTATATTTCTAAATGTGTAGGATGTTCATCAGGAGCAATCTGATTAATATTTTGTGTCATGTAATGATTGATAGGTTATCTTGGCAAACCATTTGAGAAGTATCCCCTGGCTTTTATTGTAATATTGATGGGGTTCAACATGTAGAGTAACAGTAAACTAAATTGAATGTTCTTCCAAGCATTTTGTGATACTTGTGGGGAAAAAAACGGTTATCGGGGAAAGGTGATTAGACACGATATGACAAACCTATAGCTTACCGTGGATATGATTCCTAAATAAGAGGATATTGGGGTTGATTAGGGAAGAACATTAGTAGGTAGTCCAACATTGTTGAGTTTCGTTATTAATATTGTTATTATTATTCTTCTAATTTTGTATTCTACGATTTTATTATTATCTGTTGTTTCCTATTATTTTTGTTACCATATTATATGTTGTTATGGTTCTCTTCTTCTTTTTTTAGCATGTTTTTCTTTACTACCGTTTGTTTTGATACTTGCTTGTGATATGCTTGACTTATCTCGAT
This sequence comes from Solanum appendiculatum, assembly GCA_018342035.1. NCBI lineage: Eukaryota > Viridiplantae > Streptophyta > Magnoliopsida > Solanales > Solanaceae > Solanum > Solanum appendiculatum. Next base: position 1,191,505 of record JAGDQO010000642.1, read on the forward strand.
GGTCTATCGGAAATAACTTCTCTACCTTCATAAGGTAGGAGTAACACTGCGTACAAATTGCCCTCTAAACTTCACATGTTTTTTTGTTATGGAAAAAATGCTATAAGTACGAGAGCAGCGCATCCGGTATCATCCCAAAAGGGTTGGTCAAGTTGACTGAGAGAAAATTGAGTTTGTCACTCTAGTCTCATGTGATAAAATTGTGTTCTGTTTTGGGACATTTATGCGTTCTGCTGGGAAGTCCCCACATTGGGGCTAAAATTCTCCCTAACAAAGGTGACTCCGTACTCAGGGGACTCTAAGTCGTACATACAGCAATGTTCTTTATGTGGCAAATTGTATAAACTAATACATGCGGAAAACCCTCTTTTTGTTTTAAATAATATATCTAGGATAACGACAGTTGAGAAATACTATCTTATAGGCCCTCAGTCCCTCACGGCTGAAACCATGGCTACATTTCGCTGTCGACTTGGATAATGGAAAGATTTGCACTAGTTATACATTTTGTTATCATTTTGTGGAAAATCGTCATCCATGAAACTTAGATACCTGTGACTCGATTCACCATGTCAAAGAGATCAGACCCCATCTACATAACATATGTGAGCCTTATGTGGGACAATTTGATAGTCTTTTCAAAAGAGAGAACAACGACCACATTGTAAATTAATTAGATGTGAGTTAACAATCAGGAATCCAAATTATTAAGCAACAAGGGATCTAGAGATAACAGAACATAAGTTTTGTCTATGTTCTTTGAGTACTTGGGTTCTCCCAATAACTAAAAACTGTAGCATGCCGAATCTAACTGGGGTTTGTGTTGGTGGAGGAACTGGATCGGAAAAAAGTGGGATTCTAGTTGTAAGATATCTAATGAAACCAGGAGGCCACAACATATGAGATAGAAGCTACATGCATCTGAAAGCACATACTCTGAAAGACGTGATACAAACTGTGCATTCCTACAAGACAACTTCCCATTATAAATTCTTATACATACATAATCATTTCTTATAGAAAATTAAACAACTGTTATTTGCTGGCATTAACAAAATCATGTGGCTAAACATTAGTTCCACGAGGAAACGTACAAGTCAATTGCAAATGGTCTTCTGGGAGAAATGGCAGCTTGAATTTGTTGAGAAAAAAACGGCTCTAGACGGGCATTCTGAACTAATATGTACGGAACAAAAGCCTGCAAAAACACACATTAAAGGTTGTTTCAAGCTCACATACCATCAAAAGAGACTGCAAAGAAAGCTAAGAGGTGAACCTTCTTCACATCTCGCAAGTTGAAGTCAGAAAGTCGATACAATCACCAACAGTTACAACTTCTAATTGCAGTGTTGTGCCGACTTAAGTTGGAGTAATATGTGCACATACAAGACAAATGTAAAATTTTAGTAGAATGAAGAGAGACTTCAGGATACACGAACCTGAAGTAAACGAAGATTTGTTCCTCCCAGAAGATGATTAACAAAGAATGCCAAATATGTGCAGAAATCATACATCTATTACATGCACTCACGCAAGCAACTGCATGTCTGTACGGCCCGGTTGAGGAGGTGTTACAGGAGGTTTAATTAGTGGTCTCAGCATATCCATGATTGCAGCAAAGGAGGGACGTTTCCATGGTTCTCTGCAACATTATCAAAAGTAACTTCAAGAGCACATCAAAGCAAACCAAAAGCCAATGTGACTGAACTATGGGAGAGCATAGCAACATACTTGGCCCAGCAGGCCTCAATAATGCTTGCCACTTGAGGAGTCAAGTCACGTGGAATGTCGAGTCTTTTCCCCTTGAAGCCGACAGCTGCTACAACCTACAGGTTTAGATGTACTACAGGTTTAGATGTATTTAACCAATACAGAATTCACAAAGAATCGATATAACAACCCCTCTTATCTCATCTCTTAACGATGAACGTACCAATAAAGATAGCAATGCATATGTTCCATTTTAAAATATAGCCAAGATGCAATGCAATTGCCAAATAGTGTTGCAAATAATCAGCATATCCAAGTTGTCTTTCTAAAATTAAATCAATGTTTTCAATCAGAGGTATCATAAAGTTGTTGACACCTAGATACCAAGACAAAAGATTGAGTGCCCTTCCTGATTTTTAATCAAAGAGAAATATCAGAAATTCAGAAATCAAAAGAGAGAACTTATAGAAATTATCTTCCATGCAATGGATATCGTTTTATCCAACATTTCTTACTTGACTGTATCTTCGTCAGAGAGAGATTTTTGACAACTGGTAGCTATAAAAAAGCTGATATGAGAATACTAATCAAAGCATGAAGAATCCTTATAACATCTCCATTCAATGTCCATTGAATGACTACCTCTCTCCCTAAACCAAATGGAGAAGAGAGGTATATAAAATGAGGAATAAATGACTCTTCAGACAATTGCTGAAGCAAATTGGATTATTCTCCATACCCTGGTATGAGTCATACCAGACATAAACAGGAACAAAAATGACTTCAGTCAACTCCTAACACAAAATTGAATGGCTCCAGACATAGCCCAGTATCCAGTCTTTACACTAAGTAAGTAGTGCAACATAAAGTTCCTGCAATTGCTTTTCCAGTGAACAATGTTCAGTATTCCGTGAAAGAGCCATTTTAGACACGAGGAATAAAATGACTTCTTATGTAATTAATGTCACCGGTAAAAGCCTTCCCACAACAATTCATTGGCACCTTCCAATAGATAGCTTTAGGTCATTTCACCTATACATGGCTATTCCTCTGGATTGCATTCACAAACATCAAAATGTCTACCTAAAAATCCCCTCCCCCCGGACAATAGAACATAAAGATTAGAAATACAAACCTGTGCTGGGTTCAAATTACTCCAAGGTTGTTGCAACGTTGCCAGCTCCCACAAAATAACACCAAAGCTGTATACATCAGATTTCTCATTTGATGGTTCATCACGAAGAACTTCAGGTGCCATCCATTCCGGCTATCACAAGAAGAACCAGATAAAAAAAATTTCATAGATGAAGTAAAGTGACAAAGACGAATAGAAGTTAAATAAATCATACGTTGAATCAAACACTTACAGTCCCAGCAGCAGACTTTGACGAGAGAAATGTGTTCGCTTTTAAACGAGAAAGACCAAAATCACAGACCTGACGAAGACATCAGACAGGTGAGGGACATGCAACATCTTTGCATAAAGAGAGATGGCTTCAATCAATAGAAGAGTACAACATATGCAAAAATAAACACCATAACAAAACTCAATTATCTATCATAAACAACTTTCAGTTAGACTTGTTCCAGAATGCAGTAAAGTCAGATCGGATGCAGAACTTACGTTGTATTGTCAGCATAAAGCATTATAGATACAACTAAGGCCACACTACATTATGTGTGCTGCTAAGCTAAAAAGCTATGACATGTATCAAATGCATCCCCTTTTTAGTTTGTTGCTTGACAACAGAAAAACAGTTCTCATCAATCAGATCACAAGAAATTTCCCAACATGCATGTTGTAAAGAAATAAGATAATCAAGATATTAGATTTCATTCATGATGAGTTCAAGTTGTTACAAGGAACAGCCCAGATACATGCTTCTAATGTAAGAGGAAAGATATCTAATGCAAGTCATTAGTGAACTAAATAAACTGGTTTAATAAGAGATTTTGGAGAAGAGGGAAATGACACAAACATGAAACATAATGAATAATAAACCAAAAAACAACATGACAACTACTGCTTTTGTTTTATAAGGAAAAGGAAAATACGTAAATACGACACAACTACTGCTACTATTATCCCTCAATCCCAAAGTAGTGGGTGTCAGCTATGAATCCTCTATATCCATTCTGCTCCATTTGATAATGTTTCATTCCAATACAGAACACATCCATTCTGCTCTATTGGGCCACGTTTCGTTCCAGTACGCAATAATCTGTTTGTTGACACAAATTAAGGGTTTTTCTAAGGATAGAAGTTTCCTGTATCACACACTAATCTCAATAGTAAAACTAAAATAAGTTTCCTGTATCTCACACTAATCTCAATAGTAAAACTAAAATATACTAAAAAACCTTCACCCTCATAGAGTTTTAATATCTTTGAAATATGCTGCATCCAGAACATCAAAAAAAAAAATTATGATAGGTGTCCAGCACATTAACATAGCGCCAGATAATCAAATACCAGCATCCTTGCCACGTGGACATTGAATTACCACGATTCCAGATGGTCAATGTCCAATTGGATGACGGAAAAAACCTCTGACTCGCACGTGCCTACAAAACCAGAAGTACAATGTACAATCTTCAAGATATATGCTGTCTGTTGGAATTTAATCCTCCCCACAACATTACTCTGCCGTTAGTTCTCCATTATCTGAGTAATCTGACATAAGCTTTACCCCTCCAAACTTGCTTTTTGTTCTTCAATAGGTTATGCATAAGTATATAAGTTTTTGACACTAAGACATCCTCTCTGTTTTTCTCTCCTTTAGACCCCACTCTGACAGCGCAAGTCGAGAACTGTATCAATAGAAAAAAAGATGGATTGCAATTTTACATGAGCCGTAGAGGTAATTACTCTCACCTTCACTGTGTATTTTTTGTCCACTAAAAGATTTGGAGATTTCAAATCTCTATGAACGATGGGAGGATTGCGTTTATGTAGATAATTCATCCCCTTTGCCTGCACAAGGTGATATAAAGAAATTAGCCCCAGAATTTAAAATAAAATGAGGCAGAGCAGGGAAGCATTCATACCACATCGTATGCCATAGACAACCGACGCCTTTCATCCAAAACCTCCCTAGCACCAGGTTTATGAAGAATTCTATATAAGCTACCTCTGAAATACATTGCAACATGGGCACTGTCAGCTAAACTGAAAAATCAAAAGTCTGATTATTTGTAGGGTTTGCCAAGATAAAACCTTGATAAATATTCTGTAACTATGGACAAGTTTGGTCGCTGAGTAACTGCACCCATAAAAAGCACAATATTTGGGTGTCGCAACCGCTTCATAATTGCAACCTAAACAAAACGAAAGGAAAGTCAGATTAGTGGATTTGGTTTAGGGAAAACATATAATAAAACTGGCATCCACCCATCCTCATTTCAATACACCCTTTTCTCTCTTTCATCCAGTTTGTTTATTAATAGTTGAGGAGATAGGGAGATGAGAGTTACCTCCCGCAAAAATTCATTCAATCGCTCTGCATGAAAATCTTGTTCCATGAGAATCTTTACTGCAACATCCTATAGTATGTGCAAACTTCCATCAGCATGCAATTATGAAGGAATAAAACCAAACGAGACAGTAATTCAGAAAGATATATCTCAAATAAGGAAACCAAAAAAAGAAACAAAAGAGAGAGATTAACAGATAAACCAACAACATTTATTCGAGAAGTGGATCAGGCCAAAAACAAAATAGAAATAAACAAATGCCCAAATAAGTTAAAAGAACTACACTGAATTAATGCTTCTCCAAAGTGCTAAATGAGTTAACTGATATAACAAAGACGAGTATCAAGAATGCAGAACTAAAAGGAGATATCTTACAGAACCATTCCAATCAGCACGGTGAACGGTACCAAAAGACCCTGAAATAGAACAAACAGTGTTAGGTACATGAGAAGAGAATGCTATGATACTCTAGCATCCCAATATCACTAACATGTAATGAGACAATCATAGCACGAGACTAAAAATGAGGATACAAAAGATAGCAGGCAAGGATTACCTGCCCCAATCCTCTCCTTCAGAACAAGATCTTCCCAGGGAATATCAAAATCTTCTATTTCAAGGGCAAGTTCTCTACTTGTTTTAGCGGGAACAAGTTGACTTCCTCCCTCAAGAAATCGCATATCATTCCCTATATCTCTTGGGTCTGATAATTGTGTATCTCCATGCAAAACTGGACGGACATACTTCACAGGAGCCATGTCCCTGTCCATGTTCATTGAGCTTAAGATATTTTGAGGACTATATACACTAGTAACTAGTAAGTTGACAGTCTTTGTCATGACCCTTTTACCTAATTGGAGGCACAGGTAACCGAGAAATTTCATCACGGTTACTTGGACCAGTGATTGCACTGTTTCTCTCAATGTTATTTCGGTCAGTTTGTCCTGCGTCTCCATCAACAGCAGCTCCTGTGACAAACAATATTAATTAAGAACCTTGAAACAGAACATGTTTGGGTGTAAAATTCAAGAAAAAATCAAGGGAATTAGTCTGTCAAGATAATAATATTTATTTGTATGGGAAGAGGAAAGGCAACTAAATAGACATGCTAAAAGTAACTAAGAAAGTTAAATAGAATTGTATCATATCTTTCTACTTTTGGTGTAAAGAAGTAGGTTTAGAGGATATAGATCATTTTGTAGATTTATTAAGATCTGTATAAGTATCTTCTTTTCTATTTTTATTTTTTTTATCTAACATTTTTTTTGTGGTGTCCAGCATGTCCACAATGCTGAGGAATTCACATTTACCAGTTTCAAAAAAAAAAAAGTGACTAAGATCATAAAAGCCCCCATCTTTAGGGCAGGGAGACAACTATTAATCAACTTCTCTAAGTAAATTATATAAAGTATAGTTTGTGAAAGAAAATAAAATACAATAATATTAGAAAAGAATGAGAAATGTATTCTGTTATTTTAAGTCATTTTTTTCAAAAGAATCCGAATCTGTCTTTACATCTTAATTTCATCAATTTGAGTCGAGCCTTTTGGTAAACATCACAGGAAACCAGATAATTAGTCAAGAGAAGAAATTATGGAACTATAGGTGCCAAGAAGACCGCTGGGTGTCAAAGGTTCAGAAATGTGGATCTGGTCTAATCTGGAGGTCTCTGTTACCATACAAGAGGTCAACTTGGCTTTCTAAAAGCAAAGACAGTTCTTTTTCTCCCTTCATAAGTTTCTAAAGCAGCTCCGCCTTTGCCAATCTCAAGCCCGATAAATGAAGAGGGTTCAAGTAAGATAGCAGTCACCGTAATTTATACGATGTATCCTCAAAATATGGAATACCTTCGATGTAGATTTATTTGCCAGTAAAAAATGTAGAGAACTTCTAGTGTTAGAAAACCCAAATAATTGAATTAAGACTGGTCTTTAAGGGAGCAACATGGACAGTGAGTTTCATATAGCTGACCCCAACTACCTTGGGATTTGAGGCATATTTAATATTTATAAGATTCTATAACCATAGATTCTTGGTTTCCACTTTGCTGAAAAATAAAACTTAGGTCGTCATAAATCAAAACCTATAAGATGAAGGGGGGGAAAGCAACAATTGTATTGTTATCTCCATTATAATTTTACTTATTTGTTTAGTAGGTACAAGTAGTTTTATGGTTAGAGAGGTTCCAGCTTCATTACAGTCAGATAGTAATGACATCATGTAGAAGGGACAATAATGAGAGAAATCTGAGAAAGCAAATATGCTTGTAGGTTTGTTTAAATACAACTAGTAATGGGAAGCCAGGGAGTGAATAAAGTCATATAACCAGTTGTAAAGAATGCCCTTCAAAAATAGGACAAATAAGTACAACCAAAATTTTAAAGGAAATTCTTATATCATAAATACTAATAAGATTATCTTTTTCTAGTATATGTTTAGAGAAACCAAGGGTAACCTTTCAGATCCAAAGATAAAAGGGTTAAACTTTTTTTATGAAAAAAATAATAGAGGAACATTAAACATGAGGAAATAGGATATTTCTTCTTGGATAGGAACCGAGCAACATATGTCTGAGGCCTTTATAAAATTATGCATGAACTGAACATCTCTCATCACATCATCGCAGAGGCCAAGCTTAACAACCGGAAAACAACCAAAACAAGCAGCAAAGATGTATTTGCTCATGAAAGCAGGTAGGATTTAGAGGATAACCTGCTGAAGAATCCTCAAACACAAGATTAAGTGATTGACAATCCGAGAAATACTGTTTGGCAAGTGACCTGAAATCAGTTGTTGGTTCAACTTCTCTGAATCTCGGAAATCGCAATGGTGAAGAAATTGAGATAGAAGATGGGCCGTTGAGCGAGGAATCTGGTTCCCATAAGCATCCAGGACTCCCAATCAAATCAACCAGGTACTCCCTGTATGGTGAAGAGCGGAATGTCAAGACTGTGTCCTCTTTAATAATCAATGGAAATAGCATATATCTAACTGTGTACAGAAAAAGTAGCACTTGCATTTCTTTACAAGGACCACCATTTTTTTCAGGCTAAATCCTAGTTAAAAGTAGCACGGAAAAATAGCATCCTGCTGTTCGCTACACAATATGCCTACACAAATCAAATTTTAATTGCTTATACTTTTTCCCATTTAATTTCTTCTCCTCCACATTTTAGGGCTGAGCAGAAGAAAGGAGGGCATCTCTTTGCAATTCAATCATGAACTTTAGAATCTATTATATTGCAAGTGTATAAGGTATTCCTTTAATAATGGGATCTGTTCTTTCAAATATTAACATTCTCATCACTACTC